>JAVJGJ010000014.1:22665072-22702698 GCA_035590215.1 Microhierax caerulescens | reverse complement strand
TGGTTTAGTGATGGATTTGGCAGTGCTGGGTTAATGGTTGGACCTGATGATCTCAAAGGTCTTTTCCAATCTAAATTATTGTATGATTCTATGATTCTATTTCAGTTCAACAAGTGTGTGTGGCTTGTGGGACTCCAGTCTGAATGCAGACTGCCCAAAGGGGAAATGGAGTGTCCCTCAGGACCCTCCAACTCAGCTCTCAAAACTTAGGTCCTTCCCTGACTTCCAGAAACAGTATTGTTTTACTAACATGTCCAGTGTCCTTCAAGCAGCCTTCTACTTCATTAGGACGTGTTAGTTATTCTGGACTCAAGTTATAGTTACAGGTATGAAAGACTATTCTTCTCAGAGCCAATGCTGCCTAGTATTGCTTTACACTGATCAAAATGCACTTCCCGTTTGCCCAGGGCCTCTGATGGTGATTGTTGAATACTGCAAGTATGGGAATTTATCAAACTACCTGAAGAGCAAGAGGAATTTGTTCTGCCCTAACAAGGTGAGGAGGCAGGTGCCTCTCGTAGGGTTCATCTTACCTAACTTACGTGTTGGTAATGTAGATGTCGGTCTCTGAGACTCTGAGAGTCTCCTTAGACTGTCTTCTACCAAAGAAGAGAAATGGTTGCAGTTCACCTGACCTATTTTAATATTTGGCATGGTATGTATTGTGCCAGGAAAGGACTCTTTTTTTTTTTTTTTCCTTGACTGTAAGGAGACTGCTGGGAGTAATTCAGCTGGAGCTGTCTATGGCAAGAGGAAGTGAATCCTAGCCAAAGTGTCCCCACATGCTCTCACCCCACTGCTGACAAACCCATTCCTGGTGAGCTTGGGGTCACTTCAGAGGCTGGTGTCAGCGAAGCCAAAGGAAGTGGTTTTGCCCACTGATCTCAGCACCGCTGGGAACACAAATGAGATAATGCCATTTAAAGCTCATGTTCCAAGGTATCCTAATATTGAGAGATTTGCAAGTAATCTTATTATTGTGTGAGGAGAAGGGCTTTCAAGAAGAAAAGAGATTAGAGTCTTGTCCTCACATCCCACAGCCCTTTGAATCAAGTCTACGGCATGTTTCTTATTACAAACCTGAACCCAAATGTGTCAACTATATCCCTGCTTGTGTGTTTTCAGCAAAATCCCCCAGAGGATTAAGGGCTATGAAGTAGGATTTAGGAGCCCAGACCCAGAAAGGCAACCCTCAAAAACCTGCTCAGCTGTGCCAAAAGCTCAGCAGCATCTCAGGGTTTTTTCAGGAGGTCTGTGCCAGAGGGCACTCCCAGGAGGATGTCCCCAAGGCTGTCTGTATTGGACTCTGCATGAGACACAGCAGCTGCCTTCTCCAACATGTGGTTGTTGGTGCAGGATGCTCAGCAGGAAGCATGGCCATGCAGGGTCCACCCTGGGGGCAGTTGCTCATATGCCTCCTGATAAGGAGCCTGCCCAGACTTGGTGCTCCAGCACCCTTGGGAAGAGTGCCTAGGCAGGAGGGGGGGTAGGGAGCCCAGCTCTGCACCAGCATGCACAGGGGAGAGAGACAGGGCAGGACAAATAGATAGGGAAGAGGGGGCAAGAGCATGGTCAGGCAACTAGGCTGCTCTCCAGGTAGTGGTGGGAAAGCATTTCCTACACCGTGTTGCATATATCCCATTGAACCGTTATTGGCCGTAACATGAAAGCATTGGATAAAGACATCGGGGAAGAGAGGCAGTAGCTTCTAACAGCAGCTGTGTTTCAAACCCAAAGTGCCCTTGCTCCTCGTTGGAAGGGCTTACCGCCCCACACCAAGCACTGTGCAGTGTTATCAAACTACCTGAAGAGCAAGAGAAATTTTTTCTGCCCTAAAAAGGTGAGGATGCAGGTGCCTCTCGTAGGGTTCATCTTACCTAACTTACATGTTGGTAATGTAGATGTCGGTCTCTGAGCAAGTCTCCTTAGACTCTCTTCTACCAAAGAAGAGAAATGGTTGCAGTTCACCTGACCTGCATAGAGGGACATAGAGGCAGATGCCTTGAGGAGCCTGGGACAAAAAGCTGCTGCTTTATTTTGAGAGGGCTGGGACACCTGCACTCAGGGCACATCCTTCTCAACTCATCCCACCATGCTCTTTCTCTGGCTACTGGAGAAAAATAGGCCCTTTCAGATGTTTCATTTCAGGCTGAGATGAGCCACAGCCCAGTGGATGTGTCCCTCCATGGACCCTGCAAATCTCCATCACATCAGAGGTAGCTCCCCCACCTGGGTTGCCCCAAAATCATGCACTGGTGCTCCCAAGCCATCACGTTTCTGCCCTCTGGTGATGGCAACCTTGGTGGAGCGCAGCTGTGCCACCAACCCCCACCGGCCACAGTGGTACTGGACACCCGCACCCATGGGAGATGTGACTGCACGTGCCATGGACCAGCATTTTCTCTCAGTGGAAAGGCAACAAAATTCTGACTTGGTTCCTCTCCCATCCCCTCCATCGCTCTGATGTAGCACCTCTTCTCCTCTGTTTGTTTGAAGGACTCCTCTCTGCAAGGAGAGCCAATGAAAGAGAAAAAGGATATTGAGCCAGTGGAAGGCAAAAAACAAAGGCTGGCCAGTGTCACCAGCAGCGAGAGTTTTGCAAGCTCTGGGTTCCAGGAAGATAAAAGTCTGAGTGATGTGGAGGAGGACGAGGAGGGTAGGTATTAATTCCTTCCTGTCCCTACACGGTCTGTGATATTTTTACAACATACTGTGCATCCCTGAAATTTTTTTCCTCATTTATCACCCTAATAAACATCCGTGGGAGACGCTCACAGGGTCATGTCCAGAGGGTAGAAGATTTAAAAAAAGATTATTTCCAGGGTTACTAAATCGGACAGGAAAATGTGTGATTGTTTCTTCTGACTGCTCCTTATCTTCGGGGAAAACACAGCAGTGTCCAAAGCACAGGGTATAAAGCAAGCACTATTTCTGTTTCCAGTGACAGTGAGTTGACCTTCAAATACTACTCTATGAAGACTGAATTTATGGGAGTAATAGGGTCAGTAAGAGAAGGGGAAAACAACTGTCTTGTGAGCCATCTTTGTATCAAACCTTGTTTTCCACCTTCCCAGATGCAGATGAGCTCTACAAGTTGCCCCTCACTATGGAAGACCTGATTTCTTACAGCTTTCAGGTGGCCAGAGGCATGGAGTTCCTCTCCTCCAGAAAGGTGAGTTTTGCACTGGGGATTTTTCCCCGCAGAAGGATGGGATTCAGAGGTGAAATCATGTCTACGTTTCAGTGACACCTTCCTTGGGAGAGCTCCCAAAGGAAGAGCCGTTTTCCTCTTGGTGTTATAAATATAATGTGTGTTTATCCAAGTCTCCATAGTCCATAAACACAGGATCATGGCTGAAGGCAGTGGGTCAAGCTCATTGATTCAGGGAAGATCTTTTGGGTGTGGTGGGTTTTTTTCTTCATTTCAACCTATATTAGGTAGGGAGGTCCAAGTGAATCAGCACTTTCCCTGCAAATGTCAAAGGGGCTTAAAAATTTATCACTTTCTGGACTTAAGAATTTTGGTTTTAAAAAACTGCTACTGTTTACAATAGCTCCACGTAAACTACAGCCAAATTCTCCCCCCCCAAAAAAAATATTAAATTGATCTCTCAAATAACAATAATAATAGTAATAATTTTTAAAAGGATATGGGAGACAGTCAGGAAATTTGTGGGCAGGATTAAGGAAATGCAGTTTGATTGTGAAACCGTTTTATTATAGTGCATTCATCGTGACCTGGCAGCCAGAAACATCCTTTTATCTGAGAACAATGTCGTGAAGATCTGTGATTTTGGCCTTGCAAGAGATATTTATAAGAATCCTGATTATGTGAGAAAAGGAGATGTAAGTCAAGGCGCTGTTTATTTACCCAAATGTTTCTAACATACCATTTCAAACTGTCCACCAAAATGTCCTGTAGATGTTCACATTCCCTGAACTTAAAAGCTTGAAAGCTATCACAGTTTTTATGTGAAGATGAACTATCCAGATGCTCTGCAGATCTGGAAAGCATTTCTGTCCTCAGGCATAAGGCTTGGACATGCTAACTGTTCCACAGCTCTGCCCTGTTAATACTTCAGATATTTTTTAGACATATTTCTTGGCTGGCTCAGCATAGCCGCCTTACTCAGTAAACTTCTTCCAAGGAAACCAGTCCCTCTGAAACAAGATGCGCATCCCCAGTGCACCCAGGGTCACCAGGTCCCCAGGGCCAAGCACCGCTTGCAGCACCTCAAGCAGCTGAGCTGGATTCACTGCCTCCAGCACCTACTCTTTTTTTTGCTGGTTGGTTTTGGGTTTTTTTTTTTTTTCTGCTGCTGCAAAAAGCAGGCAGTAAGCCCCCTGCCAGGCCTGCTGTGAAGGCTGGGTCAGTAAGCTATGCCTGCACCCACTGATGCCATAAGAATTTGGTGTGGGCATTGGGGTCATGCAGGTAGTCTCCTTCTGGAGGTCTCACCCACCTGGAGCTATCCCCTCATCTGTAAATAGCTTTCAGGGTTTACGGCACTACCTGCTAGCTGGGAAACATTGTTCACATAACTTGGGTGCTGCTCAGGAGACCCTAACAGGCTGCACTGAGGGATTTCAAGGGTTGCTCATATACTCCTGCAATTCAGGCTCTGAAAATTTCCCCGAGAACACCTCCAACACCATCACAGAATGATTTCCATTTGGATGTAGGTTGTCTCCCTGTCTCTAGGCTGCTGGCAAGAGACATCTGCGTAGCCCCACATCCCCATAAACAAAGGGCCTGACCACTCTGGTCACAGGTTTCCAATGTCTAGTGTTTTGTGCCACACATTTTAAAAACAACCTTTTATTATGACAATTTATTTAAAAAGGGTCTGAATGAGTGTGAGTTTATCTTGACTGCCTGTAAGGAAATCCCACAGGTTACTGTTTGAATGGTAATTATTTACATAATATAGAGTTGATTAATCTACAATTAAATTATTTTAGGCTTTAAAAATAATAGTGAGCTTTGTTCCTTGTACTCCAGGCTCGACTTCCTCTGAAATGGATGGCTCCAGAATCCATATTTGATAAAATCTACAACACAAAAAGTGACGTGTGGTCCTATGGGGTCTTGTTGTGGGAGATATTTTCCTTGGGTATGTTACCTGGGCACCCCAGGAGCTGGGTTCAGCAGCAGGGACTTCATCCTGGGCAAAAACAACCATTACCTTCCTTGAGGTTTTCCAAGGTCTTAAATAAGGAAAGACCTAAATCAGGCAGAGGTGGGGTGGGGGTAGAGGGGAGAACTGTATGTATCACACCTCTGTGAACTGGAAATTTTGGTGCTTGTAAGGACAGTGAAAGCTGACTTGCCAGGCTGAAAACTTTAATGGATAGCATAGCTATCTGACAACTTTACCGCCTGTTCCTGCCATAGGCAAAATATAGCTGCCTTCTTTTCCCTGTAGAAACCCTCAGCATCGCCTCCTGTGCCACGGATAGCATTTGAGACACCAAGTGGCACGGGCTGGGTGCTCCCTCAGAAGCTTACTTCTCCTGTGGGAGCAAGGGAGCTGAACACACACAGAGGTCTTTGCATGTCTCAGCCTGTGTCACCTGCATTTCCAGCCTGGGAGCAGTTCCCCCAGCCCAGGAGGGACCCAGCACACCCCTCACCCAGGCCATTGGACGCAGCGGGAGACCACAGATCTGCACATATGCCACAGAGCGAACTAGAGCATGCAATCTGAAATTAAAACCCAGTGAAGATTTGTTTCCCCCTTTCTTTCACGTGAAAAAGGCAGGATACAAGATGCACACTGAGTAGGAACAACAATGACCGTCAGAATAAAAGAATCTTAATTGGGTTCAACATAGAGGCTGACAAAAGAGGCAAACAACAGAGGAAACAATACTGTACAATTCTCAGGACAATCAATCATTTATTAGCTTAAATACGTGTTGTTGGTCAGCCTGCCAACTCTTGTGATTTTATGGTCAGCCTCATATTACATGCTATTTTTTTCTTAAAGCTCCATCTCCTTGAACCTGGTGGACTGTCTGATTCTCTGAAAGGTCTATTCTGCGTTTTTCCTTTCATTTTCCTTTTTCCTGATTTTTTTTTTTTTTTTTTTGTCTACAGAAATAGACCAACAGCACTATTAGGCTGCATCTTAAAAACACAGAAACTAGAATAATAATGCACATGTACTGTAACCTGATTTAAAGCCATGATTTTATTATTTTCAAGGTGGTTTTGAGCATTTCGGGTTTGTTAATACTCTGCTTACTAGAATTTGGGGTGGTCCAAACCAATAAAGACATCAGACCTAGCTTTTCTTGAGGGATACTTTTCAAATTAGATGCATTTGTGTTTTTTGCATTCAGGCCAGGTAAGCACCACCAATAGTGCTGGCTTTGATCCTGCCCTGCTCCAAGGACCAGGGCTGGGATCCCCCTCAGCAGCAGCCATAGGCGGGGGCAGACCCCATAGTGGGGGATGCCCCCAGGCTCCTAGCTCTGCAAGCAGATGCTGTACACCCGAGTGTTGGAGGGGGATGTGTAGGACCAAGGCAGGGTCACAGGTACCCAGGTCAAGGCCTGTATGACCCTGTTCTCCCAATGTCACCTCCAGGTGCCTCTCCTTACCCCGGAGTCCAAATAGACGAGGATTTCTGCAGCAGACTAAAGGAAGGCACAAGAATGCGAGCCCCCGAGCAAGCGACCGAGGAGATGTAAGATGCCTTTCTCCGCTTGCTTTGTATGCCGCTGCCCGCCCAGCCTGCCTTGCAGATGATGTACGAGTCTCCATAAAAAGTACCCCGTGGCAGCATGAGGAAAACCAACCCAAAGCTGCCTCATATCTTCTTGCATCCCCCCAACCCTCAGCCCCCTGTCCCTCCTGTGGCTTAGGAGAGGGTGAGGAGGGACGTGGCTCTGACCCCAGGGCACCACCGGGGCTGCGCTCCGAGGGGAGCTGGGTGAGCAGCCCAGAGGAGGAAGGTCATTCATTCCTCTCCAGGTTTAATATTGACCAACGTGCACACAGATGAGTGCTGGAGGAATGTGAACATTATTAACATACTCTTCACTAAGGATGCAACAGCAGAGGCTTCCTCGCAAACACTCAGGCAATGAGGGTCCACCTGTTCCCAGAGGTGATGCCTGATGTCAGAGGAAGGTGACAGGGACCCACAGCCTCCCAGCACATGTTGACCGCAGGGTTTGTCTGAGCCCTTTCACCCCAGCATCAGCTGTTCCTGCCTGGTCCCCTTCCTCCAGTGCAGCCACCAGTCTGCTGCTGCATGGCCAACACCTTTTCGGAGGCTGGGGGGATGTCCAAGTGAGACCCCGAGTTTGTAGTCCCTCTACCCTGGGCGTGGGATGGAGCACCCTGCCTGGGGAGGCACCTGTAGCACGCTGAACACGCACCCCATGGTACAAATCCTTCACAAGCACGAACACATCCAGGGTATTTTACCTCTGGAGGAAAAACCAAGTGTGTATAGGTGTCTTCAGTGCCTTTTCATGTGCTATGTCATGACTCTAAATAGCAACACTTCCCAAAAAAATAGTTCTGAAAGAAGAAAAAGGATGCAAGCCAGCCATGCCTATCTGGGACTATTACCCATTGGCTAATTTTATTATCCTAGTGACAGTAGATAAGAGGTGGGTTTTTTTTTTTCCTCTTCCACATATTTTATTGCAGGAAGGAAAGCTTGACTTGACCAATACAAGGAAGTGACACATTCATATAAGTCAACTTAGGATGTCTTAACTTAAACATTGCCTGCTAATAGACGTTTAATACAAAGGTTTAATGCTTAATTAGGAATAAAAAAAGAAAGTATGACTAGGTGGGTAAATTATTCTTTTGATGTGGTCTTCCCAGTGTCTTGTGGGAAGAAGGGGTTTTTTTTTCTGTTTTTGTGAAACGTTTACTCTTATACTTTTACTAACAGGCCTCGATGGTGTTGGAAAACATCTTGGTAAAATTAGACTGGCTCAGGAGTTAACTCTGTCGATGACAAGCTGTCAGAGACTGCACTGCCTTGGATCAAAGTGAGCTGTAATCCCATCCCGCTTTGCTTTTGTCCTCACAGCTACCAAATCATGCTGGACTGCTGGCGAAGCAATCCCAATGACAGACCGAAGTTCTCCGAGCTGGTGAAACAGCTGGGTGACCTGCTGCAAGCAAATGTCCAGCAGGTACTAATGTCATGGCCATGTGCTGTCACTGAGGCAGGGCGACTGGCCACATGGTCCTAGGAATAATGCTTTTATTTCTTATTTGCATTTAGGAAGGCAAAGACTACATACCCCTCAATACAATATTTACAACAGAAAGTGGTTTTCCCCCGGCATCTGATCCTTTGTGCAATGAAAATATTTCTGTTACAAGCTCAAGTTGTGAAAGCACTGAAAACGTCAGGTGAGATAAGCAGGATTAAGTTCGAGTTGGTTTGTTGGGTATTGCAGCTTGCTGCAGAGCCTGGTTTGCACCTGGATGGGAGAAAACACTCAGAGACACCCCACATAGCCTGAGTGTCCCACCAGCCACCAAGACACCACCGCCAGGATCCCATTGGGCTGTGACAGCCCTTTGGGGATGTCCCTGCCCAGGGGGACCATCAGGTCACCGGGCTGGGGAGCTGTGAGAGGGGCAGCTGTGTGCACCTCGGGGCTGGGGGCTGAGGTGTGGGGAGGGGTCTGGCTAACAATTCCTTTTCATGTAAACTGCCTTGGTGACAGTCAGGCAGCTGCTTGAAGAAACGAAGAAACACCTAGTGCTTTCCTGCTTATGCGCTTCACACTTCCACCAAAAATTGTCCTGCTTTCTTGTTGAACAGATACATAAACACTTTCAAAACAAAACCACCCCAGCGCATAAAGACATTTGAAGAGCTTCCCATCAAGGAAACGCTTTTATTTAATGTAAGTGACTCCTGGGCCAAATGGTATGTCATTTATTATTTTTTTATTATTATTTGTGCGGCAGATTTATGCAGAGGGAATCAAGATGGGGGTTTACTGCTTTATCAGCTTTAATGATATGAGGCGCAAAATTAGCTGTGCTTGCAGCGTGGTGTTATCCCACTGTCCTACAAATTGGGGTCAGCACATCCTTGCTGACCATGCCATGAGCTTCAAACACTCCTCCCCTGATAAGAAACGGCTGGTGTCAGAAGGCCTGAAAGGTACAGCTGCCAGAGACCCACCTGAGTCTCACTGGTGTCAGAAAGCCAGTTAAAACCCCTTGGATTTGTGTTTTCATCTGAATAGTAAGGCAGAAAGGAGAACTGTGGGTCACATTTCCATCAGAGATCCCCAGTAGGAACAAGTCCTGTTATCAGATGGACAAGCTGGAGAAATGTCTTCTAATGGGGCACACATACTGTTTTGGTGAGAGTGGGCATGGGTGAGAGGCTGGGGGAAGCTTTTAGTGACCCGGTTGTATGCATTAAGCGGTGGGAGGTGGGAAAATCACAGTGGTGCTCACAGGGTTGAAGCAGTGGCTGGCCAGAACCTCACCTTGCATGTAGACACTTATCTTTTAGCAGTCTGTATCTGCATTAATTATCACGTGTTTGCTGCACTCCAAAGCAAGGACAGTTTGGAAAGGCACCATGAAATACCTGGGCACTGCAGGAGTGAATATGAAATACCTCCAGCAGCATGGAGCCGCTGTCTCTGAGAGCTCTCTGGATATAAATGACCACATGGATGCTGGAAATCAGACCGAAAAAGAACTGAGTACATTGTAAAAATAACTTTCTATAGTTAACACCTAATAGAATCGCGTCTTTTTTCTTCAAGGATTATCAAGCAGACAGTGGGATGGTGCTGGCTCCAGAAGAACTGAAACGCTTCACGTGGACAGGCAGCAAGCAGAAACGGACACTCTTTGGGTCTGTATTTTATGTTCCTTCCTTCTCCTTCACGTTTTAGAGGGCAAAGGAGGATTCAAGGTACTTGTGATAAATCATGCCTAATGAAACTAGCTGAGGTGTCCCCAGTCCCTGCAAACACTCTTGCTGAGGCATGTCCTGCTTGGTTGAGTAAGCAGTCACACATCTCCCACTCCTAACCCTCCATACACCTCTGAGGAAAAAACCCTCAACCCCCTCGATGTGCCTCATCAATATGATTTATTAGCACTCTGTTGATCAGCCTGATCCCCAATTTAATGCCAAGCTGGACAAGTGAGTGCCAGAGCGTGCTAAACCAAGGCAGAGGTAGGTAACTAGGAAACAAGCCCTCAGCAAGGGAGAAGAGAAACGTATAGCTGTGAAGGATTTGCATTTGTTTCTGCAAGTCCCCAAGGGTACCCCAGCTGGGACAAGGCTCCCCACGCTTGTTTTTGCCCTTCTTTTCCATGACTCAGCTAAGCACAGCCCATGTAACACCCATGGGCTCAGGATGCTAAAGTGGCAACTTTACAATAGATGGATGTGAGGGCCTCACTTCTCTTCCTGCCTTTAAGCACTTTAATATATTGGCCACCTTCCTCCACCTAATTCCTGACAGCTGCCCAAGCAGTGAACTAGGGCTGCTCTAAGAAATGCGTTTGCACTGACATGAACTTTCTGTAAATGGGAAATGTTTATTTTCTCAATGCCAAGTGGTGTCTCAGTTCCCAGCCGCTGCGAAGCTGGCAGCGTCCATGGCTGGTTTCAGCTCACTGCTCTCAGCCAGCCCAGGGACTGCCCAGACCCAACCCATCGTTCATCTTACGCTGGCAGGAGGTCAAGGCCATCCTGCCAGGGCCGAATTTGTCAGCAACTTGCAGCTGGGCAAGCCGGGAGGTGTAGTATTGTCTCAATGAACAATTGGAGCTGGCTGAAACGTGCGGTCAAAGCAGAGAGGACTTGCTTCGAGAAAAATTCCAGTGACTAAGAGGGCGTTGGTTGAAGCATAGTCATACGTAGCAGGAGAGCGTGCGCGCTCGCACGGCCAAAATATGCAGCGCACAGGGTAAACGTGCTGCTGGCAGGAGTCTGCAATGGAGCGCTGCTTATGCGTGGCAAAGCCCGGGGTGATAAAAGCCACTCAAACAAGTGCTGGGAAACCCTTTCTCCTGCCTTGACCTTTCAGAAAACAGGCTTGTAAGCAATTTTACAGTACTTGTAAATGTATGGTACTTGCTGGCAGATTTTATTGAGGCATACTCTCATTCGAGGGGCCAGGTATTACAGATCCTGGCATGCGTGTGGATATGACTGGGTACCAAAGGATGCAATGTTTCCTAGAAGTGGTTTAATCAATTTTTTCTTTGTGTAAATGTGACATTTTTGAAGGCTGCCATCAGTCAGCCACAGAGACAACATGGCAACCTCCTCAAATGAAACGCAAGAAATGCCTTTTTCTTTGCGTGGCACAGAATACATGGAGGGTACCCCAAGCATCCCTCTGGAACTGCTTTAAGGAGCATTTTCAGTTGCAGAAGGAACAGGAATGCTTGGATGGGAAAAAAAATTGAACTCAGCAGTGGTTGCTAGAATGTAAATCCTCGGGGAAACAGAGCAGTTGGCTGAGAACATACAAGGTCATCAGGCCTGCAAGCTAAACAAGTGGTACTGTAGCATTATGCCAAAAAGCACTCATGTATGTGAATGCATACAGTAACCCTTAGTCTGCACACATTCCTAGAAGTAGTACCTTCTTAGCTAAGCACCCTTTACTCAGGCTAAATTGGAGCAGTAAGTAAACACTCTTGAAAGTTGTTCTGAACACTGGACAAGGGGGAGCCTGGAGGGCTTTGTCACAGTCAGCTGAGCTAAGCAGATGCATAGTCCTGCTTCTTCCCTGGCATCTCAAGCATCCTGTTCTGTGGTCCTGCCCCATCTCTGGTGCTGACATTTCTGCTTGGCTTGGCTTGCCTTGCAGAGAGCTGGCTCCGGTTGCTGCATTATCAGAAGAACGGCCCCAGAACCATTTCTGAGCAAGCAATAGCAGCTCACCACCAGGGCAGCTGGTGCCAGTGACAGGCCAAGGCAAGGGTCACCGCACACACACCCCAATTAGCTGCAGCTTACAGCTAGATCACTTTCACCGTGATGCCAAACCACTCACCGTCACACTGTAACCTTTAGGACATAGATGCTGGCAAACGCGCTGGCACCAGCAGGTGGGTCCTGAGCCGAGACTGAGGGTGCTGTAGGGCTGTGCCCTGGCTGCTCCCTGGTCACCCACAGGCTGCCTGCCGTTCCCTGGGTGCCTGTTTCCCTGGTGCCCAGGGCAGAATGATTGGACTTGACGTGTTTTTTTCTCAGTTCAAAGCACCTGAAACTGCACAAGGAGGCAGTCACAGGAGGGTGTTTGTGTGTGCCCTGGAGGGTGGCATCAAAAGGATTCAGACTCCCAGGGCCACATCTGCCATGACAGTGCTAAAGGACTCCATAAGGTGGAAGGAGCCAAACCTGGTGCATCCTACCTGTCCCCAGAAGTGCACCCAGCATTTGTTTTAGAGGAAACTTACCAGTTGACTCCAGGAGAGAGCCAGTGCACACACTGGTGCTTACTCAGCACAATCAACCTGAGAGACAACCTCTGGGGAGTGCATAGAGGGGAAACAGCTCACCTGTACCCCACCGACACAGGCGCATCCCCTTCCCCTCAGGCTTCCACTCTTGTGGAGGGAAAGGCACCCATATACAAAGATCACCCTTGGTTTTGCGATAGGAAACAAACATCAGCCCAAAGCCTGGTGAGCCACTCGGGCCCAGGTGGTGGCCAGGAGTGAAACAGAAATGGTTGCTACATGTCTTGGACTTGCTGTTGCCATTGAGATGAAAGTAAGTGATACGGTGAACAGCATAAAAAGAGTTAAGTCTTTCCTAACATAAGGCCTTCTGTAACAAGATCCCAACAGAAAGGTTTGGGGGCACTTAAGAGCAACCTTCTCAGCTCTGCTCCTTTGCAAGTGGAAAGGATCCCAACTGTAACTCTTTTCTAGCTCTTCAGTACTGGTGAAAAACCCCAACCCAAGTAAGCCAAAATCCCCAGGCTGGGGCAAACCCTTGAGTCAAAGCAAATGACAGAGCCAGAAAAAGTGAGAACTCCATCACTAGTGAGCTGGAACAAGCGTCTCAAGAGCCGCAGCCAGCCTCTAACCTCGCTCCATTCTTGAATCTGTCAGGAAAGCAGCAGTTGTTTTCTCCAACAAATGATCCCAATTACAAACCAACCAGACACAGTTTCTAATTTACATTCCTAGAGTGGAAAGAAGATAGTTCCCAGCTAGTGAAGCTTCTACTGACTGTAAGCTCAGCCTCTAAATGAGGCCTCACTATGGATGCCCAAACCCCGCGGGCTCCCTCAAAGCGCTCTCTGGGAGTGTATGCCCAGGTACAGCAGTGCACTCAAGGTGAAATCAATAGATGCAGCTCTACTGGTATAAAGGTTTATTAATGAAAGTAGAAGCTAAGTCTAGCTCACAAAAAAATTTTCAGGATGCAAAAGCCTGAGGATGAAAGAAAGGATCAAAGCATGATGATTTCAAGGCTTGTAACTTTGCATGCACACTCCACTTTTGCCAGCCCACTGCTCCCCAAGACTCACAACTACAATGTAAATCAGAGAAGCATTTCTCTTTAAACCCATCACAGAAAGTCCACTGAGTCTGTGACTAACCTTGTCAAATCATTATGGAATTTATCCCAAGGCAATTACTTCTCCATCTGCCAACAGATGCAATATAAAAATACGGGATGCATCTGCAATCCTTATCGCGAGGGCTCCTCCCCATGAACTCCATCCATCTGCAAACAAATGTAACTGGGTGGTATTCTGGGGAGGACTCTGCTACAGTAGGACAGAAGACTGGGACCACACTCCTTAAAAAGCACACAGGCTTGTGAGTTAAAGGTTCAAGAAACTGTGACATCTAAGTGAAACTGTTACTTCTCCATTTCTTCATCAGGAATGGCCCTGTGCTACCAGTTCCATGCTTTACTTTGTAAAGATCTAACAGTACAAATTAAAATGAAAAGCAAAACCCTGGGACTTCGAAAGCCTCAGCAGATGTTCTGTCTGTCTCCTCTGGAATTCAAGACTAGGGCTGCCAATGTTCCTGACCTTATAAATGGAGAGGGATGGAGTGTCCACAAACTTACAAAAATACAGGGGAGAGATTCTAATTTTAGGCACTGCAGTCCATCATATGTTTACATTAGGATTTCACATGTAATCAATGATGGAAAACGCTCTGGCTTGTCCATTGTCTACACGTAAATCTTTGACACCTAAGTTCAATACTGTGAAAAAACTCTGCCTTTACTTTCTTCATTATCAAGAGAGCCCTTTTAAGTACTGTATGCTCTGAATATGGGTAAGAAAGAGCTGCAAGTCAGCATCTTTAAAAAGTGGCTCAGCTGAGAAGACATTAAGCTCCTCTTGTAAAAAGCATCTTATAAAAGGCAGCCTACAGGATAACTGGTCCTCTGTGGGACAGGAAAACTAATTCAAACCAGTGCTGCCAAGAGAAGCGTAAGAGAGGAGATACCCAGATCTTGTGCCCTTCCTCACAAACATCATCCATTTATCTTTAAAATTCATCCCAGCATGAAGCTTTGGGAACACCTAGGCTAGTAGCTTTCTGCTTTTGCCCCAAGGCTTGAGACCTTTCATTACTTCACTCCTGCTCAAAAAAAACCCCCAAAACAACAGTTCCCTTAGGTAGGTCATGTGTGGGGACCCTATGGGGATGCACAGCCCCGCAGCAGCAGAGATGCCCGACACTCCACCTTATTTTGCTCTACAACCAAGTTTCACTCCCTAGCACCTGCCACAAATGAGCAATTACAGCTTAAGCTGAGCAGTCAAATACCCCCTTAAGCACTAAGACTCTAATACTTAGAACGAACACAAACACCTTAATAGTGATAACTAGTCACAGCATCTCTGTTCAGAAGGGGACTCCGGGGGGACACAGGAGGGCTCTTTCAGCCCTCTGTTGGGCTCTCCCACTGAGCAATCCCATCTGCATCCATGCTGTTCCCAGCATCTGAGAATTAACAAAGGTGCTTCTTGTGATGCGGCTTTGCTTAAGTCATTAACATGAACGCTGGTACATGGCAAATACGCTAACAGTGACACTGCTCTGTTACAGCGTTAAAGGTGCCAGCAGGAGCAAGGAGTCAGTGATTTCTGGAATAACCAAGCCAAGAAGTTTCTGCAGTTTCAGCTGTGACCAGCTCAGTGAATTCAAGCGAAGATACACATACGGTAACACGGTGCTGGAGAAAATGAAAGCAAGCCATTCTCCCCCTCCCGACTACAACTCTGTCATCCTTTATTCTCAGCCACCCGTTTAAGTACTTCTAGGCCAAGATTGAAATATGCATTTAATCCAAAAAGGTTCTTCTGAAACACTGTCAAGTTTAAAAACTTTGACCCAAATAGTTTCAATTATCCTAAAATTTTAAAAGATATCATTGGCTTAACCTCAGTGATCTGCTTTTCTACAGACTGCAACAAGCATATACAAAATACAGCAACATACTAATGCTTAGCCCTTGACTCTCCCAAATGCTGAACACCAACAGCTGCCACTAAAATTGCCCAGTGCTTCTGAAGACCTGGATGGTCATCATTACAGAGAAAACCAGTTCACTGTTTGGTCCCTGGCAGCAGGATGGTATTTCATGCTCTGGTCTCCCCGACTCAGCTTGGACTGGGATGCAGCACCCGTGTCCTGGTTGGGAGCAGCATCTGGGAGCCCTTGGGAGCCTGCATCAGGCACCAGGGCATTTGCAACCTGTTGCTGGGGCCTGGAAAAAGCAAGGATCCTTGAAGAAGAAAGGAACAGTCCATGCTCTACAGTTTCTAGTGAAAACCCTGCTTTGAAAAACTTGAGGGAAGGCTAATCCTCCAGGGAAGCTCTGAATTCGCTAGCTAGGGATGGGGCATTGTACAGCTCTCACTGCTTCAGATAGCAAATGCAGCAAGGCAGGGATTTCAAATTTGTGTTGCAAAACACAATTGGCAAGGATAGAGTAGAACTAAGATCAGAGCCAAGCTGCAACAGGGAAGACATATCAATTGGGTTTGGACAAGCCTGCTGAAATCAAGTAGATATGCCTGAAGTTTTGCACTTTGTCAGTATGCCAACACGCACACACTGGAACCAAAATAGGGATATTAAAAGCCAAGCTCTGTCCACGAAACTTCATGGACCTTCTAACACTGCACTGATTATATTTTATTTATGGGAATCTGTCTGAAAAGACAGAATGGCTACTAAACTGCATATACTTTAAATGAATTTATCACTAGAGAGTTTGAAGAGATTAGTCAGAAATAAGACAATCTCATTAGAAAGTTAGGGCAGCTTTTCTATGAAGACAGTTGAATTTCCATATTACTTACTAGTATATATGTACAGGAATAAAACTGTATCATTTACTTGCAACAGACTTTTGTATCGCAGCTCAGAAAGGGCATCAGTGTTCTTTGTTGGAGAAGCGTAAGGATGCACCATCCCCTTTCACCTTTGAAGGCAATACTACAATGAGAGTTGGCCATTTCACACAGTAGCACTGATGTCTTCCAAAACAAATCAGCTTCTCATAGTCCACTATAAAGACGTATTAACTCAAATGCTACATATAACATGGTTCTGACCTCTTCAAACTCAGCTTAGGAGCTGTGAATTTAACCCACTAACAGACTTAAAGGCAAATGACCTTTTGCATATTACAAAGAAAAATGTTCTTGGATATTCAAGTAAAAGAAACGCGTACCACTACTTCTAAATATCAAATCTTGATGTTACCAGTTTTAATTATCTATTGCACTGCCTTTTGCTGGTAAAGTGTATTTGATCTTGATCAAAAAGAAAGGAAAGTTTAAGAACTGTTTCTTAACTCCAATTGAGCAAAACTAGTTATGGGATGATGCATCTTAAAGGAAATGTTTGCACAGTGTAAATATATAAATATGCTCTTTGTGCATAAATATTTAAGAAAACTGGACTACAAAGACTACTTTTATATGAAACCCCTAAGATTCTTCGTATGTGAATAACTCCTATTTTGTCCTGCATTTTCTATCTTTGTATAACGTATTTGACTGCTAAATGCATATAATAAAGTTTGCTTTTGAAAGAATCCAGAGTTCTGCCCAACTAGTAAATCCCGTATCAAAAACCGCTGCAGCAGATGATTCGGCATTGGGCAGCACTAATACATCTGGCAAACAATCCACCCTATGGGCCAGTTTTGTGAGCAGAGGAGAACATGGAGTAATTCTCACACAGCTAAGCAGACAGCGATGGACACTTGTACCGCCCTGCGTGCGTGGCAGCCCCTAGGTCCAGCTTATCTGCGAAACACTTACTGCCATCCAGAGGCAAAAACTCAACTCTAGGGAGAGGCAATGTTTCGGGGTGGGGGGAAACAATGCAGCCTGTTGATGAACATCCATTCAACTGCCCCCCATGCCTGGTCACTTTCAGCTAGAAGATCTGGTGCAGACAAAAGGCCAGCGAACAGAGCTGAAGTGTCTCCGGCAAAACCTATTCTGAACCAGCTCTGACACAGGTTAGCACCTTAGGCCTGGTAGATGCTTTCTCCAGAGAATCTCCACATCATCCGTCAGAAGCTGGGGGTGCTGCCTCCACAGAGATGTTCAGCCGAATGCTCTCTGCTATACAGCATTTTATGATCTGAGGGGATCTCCAAGCTGTGCTGCAGATAAACTACACACAAGTGCTGGAAGGAAGCAGAGATGAAACTCTCTCTGGGGAGGCAGAACATAACTGGATCGCCTACTGCCACAGGAGTTGTGTAGCTGTTGCTGCACATTAGATAAGAGCATCAATCAAGCTTACTGCAGCTTATATAACAACATTTCGAAACCACTGCAATTTAAGGGATAATGACTCCATGTTAAATGTATGCAGGGAGTATTGACAATTTCACATATATTGCACAAAACTTCACATTACACAAGCATGGTCAGGATTCAATGGGTATATGAGATTTTTATACCACCAGTAAGTCATCTCACCTTTGCTGGTTAATGATAGAGAAAAATAATTCTGGAAAATGAAGCTGTCGTGACTCCACATGTAAATTCTCAGAGAAATCAATATACTTTGTTACTGGGCAAAAAAGCTTAATAAACATGAAAGTAAGGGTACTGTAACAGTTTCCAAAATTAGGGCATGTCTAGTAAAGCAGACCTGATCCGACAGAAGCAGATGTGACTTCACTTCGGAGTTCAGGGACCGTGCATTAGTACAATTCCTGCCAACAGCATCTCTAAGTTTTAGGACACCTGATATACCGTAAGTGGCAAGCACTAAATGCACTTTGCAAGTCATGACTGTAACTCTGCATTGCAGAGAGAGTGAATACAAAAGAACTACGATAGAATGAAATACAATTCTAGCACCAAAGTTGAAAAGCCCTGTATCCAACTGTCACATTTTCACATTTGTCACTGTTTTCACATTGTCGAAATAAGGCCACGTTATTTCTGGTATTCTTTATTAAAAATACTGCTGTACACATGAAGAATGAAAACAGGATTAAAGATGAGTAACACATACTGGGATCATGACATTAGAACTTAACATACTGGTGCTTTTTAGGGGAAGCAGTTGACACCTGAATTACTGAAACAAGGGCAAATCAAAAATACATAGGTACCCTCAACAAAATATTTACAATATAGTAAATACAGCAACAGAACTTAAAACAGGTACAAAAATTAAAATGACCAACATCAGATGATTTCAAAGGTTGTCCCTTCTGTGCTTTTAGCTGTAAAAAATAGGAAGGTCAGAATTAAATTTCCCATTGGGGAGGGCACATCCTGGTGGCTCTTCTTTAAATACAGGTACACAGTTCTTCCTATGAATGGATCAAACTACTAGGACAACCTTCTAAATGGAATTAAAATGGGGTAGAAGGGCTCTCCCCAAAAAAACACCCAAGCTGAACTTCAGACTGTTCAAATCATTCCCAAATACGGACCAAATGAAATAAATAGAAAACAAAAGCTCAACTTTTTTTTTTTTTTTTTTTTTTTTTTTTTTTTTTTTTAGTTTATGTATTACCTGACACCAAATATTTTCTGGCTGATGTTATGTATGAAAACTTATTAGCTGTCTACCTTTTTATTTTTAAACCAAGTCCTGAGGTTACTAGGGGCTGAAGCAAACTGACATTATGCAAATACACACAGGTTTGCAATTTAGACATGTCTTGCAGAGGGTGGTTTGCTGGTCTAAAAAGGATGAGAATTCAAGCCCTATTTTACCCCTGCCTTACACTTTCACAAAATATTGGTCCACAAATTAAATTTTCAAAGGTTCCCAAACCCCACAACTGAACAGATGATCCCCTTTCATTTTCAAAGAAAACAATACTGGAAAAAACCTCAGCCCGCTTATAAATTAAGCATTTCATATTTCTTCTAGAATACAAGTACTTCTTTTTTGTACAAAAGAATTACAATATGATTTGTCAAAAAACATATAAAAGACAGCTGCTCTTCCTCAAATACATGAGCTAATGATAAAAGACTGTTTTGCATGTTCACTTTTCAAAGTTCCTGTTCCTTTTATATTAAAAAGAACATTCTGGCAACTGTTACGTTTGAATATTAAACATTACGTTCCTTTTAAAATTCATTCGATCAAATGCAACAATATCTGATTTTTATCTCAACAACTGATGCTACCTAATGTGGATTCAACCACATTTTCTAAAATGTGTAAAGCATGTCCCTAGTCTTCAAAGCTTTCGATGTGAAGAGAGTTGCTTTTTTCTTGATGCAAGTCTCAAGGCAGAGAATCGTTTTAAAGCTTATAAAAGTGGACAGAGAAATATTAAAAACTTCTCTGAAAACTACAAATATTGAGAATTATTAAAATTGATGTCAGCAACATCAGTTGCAAGTGCTTAGAGTCTGTCCTGACCTTTTGAGTTTCCACATTTTCTTCATGGTGAGCACCCAGTGCTATTAAAACATTCAGTGCTGGGAAAGGATAGATACAGTCTTCACTACCGCTTTAAGAAAGGAAATTCCTACATATTTGGCAGTCTTCAGTATCAAAGTGTAGGTGTTTAACTAGAAATCCCATGAATACCCAAGTTTGGAGACAACTGCATGTCCAAATATTAGAAAGGTAATTGAGGAGGAAAATTCCAGACTTTTGAGACTGAATTACTTCAGGAATATTCATGTGTTGAGTATTATCAAAAGTAATATTACTTTGGGCTAAGCAGTGACTGCAAAGGCACAGCAGATCATTATCCCTCCAGATTCAGGCTGTAAAACTTGAAAAGCTCTTGATGCCAGACAACTGCTGTGTTTAGTTAATCTTCTTTTAACAGTGTCTTTGTATCTGTATCCAGTGTAGCGTACCATAATAAAGCTGTGGTTCAAAGAACAGAACTTTATACAAAAATTATACTGTAAATAACCTAAAGTAATACACTCCTGAAACTTCAGGCATTTAAACAATTTCTTTAAAAAAATCTATTAAAAAAATTGCATAAATGTAAATGCTTCTGACTAGCAGGAAAACATACAGTTTTTAAAAGGCGCTGGTTGTGTTTAGAGCAAGTTTGATATGCTCCTCAAATTATAGATGTTTCCCATTATGCTATTTTCGTCACTTCTCTTAGACAAAGTTTAAACCAAATGATAGGGGGCTTTCTTTCCTGTTTTTGTCAATTCACCGATACTTCACTGGTTTTAAAAAGTTTCGTCTTCTCATGTTTCTTTGAGCTAACAGTGGGTGGCATACAGAGCTTGCATACAACACACTTTTACAGAGGTTACCAACTAAACGGTCATTAATAGAACACAGTTTCTATTAAATTATTTACCTGGTCCTTTATGCTATTCTGGGTGCAAATAATATCAAAAATGAATAAATTTTGCTATATCCTCAGTGACAAAAAATGTATCCCAGAAATGTCCTTGCAAAGAGTTTCCCTTAAGTATACAATGTGGCAAAACTTCAGAGATCAGAAAAGTCTTAAAAAAATTAAAATTAGTGCATATACAAGTGGAAAAAATAAAAGCAGGAACATCATGCACCTGATGTGTTCCTTAATCTAAAATAAATTCTTCACAGATAAAGCCTCCAATGGCAGCCTTAGCTCTAGGATAAGTGAAACATTCTTCCCTTCAAGTAACAGTGTACCTGACTGAAGTGCAAGCAGCTTTGCTCATCTCCTGTTTGTTTCCCAAATGTGAAATGAGATGACAACAACAATTCAGCTGTAGTGCAATTTGCTATTTGTTAAGTTCCTCAGCAATGTCCTGCATGCTTTCAGCAAATACTACAACTGACCATTTGCGGCTGCAATCAGTTCTTGAAAAGTATTTTCAAAGCAGCGTTTTAAATCGCTGTAAGTTACCACAAGTACACTCTTCTCATCTCTGGAAATGAGGCTTATTTTTTCTGGCACACCAGCATCTAACTGTAACAAGAATGCAAAAGATAAAATAAAAGAAGTGTGAAAGAAATGGCAAAACATTTCCCCAATAACAAAAGCAATCAATTTCTTGGCAAGTACATTGTTGTGGCGCAGTTCAAATCTGCTAACACCACCGAAAGGAAGGATCTGAATCGCACCACAACAATGTACTTGCCAAAAAAATCGAGACATTTTGGTCTTAACCTGATGGACATTCCAGACCTTTTGACTAGGTTACCATTGTTTTCTTCCCTTTCCATAAAGCTAATAGTCCCTGCAATGCTATCTTCCCCTGTGTAGAAAGCCTAGCAAAATTTCCATGTAGCTCCTGATGCACAAAACCACTTTTGACATTACATTTGCACATAAGATGCACAAGCCTCCATGCAGGGTAGGTAAGTTACTTCTTGCCCACTTAAAAATAAAACGATGGATGATCAGTCCCAGGCAGTCTGAAAACTGGTAGAAACCCAAACCTTACGTTTTTGGCAGTACTGGAAACAAACTAGTTCCTGTAACATTTCATCTCTTACTCTAAGAAAAGATTACCCTGTTATAATCCATAAACGAATAGGTAATTTGTGGTTAAAGATTAAAGTCTGTTTTACATTTGTTTTCATGCTTTATTCTGACATCTCAAATTCAGTATTAAAAAAATTGTATGCTACACCACGTACTTTAGAAATCTACCACTAAATCCCAGTTTGGAATAGAGAAATATCCTATTTTACATACTGAAGTCTTTTCTGATGCTGTATCTTGTGTTCTCCTCACTTTGCAAGAAAAGATCCTCAATGGGTAATTGTCAGACTCCCTTATAATGCGAAAACTTTTTTTGCTCTGTTTTAGTCAATATATTGGTATTCCCAAATACTTGACACTACAAATTTTCTTGTTCCAATACAAAAGGTGGGGCAGAGGCAAGTGGGATATGACACTATTGAGATAATCTTTGGAAATACAACCCTAGCAGAATTAAATAAATGTATCATAATGTTGTACCAAATAGCAGAAGAACAGTTAAATTTGTCAGATGTCCCACTAGCTGCTGTCTGGAGCAACACAGCAAGTTAGAAATTCTTTGCATTTGTCTTCTAAAAACATGTTCCAAGTATAACCTTAAAAGTTGGAACCTCCCCAGTTTACAGTTTCTGCTTTGCAAATAGCTTCAGAAGGACAAAACCAAGCCAATTAGCTTTTAGCTCTTCTAAAGTAGGATAAAGCCACCAGTCTCTTCCAAGATCCATTTCAAATATTATCATGATTAAGGTGTTTGTGAAATATTGTTTACTGTTCCCATTAGCATCATTCAAGAAATCAGTGAATTACCTTAATGAATGTAGGATATGGAAGATCTGTATTAAAGCCAAACAGCTAACTAGAAACATCAATATTTATGGCTTGCTTTCTCTCCTGCTGCGGAGGCATAAATCAGTATCTCAGCTGAAAAGATCCCCAAAACACCACATTGAAAAAAAAAAATGTTTAAACAAGAGTAATTTTCATTCAAAAGGAATGCTTTTGGAGTGTAGCAGGGAAGTCCATATAACCACTTCCACTAGTACACGCTACAGTTTCAGAAGTGTTTTTCAGAGTGTATTTCCAAAGCAGAGTTCTGAAAGCCCTACATTTTTTGTGTGCTGAGCCCACAACCACAGAAGAGAAGAGTCTCTCTTTAAAAAGTTAAGCCATGATTGTTTGTAGAACAAGGTATTCTTTGACACCATCTCTTACCTGACCTACGGAATTCAGAACTGTCCCCTCTTGCTACAGTACTGAACAGGTCACTGCTTTCAAATCATGATGGCATTTCACTGCCTATTTGAATATCAACATGCTTTCTTTTTGATTTAGCCTCAATCCTTTTAATGTCCTTTTTAAAGTGGTTACAGACACCAACCAGAAAGATAAAAAAGAGGTTAAAGAAATACACAGCCAGTGGTCCAATAGGAGATTAAAAGCCCTGACAATTTAAAAAAAGATTTAACTGTAGTTAACTCATTTGTTACATGTCAAAGGATCTGAATATATTCAGTTTTTTCTGGAAGAGAAAGTTGGCTATCCTAATCCTAGAAAAGAAAATATTAGCCACTGAAACTGTATATTGTCAGTGTCTGCATCACCATTCTCTACGGAGTGAATGGAATGACCAAGCAGCTAAAAAAAAATAAACAATAATAAAAAAACAGTAGCATCTTAGTCTCCTATGATTTACTGAAGTTTGGAAAAACAATGTAAAATAAATTGAAAACTGATCTGCCAATAAAAAAAAAAATCAGTTTGCTTTTTTAATTTATGGATCAAGACAAGTTCTACAACTACTGAAGATCTTGTGGTCTTTCACATGTCTCCTGCTACTAATCGTGAAAGTGCTCAGCTAAAATTTTGCTAGTGGTGCAGCTCTTTGAAAACTGCAAACAGCTTTGTTAAATCAACCTTGGAAAACAAAGGGCTAGAGAGGCTAGGGAAGTTATCAGAAGCGGACTTAACATTTTAAGTCACAGAAATTTTCCAGCACTGTCCCTAGATGGTAGGGATTTTGCACAAATTTCTACTGCAGTTTCCCTCCTATCTCCTACTCTGGTCAGCAGTTGAGTAATGGATCCTCTGGCCTTATGATCACCCTCTGTGAAAACTGTATCGGCAGAAACCTCCCCCAGTTAAAGGGGTTTTGTGGATCCTTTATGCTGTGTTGAAAGACCAGAGTAGCATAAAGGGACCAGCATTGCTTACCCACAGTATTCAGTGCATTCTAGGATGAAAAGTTAATACTGTATCTCATTCTGTGTTACTGGATTCCAAGTTTTAATATTAACGTACTGAGTTTATTTTAAAAATCCATAAATATTTGAATATTAGTTTAGCAAATACATTGTTTTCATCCAAAAGAGGGGGGAATAACTATCAGTTAAAACAATGTAGTTAACCTGCCAATGCCAACTTGCTTTTAAGTGGAATATTATTCTAAAGTTAACCCAAACAAATTTTTAAAAGCTAACCCAAGTACAGTGTACCTTGTTAAGACATGAGATAATGTGACTGAGGTCAATCCAAGGAGTACCCGCTTCTGTCACCTGATGGAAAAGGTGATCTCGAAAGAGCTTTAGCAAATACCTGTCTCCAGTTTCTGACCACGTTGGGTCCTTCTGAAACCTGGTGTAAAGCAAAGGTTCATATTAAAGCTCAGACAGTTAAGAAAAATCAAACCCCACAGATATACATAACTCTTCAATCTAAACTGAGTAATCTCACTGCTCTGCTAAGCTATGTTATAATTTGCCATTACCTTACTGTCTCCTCCCCTGCCACAAACAGAAAATAACACAAAGTTTTTCAGCTGCTGAAGTACCTGAAGCTACTGCCTACCAAGGGCCACAGAAAAGGAATGGAAGAAAGCAAGAGTTATCTTCAACAAGTTTAACATGTGAATGTTAGAAACCAGCATTACAAACACAACTCCAATTCTGTTTAATATGATGGAAAACAGACCATGAACACTTCATTTTTATGTAGTAGCTGATAAACAAGCTGAAAAATAGCTAGCTTAAAACCAGCATTTACACCATTTGCTACAGTTAAAGCAAGCTATGATTTCCTCAAAAGCTATGGTCACGCACAAGAGACTGCTAAAAGAAAACATACTAAAAAAATTGAAGCAACTTTGGCATACCTATTTGTAGCCTTCTCTTCTCCTTTATTTAAAATTTTGGTCAATGTTGCTTATACTATTTTTCTCAAGGATTCTTAAATACTCATTTTTTCAGGGTCAAACATGGGGAAAATGTTTAGTTTAAATTTATAAGGGAAGAAACCTTGTATTACAAACTGCATTTTACATACTCTACACTAGGAAAACAAGTATTTCTTACTCTGGCCTTTCATTGATTGTTCCCAATTTTGCTAGAAGCCTAAACAACCTTCCATTCTGCACCTCCTAGAAAAAAAGGAAAGAGGTTATTAATGTTTCTGAAACGTAAAATTAAGACACTTACAAGTAAGAGATACACAGTAGTAACTCCAATGAAGCACTATTAATTACAACGATTTATTTATTCAAAGGGGGTATAATTTTTTCAGAAAGAGACCACATGCATTGTATTGTGTATCAGTAGATTTAGCACTTCATACTGAAATCATAATGTGGAGATTTAACAACTAATGACACCTTGCTGCCCCAGCAGGAACTGGATCAGGCAATCTATTTCTCTGTGGAAACATAAGTTTAGTCTCTTGCCAGCCTGTACTTACAGGCATGCCAAAATAGAGTAGGTTAAACAAGAAGAATGTGAATGTGTTAAAATTATATATATATATATATATATATACACACACACACACATAGTTATCAGCTATTGATACCTTATTTCAGGTAAAGACGAGAAGGAACATAACCTACCAGATCTGGTTTTCAGAAATGCTTTGTATACTATTATTAGTAAACATTTAGCAACAATAGCATCAGGCTAACATCCAAATTAGAATTGATTCCAAATAAAATTTTTAAACAAGTTTTTCCAAAAAATGCTAGAATTTAAGTCTTAAAACAGTGTAAATTCTGAGTCCATCAATGACAGAGATAAAGCAATGAGAACGAGCTCACACAAAAACCAGAACATTAGAATTATGGGAGCTTGGAATACATACAGTTTTCCTCATCGCTTAGGATACAGTAAAAGGAGTTAGATCCTAGCTTACATTACACTGTGGATTAATCTTTTTTTAAAGTATGAGCTGCTCAGAGCTGACAGGAAGGACAATTCTCTCCTGATATTATTCATATTCTCCAATGCTCGAGCTCTCCGACATTATTCATGCTAAGCTGCATCCCCTTCCATGCATGATCATATTGATTTCAAGTGAATTCAGTCTGGAGTAGATTACTGTGTACAGCTGGGTAAATAAAGTAGGTTAAGGTGATAATAGCTTGACCTCACACAACCTATGGGTTGCAAGACTTCTATCACCAGTCTTAAAAACACACAGCAGAACAGCTTGTGCCTCAACAGTAGCTACACTCTATAGACACTGACAGGGAAGACTGACCTTGACCAGCTAGCAGAGGTCCACACAACCTCCAAGTAATTTTTTGGTAGGTGGCCAAATACACAAAAGACAAATCTGTGTGAATGCTGCTGCCTTGCAGGTTCACAGTCAATGGTGACACAGCTGTGCACAACACTAGCACTATGTCTCTAGGTGGCCTTCTCTGCAAGCTGGGTAACCTGTAAGGCAGGGAGCTTTTCTACAGAGTGGATCAGAGGATTTGAAAAATTGAGGCTTGGAATGCTGTGACATATAGATGATGGGAATAATCAAGGTGAGGAAGGAAAAAGCATAATGGGGTCACTGCTCTGTGAAACGTGGCCATTACAGGAGTAACAAAATATTAATGGCTTCAAGATACTAACTACATACAAACCACTTCCAGCATCAGAAGTCCATAGGCTACAGATGACTGCATGCTTGGAGAATACAAGGAAAAGTACCATACATGCAAGTCTTGTTCTAATACTCTCCCCTAAGCAACTGCTTTGGAGCAGCAATGAAGAGAGGGTATGAGAGACCCAAGGGATACTGTAGCTCTGTTACCGGGATGTGGTAGTACAAACAAGGTATAGTACAACAACTAATAAGCAACTTCTGTATGTATCACTGCCAGGTAAACAAATATTGCCAAACTGGAGGCTATGCAACAACTTGAATTTGTAGTGGCTCTGTTCACACGCCAATACTAACAGACTGCTACAAACAACCTGACTGAAAATGCAGACTGCTTAATGCTGATTACAGGACAATATCCATCTTTGTTATGAGAAAAGGCCCACCTGCTCAAATTTGTGCAGGCACACTGGGCCACCTTAACAAGAAATGATCTTAAACATCTTCAGCACAGGAGTAGTGGCTGACTCTGATAGAGCAGGCACCTGTCATCTACAGCTCTTCATCCAAAGCAGATACCACTTGGCTCTTCTACAGCTCTTTGCTTCTGACAAGATTTCAGTATCTTTCACTAAGGAAAGAAAAACTGTTATCCAACAAGCCAATGGTGAAGAAATTAAGCAAAGGAGTCCATCAGCATCCCAACCATTGGTCTACTGTCTCTTAAAAAAAAAAACCACAAACTTCTACATGAGGACATACAATGGAAAGCAGTTACAGGACTCAAATTCTTCAAAACTTAATACCCTATCACACACATATCTTCAGTGTCATGAAAGCCTTCTGTAACATATCTCAGCCTTGTCAGAAAATCCTGGGATCAGTGGCTTCTGATGAGCAGGCACCCTTTCCTGTTGAACAAATACAGGTGGGACAAAGTACATACTTCCTTTGTAGCTAGCACTTGATATCTTGGCTGAACATGATAGACCAACCAGACCCACACAGCAAGAGATGCACACTTCAGGGAAACTGAGGATGGCAGCCTTTAGCTCCATGATCTAGCATTCATACGGAAAGGAAAACATATGAGATAAGTAAAAGGACACTGGAATCCAAATCTATCCAAGAATTTAAAGGTAACATTTGTTGCTCTACAGCCTCTGGCACATACCACATCATTTAGCGTGTGATGACATACATGGCCTTATTTACTCAGAACACCACTTTTTAACCATTCTGTAAAGAACATTTTTTTCCCCAAAACTGTTGGTTAGACATGAAGATGTCACTTCAGTTAAAGCCCAGCTGAAGACATCCTAAAACTAGTGGTTCTTGGAGCTTTTGGACTTTCAATACCTTGACTTCAGAGTTCTCAATTCTGCAGGCAGAGTACTTAGGTTGCTAAACAGAAAGAAAAAACAGTAGAAAACATTCTCTTTTAAGGTACAGCTGTAGGAATACTGACTACAGGTTTTCTTGTAGGAATTACTAAATTATTTACCTTTGCAAGGTCTTCCTCTATAACATCGTTTCGCATTTGAGCAGCATCCAGCTGAGTATAGAATCGTGCACCAATCATAGGCATGATATCATTTACACTGCGAAGCCTGTTTTGGTCGGTCAGCAAATACCTGCCAAAATATCCCCACCCCCAAACAGATCACTTAAACAAGCTGCAAATACCAGAGAGATCATTCTATTACGATTTTATAACTATTTGACACTGATGTCTATGTAACACACAAAGTTGATAACTGCAGCATTTGTAAAAAAAGATATTAAGAAAGAAAACATGTTGATTTACATGTATACATCTAGTCAGTTACTTATACAAGGCAGGAGTGTACTTTCATGGAATTGTGTAATTCACCCTGCTCAGAGAGAAAAAACACACTCAAAGAGAGAAGACATAACTCAGATTGTAATGCAATTGTTTTTCAAATGAAAGAAGGGGCACAGATTTCCACTTTTCCCTCTTAGGCTGGAAAAGGAGAAAGGCTGACTGTACTAAAGAACAGCACAAAATGATATCCAGTCAAGAAAAACTAGCACTCAACTCTTTGGTCAGAAAGGCAACATCCCTATTTCTCAACACCTTTTGAAACCATAAGGTAAGACTTTTTTTTATATTGCTATAGTAGATAATAGGCAATGAAACCCCATATTGAAGACAACTTAAAATGCTTGGGGGTTTTACGCTCCTAATCCTTATTAGAAGCTTTAAAAGCACTTAGTAAATAAGATTAATTTTATTGGATACACCATGAAAATACACATTATATAAACAAATTTTAAATTATGTTTAACCATTCATTGACTGTGCTGACAACTCAATGACAGTAGTTATATCTGTAATTTTACATGCATCTAAAAATACCAATTGACATTTTCATTGTATGTTTAAAAAAGTAGTTATTTCCATCAAAAGATTTATTAAGCAAACTTACAAAATCAGATTCTTCAGATCAGAGGAATAGTTGATTGTCACCAGCTCCATTGCTTTCTGCAAATTCTCTCTCTGAATTCCTGATAAAGAATTGCAAGCCAAAGCCAACACAACTTTCCCCAGGGAGATCAGATCTGCTTGCTAACAGGGAAAACACACACAGATAATAAGATTCTTTGTATAGATGAATATTACCTATGGTACTAGATGGTGCGTAACAAGAGACAGTTCTTCAACATCCTTTGAAGAATATGAGCATCTAAAATAAGTACAATTCAAACCACAGTTCAATTATGACTGTCCAAGTTACAGTAGTTAAAGGAAAACCTGTCCTGATACCCAGCCATTTTCAGGTATTATATTTATCTTTGAATGCTTAAAATTTACCTATTTTTAGCTTAAAGACAGTATCAGAGAGAACTCTTGCATAGTGAGCAGAAGCTCTGCAAAGAGGTTCTCCTAACTACCCACCTGCTCACTCCTGACAAGTCGAGTTGGTGGCAAACAGAACAAGTCTTCTCAGTATGAGATGCAGAAACACCCATCAAGGATTATTTGTCAAAACAAAAACAGCATTTGCTGGACTCATAATATCTTTTCCATTGGCTATCCAGTGTGAATTCCACACTAGAATCCACACTGGATTCCAGCAAATGATGCTTCTGTTTTAGACAGACAGCTCAAAGATTTTGATCTCTGATGGCCAGTGTGAAAAGACATGAACTACCTGAAATAAGTAGACAGGAAGAGGTCTGTATGGCTGACAAACTGAGCTACATCACATTTTACTAAGAATTTCTTAGTGTTACTAAACACTTCCCTTAAAAGTAGAACTGCTCTTAAAAGATAAATGCTGCATACAGGCTGCTTTGCCACAACAGAAAATTCTGCCAATTTTAATGGACAGCCAACAGAAATTATTTTTTAAAGCTATACCAGTTTTTAAAGCCCATCTCTAAAACAGGAGCCTAATTTAGTAGCAGACAATCACATTCATAGCAAAAACTGCCTGATTCTTTCAATGAAAAAGCTTTCAGCTACACACAAGTTGGCCAAACTTTAAAACACCTGCTGCTTTCCATGCTGGATGCCTGCCCCAGACTGAATTTGAAAGCCAGCTAGAGATACAAATACAGTATTTTCCTGAGGGTTTTTCTGAGAAAGCTGTTTTTGCAAAACTAAAAAAAAAGTGAAAGCTCCTAATTATTGAGAATGGCAGCTCTATAGTCTAGAGCAAGGCTATGCTTTGTAGCAGAGAACATAGTCATACAAGGAATACACCTTCTGTCATTTCTGTGAGAAGGGCTGAAAATTTGGCAGCACTGCACCACTGAAAGTTCTGTTTAGAATCTGGCAGCTTTAGAAAAGTGTTGTGATGGTGAACATGCCACAGCCCCTCACAGCTCTTCCACTCTTACCACCAGAGGGGTAATTGTGCGCTGCCTCTGGCTGCAGTAGCTGAGCAGAGCCTTTCCTGCAGCCACATCTCCCAGATGTTGAGGGACAGAGCAATGAAAACCCTTCCAGGGCTCTCAATTTCCCTGCTGTTTCCTTATCAACTATAATTTAAGCAGCACAATTTAAAGATGGATATGCAACATGATAGAAGTTAAAAAGCACAGTACTCTTGTAACTAATGAAGACAAAAACAGGATGTGGAAAATGAAGACAGAAATAAGAAGGACAAAGTGGTGGAGGAGGAGGATGGACTGGCATTTCCTACACTCTCTTTTCTACAGAACCAGGAATTCCTGAGTATCAGCATTCCATTGCACTTTGGTAAAGAGAAACGAGCCAGAGCAACAAACCCCATTTTGGTCGGAGCTCACTTGCTTCCACTACCAAGTAAGCAATTTGATCAGCAGAAGACCCTGTTATAGTACCACAGAGATCTTACTGATGCAGTATCTATAGCCACATATGTCACCTGACACAATGGCATTTTTTTTCCCCCTCTAAAAAACTTAGAAGAAATATGTAAGTATTTGTATCAACCACAACCTTCCCTGTTTCTGCAGTCCCCTATCTATACACTTTAAAATTTCAGTTTCTAATATTTCATAAGGATGTATCCTATATAAATTCTCTATCATCACACAATCCTGAGACACCGAAAATATACCGTTTCAGCCAAGACCCTATGAAAATATAGTCTTGCTTTAGGTGTTTTCACAATACAGATTGCATAAGAATTTTAAAATTTTTGAGAAAATGTTTTACGTTAACAGCAGTCATGAAAATCTAAATTCAGGCTTTTGGTTTTTTGAGTGTTTGACTCACAACCTTGTTTTTTGTTTGTTTTGCAAATTACATATAACAGAAGAACTGGCAGAGATGATACAACACACCAGGTGCAGCCTCACACACACACATTTCAAGTTATGCTCAGCTTTTAACTTGCTCTAGTTACAAAAGTGGCTTGGATTCATCCCACTAATCTTAAGAACTTAAAACTTCAAATGGATCAGACTCTTAACTGATTCGCTTAAGATATCTGTAATTCTGCAAGACATTTCAGATTTTGAACGAGCTGAATTGCTCTCTGGTGCTTCACTATTCACTGACAGCTGAAACCCTGAAGGCAAGTACTACTATGCCCAATGTCTCAAGTCTTACAAGTGCACAAAACTGGGCACTAGTTTTCCTGTGTGATAGAGGAATCTCAGAACATTGCAAGTTGGAAGTGACTCATAGAGATCAGGATTTATTGAAGTCAGATTCCAATTTTAGAAAGGGTAAAACTACCATCCACCAATCACTCTAACCATGCAGACAAGGGTGTATAGCTTCCCAGAAGCTGGGGTACACCATCCTTACTATAAGGAAGCAGTGCCTATTAAGCCCTAACCTCCCCTGTGAAAACATCAACAGATTCAGCATTCCCTGCTTCCAGGCAGAGAAAGGTTAAAGGAGGCACACAGGTAGTACTAGACCTCCTTGGATCTGTAGTAACCTTGCTAGTGCAAAGTACAGATTAGGAACAGCCACCTCCCTGTTCATACTCCATAGTCTATCTATGGATCACAGCAGTTCCTTTTGCCACAGACCTGACGGAAGGCTTCTGCTACGGTCACTGTCAACAGTGATTAAGTCATACTAAAGTTGATCCTCAGCTTCAAGGAAAAAGTACAGGCTGCCTTTTGTTCAAAAACATACCTTGCATGCAACTAATGACCGTTTAATTAGCGATTCAATTCATAACTGTAACCTGTACCCACCTATCCTTTTATTTCCTGAAAGTTTTGCTACTTAAGATTTTATCACCATCTAGTTCATGAAATAGCATTAGACTAAAAACCAGCCCCTGGGAGATAAAACTCAAAACAATTCTCTTCATTAATGTCTCCCTGTTATCAAATGAATTTCCAATATGTCAGTGAGCAATTTAAAAGTTAATTGAATAGGTACCCTTTCCCTCTGCATAATTTTTTTTATTATTATTAAAAAGGTATGCGCTAGTATGCCAAATGCCCTGGAGATACCTCAGCATTTTATACACTTGGCTTTATCAGGCAGACATGTAAGCTAGTCAAATAATTTTTTTTTTATTTTTTTTTTATTTTTTTTACAAGATCCATTTTCCATAAACTCTTTGAAACTGACATTACATTTCTGTTTATCTTGTTCCACTGCTTTGCTTGGATCAGTATCAGCTTATCCACTTTACAATTCTGTGGATTAACTTATCCTTTTAAGTTCTGGAATGACCCTTAGAAGTGCCTCCAAGTTGCTAGATATTTTTTATTTTATTTTTTAAAGTCAACATTAATACTTCAGATGCCTCTTCAGCTAGTTTCTTTAAATTTGGTGAGGTGCATTATAAAGTTATTTTGGTTTGCTAAATTAAAAATATTTACTTTGAGCAAGCATAACCTTAATGCCCTTGTTAAATCAATAAAACCCATGTTTTCTCTTCATTTTGTATGGAGAGGACTCACTTTCATTTTATCTCGAATACAGAAATATTTATTAAACATTTTTACTCTTTCCTACATCACCATTTACAATTTTCCCATCCATATCTTGTAACTGGCAAACACAGGACTTAAGGACTGGGGAGTGGGAATTGATGTGCTGGAATTTATACAGGTTTAACACTTTGTTTTTAATGCAAATGGCCATTCATATTTCATTTACTTCTTTTTAGCTTCCCTTATTGTTGCCTTTATTTAACTCTTAAATGATCATATAAACTAATGCACTTAACACAGATTGTAAACAATTGCATTCCTTTTACATAGCCCCTCACAGTTCTGGCCAAACTCTTTCCTATCCCTATTAACAATGGGAAATAGCCAGAAAGTGACAAATGCTAACAAAAATGCCTTCCTCTATTGAAGACAGCAACAAGGAAATGTATATTAGCTGGGCAGTAAACCAAGAGATAACCTACATTTTTAACAGTCACAGGAGTCCCAGAGGAATTCAGGAACTGGGTCATGGATCGAGAGGAAAAAGGACAAGTAGCAGCTGTTATTTTGTAATTTTATCTGGCCAGGGCAAACAAAGGTAGAGATTGATAAATGACTCCTGAATTTCAAGGAATTAACTCAGTCCAGAATCTCTGAAGGAACAAAATGGATAATGAAAGCCTAGCTCTTCTAGAGGAAGCAACAAAAAGGATGACATTATTGTATTTTCTAACTCCAGTTTAGATCTTCCAAACTATGTATTTAAGAGTACTTCTTTTCTGGTTTAGCAGTGATACCAGAACAATCTAGGTATTTACAATGTATAAAACATGTAAAAACATCATATCCCCCCCCCCCAAACAAAAGTGTGCATTACCAAGCAAGTTAATTGCCAAATATTGGGCTGCTATGGTGGTCAATGCTTTTGACAGATTCATGTACCTGTGAGTATTTTTAGATTTGTACCTCCAAGTACATTAAACGTTTTACTTTAAAATTACTTGAATGTCATAATATCTCAGGAGGATCTCTTTCCCAGCTGCAATTAAAATAAATTTAAAGTAGTATTTAGATTTTTAAAAAATGAAATCTCATTATATTTTTAGGCATGGAACCCCTCACTTGTATGTATTCCTATCTTCTCTTAGCTGTTTCCCACTCAACTATTACCAATAGCCCACTGACACGGAGCTGGGGGGTGTGGAGGGCAGGGAATCCTTTGATGTACTACTCAAAGTACACTGGAAAATGCTTTACTGTATCATTAAAAAAAAATTGCTATGTTCTAGGACATTGTTTCAAATAAGCTAGTTTCTGCCTGGCCAAAGTTCAAACATTTCATTTATTACTAGAAGACTCTGAACGAACAATTTTCTCACAGTGAATAAGCTCAATTAATGAAAATAAATTAAATCCAACTCCCTACTGTAGTTGTTCACTCCCAGTAGGGACAGGGTATGAGATGACTGCTGAAGCAATGTACTTCACCCTGAGGGGAAGTCAGGGAAAGAGGCACTCCTGTACACAGTGATGCTCCAGATGACTGTGGAACAGTTTTTGCTAAATCTAAAGGAATTCTGAATTCAGGCATTATGCAGAGTCCACACTTCAGAGAATGTCAGAAGAGCATGGGAAAATTAGGAGCCTAAATAAAGATACATAAAAACCTTCTAGGAGTGAGGGGAATGCCTAAGTGCAAGTATTTAAAAGATCTCTTACTGCTCTGTGAACAGGTATTCAACACTTACTTATTTTTGTTAACAAAAGAGAAAGCAAAGCAAAAACTGTTACCAAACCATGTTTTTTATCTATAACACTGAATGTAAGACCTTTTTCTTCTCCTCCCTTTAGAAATTCATATTCTTAAGTATTTCTGACTTAAGTTTGTTAAATACTAATAGTTCAACCTGTTTGGTAAGTTTGCTGAAATTTTAGAAGCAGAAGATAGCAAAATGAGCACTCAAATTTCTAAATTACAAGCAAATTTGAATAATGCATGGCACAACCAAGATCAAATCAAGAAAGAAAAAATACAGTCATTTAGAGATAGATACTGAGCTACAGTTTGATTAAAATATTTGTCTTCCAAAAGGAATCACACTGGTTTTCAGTACTCTGTGCCAAGTTACTAACCTAACTATGATACTGCTGTCTTACCTGAAACTGAGCCATTAATGCCAGTGGATTATTTTGACTGTTGTCAAATGTCAAAACATCAAAGATTCCAACACAATTAACTCGTAACCTTTAGGAAGAAGAGAAAAGGAAGAAGTGTCATTAAATTCTGTTGGTTACTCCTCTTTTTTCTCTAGCATTCATTGAATGTTTTGATGTGATAAAAAAAAAAAGTCATCGGTACTCAGCAAATTACTACGAAGCAGAAAATACTAATTTTACTATTTGATAAAATGCAACAGAGTCTCATCAGTTTACAAAGAAATAAAAAAAAATTTAAATTGTCAGTAGTGGATCTGAACAGTTCTTTGAAGATATTACATGTCTTCCCAAAATATGTTTAAAAAGAACTTTTAAAAAAATTACAAGTTTTAGCACATTGTCTCACACCAGTTAAAAGTAACAGAACTTTCTAATTAGACTTTGTTATTTCTGTAACAGGTGCATGGTCAGCAGCTACCACGAATACAGATCACAGCAAGACAGAGAAGTAAAGCTTTCATTACCTTGTTTTTCCCGTTACTAGAATCTTTGTTGGATCCATAACTCGGCATGCCAGTCCTGCTGTATGAATGGTCCGTAACGCAGAGCTGAGTTGCACAATATATGCCCATATCAAAGACTCTGGAAGCAATCCAGCATGCTGCCGTGGCAGAGGTCCATCATGCTGACCTAGAAGCAAAACATTGTAAGCATCAACAGAAGGCTACTGCACAAGATTCAAATTAGAACATTTTGAATTATACAATTAACTTACATATTCATGTAACTCTTAACAGTCCTCAAAAGACATATCTACTGTGCTTTAACAGTTGGTTTAGGGGTTGTGGGGTTTTTTGTTTGGTATAGGTTGGCTTTTTTCAGAAGGACACCACCTTTTAAAATGCTGACAACCCAGTTAGTATTATTTTCACTCTCATATTCAGGAAAACCACATTGATTTTTAAAGTTTAGGATTAATAACCACTACAAAAAGAGCACTGGTTAGAAATTGCTGAGTGGTTCATAAAAATATGCAGGTACTTCAGAAATAAAAATGCCAATATTCTGAACAACAGGCACGTACCACAACAGCTGCAACAGAACCCATTTTACCTCCTTTGTGGTAGGAAGGCTTACAAATTAAACATTCTCTATCATCTGATCAGTCAAAGAAAAAAATGAACAAGCTAGATTCACATTACATGGGCAAATCAGACTGGAAGATGTGGTGGCTGAACATCACTGAACACAGTTCCACGTTATGTCTTGCTGTGAGCCAGCTCCCTGACAAGTCATCGCTATGTGTCCCCTGTTCAGTGAGCCATATTAAAGCAATGCATCACCCCCCTTCTAAATTGATTTGTAGTGGTCCTTTCTTTACAATCACATACCCAAATTCTACATTGAGAACAGTTTGAGTAATGCTGAGCCAGAGATAAGAAAAGATACAGATTAACAGATATTTTTAGTAAGTTGCATGTTATATAAAGTAGTTGCTACTGTTTGGGTGGCACAAAGGCGAAGTAGGAGAGGAAAATACATCCAGAGTTAGATACTCCAGCTCTATTGTACAAGACATGATAGCCTTTTCAGGAGGTTATCCCAGTACTGATTTTGCTATTTTTGAGAACAGTAGTATCATCTGTATTCATAAAATCACGTAAACACACAGTTCAGTTGTAAACTGACTGCACTCCTCTCCTCTGGACATTTGTTTCTTGGGTTTTTGGTTGTTTTTTTCTTTCTTTCTTCCTACAGTAGCATATCAACATCCATGCACTTGCTCAAAGTAAGTTTGTGTGTGTGCTTGCATGTATAGACACAAATATATGTGAGTGAAAAAAAATGAAACCAATTACTGCAAAATTTTACCTAGAATTTTTACTGGTTTTGGGGTGAGGGGCTGGGAATGTTTCTAAGCTTTCATTTCTGAGCTTTTGTTGATTTGTTTTTAAACTTCAGTTCATTTTTCAGGTTTAAGGTGCTTCAGTTTAGATCATAAAAGATCAAGACACAGACTCCTTTAAACAGCAATAAGCCTGGCAAGTCTACTGAAGGCTGAATATAATGAGATATCCTTTGTTTCTTCTGGCCTGATGAATCATTATGCAAATCACTTCCCACAAACCAGCATACCAGAAATCTAACATTGCAAACTTTTCCCCTCATGACTCTCTTCCTCAGCATGACAAAAATTATGATGACATAAAATGATTGAGGAGATATAGCCTCCTTTAATTAGTCAAGGCTCTTTCTCTAGTTACTACTTGCTATAGAGTATACTTTATATTTGGTAAACAGCAATGTGTGATATGTTTAACAGGAATACGTA
>JAVJGJ010000014.1:22654914-22664972 GCA_035590215.1 Microhierax caerulescens | reverse complement strand
GACACTGTTACAGAGTTACATCTGTATGAAATAAATGCATCCAGAACAGAAATGTTGCTGTAATATTCCAAAGAGGAAAAAAATTCCAAAGCTTGGGGGTTATTTTTCTGCACGCAACTTGCCCTTTGAGTTCCAGATAAAGACAATGTAACCAAGAGAATATTCAACATATGCTGAAAAGCTGAAAGATCAGAGTTCAACACAGCTTCTCCTTCTCTATCAGAAAATCTCAATGAAGCAACATTATTTTACTACTGGAAAGACTCGCCCGAGACTACAGCCGAATCTAGGCTGCTGCTTTCAGACTAGTTTACTGCACCCCATGCTCCCATGCACTAAAGGTACAGGCTAAAGCACTGGAAAAATCAGTTTTGAAATGCCCTCTTTCATATTTATTCATTCAAAACAAGGGAGATTAAAAGCAGTTCACTTTGCTGCAATGCTGACCTCAAAGTATGTCCCATGAGGCCCACCAGGCCTGCCACAGATGGCACTTGAGCAAGGACCCAAGGAGATGAAACCCAAAAGCTCACTCTACAAGCAAAACACAGTTGAAAGCTTTCCAAACTGTTGAACACAGTGGAAAACATCACAAGAATATAAGAAAGTATTTAAAAAATTATCAGAATTGCTTTACTCCAAAAAGTGGTATTTTAGAGGTCGATTTGAAAAAGGCTTTCCACTACAGGCTGAATCCACAGCATGCAAAAATTCAGATTATGTTCTTCCCACCTGCTGCAGGGCAGACTCACCCTTCCCACTACTTTCACCTCTCCAAGATGCAGAACACAGACACTAATGGAGAAGATTAAAAATGTAAGAACTGCCATTTCAAAAACACAGGTTATCCATTATTTTTCCTTGCCATATTAAGATAAAAATAATTCTCAGCATTTTTAAGTTCTGCACTATGATGTTCTCAATGGAACAAGAAGCACACCCTTTGCACTCATGTACGTGTGTATACTTCTTTTTCATTTGCTAAAAATGCATTCAAATGAAATTCAGTTCAAATGAAATTCCAGAGCAAGGGGAAAGGCAGGGATAGTCCCGGGGTGGGAAGCAAGAGCTGGGACCACTGGCAGAAGGACCTGTTTTACATCATCATGAACACTGTGAGAAAGCATACTAACGAACAGCAATTCTCATCAGTCAGTTATGAAAAGAAAAATCAGAAGCCCAACGAAAGATTTAGCTGCTCACTACATTGAACCTCTCAGGCCTCCAAATCAGTCTTTATATTGAGAACTGCAAGTTGTTCAGTGTTTGCCTGCTGTTCCTGAGTTAAAGTATTGAAAATAAAAAGATAAATACAGTAGCCTTCGCTTCTTCCCCTTCTCCAGGGAAACCTGGGCTTTGGTTTTACATTTCCCAATTTTCAATATATAGAAAGGTTCTGAACTGCTAGTGCAGCACTACACTTCATAAAAGATCTGAAGATATTGAAAACTTGAATTTACTTTGAAAAAGTTGCAGCTTTTGGCAAAGGTATTTTAGAATAATTATTGGTTACGTATTTTGTCCTCAATGATACCACGTTGACTTTCAATATTCACATATTCTTTCTGCTTGTCACAGTCTAAGTACACAACATTTATTTTTTCAGTGGAAGAGGGTTTTTTATGAAAAAACATACAGCAACTGGGGATGTAAAAACTGTAGTCAGCAGTTAAGTCCATTTTTGTGCATTACATGCTACTATTAATGTGTCCAAATGTAAACAAGGTCCAGAAAACTTGCCTATCTTCATTAGACAGTGTTTGTTTGCTGAAAAGCAGAATCTGTGGTGCTGAAAACTATTAACAGCATGTACACCAATGTTTAATTACTCAGAACATTTTTAATAAACAGACCAAAGGACATATCAAAGGCATGCTTATCTCTGCCAACCACACACACTCATCAGGACAAAGAAAGAAAAAAAAAACCAAACTTGCAGGCACCAGTGCATAGTTATTGTTAATTTGCCAGGATCTTCTAGCTGGCAGTTTTAAAGTACATACGTTCAGAATGTGGTTTACCATTCAATTATTGGACAACAGTTCAACACTTTTGGGTTAACTTGCTAATTTAAGGAGAACATCATTTCCGCAGAGATAAATGCACTAACATGTACAACAATCTGAAGTTGAGAAATATCAGAAAGGTGGAAGAAAACCAACAGGTTCCAGAACAACAGATTTAATGGTTAGATACTTTTGATAGAAGTGCATTGAGGAAATATGAGGAATAAGAATCAAACAAAAAGGAACTTTTCAAATAAATGTCCTCCAAGTAACAACTAACTGAAAAGTCAGACTCCTGATTTTAAAACTTGTGTAAATTTAGTAAAATGAGACAGAACATCAAATTATCACACTGTACCACCTGAAGAAAGAGGATATTTCATTGCATAAAGACCACAAGCAATAAATTCTATAGCATTCAGTAGTAACAAAAACATTAGTTTACAGTATAAAAATAAACATGAGCTGCCATTTTTTCCCCCACACCAAATCCCTTCCAAAGTAGTTCTGTTACAGGGTCTGTAAATAACATGGCAAAAATTAAAAACCCGAGACTGACCACACTGACACCAGTGACATGCAAGACAGCTATGTAAACCATAATCCTCATCTTATAACTGTCAAAGTCTCGTGATGCCAACTGGAGTGTTCAACATAAATAAGGTTGCATACCTGAAATCAAATTCTCTGAGTTCACTGATCAGGTTCACAGTGTTGTGCCTCCTAAAACCTTTAAAAGCAACTGTACTAATCTGGGCCTCATGCTGCAGAGTACCCAACTTCCATCCATTCCCCTGCTTCTCTTGGGAGTCTCCTCTAGGCAGGCAGACGGCCAAGAAACTCTGTGAGGGGATGGAGAAAGGATCCGTGAAGGCAGGCAATTCTGAGAAATCAAGTTATAGGTATGCAATCTTATTTTCTCTCTTAAATTGCTCCTTCTACTGAAGACCAGACTAGAAAGCAGCAGTTACCAAAAAAGAAAGGCCAAAGCAAAGATGTGCAGAAAGATTTGGCAAATTTTGGGGATTTCAGGTGACTTTTTTTTTTATTTATCTCATAAAAAGACTGGAAGAGCAGGTAATGAGAAGTGCCACAGGCAGGAGAGTGTTATCTTCCTTACATATCCCTGTAAGTTCCAATGCAACAGTTCATTTTTAATTAAATACTTTGATTTAGCTCAACAGAAATTGATGTTGTTTCCAATTTCAAAGACCATCCCTGACTACAGAAAGAAGCTGTAGTAGGTCAGATAAATGGTCCAGATAGCCCAGTAGTCTGTTTCAAGGACACATACGCTAAAATCAGAAAAGTAGCTTGCAATGGATACCTGAGTGTATGAACATAAACAAATAGAATATTCTACTAGCCTCCGATGATTTGCAGCTCAGAGAACTCTTGAGCTAGAGATAGTCTCTTTGCAGTTAACAGCCCTCAAGTGTTTCTTCGCCATGAGTAAGCCCACTTTCCCCTTGAACCCAGGCAAATGTCCACAGTAACATCTGAAAAAAGTTCCAAGGCTTAATTATCTTTACACAGGTTTTTAATTTGCTACCTGGCTAGTTTCATTTGTCAGCCCCTAGTTTTAGACTGGAAGAAATAGCAAACTATTGATGTTTATTCCTTTCGTCATTATCTCTGACAATTTTTCAGACACCTACCATATTCCAGTCATTTTTAACCCCATCATATTCCTGTCCATCTTTAAAAGCATGAAAAGTAGTATTTCACTTTGCTGTTCTTACACAGAAGGTGTTCCATGCCTTTGATCATCCATCCCTGTTACCCCTTCTCAACTTCTTTGCTGTTGCTTTACACCCTTCAAAATGCGTAAGGAGGACCACAACTACAGACATGAGTCTATGATGCTCCCACAACTTGAATACAGTGTCCTCCATTTCACTGTTTATTCTTTTCTTAATTATCTCCAGCAACACATTTCCTATTTACTGGAATGACTTTTATTTTAAGGACATGACTGCCCTTTCTAGAAGCAAAAAAATCTTTTCCAGTGTAGCAAAAGAATGTGTCCCCAAAAATTTTATTGTAATTTCTATTATTTTATCTAGAACAGACATCATTCTTCTATAATACTCTAGAGAGGTATAAAACCACAAGGTATAAAAATTCAGCAAGAGGACAATATTTTCCTTAATCTACTGAACTATAGCCCCAGATCTATTATTGAGTGGGAAAAGCCACAGAGGCCATCATTTTATGCTTAAGACTAGAGTTAACATTTTCCCTTGATCACAGCATTACATTTACATTACATCACCTGCTAGATTATTACCAAGAGTCCCAGTCTTGTAAGATCCTTCTGCAATCCATCACAAATGGCCTTTGTTTTTAACAATCCAAATAATTTGGTATTATCAGCAAACTTTGACAGACTTCTTTATCTTCAGTGCAAACAAGTGAACGTATTAAGAAATACAAGTCCCAGCACATATTCTTGGGAGACCTCATCAGTGATCTCCCTTCACAGTAAAAATCAACTGTTCATTCTTACTGTTTCTTATCTTCTCCTAATCAGTTATTAACTTGAGGACTTTCTCTTTTTTTTCCTCTCATGGTCACTTAGTCTCTTTTAGAGATTCTGACAAACTTCATTGAAAACCTGAGATCTTATCTACTGGATCCTTCTTGAGACATGACTGCCCCTTCTAGAATCAAAAAATTCTTCTCCATTATAACAAAAGAATGCATCCCCAAAAACCTTATAACTTCTATTATTTTATCTGGAACAGACATCATTCTTCTATAATACTCTAGAGAGGTACAAAAACACAACAAGGACTGATTTACATGGAAATTGAAAACCATGGGTGGGAGGGAGACACTCAGAAATCTAGTCCTGTACATAACAGTTATTAACCTGACAGTAGGTGTTCCAAGTTTATCCTGCCAAATTAGTTTCATATCAGGCTCACTGAATTTGTAATCATGTTCTTTAACTTGCCACAGGATATGAGTCAAAATAGGGCTTCCTCTGAAATATTACCACCAAAGCCAATGGTGGAACTCAAGTTCAAACCTCACTTACACTGGTCAGCTCAATGCAAAGCCAGTGGGAATTATTTAGTATATAAGGGATCTACAAGCATTTGAATGTATTCACACACTAGCAATCCATTATACTCTATCAGAACTACCAGATAGCCAAGTAAAGTTTTCCATGTCAACCTTTGAAACAGAATGAATTCACAGCTAAAGGTTCAAATTTCAAAAGGCAGAAGAAATAAGAAACCTTAGCTTCATACACTTGCCAGCCTAAAGATATTCAGGGAACATCTAGGCTAATAAAACAAGTAAGGCCAGGTCATAGTCTTCTGGTCATCCCTACGGCTGGATCTAATTTCAGGGTTGGTCCAACACCAAGCAGGAAGTTGGGCCAAATGAGTTCCAAGGGTATCTTCCCACCCCAAGTCTTTCTGTGATTCCATTCAGCTGTGACCATCTCTCTTCCTCAGCATGGCACTACTACATGGGCTCTACTAACAGCTTTGGCCTGTTGTGTTCCAGACAACACCTGGATGGAGTATGTGGGACTGCATGGGTCACGAACTGGTCTTAAGAGACAGTATGATTGGCAGCATACTGTTTTGGAGGGTAAGAGGCTTTAACCATATACATATATGAGCTCTGCTGAGTGACCTGTGGAGCCACAGACCATACTGCGACAGATTTTATATATGAATGCAGATGTAGATTTAGAGACTCCTTTGAAGCCATAGTATAGATCTGAAAAAAAAATAAAAATCGGACCTATGATGTGAAGTTTGTGTCTGAAAAATATGTTACAGGGATTTTTCAATCCATTTCTTAACTTGTACTTCATGTTTCAAAACGTTAAATAAAACACTGTCCAGTTAGTCCTTGTAATACTTTATGAGGAAAAAAAAGAATTTGTGGAGGGCACCTGAACAGCAAGCATCAGATCAATACAGCATACATCTTTTACAACTTTGGAAATATCTCCAGTAAGTGTTAGGTGTCACCGGGTGACAGACCTGCAATAGGACCCCAGAGTTCTTGGCTCCGAATCCCATTCAAGTTTATTTCCCTGTCAAAAAACTGTAATGCCCTTACAAACTGATGTCAGTTTTGCAATCTAGTCATAAGTCAAATGTGACCAGAAAAGTAAACTGTTCATTGTTAGAGTTTTACCTTAACTTTCAACTCTATTTACACTTTTCTGTTTTGGTTTTTTTTTTTAAGAATATATATATATTCATAAATTTTAAAATAGAAAGTGAAAAAGAGCTCTCTGATCCCAGTCAGCTTATGACATGACAGAACCAATTAGTTAAAAAATTAAGTTGAACTACTATTTCTGACCAGCTATATTCTGCTTAAGTATTTGAAATAGTTTACAGACATATTGTATGATAATGTACCTTCCTTACCCCATTTTCGTTTTGTGAAATAGGCATCAGCACTAGGGTCATTGAAGTGTCTGCTCATCATAGTCTCGCCTCCAGCGTGAAAATCATAGGCAAACACAAGAGCTTAAAAATAAAGACATGTGACAATTACTAAGTCAAGCATATTTAGAAAAAAGTCTCAACACATCGATTGGCAGAAAGGGGAAATCAAAAAACTTACAATGTTCTCCAAACGCTTTAGTGGTAAACACTTCACGCAAAGTTACTATATTTGAGTGCTGAATTTTTTTCCACATGTCAACCAATACCATGCACTTTGTGTTAACAAGACGAAAACCTAGAAAAGAACAAAAACCATGGCTTAAAATGTAATTTTTGGGGGGAGAATTTTTTGCTTTAACATTCATTTCTTCTGGAACTACTGAAAAGCAACCAGACATTAAAATAGGACTAGCACACTTAGGAATGCTAGCCCTATTAAGACAACTCAATTTTTCTCACCATGTATCCTCCGAAGGCAATATGGCAGGTCATCTTTACTATTTACAGCTTTATAGCATGATGTAATGTACCCAAAGTTGCTTGTTTTCTGTATCCGATTGGGCGGTGGCAGTGGTTCCAAAGGAAAGAGACTGTGGTAGCTGTCCACTTCCGCTGGAACTGCTGAAATCAGTTTATGCACAGAAACATATTATGCATGAGTTGTCTTCGAGAAAGTTATTACAGTAGCAGAGAAGATTAAAATGACTGTTATTAATACATAAATTCTTTGCATCATCTATCAGGTTCATGTGAAGTTAAAATCCACTATTTTTGCTTTCATATCAATATATAGGTTCCTGGAAGAGATTCCACAGTGCGAAAGTTTCTGTCTTCAGAAAAACAGTTAACACCAAGTAAAATCAACAGAATAGACAGGCAGTTCCATCTGCCATTTTCTCATCTGCCTTAAATATTCACCCTTCTGAATGACCTTTCTTTGGTGTTTTTTCATGCACAGTTTCATAAATAAGCACCGATTATCAGAAAGGCTGCATACCACTATAAGAAACCCATTTTCATCAAGAAAAGCAATCTTAATCTTACATGTTTTAATATACTGGTTTATAGGAGAGAAAGAGGTACTGAAGGTTTACAAATCAGATTAAAAAGATTGCCCTTGCAAGAAGACATACACTTGTACTTCATCTGGATTAATAAAATAAACTGCAATTTTACTGTGTCAGTATCATACTAAACACACATTTGGGAAGAAAGGGTACTGCAATCAAAAAAAGTAATGTTTAAATCAAGTTGAACACAGTCAATTGTAAGTTCTCCAAAAGCCACATTACAGGGAATAGTATATGCCTCTCTTGGTTGACAACTAGTACAAAGCCTTCTCTGACATACCAGGCAATTCACTTCAAAACAAACTAATTTGCTAGTTTATATGCAGCCTTTGAAAATACATGCATCCTTTAAAGGACTACCTAGTATGTACAAAGAAATGCAATACTGTTCTTCACGAGGCTTTATTACCTTAATATTTTTTCCTTTCTCAGCAATTTTAAGTATTCCCAATCATTAAGAGATTTTGAAGCAAGAAAATTACAGAAGAAAAAGAGAATAGCTGCAACAAAGAAATTTCAAATCTCTGAAATACTTTTGTTATCCACAGCCCAGGCCGATGATTAAGGCTTCATAAAAAAACTAAAATCAGGTGGTGGGTTTTTGCAAGATGTTGTTAACATTGTTGAGTATGTATGGCTGCAGAGCAATATGATAACAGTTTAGTTTATAAGAAACACTTACTTACCAGGAATATCAGCCTGATCAATCTGGGCCATAGTTATTAAGTGTCTGTTGATCAGTTCCTGAAGAACAAATTAAAGTCAAGCTTTGAACATTATAATTCAGCTCATCATTTTTAATAAGTTAACAGTACACTGTCTTTGAAGTACCAGCTGCCTGTCCTAAAAACAGGAGTTGATGCAAATGTCCAGGGCAAAGGAGAAGACCACCAGCTTGAAAACGTTAGTGACACAATATACAAATCCTTGAAGGAAGGAGCTGCAGAAGACACATTCACTAGAGCTAGCACTGACAGAGGCACCTAGTACAGTAAAGCTGAAATAAGTAACAGTCCGAGCCAGCACTCAGCAAAGGGCTCATCAACTAACACCTGCATATACTTTCATTTCAGTGGAAGACTTTAAAACTGGATAGGATTACAGCTTAAAGGAATGCTATGTAAATGACAACACACAAGAAGTAAGAATACTTAGCTGAATAGTAAATCAAGGCATTAAGGTTAGATTGAAGCAACGTATGTTGTAACCCACCCTCACCCGCTGCTGTACTCCATCCGTTATAGGACTTGATTTTTTTTAAATTCAGGGAAATTCAGGGAAAACTGACTGCACAGATGAGTGGCTATTTTTCTTCTACTATTAGTGGTTTTCTAGTTTTTGCCAAGATACACAATTTTCCTTTAAAATCTTTATCATCTTACCTGCCTGAGCTCATCTGCCATGAAGAAGGAAGGTGCATTAGCTTTCGGCTGCATGTAAGCAACATGAGGTGCAGCTGGATGGTAAATGTGGTAGTTTGGAAATACCTGAAGACAAAATATTTTAAGCAGTAGTTTAAAATCCTTAAGCATAGGGAAAACAAAGAGTTTTGCCACCCTTTTAGTCAACTACTGAACTGCACAGTCTTGAAGTACAGCACGATACAAATACACTGTCAAATACATTAGTTTCCTTATGTGATATTCACTACTCACAACTGCAAGGGGGAGCTTTATGTACGTACACAGTTGTTATACTTTTATAACTGTCTTTTCCCCTCCACTATAAATGTGAGAGTTATTTAACCTATCATAAAGAAAAAAGCCATCTGAATTTCTGATGTTTTCTCATTATGTATGTATCCACTGAGACACACACAAAATGCTTTCTTTTTATTGCTGTATTTAAAAAAACCCACAAAACTCTACAGAGAAGTAAATGAAAAACACATAAAAAATTCTCTGGCCCTTAAATTACTGTTATTTTGGAGAACAATTACAACAGTTAAATGGCCAAATCTTCATACAGAGTAAGGGTTTCAGAGTGTTAAGATTAATCTCTGTAGCATCAACTAACTCAGCATTTGGAAACTCCATACACTTCTGTATCGAAAGCAAACATACCATTCCTGTGAGAGGTGCTGGAGTTGTATCAGTATAGAAGTATGTTGTTCCACCCACTGTTTCCTTCTGGATCACCTGGCCAGTAGATGGAGGCTGAGAGACAGCATTAGCGACAGAAGCAGAGGCACTAGTAGGCACCATATAGTTTGCTGGGTTAGGAGTATGACTTCTTCTTCGAGGAGCAGGAGATGTATGAGGAGTTATTTTGGGGGAATGAAGAGGAGAAGATCCTGCTGACAGCGACATTCCTTAAAGGAACACAAAGAAGATATTGTTGATCAAAGCTGTCATCAAAAAAATTAGCAATTTTACAAAACCAGTCTTAATTACCAATAATATTCTGAACAGGTGAGACGCTTAAGGATTGCTACATCTATATGAAGAGTTAAGAGGTAAAATATTAAGAGCAAGACTGAAGAGAACTTTCCTAAAAATCGTAAGAGAAAGGACTTAGGAACTCATGATCTATGAATGAAGAACTGGAGTGAAAGA
>JAVJGJ010000014.1:22635645-22654845 GCA_035590215.1 Microhierax caerulescens | reverse complement strand
GAAAAAACCAATATTAATGGCTGTATGATAAGGAATGTTTACATAAGTTACATGAGAAGTCAATGTTTGCTAAGCTGTAACTCACTTCACCTCATTATGCGTATACCTTTTCTAGAACCAACTCCACAGCTATGAATATTAAGAGTCAGATCTCCAGTAACTGCTGCACAAAAATAAGCAATACACTACTTTTAATGATTTCAGGGGAAAAGTTACCTGTTTTCCTGTATTTATTATATTTGAAAAATCATCCTCCAAAAAATCTATTTGATAAGTAAAGATAGGTAAATTCTCAGGATATAAAGTCTGTTACACATTCATGCTGAGATTTTCAGATTTTAAATTATTCTGTTGACTAGTAGTCACCTTTGATATTACACAGACAGCTCAACTGAAGCTTGAGAAGCTCAGCTTCTAAACAAAGTACAGAGGGGAAAAATAAGGGCAACAATTTGCATACACACTTTTTAGTCACCAAAACCTAGTTTGGGTAGTTCAAGAGTTACTACATGCAGAAATCTCATATATGCTTATTTATAAGAGTCAAACTACCCTTTCAGAGCGCTGCTGAAGAGAAAACCTTTCAAAAAACTCCTATTATTACTAGTAAAAGATCCTAGATATCTGGATTAACACCAAGGAAAGCACCTTTGAAATATATTGTTGCTCAATTCAGACTGGGATGTACTTTCTCTTTAACAGTCAGAATTGTATTAGTCACACTGAATTCTTTTTACAAAAGGATATAAGATATAAAACTTCTATACTTAATGCTGTATTGACAGCTGAGAATTCTTCTCAAATTAAGAATTTGGTTAGTTATTTACTCAGATATTTTCTTAAATTACTCCTATTTATAAGCTCTGGTAACCAGAGTAATTTAAGCAAATATTTCGCTAATAAAACAACTTTTTTTTTTTTTTTATATACACACTTTAGTTACAAAAAAAATTGTTTAGTTACTTCAATCAAGAGTTACCATTTAGAGATTTCTCAAAATGCATCGTCAGTAACATGTAGGAGTGTTTGTACACTCATGTCTTGCCCCTAAAGTAGTCGCATCCCTCCTACATTTAATTTGTTTTCTTTTTTAAAACAAGCCACAGAAACAAATAACAATGTTAGTATTAGCAGTTTACTCAGTAGTTAGGGAAAAATTATTTTGAGGCTAAATTATCCTAATGACATTAAAGAATATTTGTAACCTTTCATTTAGCTCCAACCATTTACTACTATGACATCTCAAAACCTATGCCTATTAAGTCAGCAAAATTATTTCTTTTGCTCTTGAAAAATGAATAGTTCCTACAAAATAAGCATGATTTTTTAATGCAAACCATAGGTAAATTTTACTCCTTTCTCTTTAGTTGGGTGTCTTCAGTCATTTATTCTTCTTTTTTAAAAATAATAAATTAAGAATACAAGAATATGAAAAATTATAAAAATATTGTCTGTATTTTTCTTGGCCACAACTTTTCTTTGTATTAACACATGTACATGTGTGCGTACACACACCTTATAGATAAGCAATATGATGGAATATTATTCCTTCATATTTCATATGATACATATCATATATGATATGACATATCAGGCTTGCTGATTAGTGTATTAACTCAATAAAATGTGAATTATATATAATAGGCACTTCTTAATGTTAATTTTTACAGTACTTTTTAATGGTAACATAAGTAGTCTCCTAAAAATCTGTTTACAAATCAACTGTATGATAGTAAAATGTTGTGCATTGTGCGCTAACTTATGCTGCAAGAGAAAGTAAGTTTTCATTAAATTAAAAGTTGCCTTGAATGAGTGAGTAAAAGCTACTGTATAGATGGTTACATTTTTAATAAAAGACTAGAACATGAATACACTCTTAATCCACTGGAGGAAAAGAGCAATTTCAAAGGGAAGAATGCATTACTATTAAGATGTAAAGGATGGCTAATTGAAGTGGCCATAAAACCGAAGCAGATCTACAATTTGTGTTTATGATTTTCAAGGGATTCTCTTCATCTAGGGAAAGTTATTAACGTGTCTTTTTCACTGTATTCCAATAAAACATAGTATTAAATAAAGTCCTTGCAAGCATGTAATCTCTGCCCAGATAGGAATAACTGGCTTCAAGAAAGTTGTGTTTCAGTAAAACATTCAACCATAGGAATGAGGAAACAATCCAGCAGTCCTCATGTACACTAAAAAAAAAAACAACAAACCCACCAAAAGCTTCTTTACTTTCAGATAAAAACTATACGTATAAGACAGTATACTGTAAATCTTATCTTAAAAATGAAAGTGATGACTTCGTAACCTCACTGAAACTATATTGTGACCTACTGCAAGTTTCTCAGAGAAAAAAAAAAAAAGTAAATCTATCCCTAGGAATTCTTACTGACACAATCTCAAGCAATTTCCACTTTAACATTTACTTTTTAAAAAATGTATTCCTGCCAAAGAACAGTTACAAATAAAAATCCTTAATGTCTTTGCTTGACTGTTAATGCATGATTGAAAGAAGACAGTTACACAAATCCTTTCAAATGCCCTTCCAGCCTCAGTTAGGTCTGATTTTGGAAGGGCATTGAGAGTTCAATGAAAATCATCTGTTGGGCAGAACATACAGACTTTTCATTTGCCAATATACATAGTAAGTTGAAGATACGAAAGAAGCCTGACTAGAGTTTGGGTTTTTATTACTGGAACCATATACTACAAGTTACAAAAGCTTGCTGCTAGTGCTGCAGTGGTTACCAATAGGCTGAGGCAGCAAATATTGAAGGTGATAGATTCTTCTCAGAGACTTACATTAAATTCTGCAGTCTAAATAAATATTATTAAAAGTCCAACATCACATAAAGAAAAAGCTTAATACAGTGAAAATGATGCATAGCTAAGCAAGTAATCAGGTGTACAAACTCAAGCAGTTCTCACTAACTTCATTAGTACTTTAATCAGTTAAAACCTTACCTATATTAATATTTAACCACAACAAAATAGAATTAGAAGAAAATAAAGGAAAATGGCTTATTAAAAGGTGAACATACACTCCTACTGACTCACACTGATGGAAAAAGACTACTGAATATATGATGGTAACAATGTGGTGAATATGGAACTACCCCTCACAGAATTAGACAAGCTCTTTTCAATAGCACGATTAGTATAAACACTTACTCACTTAAAGGTCTGAGAAAAAAATAGGGTTTGAATAAACTAATTACAGTTTACATATATATATATATAAATATATATCATACCAGTGATCCTGACAAAAAACATTTTTCAGCTTTCCCTATGACAGAGTTCAACATTCCCTTTTATTAAAATGAAAATGCCAGCAGCACTAAAACACCAAAAAGCCTGCTTCAAATTGTTCATCCTGAGACTTATCTACCAGTAAAGATGGCTCTCCATTCCTTGCCTCAGTGAATCTTAGCATCCTTCATGAAGAAGCCAAATACTATCTTGAAAGGTAAACTGCAACAAGAAAGGGCTTCTTTCACTTCACAATTATTTACATTCAAAAAACAGTGTCACGGTATGCAGCTGTTATGGTATCATACCAACATGGAAATGGTTGTGGGATTTGAAGGTCTTCACAACATTCACAGCAACTGTGCAGGCTACCTACACATACCTGGAGTTCCTGCTGCTATTCTCATTTTAGGTAGGTAAAGTGATCATATTTACATATCCCTCTCTATTGTTGTATTTTCACTTCTTGCATTGTGGTAGAATTTGAAATGAATTTGAGACAGTGCTCAAAGATATTTTATGGGATAAACACTTTTAATAGTGGCACACAATTGAATCTGTGAATTCATACAGATAAACAGGATCAAAGAAAGGGCATCATGCATGAACTCTCATTACAGATTCAGTGTCTATAGTTTTTGGATTCAAAACTTACTGAAGCAGGATTTCATTAAGCTCATGTGTATGCAAATCGGCTGGCCTATAATATAAATACTTATTTAAAAACCTGTAAGTTTTGCTTATAAATTTACTCATCTACAACCACATCCCTATGCCTCTGTGGCTTGTAACACGGGTCAAATACTAAGCATTTAACATTTTATCACCTTAATGTTCTGTACTTTAGAGATACTCTAGACTACTAGGTACATTTTGAGGAATGACAAATTGAAGCAAGTAATAGAACCAGACTATTTCAGGAACTTACAGCAGCATCCTTAAATTCATTAAATATTTATTTTTATTATAAGCTTTCCATCAGGTCATCAGCATTGTAGCTGTGTATGTCTAAGTTAATTAAATCTCCTTAATTCCCTAAACAACTGTGAGTCATCAGTTCTTCCTCCTCAATTTTATTTGGGGAAAAAACATCTGATTTTACAGCCTCTTTGCCTCATCCCTTTCTTGTATCGTTCTGGAATGACCATGGAACTTCCTCCGCACAATGCTACACCATACTTGATACAGGAGGTTGGAACAAGCTCTCGGAGCCTTAGGCCACTCAAACCACCTCAGCTGAAAGTGCTCCAGCTGAGGTCACAAAGCCTGAGAACTACACTCTCACAGCCTGTCATGAATGGAGATGTGTGAACTGGACACAAGCACATCACCCTTATGCTCCTGGCTTCTAAACCTGCATGTTCAGACTGGCAGCAGAAACGGGATCTCTAACGTTCCACATAAGCTCAGAGCCTGTCTTGGACTAAATACAGAAGCAACAGCAATCTGCTGTAATTTCCATTGTTGACAAAGGCATCACTCTTTAGCTTAAGCAAACCCAAACCAGACAAAGACTTTCTCTGCTGGGGGCTATACATCTGTTCTCTCTCAAGTTTAACACAACAGTGATGTCTTATCACTCTGATGACATTTATTAATTTCTTTCATACACCTTGGTGCATATTTTAATGGCACTATTACTCTGAAACTACTACACAGAAGTGGCTAGGATAAGCTTGTTAGCAAAAGTACTATTTGAAGGTTGTCAATAACTCACCAAATTTCCCATACAAATGATAAACAGGATGTGTTTGGTAGCAAGGGAAATGGAAGGAACAAAAATATGATATTATCCAGGGGCTCATAAGGAAAGAAAGTTTGGAGATGGTGAAGGAGATCTGTTCAAAGCTCTACAACAGGACTTTTTTCTCCAGCTATTTGTGTCAGTTGCATTTTATCTCACTATGGTTTTGTCTTTTATTAAAGGATACAGAGATGATGAATGACTTATGCTAGAATGCACTTATCTAAGTAAATACATGATGTAGAAGTAGCAGTAACCTCCTTCCATGCTGCGCCCTAATAGATGTGTCAGGTATGGATACAAGTTACCTATTAAAGTACATCGGGTTTCAGTTGTCATTTTTTCCAGTATTTCTGCAGTCCTGTTGATAAAACAGGCAGAACAAATATTTTCCAGGGACAAGCATTGACCAGTCATCTGTGAAATATTAGATATCAAAAGTGGGTTTAATTTACACCTATCTTTAGGGATATCTCAGGAATTAGATATGTGAAAGAACTTAAATTTTTCCATCTTCAAGAGGGAAATCAAAAGATTGTTCTCATCGTCTACCTACTTTGTCATGTGTGAACTAAACTATAGAATTTTTAACAAATTATTGCTACTACATTTCCCTATTTCATAAATATTAATTTCTTCCAGTACCCTGTGAGCTACTATTAGCAATCTTAATCTCATGCAAATGCTTAAATCTTACATGTTTCCTAAAAGTTATTCTACTGGAGAGTATATACCATTTAAGGAGACTTATCTTTATTTAAAGGAAAATTCTTATTAAACTCTTTATACAGGTTTCATTTGAATGTTGTTTCCACTTACTGAAAGCTAACAGAGCCCAACAAGAATTTTTAATTACAATTTCAGAAGATACTCAATTTTTTTTTGTTCTGTTATCCAGCATGACTTAAATGAAGCTTCCCCACACAAATAGTGCTTTCTTATTTAACAGCCTAGTCTTTTAGAAAGAGCACCTCCTAAACTGCCTTGAGGTAACAGAAGTTTTTGTGGATTTAAATAAAAATAAATGTCTGAGTATTATTTACACAGGACACTTAGGTTCAGAGAATTCTGCACTCAGTGTAGAGGAAGAAGCTTCTAAAGAAATTCAGAGCACCCAATCCAGATCCCTACTTTGAACTATATTCTTTTTTAATTATACAGGAAGAACAGGGAAAAAAGCCAACTCTGCCTCAAGTTAGCTCTTGTGAATACTCCCCCATCCCTCAAACAGTATTTGAACCTAGATAGGTTTTCAGCTTTGGCATCAATATTTCTAAAATTCAGATTGTTGAGCGAAGTTCTTCTATCAGTTACTTATCTTTTCAAGTACTCCTTACAGATAGTAAAGAAATTAGACTGAGACCTCACTGGACACTTTCAAAAAGCAGATCATTTTACCATATTCTAATTAATCCTTTATACACTTTTCAATCCAGGTGACAAGGCTGAGAGGCATATAAACACAACAGTTTTCCAGTAAGACCGTACAGTGCAATATAGCACAAATCACAGTACTGCAACATGTTTATTTGGTCAGCAAAGCACCACTTTCCTAGCCTGTTCTGATAGCTGTAACATACAAGCTGAGTACTGGCTTCTTAAATTGACACTGAGATTTATTCTCCGGCATCAGAAAAGACGGAAGTTCAGTTTAACAGATGGTAATTGCCAATACTGGTTTAAGAACCCCAAACATTTATAATATTTGCCCCTCTACCTTTGGCAGCTACCTAATGCCTTCTTATCAGTCACAAGAAATTGCCAAAGGTTTAAGTGCACACAGAAACTTGTTAAAGGATCTGTGATGTATAATAAAACCATCAGCAGATCTGGATATCTTAAGAATATTTTATTTTAAAAGAGTTATTAGAATTAAGCTAACTTTTTATGATCAGAAGTCCAAAAGATGCATGAAGAGCTTGATCTTTTTAAGTGTGAAAAAAAAAAAATCTCAGTCACTCAGAATTGTATGACTGCATGGAACACATTTCAGTTAAGAGTTTTAAACATAGGAAATAATTATAAATTGGTCTTAAAATTGAGATTACATATGACAGATCAATAACAACACTACTTTGCAAGGCAAATTATTTTAAAATAAGCTTATCTTCCACTTTTTCATCGAGATTTTAAAGTCCCTGTATATACTTATTAACATTGAAAATCATTACTTCTAGATTACATACTCTACAACAAATGAAAACAGCAGATTAGTGTGTGGCAATCAGAGCACACATTCACTGTAGACCGCACTGCATTTCTAGACTAGGGGTAGTTTAAATCATCTTCAGGTACCGCTCTAGCAAGGATTGCATAGAGCAGAGTTCATGATAACTCAGCACCCTGTTCCCCCAAACAGGGCAAAGTTAGGCTGAGTTTATTTCAGTACTGCTGTGGCTGAACTGTTGTTATAGCCTGCAGCGTGATATACTGCATACTACTGGAAGATAAATCCCAAGTTCCTGCACTACTTATACACTTGAAGACTGTCTTAAAATTACGAGCTGAAGAAGGAGGTGGCTGCATTTATACCTGATAAAGCTGATTACTATCTATACAGAGTTATGTTTGGCATTAAGTTAAAAGCAACTGTACTGCAAATCATTACTCTCAACTTACCTGGTGCTAGCCCAGCAGTAGCAGGACTTCCCATGGAGGGGTGAGAGAACAAGGCTTGTGAGAAGGCAGACATACTTGACTGGGATACATTACTCAGCCTAGAGGTTGATCCTCCTTTAGGAATAAATTCACTTGCAGAAGGATTTGGTGTCTGTTTAAAAACAAACGTAAATTAAGTATTTTAAATGTGAAGAGATGGACAGTGTCTATTTGGTAAAAAATATTTTCTAGGCAAGCCTACCGAGTGCAGGGGATATTTTTAAGTTACATGCAGCTTGCTGACAAGAACAGCATATACTGGAAACTGGTCTGCATGAACAAACTTAAATGTTTTTCTAGCTTATTTCTGAAATAGCATTAGCAAGCTTTCCACATGAACAGTTGATGTATGAGTTCATATAAACACTTTGCAAAGGCTTTCCATAAGCATTACATTATCAAGTTGGAGAACAGACTTGACACTGAGAAAGCCTTGCTAACTGCTACAGACTGCTCCTATATGACTTTAGCAATTTCATTTCAAAGTAGCAGTTTCAAATTAAAGCAGTAAAAACGACTGCTGCTAAAGAAGTCATCCCTGCCTCTATTTAAATAGGCCTGTGTGTTCCTTTTTTTGTGAAGTTTACTTCTGTTTTAACTAGCTATTCCATTTATGTAGCACCTTTACTAACGAGGTTTAATTTGGCACCACAGAAACAAATAGCAGCAGAGTGACCATCAAACATGCAGTATTTATTAGTACATAAAACATAGCACACAACCAACTGTTAATTTCTATTAAAATCTGTGCACAGGATTTTATAGCTGTGGGATATGTTTTGGGGTGAGATTTTTGTTTGGTTTAGCTCACAAGGCAAAAAAGTTATTATTGGGCAGTCAATTACAGAAGACATTAGTCACAGAAAAAAGAAATTAAGCCAAGAACTAAAACCAATTATTACACAAACATACTGAAAAACTTGAAGATTAACTGTCAAACTTAAATGTGTTAAGTAATCTTCAGAATACCTCTCAAAAGTATCTAAACAGAAGAGGTGAAAGTGAGAAGACAGTAACAACTCCCAATAGACAAAGGATACTGTTAATGATAATCCACAATTTAATTATTTTTGGGTTTTTAAAAGCAAATTATATTGGATAACTTTGGTTTTAGGCAGTTTCAAAATGACCAAATGCATCAACTGTTAGTTAAATTACCAATATTGATTTTTACCAATATGAATACAGAGGCATCAGAGAAATTAAGTTAGCGCCAAATTAGAAGTGTGAATTACAAAACACTAATTTAGACAGTGGAGAAGAATATTTGAAAAGTATTCTTTTGTGTGTTAATTTGTTTTTAATATTTTTATTTGAATACTTCAGCCAAATACCATAGTATTAATGTATTTCAACATACTGGAAAAGAAAAAGGATTCTACGAACTAAAATTATAGAGGATGCTCAGGTTTAAAACCTAATAGTAAGAATACTGCACCTTTAATCACACAAAATTTTAACCACTAGCCACCTTATGATGTTACATGTTAGTCATTCTATATATTCATGTGTTGGAGTATTCAAAGAACAGCTATAACCAGGGATGTAGATTGGTCAAGTAAAACACTTAAAATTTACATGGACATGGAAAATATTCATAAGAATTTTAAAACTCCTCAAGCACATTAAGGAAAACTTGCTAAGATATACACCAGTGCAGCAAACAAATACTAAGTTGCATTATACAGACTGAAAACAAGTAACTGACACGTTTAAACTCAAAAGGTATTATTCTGGACTTATCTGAATTTTAGGTACAGGAATAACTAAGCGAATGGTGTTCCTCTAGATAAAATCTGTCATGCAACCATTCAGCCAAATCTGCACTGAAACTGGAAAAAATGACAGAGGTGGTAAAGAGCCATATAGAATTTGTCCAAATAGCAATACAGCTGAAAAGTCATTATCAAACAAAACAACCAGGAAAGCAAAGGTCAGCATTTGTAGCATTTTGCTAAATGCACAGAAATTCAAAGAACTAGAAGATCCACCTTTCTTCCACTACTAAAACTAGCCATCCACATGACACGTCCACAGCTCTACCACACCAAAATACTGTGTCAACTGGGCAAGAAGGGCAGGACATGGCAAAAAACGTGAAGCATTAAAGTGGAGAGAAAGACATCTTCTGGAAGATAACCTCAGCCTTTCCTAGAGCAACTGAGAGAATTCCCAACATCCCATCCATACAATTCTAACTGGACTGTTAACACTTTCACCAACTGATTCAATCAATGATTACAGCACAGAGCCATTTTTTATTTCAAAATGCATTCCGCAAGTTTTCATAGACCAATCTTGGTCTCTAAAAGTTACTTATACATCCATCAATTTTAAAATGCAGCTGCTTGAGAGCTCCACTTTAACTGTTCTAGTTTATCCAAGAGAAAGCGTCAAACCCAGGAATCTGTTACAGCAGTTCAGGTTTATGCTGCAGAATAACAAACAGGAGTGGGTCAAGCCTGATGGAAATTCAATTTTCATTCCTTTTTTGGTGTCACAATTCAGGATCAGAATCAACGCCTGATAAGATTAAGCTGGTTTTCTATAACTTTGATGAAAGTATTTTATATGAGAAAAACCCATTTTTAGCTATCATAGATAAAGATTTGCATAGCTTGACTCTTTCCTATAAAAGCCTTTTTTACTTTTCTGTGATATTACAAACATGAAGCTGTAATCTGAGACCTTCCCCGCTGGCAAAAAAAGTGATTTAAATTTTGGTTCCAATTTTAAAAGACTCTTCCACATTCAAGCTGTTTTCTAAATACAGAAAAATACTTGAGCTCCACAGCCACCAGACAGAATAAACTAACAATAAACTAGTACAAGGAAATTTAATAATTTATGCTCAAAACTAGTTAATACTTTGACAGAAAATTTGAAACTTAAGCCCCAGACGGCATTTAAATGCATTACGTCTACGTGAATTTGCAGTTCTTAAAATGTTTCCAAAAGCATACAAGTTTTACTTTTTCAAACTCTGTAGATAACCTATTCTGCACCAATGAGCACGCAAACATGACGAAATTAGGAAGCCACATTCTTAACGGCCAATTATTCTAAAAAATATGTTCTTGGTCTGGAAAAAATATCCTACTTTCACTCTGGCAACTCATAATACAAAGTGTAAAATCCAGTATCAGTTTTACATTTGGATCAATGGTAAGCTTAAAATATCTGTCCAAAAGGGGAATATGCTTTAAAATCCTAAAGGGTATTTTTACAATTTTTATGTTTTAATCTTACCAAACTTTCCAAAATTTAAATTTTTATAAGAATGAAAATAATCTATATGTAATTAGTGAAAAGCACTTTCTTCATTCTGTATTATGTTTACATGTCCCACAAGCACAGCTTTAAAACAAGTTTTGCTTAATTAGTCATTAATAACTCATCTCTGAGTAAACTAATTTATTCATGCTACACCAGGCTTAAAATTTGAAGTCCAAGATCAGGATTACTAAATAAAAAGTAAAGAAAACAGGTATTGAAGATTTCTATTAAGCCTTGGGAGTAAATAAAAGAATGGAGATGTAAGAAATACTTAGAGGACATGTAATGAATTATGCAATACTATGATGTTAAAAATAAAAGCAGCAAATGCACTTTCTAAAGCCCAAACAAGAAACACAAAGCCTGCTAGCAATGTGCACTATGCTACAAACTAAAGACTGTATTTTTCAGTTTCAAATGCAAATGTCCCATGAAAAGGCATATACAAAATTATTTCAAAACATTAATTAACATGTTTTCAAAGAACAACATTAAACAGAAACAAGTACAGCTGTGTCAGCTATGTTAAATTTTTCTAGCAACCCACCTGAAGTAATTTCCAACTCCAATTTGCTAAAATTGCCACCATTCCTTTTTCCTCTCAAGCTGGCCAGTTTTAAGTCCCACACACCCCTCTTCTTCCAGTATGCTCATTCAAATACTGTCAAACAAAAGCAGGGAAGCAGCTTCCCTCGGTATTATCTGAGCTAATATCTGCACCATACATTCTCACAAGAATGATTCCATATAGAAACTTCACCAAAATACCCTATTTTCAGATTCTTTGTCTGTGCTCTCCAAAAGAAAGAAGACCCTTTCTTCAGTCAGCATTGCAAAAAAAACTTGCAAAGACAGAATGCAAAACTGAGTCCATCCAGCTCCACATACAAACCCAATTTCTATACAGCACATACAAATACAGTCCAAATGAAGGCTGAATTTAGCCATGATGCAATTAGTAAGGATGGAACCACAACAGAAGTAAAAAAGTGAGGAAGGACTATAAACCAACTCATTTGTATCACCATTCAGCACAAAGTTTGACTGGCAGCTTTTATGCTTTTAAGGATAAAAAGGAAATACAACTAAAACGTAGTGTGGAGGCAAAGAAAACTATTTTGTGATATCACTGAAAAGCAAATCAAGGCTCCTTAGAGGAAGGTGCAGGTGAAAGAGCAAGCCATGGATCTTAGCTGAACACCATCGCTAGGAGGACCACACAGCAGCATGCAGCACTACTGTATGTTGGCATATCGAGAAGTAAAATAAAAATTCCTGTTTCATCAACTGTCAATTTAAATAAATATGATTTGCCTTTATGCTTCTCAGTGATAAACTACTAAGGCCCCACTGCTGCATCAATTCATAAATGAATCCTCAAAGAGCCATGAAGTACAGAATCAGGCTGTAACACAGGGATGCTCAAGTTATGGAGCCTTTGTAAGGTCATGCAGGCATCCCACAGTACATCCAGGAGTACTGGAACTGCTCCGCATCCCTCCTTCCATTTCCAGTTCAGTATCTCAAAACACCACTAAGCTGTACAGCAGCAGCAGAGCCACCACCTCTTATTTCGGTGGCCATAACGCTACTTCATTAGATCAGTTCTGGTCCCATGTTCAGACCCACACCCAAAGCCAGCCACCTTAAACAAAAAGTAGGCTGATTTGATTTTATTTCAAAAGAATTTGCTAATGTACTTACCACACTAGAACCAGGATGCAGTGTTTTTATTCTCTTTTTATGTTCTCCTTCACCTCCAAAATTCATGCTGATCTGTTCTGACATCCCAAATTGCATAATCTTGTAATGGTTACAGAAAACCACCACTAAGCAGTCCTCTACCAGTGTATTTTTTACATAGTTTTCAGAATCTCTCTCTTAGGAATTAATAAAAAGAAAAAAGTATTGCCTGCTTTTATTTGTGGTTATTTTTTGGGGCATTTCTTTGTTGTTGTTTTTAAAGTGGGCAGATGCACCATACAAGGCACTTCACTTTATGTAGAGAGCATCATTGCAACCCCTCCATTTCCAGGATTCCTTGTTAACTACGACATCAGGGAAGGACACAATCTGTGATGTCAGAGCAGCCCAGCAGACACTGGAGGGCTTCAAAGCAAGTCTCCTTCCCTCCCACTATTGAATTTGTGCAACATTCTACCTTATAGCAATTACCGTGACAAGTTGTCGCATCAGCAGTACAATAAGCTCTAAACAAATTTCAATTAGCCAACATTAGCTGTATTGCAAGAGTTAAGAGACAATTTGATTAGAACTCAGTGAAATTTGTTGGTTAAAGATTTATTTCTTTTTAAACCAGAACACAGGCTCAGACAAATAAAAGTACTAGCAAAGTTTTGTTACATCTGACAAGTAGAATTCATAAAAAAGTAAACTTTTAAAGATTTGGAATATTTTCACATTTCTTAAAAATAATTCAAAGTATTGTAAGAATTCTAATGTTTTAGAAGTCCATGTTCTTGATGCAATGTATTTCAGAAATTCATTTCTGTGATTTTATTCTTTTCTAAGAAACAAAAAAAGAATCTGTTATTCATGGTGCTCAAGAACTGATCCATGTAACTAAAAATTTATCTGTTCCTACTAGTTTAGGGAGAATTACCATTTGCTATTATAATATGTATCATGGTGATGTAGTAGCTCAGGACATTTCCTAATGGGGTAGGACATATCACTACAGAATGAACTTTGGTTTGGGTTTTTTGGAGGAGCTGGCTTTTTTTCTTTTTTAATGTACAACCCAGAATACACTTATCTCTGTGGACTCTACTTTTAATCATGTAAGTGTAACGCAGTATTTAAAGAAAATAGATCTGCACTATAAATTCATTGCCATGCACGAGAAACAATTACACTGTTTTAAAAGGCATGCTGTAAGCTACCTTGCTTTTTAAAACAGCCACTTTTTGGACAAAAATTTCTAAAAACTGCATCATGAAATAGTGTATTCCCACTTCTTCAATCATAGCTTTGGAAGAGTGGACATTCAAATAGACATCTGAGCTTCAACACCTACTCAGCATTGCAAGCCCTCAGCAATTTTGAGATGTAATTCTGCTTACTCATCTTAAACATAAATGAAATACATGCCCTCAAACAGATGTGCCTCCATCATAATTTAACCTTTCTACTTCTTGCTTAGCACTCAGTGAGCCAAAATTTAGTTTGTGTAACCTATAGTCACATCTTCAAAAATCTCTAAGCAGCCTGTATTTTGAAATAGTAAAGAGCAATGCGATCTGTGGATTACATACATAAAGTAGGAAAAAAAGTCAATCTGAAATCTCAGTATGAAACTACCCATTTTTGCATAGTTTCATGTACCAAACTTCTCCAGCCATTTTTTTGTATTTTATAATTAAAATTTCCAATTTTTAACAGTTCAAGATTTGTTTTAACAGTAACTTAGAAAACGTTCACACTACAATATAAAGATTTACAATGATCAGATCAAGATAAAATTTGGTTTCTCACCTATGCAGAGATTTCATAATCTCATCTGCAGCCTGTTTTTACACCTTTTCCCATTCAGTCTGGCCAGACTCCACTGTTCCTCTGCAATCCCTCCTGTTTCCCCTCCAGTTTTATTTCCTATGGCTGGAACATCCTTCTTATTCTTATTTCTACCACATATGCATATACATGCTTTTCTGAAGTCCCATATCTTCATGGGAAGCTATGTAATTGCATCGTGTAACACAAAATCTTATGCTGTGCATAGTTTAAATCAATTACGTAGCTGAGATTCTGGCACAATAAAGGAACTTGCACCCTTCAAAAGCCACATGCTCTGCAACCAATCCCAAGCTACTACTGCTAACCTCAGAAAGCTAGGGGACCTTGAGCTTCCTTTTGCCACACTTTCAGCACATCTTTGGAGGGCACAGGTACTGAGAAGGCAATTGCTCCTGCCCAGAAGCTCCATCTCTCAGACTACTGGCTCTCCAGCCTCCAGAAACATTGGGTTTTTTGCTCTACTTTAAGTGGAGCAGATCAAAAACAAACCTTGCTGCAACACTGAACAGCACAGAAAATGGAGGATGAGTACAAATGGAGCTTTTCCCACCCTTTCATGTCCATCTGAAATTCAAAGATCAATTTTCTGATTCACTCTTCTCAGAACTGTCTACTAATTTACACTCCCATTAGATACACACAACAAATTCAATCTGTCGGTCTTCTTTCCCTTGAGAAAAGTAGCGCTTCATAGGCTCCAACCACTCCTCTGAAACCTTACCTGGTCCTTCTGCCAATGTCTCCTTTCTGCTTCCTCTTCCTCCACCTGTGGCTGTGCAGCTCCCAGCAGCAAAAGGACTTAAGCCCAAATGCCCCTACACAATGTAGCACCCATTTGGCTGCATCACACTGTATATGACTTCCAGTTTCAGTAACACAACAATATCCAAACACCAAGTAAGCAAAACTAGTATTGTTATGGACGGGCTCTCATACGAGCTTTGTGTTGGCCCTCACATGGCAGAATTCAGGAAACTGAAAGAATTTCTTAAGGTGCCAGAAATTCTACTTATCAGTCTGTTGTCAATTTACCCATTTCACTCACTTAGAAAACATCAAAAAGAATATAACCCTCACAGAAAGGCTGAAACAACAATCTCTGAAGAATCAAAACCACTACACAAGTACAGAATAATATTAGCAGCAGTGTTGCAGTTCCCACCACTATAATAATTTCCACCTAAACTCCATTTTAATGGACATGGAGCTGATTCCTCCTAGACAATAATGAAGGCTAATGGTAATCCCAAGGATAATCTGCTACTTCCGTACAGACATGCTCAAATTCAGCTGTACATGTCCCCTCTTAAGGAGCTGAAGAAAATTCAGGAATAAAATAAAGTAACAATAAAGTTTAACAAAAAATGTTGAGAAACAAACTATCCCAACATAAGAACTGAAAATTTACACTTTCTGATCATGGTGGTTACATCTCCAAATTCTGTACTGAGAGAATTTATTTGTATTGTGTCAATCATTTTAACAAAACACTGATTTTACCAATAGAAACCTTGCTCACATGAAAATTAAAATAAAAGGTTGTGCGTGTTCACTTTTAGAATACATTTAATGCTTACTTTTGCTCCTCCTCCACTGAATATAACAATCAAGCAAAATACATAGCATGGCAACGGGAGAAGAGAATAAAACATCTCCAAGTCACTCTCCCAAAGGGCCACTATGCCTACTTTGTGAAATAAATATTTGATCTGATCTCAACCTATATTCGGAGTAACTGCTTCTAACATTTTCAAAATTTCAAATAAAGCATCCAAAATACTGAAAAAGTGACTAATAAACAATAATTTTACCTGTAAATTGTTTTCTGTGACTCTGTTCCACCAAACCATATTGATGGGTACTCCTGTTTTACACCTGTCAGCCAGACAGCCAATAGGGTTCTTTGATTTTCTTGCTTTTGATCCCACCGGAACTATCCTCTCATCCAGCATCCCCAGTCGATACTTCCTGGGCTACGAAAAAGAAGGAGAGAAACCAGGCCACTCCTAACAACCCTCATCTAAAGCTACACTAAAATAGGTATTACATTGTTATTTCTGGATTGGTGGAATAGGAAACAATTTGCAAGTAAAATTTATCTGAGACTGTTCCCTTTCAATCCCAACTATTGGGTTATAATAAACAGTACCTTTAAAATAATGAAAATAAACTTCAGGGACTACCAAATATTTGTAAGCAAAACTGTCCATCACAAGTCAGCCACTAAAATATGAGCATAAATTGGGGAAATCTGTAAAAATAAGGAATTGTTTAAAAACATCCATGTTTTTGAAATAGATACCTTCAATCACATCATAATAATGAACACTTCCCTTTAGATTATCAAACAAGAAATTAACAGCTTTTGTATGCTTCTTTTTAAATTCAGATTTGCCAAGACTCATCCCCTGAAGACTATCTTTTAAAAATCCGGTAGACCTGAGTAGCCAATTACAGCAGAACTAAATGAGAAAACACATTTCTGCTCAAGTTAATATTCAAAGTGAAAAGAGACAAGAATTACCATGATAAACACACTGGAAATGGAAAAATATGAAATATTTTTGAAATATTTCAAAATATTGAAATAATGAAATATGGAAAAATAGAGAAAATAAAATTTGCTTGAGGAAGTGAACGTGCAATGCAGGAGGTACTTGCACCTCAATAGGAGTGACATTTCTATTACACTGGCAATGATCTCTACAAATTAAACTATTTATAAAGCATGATATGACCATTAAATGAAAAAAGCATACTGTAAAAAAAAAAACAAACCAAAAACACAAACACCCAAAAAACAACTGTTAAAGACTTTCAGAACAGGTGAAGTACAGAAGTTTTCTAGATTTCTCTGTGCTTTCAAACCTGTGTGTACCTACCTAAATAGTAAATACCACCAAAAGAAATATTTCAGCATCTATACATATTTAGACCAGGACCTTTTATACAGATTGTATCAACAATTGGACCAAATTGCAGGGGTTAGTCTGTTTTTCTTTTGCTGTGTTTTTGTTTGTTTTTTTCTCCAATGTGAAAATGCAGCTGTCATCATCTGGATATAGACCACTTTTAAAGTAATCAAAGCTTAACTTACCTTTATTCAGGTACCTACTTCATCTGGCACCTTAGAAATCTTACCAGCATATAACTTGATATGCGTTTTTATAATTGTTCTCAGGAAACAAGGCAAGAATCTAACTGGAGGAGATTCCTCACTTACAAACAATTTGTAAAACACAGGACAAAACTACCATAAAATGACTGCAAAACCAGAACCTAAGTAGATTCTCTCCTCCTACTTCCCTGAGAACTTTTAGGCTGAAAGCTTGGGAAAGAATTAAAAGGGAGTAGAGTCCTAGTACTTCATTTACTTTAAGACAAAAAAAAAAACAACAACACAACCTAACAGCAAAAAACAAAAACAAAAAAAGCCCCACAACAAACAAACAAAACCCCCACAAAACACAAACACAAACAAACAACAAAAAGCACCCAAGGATACCAACACCAACTATGAACTACAAAGCCAATAAACTCCATGAAGATCAACTTAACCAACTTTAATAACAAAGAACGAGACTGAATTCTGCCATACCAATGAGAAATCTGGTAAACTGTGTAATGGGTAGCACAAAGTCCTCCTGTAGTTCAAATGCAAACCTGATCACAGTAAATCTAAATATTGGTTGTTTATTGGGACAATCACTCAACTATTGGGCAAATTAACCACCTCAGTAATCCAGAAGGACTACTAATATTGTAAACTGCAAAGTCTGAGAAGTCAGGCATACAAATAACATAACATTGGACTTTAGGGCAGCGTATGAAAGCAGTATGAGCTTTCTTTAGCCTGGCTACTGGAAGTAATAACGTAGAGTAACAGCTTTCCCATCTCTCTCTCCATGTTCTACCAAGTGCAGGGGCACAGTCTGCCTCAGACTACTGGATTATAACCCAGTATCCAAACACATTCCTATTCATAAAGGGTTCTTTTAATCCTCCGTAATAACAGGTGATCTATACGTATTTTGAAAAGGAGAACCAAAACAAAAGAGGTACTGAGCCAACGTGAAGGGAGGCTATTTCAGTTACAATGGGATTCAGACACCAGGCAACAGAATGAAACTGTATTTCAGGTTTCATGAAGGACTGTGCTCGGGAGCAGAGGAAGAGGAGCAAACAGTGGTCAATTCTATGCCATAAAGCAACACAGAGACAATTTGAGTTCACATACCAGTAGTTCTTGGCCTACTAGTATGAAAAAAATAAATGAAAATGGGTGAGACTAAAATTTTACTTTCATTATGTACTATAAAATTTCACCAGTGGATTAACAGGCCAGGATTTCATTGTTCAGACAGACATTGTATGATGGAATATACAAAATTAACATTTGGAAATAAATTTCAGTCTATTTGCACCAAAATAATTCTAAATTACATTTGTTTTCAATGAGCAAAATGACATCTGATTCAGAAAGCCAATCTGAGTTTACAGGAGAACAGAAAACAGGAAAAAATGTGTCTGCCAAGAGGAACAATTCAACAGAAAGACCAAATAGATTGCACAGTTTAAATAAGTCTATCATCTTTGCTACATCCTTGCCTTCACACAGAGCAGCAAATAAAGCAACAGAGACAGAATAGTGCATCCTGAAAGAAGCAAGCAGCAAGCCACTGATCATTTCTGAACTAATATATCTACCTAAAACACAGAGGCATGACAAT
>JAVJGJ010000014.1:22583300-22635636 GCA_035590215.1 Microhierax caerulescens | reverse complement strand
CACATGCAACTTCTTGGCACAGGGACAATTTCTCTTGGATGATCATAAAAGCAATTACATTTTTGCCTTCTGTAAAGTCTTTCTATAAGGCCAAAAAATCCTATTCAGTCATATAGATGAAGGGATAGTTCAACTTTTTTTTGGGGGGTGGACGGGATGTGGGGGGGTGAAAGGTGGCTAAAGCATTTAAATACTTCATAATCCTTCAGCAAGTATTTCCCAAACTAGGCTGCAACTCCCAACATGGTTACAAGTTCCAAATAGGTTTTGAAAGGTCAAAAACATCACAATTATTTTTAAATAGAAAAATAAGGTTAAACTACAATAACTGCAATGAAATCTAAGAGAAAGAAAAAAAAACTACCAACAAATCCAAATTACTACTAAACATTACTGGAACAGTTTAATTCCTCCAGGGCAAAGAAGTGTGATGCAGTAGTAATTACTGACTGCAAATGTTTACATAAGGCAGGGAACAGCTAACTACCTTTAATTGCTAGCAACAGCTTGGCTCCCCAGGGTGAGAAGGGTAAGCATTTTCAACAGTAGCTAATAATTATAACCCTTGCCCTGTAGAACCAAGTCACTGCCAGCAATTAATGATAGGAAGCTACTGGTTGGCATGATCAGAAGGAAGGCGTTACATTAGAAAAGATAAACCCCGAAAGTCTGAGAAACATTACACCTGAACAAAAGAAATCCACTCTAAAAAGGTCCTTCATGAGTAGCATCTTCACATCAGAATATTACTACAGATGAGTAACTTAGTTAGCCCATGCCAGAAAACACTCCTCAAGTCAGCTTAATTACTTGCTTCTCAGTCATTCAACAAGAAGTTTGGGAACACGTTTAGCAAGTTCATTTTCTTCCTATTATTTGCTCTAACAGTGTCCTTGCCACCAATTCCTCCTGTTTCACTGACGGTAGGCAATGCCATACTTCCTCTAATTCAGAAGTGGACACACCACTGGTGTAAGATGTTACAAGGCTATCCTAGAGGAATAAATCTAAACAAGAAAAGATTTAGAAAGATTCAAACTGTAAAATGTCCTCCTGTCTACTAACTACCATGTAATATCTAAGTTGGGATAAGCTGGCAAATCAAACTCTACAATTCCAAAGTTTACTTCCACTGAAGATCTGCAAATAGATTTTTTTTCCAGGATCACTCATGTCCTAGATTACATTTCTGTTCCTTAAAATGCATTTACCTCTACTGGGCTTTGAATTTTAGATTTACAAGCCATTTTCTGTACCAAAATGTGCACAGTTAAGTTTGGCATACAAATACACGAGTATTATAGTGAATAATTATATATATAATATATTATATATATAATATATATAATATATATAATATATATATAGTTAATAATTATAGTGAATAATCTGAACTATGGTAATGCTGTCTATGTACATATATACCACTGAAGCAAATAGAAGTGATCTTAAGCCTTCCCTATCACAGGCTAAAATAAGTAGCATTACCTTAAATTACCATAGCTAAAAGGTATCACAGTAGCATTAGCTAGGGCTCATCTGTTGTACAGCGAATTGACTGTATCTGGATGAATAAACATAAAAATAGTATTATATTGTCAAACAGGAAAGATCAGGTATACAATACCATATTTTCCTTGTGCTACTTATAATAGAATTAAACAATATATGCCATTTTAAGTTTCAATGTTGACTCGTTTTGCAAGCCTTCGGTTTCTTTAACAGAAGTTAGTGGCTAAGACAGCATTAGAAGAAGAGGCTAAGAACTCAGCTAAAGTGCCAGTCCACTCAAAAAGAACTAACTTTATTATATCTTGAAAACTAAAAGCTAACTACAGGCTGTTGGTATCATCACTGCTATTTGCAGGCAATCGAGCTATAACTGAGTAGCTGCAATAAGACAGTATTTGAAACACCCAGTTAACTTCAACATGTTATTGAGAAAAAGCATGGTAGTCTGGGCAGAATCCCTATACAGGCACAATCAGCTAACAAAGATCTTAATTGTGATTACAACTGCAAAACTGGATTTAGTATTAAGTTTTACAAGGTGTTACACCTGAACATTAGGTATAGTCACCAGGATTATCCTAACAGATTTGCAAGCTGCTAATATGAAAAAGAGAAGTTGTCTTGTCTTTCCTTTTTAAGCTTTGCTGCCAACCAAGCTACAAAACACCTCCACATGGCTTGGGTTTGTTGCTAACCAAGATACTTTCTCCTCTTCCTCTTTCAACCTCTCCCTGGTAGAGGCAGATGATACTTGTTTTCTGTATCTCAACTTCTGAAGGTTGGAACCAATTTGTTTACTTTGATATCCACAAAGAAATGGAATAGGAGCCTGGTTGACAGGCTAAAAATAATTGTGTTTGGTTGGTTGGTGTTTGTTGTTGGGATGTGGGGCTTTTTTCTCTTTTTATGAAAAAAAAGGAAGAGCATGCTAACATTTGTAATGTTTATATGCCTATAATGTTAATGTTTATAATGTTATACATTTAGATTACATCCAGTTGCAGACTAGCCACCCTTCCATCTGAAACTTTTTTTTTTTTTAAAGCTGTTCATAAAGCCCTGGGTTTGACTGGGAATAAAACTTTCATTAACTGGAAAGTATCATACAGAGACAAATAAAAGTTTCTTCTACCCAAAGAAAACTAAAATGTGCTCTTTGGCATGGAAACAGGTCTTACTCCAGAGCAACATATTTGATCACTGCAAAAAAAGCCATTCTTGGTTCAATCAAATTATAGAGTGAAAGCTGCAACAGATCAGACATTACATCATGCATTTTAAACCACAGCAAAGGAAAACTCTTTAGGTGTACATACTAAATGGTGTATTTCATGAGCATATATGCCAAAAACATGAAAATCCTGAAGTGTTCAGAAAGAGCTATGGAAAACTGACATATCTTTCAGTCAAAACTTTTCTCACCAATTTTGCAGCCTAGCTAAGTTGGATGAGATATGAATTACCGCAACAGCTAAAACCTTGCACAGATGTAGTTATACTGACCAAGTTCTTTATAAGAAACTAATACCACTGGCTGAGTTGAAATAAGCTGGTGGAAAAGCAGACTTTTTCCACCATCATTACAGCAGACAGTTCAAACTGTATAGCAAAGATTTGCCAGGAAACCACCACCCCAAGATGTACTTTTAGAAACAACATTGTTAAAGCAGCACTCAGTGAGCAAACTACAGTTTTTTTAATGTTTAAAGGTGTCTTTTCAAATAGGCCAGAAGTTTTTATATTACTTATAAGAATAGTGGAAAAACAATGTACAGTTAAAACCCAAAAATGTAAGTAAAAGAGAACTAAATGCAGATGTAACTTTTACTCTGGTCTTTACTGAGCACAAGATTTATCAAAAAATATTTATTTTGTAGTTGCTTTAAGTATTTATATAGTCTTCGACAAATGTGTGCACGTTTAAAACCTCATATTACCTGCAAACATTAATTTTCTCTAGAAGCATAGTCTATCTTTCTATATTCCTGCAACAATTTTTTTTGCATCACTTATAAACTGTAGCATTTTATTATTAAAGTATTATTATTAATATTTTATTTCATTATTACAGTAGGGGTGTATAATCCCAGAAGGAAAACTTCAGGTTTGAAATATAAGTTTAGCCCAGGTACACTATAAAGTCTGTGCAGCCATAATTCTGCAGTTTACAACACAGTGATGTGCCATAGTGTTTGGTAACGACCCCTCAACTTCCCAGAACATGATTCATGTTTCTGAGATAGTATTCAGGAGAGTATGAAACAACTGCCTCTGTACATTTTCATTAAAGGTAAATACAGTAAGAGCAAACATGGCACACATGGTTTTTCAATGAACACCACTGAAGGATATAAAGATCAGGTATTAGAGATGTCAAGATAGAGCTGGAGACAGGAAGCTGGAGAGAAATATAGCTTCCCAACAGGTAACAAAACTAGGAGGACAGGACACTCAAAAATAAACTAGCAATAGTTTAGGTCTTAAGAATTTGGTTTCTACGCACCTAAAGTTAGCTTTATTGTTTTCTTCTAACATGATGAGGGAAACTCTCCTTGTACTCATTAAAAAGCTTGCATTTATGCAGACTAGGCTTACAAGTAGTCTTTTGTTTCAAAATAATTTTCTCTGCACATTTATTACTGCTGATCAAAGTATATGAATTGAAGAAGTCTGTTGTCCAGTCTCACTTGCTGTAGATCTCCATAGACAGCACTAAACAGCAACACCCTGTTCTGGGTGAACTTCAGTTCAAATAATCTTTACTTTCCATTCTAATCTAGCTTTAAGAGTCTTTTGGTCCCGGCTTTTACTCACCTAAAACCAACGGAAGGAGTTCTAAGAAGAAAAAAAAAAAAGTCTTCAAAATACATATAAACCAGCATTAAAATTATACTGAAAGTTGTTCATTACAGTTGTTGGTTCACTCCTTGCAGCGTGGGAACTAACAGTAGTTCTCACCTTAATGATCTTCCTCTAGGTGTGACTAAACAATTAAAAAAAAATGAAATGGAAATAAACCAATTTTAGGAACTTTTCAGAAGAGTTCAGTTTTCATGAGGATTGAAGGTATGAAAAAACAAAACAAAAAGTAAAAGCAGTGTTTTTCACTATTCTGTAAGGCTGACCAGTGACAAGTAGGGGAACCCTTTAGCCTGGATTGGTGGCAACAGTCTCAGAACAAATTTAAACAAAACTTTCATCATTGATTTTCTTTTTAGTGCATTAAGCAATCATCCCCTTGGCAACAGATTCTGATTAGTTATGTTGCACGTTTTTACGAACTGTTTACCAGAACCACCAAAATGAATTCAAAGAGGTTTTCAGTTAGATCATTTCAGGGTTTATAGAGGAGCATTCTCCCAGGTAATGGCTAAAGCCAGTTTAGGAAAAACACCAAACAAGTTCAAGTTCAGAACACCACACTATTTTTAACAACCGTAACATGTAATTGAAGAAAAAAAAAAGTGTGACATTATTCTCAGAAAAGAGGATTAGTCTATTACTTACTCTAGCTTTTGTTCCATGCTTCACAAATCCTACTTGTACATTGCAGATTAACACTTACCTGAAAATCTCTTACAGGAAATTCACTTTAAGGTTGCTTGTCTTACTGCATGTGGAGTTACAACAACCGGACAGTAAATCCAGAAGGTTTTACGGTTGACAGAACCTCCACCAAGGCTCCATCTACAGAAATACTTAGCTCCTTTGATTTCATTTTAAGTACCCTATAAAAATGTCTTTAAATAGTAATCTTAGCTTTCCTGAAATCTAAAATTGAAATGCAGTTTAATAAATTCTAAACAGAGAAAATAACCTCAAGAATGTTCAGAAATGTTCAAGGACTATGTTTACTTTTTAAACAAAAGGTAGAATGTCTTTAAATATCAAAATAATCAAAAGCAACCTAAATAGCCCAATCACACTAACTAGTTTCAAAAAAAGCTGTCTAATTAAAAAGCAAGGATATTCAGAATTGCAATCATCAAACCTTATCTTTAATATTTTATTCCTATCAAAGATTTATGTCCATATGGCCTGCCCATTATTAAAGGGCGGGCTGCCAGGGTAATATGGTCAGAAATACCCAGAGACACTAAAGATCATTAAACTTAATTTCCTTGCTTAATACAGCTGCATATTACATGCTTTTACAAAAACTAATAACAGTTTTATACAACACAAACATGCAGTTTTTACATAGTTACAAATAACTTAATAGTTCCAAATATTTAAAATATCACAACTCTGATTTGTAAAGAAGAGCAATTGCTCTTTATTCACTTACCAAGACTGTATTATATCTGTCCTCCAAGTCAGTGATAAATGAAGGAAATGCTGGTTTTGCCAGCTAGTTTGGAACAAACAAAACCTTAGCTCTGGGCTCTTAGCAAGAAATTGAAAGTTTTTCTCAAATACTAGATATTGTAAACAACTACGCTTGAGTTAGTCACCAAGGCTCCCTTTAGAGTCAATAAACAGAAGCACAAACGTCTAGAATGCTATCTTGTGCTACAGCAGGCATCAAGCACTGGCCTGATAAATCACATTGCTCAAGTTCTAAACAACCCCCAGCTACGCTGATGAGAGGGGATCACACAAGTTTTTAAATACCTGGCACTCGAGCATTTAGCACTTTTGAGGAAACCACTGAATACAATTTGACTTGTACAAAAAAATACTAAACATATTAAGAAACTACATCCACAACTATTTGCAATGTACTGTCTGGCAGTAAAAATCAGTCACAGAAGTGTGATTAATTTCTCATAACTTTAGCCATCAACTTTTATCCACTTAAAGCAGGCACTGACTTCTAGTTTTTCACAAAATACTTTTCTCAATGTGAGCTGCATGTCCCTTTAAGCTGCTCATCTCTCTTTCCTGACCATAGAGGGAGCCTGGATGGCTAGATATTAGAGGGAAACTTCCCCATTATTAACATTCTTTAACAAGCTTTTATACAAACATACATTACAAAATAAGAGTCATAATAAACTATAAATTATTAATATGCAAAGCAAAACACAAATCTCTTTCAATTAATGCCAGTTATGTCTGATATTATTTGTCAACCAGTTTCACAGATAATTCTTTCTCTTGATACTATTTTAGCCGTGAGTGGTTTAATTTACTGATTTTTTTTCTTGAGGAAAGAAAGGGACCAAGTCTGAAAAGCCTCTACATTTGTATTTGAGCTTTACCCTCAAACATTAATTGGTTTGTTTCATTTTGTACTGTTTAATTAACATTGAAGTAAATTTTAGAGGCAGTGGTCACTCTGGCAATACTTCTGTATGATAGCTCATTTTCTTTGGTGCATACAGTTTATATACATAAGCGCATATGCACATACATATATATGTGTGTATATATATATACACAGTTCTTGCAGACTGCATTAAGAAGAAAAATATGCTTATTTTTGTTCTTATTATCCTCAGTGAGTAAATAAACAACATTTATAGTTGCTTACATGCAACATCCAGTGCACTATACTAGCATTAAGGAAAAGGGCAATTCAGAGATTCCATGTCATTTGGATACATCATAATATTAGGAAATGAACATTCTACAACAGCGTTTCATTTCAAGGAAGATTGGTCTGGTGAGCCAACTATGGTAATTATCCTTAAGCTCAGTTTTGACCTGCAGGAATGATACAGAGCTCCCAATTGCCAACATACAAATGAAACTATGAAAAGTCACCAGCATGCTGATGTAGCTTGCTTTCAAGACAATGCATTATCAACTAAAGGAAAGTTCAAGATCATGTGGCCAATAAGAAAGTAGTACAGCACGAAACTCATCAGTGAAAGTAAAGTTTGATAACTGGTTGGGACAAGATAAAATCTCTTGTGATAAGCCACAGTTCACAAAAATGAGAAGGAACTCTGGTGTAACCAGACTTTTGTCTCTTATTCCAGCCACTGCATTTGTAATTGTGTAATTGGAAAACACCACAATCTGTATTGGTGCAGATCAAAGGCTTATGAAGATGCCATCTAGCCCTCAGAAAAAAAAAAAAAAAAAAAAAAAAAAAATCTCAGTACAGATTAGAAAGGAAGAAAAAAAATCCCAAACCCAGCTTCCCAATAATGCCAGAGCGTGTCTTTCAAACTAAACTCATTCCAAACTGCAAGAATTACTTTCACATCATGTACAAAGACATGGAGGAATGACTCTTAATATATTCAGAACTTGTTGCCATGAAGGCTTGCAGGTAGCTTGTGCCTCAGTACAATAAAAATAATTTATTTTCACATTCAATGGACTATGTCCTGATTTTCATATTCAAAGCATTTTTAAACAATTCAGTTTATAAGAACTTGGAATACTTCTTAATAGCAGCAGCAGTCTGGTCTAGTAAAGTAGTAAAATCTTATTTATATCAGCAGCAACATATTAAAATAAATCTAATAACATTAGAAGAATCATCCTTACTTCACCTAGCATTTCAAGTTATTCCAGACCTTCCCTGTCAACTCATTTACAAATCTGCTACTTAAAATTTAGTTGTTGCCTACCTTCCTCCTTTGAGACACGCTGAGGGCAGCAAAGTCATTGAACAAGGATGAATTTGGTGAAGTTAGTGGATCTGTAAAAGAACATAAAATAGCATATTATATATCCCTTATTAAAAAGAGATTTTACATTTTTTAACTTACTTCTGTATGGAAAAAATCATTTTGATTTTAGCAAATCAAAGCTAAGTTTAGCAATCACCCTGCTGAAACCCACAGCATTTATTAGATTCTGTGCAGCTGCTCAATTGAAATAGTGCTCATTAGCAGAATTTAGTAAGTTCAATTGCTATTGACACTATTTAATGTCCATCTAACATTTTAAAGCCTTCATCTCACATTACCCAAAATTAGTAACCTTCTGTATAACAGTCTTACAAATAACGATGTGTATCTTACTGTTCTGTCACTGTTCTGCACAATTTAAATCAGAACTAAGGGTAGCAAAAGCATACATTCTGTTGGTGGCTTTTTATTGCTTTTTCTTTGCCCCTTTGCATCCTCTTTCCAGAGTTGAAACACCAAAAACTGAGTAACAATCACAGATAAAACTTAAAACTCTGAACTGCATGAGTTGAGCTGTCTAATCAGCAGAAGACTGCCAGCTGTAAACATTGGTGTTCTGACAAAACACTTTTTTCAACATCAATACATACTCCTTATAAGGGTAATTCTACAAGTGAAGCACAGCTTGGTGGGGAAGCAGGGTGGAGAAAAGGACTGGGACACAACAGAATTTAAACCAGACAGACTTGGGGAAACCAGTTTCTCTCCTTCAGATGTATCACCATTGCTATTTGGCCTGTCACAGTCAAACTCTGACTGCATTTAAAACTGGAGACCTCCACTGCCTTGAATAGCTAATTTTTTGGTGGGACAAAAGAGCAGAATTAATCACAAAACCTACTGGAAATGAACGAGGAGGAAGAAAAAAGAATAAACAAAACAAAACACGAATTTCAACTTTCAAGCAAGTTAATTTATAGTAGTTTCTATCATGCTTAAAAAATTATAACCTTACTAACTAGACTAGCTGCAGGGTCAGACATGCAAATAGAGTTCTAGTACATCATTTACACAGCAATTTGAAGAGCAGAAATGTATTTTAAATGTATGCCCTTCCCACAAGGGAGTAGTACCCTCTTCTTTAAAGAACATAGTTTAACAGCTACGCTGAAAATCTGCAGTGATTCTAAAAAGCAAGTTACAGAAGTTCACTACACCCTCCAAAATAGTTTAGTGATTATGTAGGCCTGCACTACAGAGACACTTTGTTCAGTTAAAAACCATGTTCCTATTAGCAGGGAAAAAATTGTAAGAGGTAAAGTACTGCTTACAAGACAAAACTCAACAGCTATTAAAAAAATCATCAGTTATGTGATACATTTCACAAAACCCATACATCCTAAATTTAAGAATAAAATCCTGTACATTCATTCCACACAACAACTTACTTCAAAAGCACAATAAAAAGGGATGCTATTGCAGAGCAATATAAATGCTTAAGCTACCAGTGCTTTACTATATGCAAACGAGCGTTTCACTTGAAGTGACAAGATCAATAATTATATTTTTTCTTTTTTTTTTTTTCTTTTTTTTTTTTTTTTTTTTTTAGTTTTTCCCTACTGCAGCAAAGGGAAGGCTCAAAAATTTATGAGTTCAGTAGCACTTCAGCTTTGTATTAGAAGTAATCATACAATACAATACTGCTAAAAAATAAAGTTCTACTGCATCTCAAATCAAATCAGAGGAAGCAGAAAAAAACCCCACCCTTAAGGCTCAGTTTTTCAAAAGTGAATCTCTTACATATTAAAGTATGTTTGGAAAATGTATTACTTTAAACGTACGTACCATGGCCTGCATACTGCTTGGCACTGTCATTGAGAAGGCTAGGGGAGCTGCTGCTATTTGTCATCCTCTGCAAAAATAAAAAGACAAAAGTGCACATGTAAATGAAAGCTATAATGGACTAAGTGAAGGCATTGGGGATGACATCTAGAAAGTTTTAAGAACAGACTAAGAAACCTGTGCTCATTCCCTATTTAATAAATACTCTAAGCAGACGGTGATTTGTAGCTGACAGAAACATTTAGTAAAATAAAGCATTTTGCGCAAGAGCAACACAAACCTAAAATGACTGTATATTAAAACAGAACACTATCTTCATGATTTTCTAACTTGGGAGGGTCTACCAAACCTATGGCTGTCTTCCTGTACATTGTCAAAATGTTAGATAAGCTAATTATTTATCTCCTTTAAAAATTCTTTCAACACTGTACTCCTGAAGCAATTCCTCCCTTTATTATACACTATCATCACAACATGAAACTTTTCCAATTAAAGATACTCAAATCAGTATAGCATTCTTCTTAAAAACAAATGAACCTTGTGAGACCTTTCAGCAAAATAATGTGATTCTTGTAAGCCAGCAGGACATCTGAAAACCTCTCAGCACTCTTCCTAGACTCCACCTGTCTCTCCTACATTCCTCTAGAGACACAGACTAGCAAATAAACTAGACTTAAGTGAGGCAGTGCTGCTCTAAGAGCTACCACTGCTTTGACAGAGAAGTTTGAAAGTGTCTCTAAGTCCTGCTTATTATTTCCTTTGACCAGTCTCTCAAAAGAATAAAAGGTGTGAGAAGAAAAGCAAGGCAAGGTCAGGAAGTGTTCTCCATCACTGAGAGAGACAACCAGAAATTTGCTAAAATATTCCCTGCCATGCTTTTGGCCCACAACCAGCAGGAGTCTCCCAGCCAATTTCCAGGCACTATTCAGCAGTGAAAAGGTTTGAGATCCCTTCAAATAGACAGTTTGCATGCAGCCTCTGCTTTACTGAGTGTACATCTGCACAAACAGCCCATTTTGTGCCAGCTGGCCCTAAGCATCAAGGAAAGTTTCCAGGCATGTTTAATTTAGTAGTCTAGACACAGACCAAGACTCAAAACTGGTCACTGGAGTTGCTCTTTATGCTTACATTTTTCCACAGCCAACCTCAATGTTGATGGCAGAGGGCAAGAAGCTTCCTACATTATACTTCAACACCATTACATCTAATTCTTGACAAGAAAGAACAATATTCTGGAGTAAATTTGGCAAGAATAGAGGAAAACCAACAGAGGGTGGAGTGCTATCTAATATGGTAGAAATGTAAACCTACTGCAGTTCAAATTTTTCGACATTTGCAGTTTTCATACTACCACTGAGTTCACCAGAAGCTGCAGCTTTTAATAATTGTATCTAAAAGAACAAATAGATTATATAAAGTATATTTTATATGGAAAGTGAGTTGTAAAAAACAATAGCCTGCATTACTAGAAAAGTAACTTGAAGAAAGTTTTTGTAAAATTTAGGTGGTTCAGCAGGTATTTTCAAATGGCACCCTCTCAACAATCCCTCAGTGCTTTATTCCCCCATGTATTATTCCCATTATCTGTGCTCCATTGTTGCAGTAAGCTTTCTATGATCATTCGGGCTTCTCTGATGCAACTCTTAATTCACTACAAGTATGTAGTACTATATGAAGCAGAACTGTATCACATCCAGATGTCCTAGGACAATACGTGTAATACACATACACATTTAAATACTTCATAATGTAAATACTTTATATGTAAATACTTCAACTTTTTCAAGACTTAAATAAATCTGCTATATACTCTTTTATTTTGATGCCACTTGTCTTATGTTCTTAAATATACTGAACTGATACAACGTAACTCTCACTAAAAGGTCAGTCATCAACAATCAGTTCGTTACACAAAGGGGATGCCTCTAGTAAAGCAAAGTTTACTTATTTCTACAAAACAAGGTAACACTTTGGCACCCACAGTGAGTTAATGATCTTGCCCCAGTTCAGAGATGCTCATCCTACTATCCACCATCAAAATAAATAATTTCTGGATTATAGTAGCTCAACTATTCAGACACCATATTCCATTCCTGACTAAGCAATGGAAAGACATTAAATGGTTTTCACAAATATTTGAAAAGCATCCCTATTATTTTCTTGGCACATATCCACACTGATCTTTATAAAAGGAAGTGGTTTAAGAAGAAATTTCCTAAAGGGAACCTTTCAGATTTGCACAAAATTTGTCCAGGTGTAGATAAAAATTGTGTTAATGTCTATTTAGACACTCAGATTTTCATAATGATTTTAATGCAAAAGATAATGGTCTGTCAGAACGGGGATAAATATGGTATTTAAATTTGGGTCAGTATCAAAGATGTGTAAGCATATGGCTTAAGCTTGGAACCAAAGCACTTTTATGACATCAATATTCTACCTCTTCCAAGTCCAGGAGTTAAGCATTTAATCAACAGACTTGCAATGTGAATAGATGTCTCCAATGATGAAAATCAGTGCTGACAATCACAAAAAACATATAGTGCACACGAGACAGTTTGCAACAAAACACATCATACAAAAATCTGAAAGCACAATGCAAACAAAGCCTACGAACATCAACCATTCTTTTACAAAGTCAAGTCTTGTTCAAGGTGCAAATGTATTTTACGTTAATAAGGATTCTGAAAAAACAAAGCTTCTCTCACTGATCTGGGAAAGCTCTTGCTTTAACAACTGTTTGTAAGCCGTACCTTGAAGGAGGTTAAAAACCTCCACCACTCATGAATTCTTCATTTTGCTCACTTACTACACATGCACAAGCTTCTTACCTTAACATTATTCATAGAAGGCCTGCATGTAATCAGCAAAGGATTTTTAAACTGTTTTAATATTAAAAATTTCACCACACCAAAAGCATTCAGCCTTAATGAAAGTTATTCCTGCATCCGATTTTTACCAAGTCAGGTTGAAAATCTCTTGAAAGAAAAAAAGAAAGGGAAACTCAAGTACCATTTGTTGTTTGTGTTTTCCAAAAGACAGTTTTGATTTTAAATAAAACTTCCCAATCTCTTCTAATGTTGTTTCATACAAATTCAATTTCAAAACAAGAATGCGATCTGAAGAGCCTCAAGCCCAAAGGATGAAAGCTCCAGAAAGGTAAAAGCAATCATGAACAGGAAAAGAAAACTATTAAGCCTGCCAGGCAAGGCAACCATGCACATATGATAGCTTCAGACCTTTTTTAGTACCTCATGACTTTCACCATAAGGAAGGTAACATAGAAAGGCAACTTTGTCATAACCAAGTGCCACACCACAATCACTCAGTTCCATGTAAAATCCTTTTCTTTGCCTGCCTATTACTATGATTGATTGAAGTTCTTTAAGCATTAGTTAAAATTCAACTAAGCTGACTGGCATACATCCTGCTCCTCTCCCTTTAAAGGAACTAAAAAGTTGTTTCTGTTCACATCTCAAAAGAAACCTACTGCAGAACAAAACAGTCACATTCATCTCTATCCAAGGATTTAACCCGAGGCTTCAGCTTCAAATCCTTCCACCAGTAACAAGTTACAAGCTTTTTACTTTCACAGAAAAACTGAGAAATAATGTTTTTCAGAATACTGTGTTAATTCCTGAAAATTCAAGCAATTAAGTTACAGGATAGGAATATGCTCATTCAGAACTTTTTACTCCTTCAAGCTCCAGGATTACTCAAAGTTACTCATCTCCTCTTAAGAAAAGGCTGTGTGAAAAAGTACTGCATCAAAAATGAAACTTTTGTCAAACTGAATCACTATCTTACCCAGACATTAAGACAGCCTATTGCATACTAAAATTTCCTATTCAGAACTGCTGTGATTTAAAGTCTTTTAAAAAAAGTTTTATTTTCACAGACTTTAAGAAACACTGATGGCAGATCAACAGCACTGTAAAAATAATTGTCCTATTGGGTTGCTATTTTAATAATAGTTTTGAGGATTAAGTACTCTTTACAGAATCACAGAAGGGTTGTGGTGGGCAGGGACCTCTGGAGGCCAACTGGTCCAGCCCTCCTGCTTGAGCAAGGTGACCTGAAGCTGGTTGCCTAGGTCCATGTCCAGACAGCTTTTGAATATTTCCAATGATGGAAACTCCACCGCTTCCCTGGGCAACCTAAGTGCCAGTGCTCAGTTACCCTCACAATGAAAGGGTATTTCCTGATGTTCAGAGGGAACAAGCATTCTGTTTCAATTTGTGGCCATTGCCTCTGGTCCTGTCACTGGGCATCACTGAAGAAAGCCTGACTGCATCCTCTTTGCACTTTCCCTTCAGGTATTTATGTACATGGATGGGATTCCCCCCAAGCCTTTTATTCTACAGGCTGAACAGTTCCAGCTCTTTCAGCTTTTCCTCACAGGAAAGATGCTTCAGTGCCCTTATCTTGCAGCCCTTTGCTGGACTTTCTCCAGTATGTCCATGTATTAAGAGGCCCAGCACTCCAGGTGTGACTTCACCAGTGCTGAGCAGACAGGAAGGATCTCCTCTGACCTGTTAGCAATGCTTTACCTAATGCAGCCCAGGGCACCATTCACCTTCTTCTCAATACTTCCTTGGTGCAGTATGCTAGAAAGAGAAGTGTTACAAGAAATATTCCCACCTTTTAAAGGTATACCCCACCTTGCCTCCATCCTTCAATGTTCAGTAACGAAACCCAGAATTACAGCTGCACTTAAGACAAGTTCACTTTGCTTTTATCTCATTCCAGTACATAGCTACAAAATTCTCAACAAGATAGAGGATGAATAAAGCTCTGCTGCACATAGTGAGATCTAATTTTACATAGCTTATGGTACAACACTTAAGTGAGGAGGTTTGCTTTCTTCACCACCACTTCTTTTCACCAAAATACATGAGATATCCTTTGTTCCCTATGTCTCCATATTCCCTGCCCTAACCCTAAGAAAATAAGCACTTTCCTCAGGGTCATTCCTGTGCTAAATGTGCTATCTCAAAATATTTTGTAGTATGTCACAAAGTACTCTGTTCATCTTAACACTGTTCTACTGGAACTATTTTTCAGAATATTTCTTTGTAATTTTTAGAGTAATGTTAATTGAACTATGAAAGAAGTCATCTTGCAGAAGAATGAATTGTCACAACCAAACAAATCATTGTTTAGTTGTCAGATTCTGTGACCTACAAAGGGTGATATCTTTTGCTTTCCTTTCTAAACCACCCAAAATTTTTCTTCCACAGTTAGCGTATTCAGCATCATCTAAAGCATGTCCCACTCACAACTGTTTCAGCTGAAGCAACTGGATTTCTTCAGAAAGTGTTATGTAAACAACTGCATAATTCCATTTTTAAAATAGCATGTCTGTAGTTCCACTCAGTTCTCAACAGTTAAAAACTGAAGATGCTTACAAGCTTCTGTGTTATAAGGAGAGTTTTATTGCTCAACTCCTACAGATGCAGCAATAGGAACAAAGGTCTTTGTGTTTACTCAGCTGCAAGGCTTTCAAGTGAACATGGTCTCTACTTCTCAGGCTTTTCAAAAATGCTTAGTATACCAACATTAACAGGGTTAAAGCAAGCAAGACAAATTCTTCTCCATTGCATGGACTTGCCAACTTCAACACTGTTACCACCTTTTTTATTTTCATTAGGGTGATTAATTAAAAAGTTGTGATTCTTACTTTCTACATAACCTGCAGTCTAATGGAAGCCATGCAGTTGTAAATCTCATCCTACAAAAAATAAGGAAAACCGGATTTCTGTGAAGCAACCTGCATGAAGACACCTTCTATTGTTTGATGCTCTTACAACCAAATTGCTCAATTCTAAGACTACATTAAAAGTTTTAACATCAAGACACTCCTCTATCTCATCCTGCTCCAATACCCTTTTAATATCCCTACAAAATACTACTAAAGCTCCTTCCCACAGCACCTGTATCCTTGATCAAGCCACAAGTTAGTCAAGGGGCAGCACTGATGCCAGAGGAACACAGACACCAGCCAGCCAAGTGGCACATGCAGAACGACTGAGGAAACAGCCAAGTGTCAGAGGCATCCCAGCCAGCCAGCTCCTGCCTCTTCACTACTGGGAAAGCCAAAAAGCAACAAGCTACTTCTTGAACCACACCTCTGACTGTCTCTTGGCAGCTGCTGCTATGCTGCCAAAACAGAAAAAGAACAGCTTCGAGGACAGCATGCAGCCTGTGGACCATGTGTTATTCAGGCCTGCTCTGTTATTAGTTAAAGAAGGGAAAAACAGAAAATACATGCTTTGATAAGCTGGAAGCCAATACTGCTAATGCAATATATAAAAGCACAGCAGATATAGGGAAGAAAAGACAGATAAAACAAAACTGTATTACAGAAAAATGCAAACCAATGAGGACAGGACACTTAATCAATAGGAAACTAGTCAGTAACAACAGAAGAGGCCAACGGAGGGCAATAAAAGCCTGGTTAACAGCAAAGACCTTTGAGGTAGGAGGCATGGAAGGATGAGGTAAAGAGTTATTTTTCAAAAAGAAAGAAAAAAGAAGAATTAGAGCCATGGCTACTTCAAAAATCCTACCTATTCCAAACTGTACCAAGGATTTTTTGCTCTTTTTTTACCACGGCAAACTGAACATTACATTAATTGCATCTTCACCACTAATCTAACCGCAATGAGATGTTCTAGATCTCTTCAGTATTCTTCAACACATACAAATGAAATCTCAAAGTCAGAAATGCCCATTCTGAAGAAATGTTGACCATTAGTCATGTTTTTTCTGATCAAAGAAGCACCTCCCCTCCCCAATTCATCATGATATGATACACTTTTACTTTCCTTCCTTTTGTTCCTTAATTAGCACTGTAACATAGAATACACACTGCAAGCAAAAGCATGATGATTGCAAAATTCTGATACAGCTTTGCTTGAGGGAGCCTGGCTCCATGTGTTCCGATAACCCCAATATACACAATCACATATTCTTTTCAACAAACCTCAGTTTTATGTGCTGCACATGACAAACACATTCTGGAGATTAATTGGGAATAGTCAAGAAGATTCATCTATTGAATCCCTGATGATTATCTTGGAAGACATCTACTGACTAAAACATGGACTGCAGAAAGTTATTTCATGGTTAAAAGAAAATAAGCATTACCCAGAAGACAGTGACTATTACTATCTTTGCTAGATTGAGGCCAATTAAGCAATTTGAACCAAGCTTTCCACAGGTTAACTGTTCCTCACATTCCAGCTGTATAGGTTAGTTTCAAAAACTGGGGTCTCCAGTTTGCTAGCACTGTTGCAGGGCAGGGCGGGTAAGGAGGGGATGTTGTTTAATTGCCATCCTTTTTCTTCCCACGATTCTACAAAATGCAGACTACTTTCTTCTTTCATAAGGAAAGCATTCCACAAAGTTGGATGCAATACTGTTACCTGCACAGGAAAGCACACTGCCAACTAGCAATCTTCACAAGAAGGATGGGAACAGCGTGCAGAAGTAAGGCATGGAACCATTAGATGAACACTTAATCAACTATCAAATGGATGCTTGATACGCATGCACCATGCATCCATTAGATGAACACTTAATCAACTATCAAATGGATGCTTGATACGCATGCACCATGCATGTTGTGTCCTGAGTAAATCCTGCTTATAATTTTCCCACTGAAAAAAATTATACAACACAATGAGAAATAAATCTCTATATATAACCTCAAGGCTGCACTGTCAACTTAAACATAACATTTCTTAACATCTAATCGTATGTTTTTCCAGCAGTGTGTTTATTTGCATGTTTGTGCAATTTCCCAGTTTTAAAAAAACAAGCTGAAAAAGTTTCCTCACATTGCATCACTGATGCACCTATTTGTGAACTGGACAGATCCACCAGAGATAACCAAGTAATTCATACATGGAACAGATGTTTCATCTGCAAAAGCAAACCTACGAGCTAGTAAGATATATTACAGAATACCTCCAATGTTTCATCAATGGCAGAAGACAAACTTTTCAGTATCTTTAGTTTGATTCAAGGACCTGGAGAGAAATAGGCACATGCCCCTACTTCAACTTTGCATTATGCCAACTTGTTTCTTTGTCCCAATTTCTGTGTATTTCACTTATGTAATTCCAGTCCCCATTCTGTGAGTGTCCCCCCAACATCTCCTCTTTGTTTCAGCCTCTTTCTCAGTCTTTCCTAGTTCCTTATTCACTTATGTTCAGTTCAGTTTCTCTAAGCACACAGCATGCCTCTTTTCCCTTATATACCCCTCTGCTCCAACTAATACAGATGCAGCTCTTTTTCATTAAATACAGATCCACTTCCATGCTGCTTCAGTCTGAGGTAGAAGAAAAGGAAGGAGAGAAATGAAGCAGATCAGCATTCCTGCTCAGAGTTCAGGCAAGGCCTAGATTAGGCCAGAGCTGTAACTACAAGAATGTACTCAAGCTGGAACACGCCAATGCAGACTACATCATTGGGAAATTATCTAACATCTAGGAAGTCTCCAGTGGGTCTATATAAACCAGTTTTGCAAAGGTTTAATCAACTGACAAAATCTGGGCAAATTTTCAGAGCGAGTGCAGAAGATATATCCTTGACACAACCACCAATCTATCAGAATTAAAGTCTCTGTTCCAAAATATAAAGTGTTAGCATTATTAAAAGTCACTGAGATTTTTCCCTCATCTTGGTCTCCAAAAGGCTGACATGGAAAACCACATTCCAAGTGGCTAAAGTTTGTCAGTATGGACTTAATTTAGAAGCCGACACACAATCAAAACAGACAGCATTACCAGTTTTACCTATGCAAACTTAAATGACATGATTCAAAGGAAGAAAAAAAAAAAATCAATATAAGAATGCTTTTTAAACTGTGGTTTAATGCTGTAAGTGCTTTCTCAACACTAATGAAACCCTACTTCAGAAGTAATTTTCCTTAGCCTCCAATCCATAAGAGGCACATCAATTACTTCTCCTTTCTCAAAGAGAAACACAATGCCTTGACTGTAATCTCATAGGCATTAATAAAGTATTTAAAAATCTTATGAGCATTCATGTTAAATGCATGCCTTATTGTCTTTCTAGAAGAAAGTTATAATTAAAAATTTGTGTTTAGAAAGGCAGCAGTGTTTCTATAGAATACAGTTGAAGGATACAAAACATGACTGCACTATTATATGATCTCAACAATACCAAAATTTGTAACTTCCAGCTTCAGTATCAGAGGTTAAAATTTTTCTTTTTAAATCATGCATAATTTTTAGTAATAAACATTTCCATAATTTTGCAATTGTGTCGAGTGAGAAAGTCTAGCCTTCTTGAAAACATGCAGTAAAAAATGAAAAGAAAAAAGGGAACACACCTAATTATTTCCCACCTCTTGCTGAGTTATTTTTCAATCCATAATACAGCCACAACTGAGATCAAAGTAAGCTCACAAGGAGAGTTTCCTTGATACAAAAGAAGAGAGTTGTTGTCAGGACTCAGTGCAAACTGTTTGACTTGTGCTCTCTTTCATTTACCAGAAACTGGTTTGTTAAACCTTTGAGTACAGGGAGAAACCATCTTCTTTTCAGCTTTTAAAAAGTATAAGTTTGCAGGAATTATCATTGTATTTCATGTGTTAACTCAATAGATACTCATTTAGCTTTTAAATACAACAGCCTTTTGCTGTAAATTTTGCATACGACTACCTACACAATAAATTCCACCTCATGGGAGTTCCTATGCCAACATCTACAGAACACTATAAATAAAATAAAACATTTCAGAAGCTTTAAATGTGAATTCAACATAACTGAACACCACCAGAGACTGAGTTTAAAAATTCTGACATTTTTGCCTACTAATTTACAGTTTTGACAGTTCACATTTTGCTTCAGTGACTTCTGATCTCTGAGATGTTTGAAAATCTGATTTTTACGTATTTAGTAAAAGGCTATCAAAATAAGCTATAAGCCTGAAAAGAAATCTAGGAACACAGAGTTAATATATGTAGCAAAGCCCAATGCAACAGCTCAGATAAGTGTCAATAAAAACAGACTAATTGTAACGCAATGATACTGTGTCATTTCCACTTGCAAGATTAAAGTGAGTATATACTCAGTATATCCTATAAGATGACACATTCCAGAAGGCTCAGTTTTTCCTGCTTCTTGAACAGTTTCCCCTTCTTGGCGCAATGCCAGCCAGAGCTAATAACACACCATACAATTCACTATTACCTGCATCATGGGATATTTTGTTTCAGCGGGACTTCCAAATCCATTAACGCCAATGAAGCTGGTGCTAAAGTAGGAATCTGTGAGACTAGCATCAGCTAACCCACCGCCATCTATTCCAGGAACTAAAACAAAAAAAGAAATACATTTCAGAAAAAATCAGTTTACCATGGGTTTATTTGCTAATATTGCTTACATATTTTTTTGACAGGGGGTAGAATAGGAAAAGTAACGCTCTATTTCAAACCTATCTTCTCAGCAAGCAACTAAAAACATGAAAAAGAAACTTCGAAAGAGGTTGCTGAATGACAGCATATGCAGCATGAAGTTACAGCACAAATGCAGGAAGAGGCAGAAAAGTGAAAAGCTTTGACAGAGACAACAAGGAGTTTGAACTTCAGAAACAAGAATAACAAGGAAAGTAATTATATCAAAAAGAAAATAAATAAACTAAAAAGCCTAGAAGGCAAGCTCATTTTAAGAAAACTTATATTCTCGCATATCCATCTTGGAAATATAACTCTCAAGTAGATTTTTTAACTGGACGTACTGATTCTTTTAAAGGGTAACACATAGAAAATGTACACTTAAAAACATCTCAAATCCTTTCACACAAAGCACAAACTCTTCAAAAGCTTCCTCAAGAACATAAGATTATTTTCATTATCTCATACTTCATAAAGCAGCAACAATTCTACAAAATGCAGCCAAAAGGAGTCTTTCAGACTGAAAGCAAGTGTGAAAGATCTAAGAAATTAATCCCCTGTCTAGAAACAAGGGCCTTGACATACAATTACAGTAGTTTAAACTGCAAAAAAAAATTAATTCAATACTACAAAACTATAAAGAACAAAAAGCAGCAGTCATAATTAACACAGAACACTCAAGCAAGTATTACTTGGATAACAAAAAAACAGTTTACAATAGTATACAAGCCTCAGTTCAAATTAAGCTTCCATAAAATCACCCACAGAAAATTATAAAGACACTAATCAGTATGGCCAGGCCACTGCAAGCCAACAGGCATGACTAATTGGTAGCTCCAAGGTAGGAAGGCACAAATCCAACTCAGAAGAACATCCTGTACCAAATCATCCGACTTGAACTTCTGGGAGGACTCATAGCCAGCTGGTGACACCTGGAAACAACTTCCTGATCCTAATCCTCAAAGGAAACAAAATGCAACTTCGTGGCTGAGCTAAAGGAACACTGATTATAACCCCTCAGAATTTAATCAGAATGGGAATTTTCCCTCCAAAAGAGACTACATAACCTGGAGAGCCATTTCCATGCTGTAGGCACAGGAAACAGCAAAAGAAGTACAGCCAGATGAAATCATAGGAAGGGCTGGAAGAGGAGAATGACTATCAGCAGCCATACTACAAATGGAAAGACTGCCCAGCTGCACTCCCTGGGCCTGGAGCCATATGAACTAGCCAGCCAGGAGTAAACACCAACAGCACCTCAAATGAAGATCTGTATGTGAAAGATATGAAATAAACTGAATACCTCAGTGGCAATCTATACCAGCTTCACAAGCGAAAAGTATTCTTGCTGCCAACTCTAGAACATTATCTGTATACTCTGCAGGTTTCAGAGAGACACCTAAGAAACTTTAAAGATGCCAATTACTAACAAATTGCAACATTTTTTTTAAGTTTTAAAAGTTAGGTTTGTTTTCCTATTCTTTTAGTTCCCTCCACTATCCGTGCCCTAGATGCTTCTTCATAATATCAAAAGGAATAGCGAGCCACATACAGAAACTTCAGGAGTCCTCTTGCTACAACCCTAAAAAAGACAAAACCTTTTGTATATCCTTTAAATGTCTGTCCCTCTTTTGCCTTCATTTGGGAAATGTACATTCAAAAGCTTAAGAAAAGTATTTTATGGTTGAACTATTGTATCAGAGAAAATATTAATATCTGCAGTAATGCCAGTACTGTCTCATCCCTCCTGCTACAGCCAGTCCCTAATTCACGCTGTCAAGGTTAGCATTTTAACACAAGCATTTTCAGGCATCATGAAAAATACTAGGACTCATTCATACAAGAAAACAAAAAGATGGCAAATCCATGTTTAATTAGGAGTAGTTTCAGTCCGGTTTGCCCATAAATTATTCACAGTTCACATTTTTTTATTTATTCTAAAAAAGCATTTCCAATATAGCTTTCTCTGCCTGCATTCCAGCCATTATCAAAAACTGCTGCAGTTTTTATGTTACATCTTGACTGTAAAAGACCAAAGAGAAACTGTTTCATTTCCAGGGACAACTGACATTTCAAGGTACAATATATAATTTCCACAGTATAACTGCTATTTCATCTTATACTTCTGTCAGAAACTCCAGATTCTATCCAATTTTTAACAAACTAGTAAGTGACTCCTTCAGATTACACCAACAGCTTTACAAACCCTTCAGCCTCTGTTGAAGAATTAAGCAGCACCCATCCCACTGCTCCTCACTATGTTAGAGTCAACAGAAGAACCCACATACCTTCATTTCTCCATTCAACATATACAGTTAATACACAAAATCCTTACACCTGGAAAGAGGAAAACAAAACCTTGCAAATTTTGCCACATTCAGCAGCATGGCATGTGAAGAGCCCCTCTGATGTAAAGAAAACCCAGAGCTGACCTCCACTAACTCCAGACAGCTGGTACAGCTGCAGTCACCCATTATCTCTAAACAAAGCACTGGAACTGCTGCCAGCAGCCCTGCTAGGGCACAAGTACTGCACCAGATTGCTCTGCTCCTAGTCTGGCTGAAGCATCCTCAGTGCCAGGCAACTCAAGTTGCAAGCAAGAGCAGGCTTCAGGCAGCAACCCCAGAGCTGAGCAAGGCTGACGATGCTGCTGGGAACGACAAAGTTGATCTTTGACACTGCTGCCTTTCTACTGCTGGTATTTGCTATGCAAGCCTACTCAAACCACCTAAAGCTGCTCAAAACTACGATTTAGGCCAGGGGTCCTCAAACTATGGCCCGCGGGCCGGATACAGCCCCCCCCGGGTCCTCAATTAGGCCTCCCAGTATTTACAGAACATCCCCCACCCGGGGTTGGGGGGGAAAACCAAGCAGCTGCAGATGACTGCCTGCCACTTAATCCACATGCTGGCCCCCTGTTTAAGAAGTTTGAGGACCCCTGGTTTAGGCCTTCTGTTGGGACACCGATATCTAACTGGGCACTCCAGATAGCAGAAGCTACTTCAGAGTATTTTCTGTTCTCTAGCTGTGTGAAGAACACGTCTCTACTGAAGTGCAATGGTTTGGCCATACCAACCAGCCTCCTTGTGCCATTAACTACAAATTACTGTACTCCAGTGCCGATCCACCTTAGTACCACTCGATTCTATTGGTACCATAGCAATTTCAAGATGGCTTTCAACTATGAGGCTTTCTGTTGCATCCTCCAAACAGTTTAGAAACATACATCTAGCAGAGGGGTCCAAGACCACAAAAAACATTCTTCAGGAACAATCGAAAGAAAACCATCAGAAGTAAGCTCAGTCAGAACAGGGGGAAGTTTTCTTGGCAGTAGCTCATATTTGGAACAGAATGCTCTAACAGTGGTAAGTATAACTATTGCCTTCAGAAAAAAACGCAACACTAGCTTCCTTAAACTAACTTCCCTATAGTAACAAGCAAGAAAATTAAGACTAAAAGAAAAAAATGCAGCTTACATCTGTACAAAGGGAAAAAAAGAAGAAAGTAATTCCTGCATTGTCTGTAGAATCCAGAAAGTGTTCACAACGTACTTCATTTCTGTTCAAAGAAGGACACTCAGCTGTTACAGTGATGAAACATCAGCAAACACCTAAACAGCCAAGGCAGTTTTACTGTATTTGGCACCTGGCCTTCTCCATGAGAGGTAGGCGGCTTTTATCCTCCTTCTGCCAAACATTTGGCAAATCATAAATTCTCACTTGCTTCTGGAAGCCCACAGTAGTTCAGAGCATGAAAAAAAGAGAAGTGATTTATCGTAAGCAATCCACAGGAGGTCTTCAGAAGTGAGCACACTCCACCACATGAGCAGTGTGGTATTTAAAAAAAAATCAGAAGTCTCAACTGGAAAGAGAAGACTTTAGTCCTTAGAAAGTTTTTAATCCCTTGTGTTTACTAATTGACATCAGACCCTACATTCAATATGTCTATCCAGATCTTCCCTATATAACAATCATGAGCACACACTTTCAAACACTGCACACAATGTTATTAGAATGACAAATAAAAAAACTTCCTCTGAGGTTTATGTCTTTTCTCTTTTAAAGCATAAATTATAACTTCAGGTAAGTTTTGACAATTTTAGGAAAGTCTTGAATTGGCTATTTTTGTCAAAAGAACATGTGTTTCTGTTTTGTAACAGTACTACCCATGCACTGAAATTATGTATGTTTTCAACAGGCTCTTCCTTGGAGAGAAGCAACAACATCCTTATAAAAGTAGAAAGGTTGACTAGGCAGATCTGAGAAGAAAAGACAGATGCGTGAGAGAACAGCTAGGAATCCAGCGGGGAAAAAAAATACTAACTTGTTATGTAAGCACACATGTGAAAACAAGAAGAAACATCTAAATTCCATCAATATTAAAGCCAGAAGTTACATCCTGGCAATTCTGGAAAGAAATTAAATCAAGCATCTTGAGAAATTCCGAAGACGTTTTCTACTTTTCATACACACATTATCTTAGTAATTTTTTGCTTGGTGAGTAACACTGCAGCTTAATGTGACAACTGCAATTAAAAATAAATATCTTCTTATATAATTCTTCTCCCACAGAATTTTAGCAGAAAGTAGGCTTCCCATCAGATGCAGGCACCAAAGAGGAAAAAAAGCAGATAGTTATTTTTGCATCACTTATTACAAAGACATTTTTCAGGAACAAAGGAGCTCATCACAGCTTAAGTGCTTGAGTACTACTGTGATATTCTCAACATACATGCTTCAACAGAATCAGTGGGTTTCAGCTGGTTTTACTTTAATGCTCATTTTGTCTAATACTAGCACTATCTGAATACTAACACTATCTGAAAAGATGGCGTTTCTGCCGTTTTCTTTCTAACATTCTACTAACCAGTAAACAAGTACTAAGATATCCTATACTGCTTCTTTTATGAACTTAGTATCAGCACTGATCCCAGAAATTGTTCTTAATAAGAAAAGAATCCTTCACAGTAATGCCTATATTGCCCCAAAAATGAATGGGGCACATTCACACATGGATCACAACAGATTTTTGTTGATACATTTTTCAAAGCAGCAATTTAAAGATTTCTGGCAAGGTAATAAAACATGGATTGAAATAATTTCGTTTTGCTATTATTGCTGCTTAAAAAACTGTACTACAATTACTTTTTCGCTAGGAAGAGACTTTATATAGAGAGGTAATCTTGATCTAAACTCCCAGCTAAACACCCAGCACTGCAACAGTGCAGGCACTTCTCACCTCAACACAACCTGGTAAACTGAATCATAAGCTTACTGCATACATGTGCACACAAAGGACAAGGTGTTATCTCAGCTACATATAAAGCAGTCAAAACTACAATGCTGTATCTCCAGTGGAATTTTACACAAAGATAGCTATTCTAATATTGAGACAAGAACAATAAAACTTTTATACAAAGCCTATCTATGGCAAGTCATTTAAGACTTGTGTTCTTTTAGTCTCGTAGAAGCACTGAGGCAGAGGGGCTTATGCTTGTCCTACTTTGTTTCATACTGACATGTTTGTATCAAGAAATAATCATGTTCTTGGGTTGCTAACCTCACTTGTACAGCTCCAACAGCTCACAAGCAGGATACATACTAGCACATGCACCTCAGCGTTACTGTCCCTGCAGTGCCACTACTGTTGCAACTTGTTAGGGGAAGTGGATTCTCTGGTGGTTTTATGGCTCTCATTTAATGCAATGTTTTTGAAACAGACTAGGAATCACTGAAATAGACAACAGACAAAGAAAGTGAATGACACCCCCCAGGCATGAGAGGCAAAAGTGCACGCCTGGGTTAGGATGCCATGACTGAGAGTGCAGTTGGAGGGCAGACAGCACAAATGAACCAAGTTGGCTGAAAGGCAGACAGGAAGCAAAACAGTTTGGGAAATGCTGCCTTATTTACAAATACTCCCACTAGGCGATGAGATATTCACTGGCAAGCAAAGGAAAACAGCAATTTTTACCATAATATTCAGTGACTGGGCTGTTTTGTTTTGGTTTTTTTTTAATTTATCTCACATATCATTGAAGTATCTTATAAAGACTGAACACAAGGATAGGTGCCATCCTTCTGTAAAAATCTTGGCACAGAGTCTAGAGCAGCAAGACTCCTTGTGATGGACCAAGTCCAAAAGCACAGTGATAATAAAAATTAAAATTGCTTCTTTTGAAAAAGTCATCAGAACTACTGTTACAAGAGACTGCAATTCAAAGTAATGCAGTTCTTTAAGATCATAGCTTTCAGAGCTAAACCTCTCCAAAAGCTCTCACAACTCCGAATATATTGCATGAAATTATTGAATAAACTGCATCAAAATTTTCAAAGCACACATCTTTAAGGTTGTGCTCTTAACAGCCTCCCTGTACTTAAAACTGAACTTGTTTTTGTATAAATAGTTGTATGAAATGTGTGCAGATCCTGAACAGAACATTACATCATTTTTCACAGCAATGGGGGAGAATGCATAAAAGGTTTTCCTGCCAGTTGCATTAGACCAAATGAAGTTGAGGGAGTCTACCCACAGACTACAGCAATTGCTTATCACATAAACAACCTGACAACTCCTCTTTGCTCTCACTTTGTGTATCTGTACTTTATTTCTAAGTCTCCATTCTCAAATTAAAAGAAAAAAGGTCAGGAGTAAAAGGCTGTTAGAAGTTAAATTAAAAAATACAAATAAGTTCTAAGCACAAAATATTTTTGAAAATGAAACAAAGCAATCACATAATCAGAACTTTTTTAACTCCTGAAAGACTCATGGCATGAACACACACACGCACACACACAGAGAGCATGATCTATTCCAACACATCTCCAACACACAGTGATTCACCACGCCATTTTTCTGGTGATGTAATGCTTTACATCTTTACTAGAAAGCAACAGATCAGGAAAACATCATCCACATCAGCTTACTATCTAAATCCCTCCACTGACCCCCTTTTCATCAGCTGCCTCACAACCATGATTTTTTGTTCTGCTTTTGAGGTTCTACAGCAGTGCTTCTGCCTGTGTTTATCACCCCACCCTCACTTACCATTTTTCCACTTCTCCCGCAGCAGTCTAAATTTGCTTCTAGGTGGTTCCTTACACATGGAACTCTTTCTGAGCTGGTCCCCAAGGTCACTATTTTCTGGGCACTCAAATCCTTCCTGAAGGCCCACTCCTACAGTGACACCTACAAAAAATCAGTTATCTCTATCTAGCAGGTATTAAACTAAATGGGGATGCTCTGTGTCTTAAAAAAAAACATTATCAAAACTTTAAATATTCAGATATAGCATATAGAGTTTGCTCACATAATGTAGCTATCACACACACACATTCCTTTTCATCTTTGCCTTTGAAGCAGAAAAATAATTTCAATAGCAATAGTGCTTTCTTTACATTCTTCAATACCCAATACAGGGTGGGTACTACCAGAAACAAATAATTACCAGTATTCCTCAGGTATCTGTAATTCCTGTGGAATATTTGGACTTTGAATGATTTCCCATACAAAAAGGAAAACCTAGAAAGTATATAAACAGATACAATTCATTTCAAAGCCAATTAATAGTGTATTTCATTTTTAAAGTTTCATATGCTGTAACTGCCCCTCAAAATCCCATATAACTTGGCAGTTTGAAATTTTTTTCCTGCCCTTCTTTCTTTTTCCTTAGGTCCCCCCAATAATTTTCCTTCTCATTTCATTTCCACGTGAAACACATAAAAGCAAAAATAAATCCACGTCTATAATTTCCCAAATTCTGGAGCTGACGCATAAGATAAAGTGATTAAGTGAAATCAGTACTTTTCATTTTCTCCCATGCATCTCTAACTGGTTATTGCTTTTACTCTTCAGTTCTCAATTGTCTCTAACCGTCTCCAAATGTCTCTTCAAGTCCTGGAATTGTCTTCCCATTCCTTAAAAATATTCAGAGCAAAACAAGATGAAAATTGTATCTTCTATCAACTCCTGGAAAAGGCACCAGGAAAACTGGTTCCCTAAAGAAGAAAACCGAGTTATACAACAACTAACACAGCATCACTTGCAAAAAGTACAAACAGATTTGAAAAAAGAATTCTAACCATACAACTTTACTAGCATACCTATTGCCTGTACACAAGCGAAGAACATACTAACCCAGGGAAAAGTGACCACTATGTGACATACCACAACTATACTTTTAAATATAAGTTTGAGGTAACTGCCTGTTTCTAAATACTTCAAGCAGTAAACACTGAAATGCTACCAAAGATAAGAAAAATCCATATTTAGAATAATCCTGACCATTGTTTCATTGCATTAAGAAGTGTAATCCAACAGATTACCTTTAATATCTGTTTTGTCAAATAGCTTACTTTTCCCTTTTTTTTTTTCTATATCCACTGTATCATTTTGTTTAAAAGCAATGGACTGGTAAAGACCTAAACACCTTTTAAAAAGCTGAAAGTACACAAATGTATAGGCCTTTCCACCCCAAGCCTCGCACATTTATAGATTTCACAAAACCTACGCAGTAATGCTCACTAAGCTCACCACCAAGCGATTGCACAGAGTTGCTACAGTGGTGGCCACGATCCATCCACTGCTGCTATGACCAGCCGTATCACACGCGGGTGGTGGGCTACAAAAACAGCCATAATGCTTTTACGAGGGTAACCCAACACAACCCAAGCCTTGGTGCCCTTTTTCCACTGTCTCACAGGCTGGCAACAGAGTCTCTTCACAGACAGGCTTTCTCAGCAGCCAGGGTAAAACACAGAGCAAGGCTGCTTGGGAAAGCATTTGCGGGTGCCTCGCAGAAACGCAGGCCTGTTAACTCGGCAGATATCCTAGGAGGGCTTTGAGAAAGGCTTTCTGGTAGAGAACCAGATGTCTCAGGAGGTGAGGGTTGCGCTAACCCCGGGCACGGGGCTCCCCGGCGGCAGCAGCACCGCCGCCGTGGCCAGCTCCGCCGCGGCAGCCCCGCCGACAGCGGCGCCCACCCGCTGCTGCCACCGCCGGCCCCCGGAGCAGCGGGTGCTCCGCGGCTCGCTCGCTTCTGCAGGAATGGCAGACAAGAGGTGACAGAGCGAGTGCTGTGTATCATGTACTTGATGGCAAAAAGCGAGGTGGAAGTTAATAAACGCTTAGAGCCATACCTCAGCTTCTATCTATTGACATACAGCATGAGGTCTACCTGCAAAGGAGTATTACATCTCTTGAACTACCGGAAAGCTAACAAATACAGTTGCAGTCGCCTGTGCAACTTTAACTTGTCCACTTACATATAGACATGACACATTTTAATGCCACGAAACATTTTTCTCTACCCTCCCTCACAGCATCAAGAAGGGACAGTGCCCTAGGAACAACCCAGCAGCATGCTGCAACACAGGCTGGTCTGCTTCCAACAGAAGTTGGAAAGTGCCAGAGAACAGACACAAGAGAAATTTTTCATGCTGTTATGCCCCTTAATCATCCTTCCCCAGGCTACTCCTTAAAATCCTATTGATCAATCAAATCTTTTCCCCTAGATGCCAAGCAACAGTCATTTCCCAACCTTTGCTCCTTCTACAGCTTTCTCAGAATTGGTACTATCGCTCCCTAGGCTGACACCCAGGACATCATGCATCTATTAGAAAAGAACCACATACAGATTTTGGTAGCTAACAAATCTGGAAGAAACTTATTTCTGTTCCCTCCCTCCCTTTTTTTTGTCACCAAAGTCCTATATTGTCCTATAAGTCCTATTCTTTGATTTAAAAAAAACCAAACAAACAAAAAAAAAAAAAACAACAAAAAAACACTAGACAGTTAATACCAGCTACATTTCCTATTTTGTAGATGGTCAGCTGGCCACCTTACATGTGAAAGGTGAACCATGCAGAAGGCTGAGCTTTCACAGCTCTGGGGGAAGAAGGAACAGTGCTTTGAACACATATACTCCAAGTGTCAGTTTTTTAGGGGGGGCGGGGAAAGTGGGCAGCAGTGCTGTCTTCTGAGAGCAGGCAGAGCTCATTGGCATGGTCAGTCTTGTTCCCCAAGAACATAAAAAGCCACACAGCCAGGCCAAAGCCACGTTTAGCCCGCTACCTCATCTCTGGTGCTGGATGGCAGCGGCTATGCGTACAAAACCATGAGCAAGGATTTCCCAGCAGGCTCTCAGCCTTATGCAGGGAAAGATAAGTCTGATTCAAAGATGATTTTTTCACATTTAATAATCTCAAGCAGAGTTTTCTTCCAAGAATACATGATCACTTTTGGAATCCCTGGCAGATGCTAGTATCCAAAACATCTACAACACAGAATTGCTTAACCACACGTCATGCAAGATACTTCTGGTTAGCTCTGAGGATGTCACCTGCTCATTCTACCTCATACCCTCATATTGAAATACTTCTACACTGGTGTATTTCTTGTATTTTCACCATTCATCTCCTTCTCACTCAACACTGCTATCACCTAGTTGTAAAAATATGTTGGTATTTGGGGAGCCTTTGTGATTACCACAGGAAAACCTATAAGTAAATTAATAATCCTGTACTCAGAGCAGGATTAGAGTAACACGCATGTTAGAATGAGGCACTGACCCACTTTTAACAATAAATAGGACTACATAGTTAATTAGTCAATGAGCATTATCTGCTCTGTGCACTGAATGAGGCTGGGGTCCAGTGAGGAAGGGAGAAAAGACAGCATTCAACAACTGAAAACCACCAAATACTTCTGAATTAAGGAAGACAGTCAGTAAGACTGTACAGTCAGGTGATTTTTGGCAACTCCCAATTTCATATTCATAACCTCAGAGCTTTATTACTTAATGCAACTTTGTGTATTACTTCCTATATCCATAGAAATAAGTCTTTCATTCCATCCACTTGGAAATCCCACTGTCAGCACCATGGCTCATCAGCAAGGTAAGGATTTTGGATACTAGCTTGTCAGTACCTACAGAGATCAACTCCAGAATTTTAACAACTATTTTCCCTGGTTTACAGCTACACACCAAAGCAAGGAAGCTTAGATGTGAAACTGGGCCCACTCCCTAGCTCTTCAATTCCTCTCTCCTCGCCTTTTTCCCCTAGATAGTCTCCTTCCTTTCAGATTTTCTTCTACCAGTCCAAGCTTTTGACTCCTGTAACTTCAAGTGAGGTGCCTTTCCCAGCAGGTAATCACTGGTAGCAATGGAATGGGTTTGTCCATTTTTGGTGCCCTCACTCCTCACAATGGGTACAACTGCATATAGCTTTATGTAGCTTTACACCTCTGACACATTCAATAGAAGCAGGTTCTTCAAATTTAACTGCTCAGCAGTATCAGCCTCTGAGCACAAACAAATTCTGAGGTTTTTTGGTTTTGGGGTGGTTTTTTTCTTAGATTTCAGTCTTAGGCAAATTTTGGAACTCCTTTTTACAAGAACAGCCTTCATATACAAGATTTTACCCCCAAGCCAAATTATGCACCCTCTCCCCAAGCCTGAATCCCCTAGTTGAACAGATTTTGGTGATTTCCTTTTGCATAGGGAAAAAGTGTATTTCATGCCTAACTGTGTCCAAAAGAAAAATTATCAAAGATCAATGCTACTGAATCTCTCCAGGATATTTCTACCTGTCAAAAAAAAAAAAAAAGTAAAAGGCAAGAAAGACTTCAGCTTGAACACCTGAAGTTTGACAGAATGATCAAAATCTGAAAATAGTGTCTTTTAACAGGAAGCATTAAGCAATTTTGTATTATAGGCTCCTCCTGGAATGGTAGGCATGACAGTGCTGTGTTAATGTAGACACTGACAAGCTACCAACTACAGAGATAATACTGCTCAGTGGCACAAGCTCACCACACCTGGCAAAACAGCAGTTGCAGGTTCCTGAAACACGTCTCAAGCACTAAAAACCTACATACAGGATGTTTAGCATGGCTGCATCCTAATTTCAGAAAAAATACGGTTGTGAGCATTTAGTACTTGAGTAATTTAATGTAAACAAACGCCAGGTTTGTGACAGAGATCAATAGCGCAACCAAGCTCAATATACTCGTATGAAGAGCTACAACTCTCCTGAAAGAGCACATTTTCCTAGCTGCCAAGTGCTGCTTTACCTACAAAAAGAATGGTTATTAAAATCAGCTTACTGCAAACACCATCTAACTATTGCACCGCACGGTAGGAAGATGCATACATAACCAAGCAGGAGCAGCAACGCTGCTCTGCACGGCGTACAGGCAACCTGAACTCTCAGCATTTAAGAAGGGGTTGCATAGGAAGGCTGAAGGAGCTTGAAGCGGGGGGGAGGGGAGAAGTTAGAAGCAATTTCTGCTCACAGTAGCAGATAAGGGAGATGCACCCAGTACTTTATAAAATTATTTTATATATATTTAATGTACCATTTCAGCCGAGGCATTTAAAACTTCTAAGAGCTGAAACTCGGCATAGGTTGCTTGGAAGAGCCTATGCAAGGGAACCGCTCGAGAAAGCCCTGCCTGCCTGGCTCGGGGCACGGAGGTGCGGCGAGCCCGCACCCAGCCCAGCGCTGAAGCGACCGAGGGCAGCTGCCCCCTGCCAGCCGGCCTGGGCGCCCCCTCCCACGCACACACACACACCTGCCCGCTCCTTCCCCTCAGCACCGGCCGGGTCCCTTCACCGCGCCCCAGGGTGGCCGGCACAGCCCCGTCCCGCCCGCCGGGGACCGCCGCGGCGCCCAGCCCCGGTGGCAAGGCAGCGGGCCGGGAGGGCGCCCCGGGGACCCCCGCTGCCCCCCGGCGAGCTTCGGCCGCTGAGAGGCTGCTCGGGCGGTGGGTTCCGGTCACACAGCGGCCTGAAGCTGCCCTCAGATAATCCGCCAGTGAAAACCCATCGGCGGTAATTTAGTTTTGTCCATAAAATAAAGACGAATTAAATAACGCAGGTTTCGAGACACCTTTCCTTTCACTTTGCCGCCCAAGTAGCAAATGGGGAACACCTGAAGGGAACCGGCTGCTGGCGGTGCGCCCGCGGCGGCGGCCCGCCCTCCGCCCGAGCCCGGGAAGCCCGAGCCCGGCTTCCCGCGCTCCGCTCGAGCCCGGCAGCCCGCGCTCCCGGGGGCAGAGCCCTCACGCCCGCCTCCCTCAGGCGGTGCTGCTGCTCGCACGTCGCCTCTTCACACTCCGACCTGAATCTGCCACCTCAACAGCTTTGAAATCTTTCGAGTGTAAATTTCAAAATGTAGAAGAAAAAAGACGCGCCGTCTGACAGGAAGATCCAGGTGCAGTAATGTTTGTGTGTGGATCCATGTATTTATTTCAAGTGTACATCAGACCACTGAAGATGGTATTCACTTAAGCCCAATAAATGAAAAACATTCTATTGGTGTTGAGAGCTTTTCCAACATATTTTCTATCGCTGCAGGTTTTTAAATATTATTTTATTTCGAAGTGTCGCTAGTTTTTAATGTAGAGCAAGTCACAATATGGCATTCCCAGTACCTTGGATGTGAAGTGAAAGAATCTCAGGGGCATTATTAGCAAACATTCTGTCAAATGCGAGAACTTGGCTTTCCAGTACTACGCTTTTCCTTTTAAATGCTGTTTTCTTTAGCAATATGCCAGATAATTGATATGCAGTCATGGGAGGCTTTGGAGGAAAAAACCTTGTTTTTTAAGTTTTAAAAATATTTATTTCCATCTGGGCAGGGTTATTTCTGACTGGGAATACCATCTTCCGTTTTGGAAATAGAGATATGAGAGGTTTGTTATTGAGACATTAGAGAGAGAGGGAGATCTTGTGGTCTGAAACAAGTTTCAGGGCTCTAATTCCACATCCTCCGCAATATTTACAAGGCAATTCGCTTAGATGTAATCTGGCTTTACTCAGCGGAGTTCCTCCTGATCTACACACTGCAGTAGAAATCAGAAACAGATACTCCACATCTGTTTCTGGTTACCCACATGGGAAAAATAGCTTGGAACCAATACCTAACTTCTAAACTTAAGTCCATACGTTTTAATATTTTAACTGAGACATACCGCCAGTAGGACGGACTTGTCTGCTGTGGAGGTGACACAGGCTAATTAATTAACAGCCTTTGCAGACACTTTAAAATACACAGCACCAGAAGTATAGAGCTGTCAGTTACTACAATGCACCTCCAATTAGCAGCGCTTTCCTGACTTACCTTGGTGATCAGCTTTAAAAGCCATGGTTTTTCTGTGATTCTAGTCTCAGATGTAGCAAAGCTGCATCACTGGCATTGAGTCCTACCATAGCAGGGTTTGTGGCCTTTCCCAATGACTAGGTTACACCATGGTTATAGTTATAGATGTTAATATATAGAATAAATTATAGGCCCTGAAGTAAAGCCCTATAAACATTGTGCATTGAAGGGATGATAACATCATAATTAGGCTCCAGACCTTGTTGTTACAAGAACCCTCTATAATTACAGCTGTGTCTGTGGTATCTTCCTGTTTCACTTTTTTCCCTTTATAATTCAGAGAACCAGCTAGCATTTTTAGTAGAAAACAGGTTGCTAGTAGAGGAGCATAATGTGACAGCTAAAAATTGTAACTATCAACACCGATATTTTACAGAGCCTAAATAATTATCAGCACCGAATGTACTTGACTGAATATTACAGTTCTGTCAACAGGGGATTAATGTTCAGCAGAGGGGTTTTTTTCAAACTTACTTCTTACATTAAAGTCAGGGGTGGGCAGAGAAGGTAATTCAGGGTGTTTCTGTTGTCTCAGAAGTTGAATGGTTCTCTTTTGGATGATATTTTGGGATGTAGTATGCTCCCTGCCATATACACAGTAAGACCTGGGTACATTTACTGCATAAAATGGAAAACAAGGATGGGTCATAGCCAGATTGGTGGATGTGCTGAGGTGAAAGAGTCATTTGGGGACTATCAGCCTCTCGGAGCAGTTTTGTTGCTGGCTGCTGGCTCCCTGCATCTGGCCTTTAAGAAGCATGTCGAAATAGCTGTACTTGTGATGATTTCTAGCTGTTTTCTGCCTTGCTATAGTCTGCTGATCTGTGCTTCAAACTATTATTTTTTTTGTTTCCCAAATTTTGCCCTTTTTCTATCCTGTCAGACTACAAGATACATACCAAATGCTCTGCATTGGTATTGTTTTTATAAACTTTGAGCAACAGAATTTGTGAGCAAGTGCTGCACTGCATCTTCTCAGGAAACTTGTGTTTAGTTCCTGGTCATGGTTTAATCCCATCTGGCAACCGAACACTATGGACAACCAAATACCACGCAGCCACTTGCTCACTCCCCCCACTTGGAGGGATGGGGAGGAGAATCAGAAAGGAATATAAAACTTGAGGGTTGAGATAAGAACACTTTAATAATTTAAACAGAATAAAGAGATAAGAACAACAGTAATAACAATAATAATAACAATTAGGATGGAAAGGTGGGGAAAAAGGGTAAAATCCAGAGGATGGGAAAAAGAAAAAAACACGTGATGCACAGTACAACTGCTCACCACCCACTGACTGATGCCCAGCCAGTCCCTGAGCAATGATCCCCCTCAAGGTAATCCTCCAAGTTTCTATACCAAACATGATGTCCCGTGGTATGGAATACCTCTTTGGCTGGTTCAGGTCTCTTGTGCCCCTCCAGCATTCTGGCTGGCAAGGCCTGGGAAACCCAAAATTCCTTGACTTAGTATAAACATTACCCAATAACAACTAAAAACATCAGTGCACATTGTTTTCACATCATATCCAAAACACAGCACTTTACTAGCTACTAAGAGGAAAATTAACTCCATCCCAGCTGAAACCAGGACATACCTTTAAATGCCAAAAAATAGTGAAGAGAGGGGTTTTGTAATCCATCTCTACAAATAAGTATTTACTTTAGGAAATACTGCTGATTCCAGTGCTGTATTCCTCATTTAAATCCAAGGCCCATTGCCATAATTAGTAATCTTACCAACAGTGACATTGATTTTTTAAGGACACATGCTCTTAAAGTTGTTTTTACCTGATAATTTTAAGAATGTTTGCTTTCCCCCTCCATCTACATCCACATTAGATGGCACAAAGGAGCCTTTTTAATGATAAACACATCTAAAAGAAAGAACAAAAATCCCAAGATTTTAGAAGCAGATTTTTAAATTCTCTTTATGCTTTATTCACTCACACACAGCCACACAAAACTACCTGGCAATCTAACTATAATTATCACCATGCATCCTTTGTTGTCTGTGTTGTGATTCACTTGAAAAGGGCGCTGAAGAAAATCATGCCACAGAACAAAGCTGCAAGTAACACTGTCAAAACAGATTAAGCATTCCCAGTGTGAAATGGGAGGTGGGAGCGCTTTTACCTTTTCTGTCAAGGAACTGCTTTGCTGTCCCTGTCACAAGACTTAGAGGACCCCTGGAGCCTTGCTGGGGCCTGTCCAGGAGGCAGTAGCTCAGTAGCCTTGGTTCTCAGCATCCGGGAATGGTGGAGTGATCTGGTCATCATCAACAGCAGACAATCATGAAGTGCAGGGTGCATTGGAAACGCAGTTTTACAGGGTTCCAAAGTTTCATTTTCTTTCTATTGACATTCAAGTCTACCCTTGAGGTTGCTATATCTAAAGCAACATGAGAAGGTAAAGATTTACCTTCAAAGAGAGCTTATACCAACAGGTAAACATAGGTATCATCATACTATAAGGAGAGAAACTGAACAAGTTGGGATAAGCACCAAGTTCTAACAATTTATGCCAAACAAACCGGTCTAGATCAAATCAGTTTTTATGGGTGCATTCTGCCCATTCCTCTGAAGATAGATGTGGCTGTAATATTGATGCTTCTGGCAGGAAGCAGGAGTTATGCAGAGACTGCATGGAGTGTGCTGATGGCTTCCTTCTGCAAGGCACTACCCATGGCACTGCCCAAAGGCATGGCTGAGAGCTGTAACAGAATTGGTTTGCATGCAGTTGTTCTGAGCTCTCATGGGTGGCAAGAAATGCAGGGCAAGCAATTGAAAGTCCTGTGAAGATACTGAACTAAATATGAGAAATTGGCTACAATTTAGTGAAGGTCATAAAGGTTGTGTCTTTGGTTAATTACAAACAATTAAACAATAACCATTTTCTTTGAGGATACCTGCTGCCATTGTGTGTGACAATTTAACAGGGTTATAAAACCACTGTAAGAGCCATAGTTCTTGCTAATTATGAACTTTATCTTAAATCTTATATGAGATAGTGTAGCATTCTCACAGGCTGTTTCATGAAATTACAGCCTCATGCTTTAAATTATAATACCCATGACTGTAATGTATATATGATGCTTAACACATAGGCTAGGCTATCACTGTATGTATCTGTGCAGCAATGAGAAGAACCATGTAATATGCTAAGCTAAATGCTCTTGAGCAGAGGGATCACCTGGGGAATTGTCCCTAACTTGCCATTTGTCTGTATCTTGCTATTTGCTGTGCGCTGTCAAGACTGGATTCAAACAATGATCACTTATCTGATTCCATTATCCCAGCCATCGAGATATAAACCCTGAATGTGGTATATTTTTCTCTCCTGTTTTTGGAAAAAAAAATGCCAACTTAGTTTTTGTTATAGGAAAACACATATTCCTTGTGCCTTATTCAAATGGCAAGCACTGAGCCAAAACCAGGGCCATCCTGAGGAACTCCTCCTCTCCTCAGGCTTTAGTGGTTTGCGTTAAATAAAATCTTGATTCACAGCTGTCCCACTGAGGTTTTTAAAAACTTTTCTTAAAATCATCTTTTGCCATTTTTGCATTTGCTGACCTGATGCTCTAGAATTATATAGCTTGCCATAGTTTTTACTACTTAAGTAATCTCTAAATTATCACAGTACCATGGCCTTTCTAAAGTATAGTACTGTAATTACAGTGCTGCAGTTACATTCATCCATGATTTATGACAAGCTTTCAGTGAACAAATAGTAAACACTGTATCACTTTGATGTATGTGTAACTGTATGTTTCTCTGCTCTGCAAAATACCATTCCATTGTTAGACATTTTCTATAGTGCACAGAAAATTAACTTGTACTTCATTCATCCATTTAATCCCTTCACTGTAATTTGAGACAGAAGTCCCAAACTAAAAACAAAACTGGTGTTGCAAAAAGTTATCTTAGCATGAGGTTTCATTCCCAGATGCTTGATTGCAAGTGAAAAAAAAAAAAAAGTAGTAGTATAAAGATGAAATACATGATGTTTGCTTTTGGTTCCTAAATACCTACTGCTGATTCACCCCAATCCTGGTTTTGTGGTTTTGGCATGATAAAGGTGGTACTGAATTACTACAGTATGCAATGAGAAGTAAGCCACAATCTCTTATGGCAATAACCTTATTTCTTCATATGGTCATTGAAATAGAAGGGCTGGGTGTGACCAGGAAAGATGAGGGTTTCAAGGAAATCTTCAAGGTGCAAATGATTCACTGATATAAACTCCTGTTTATTTTAGTCCCATTGTATAAATAGGAAGAACTGAGTTGCTGCTGAATGCTACTCTCAAAACTCTGAATCAGCTGCCACAGAGCTCCTTCCTGTGACTGGTATTTTGCAGTATTTTATTATCAAGCTGCAGATTTGGTGAAATGTGGATAATTTCTTCTCTTATTAGTAGTGACATCTGGCACGAAGGTGTTTCTACCTTGTAAAGAAGTCATATTGGACGGCAGCATAATCCTCCTAAACCAGTGAGGGCTGTGCCCCGTGTTAGTCCTATGTATTTATACAGGATAAGGCCTTACAAGTTATTTTTTCTAAGAAAGCACTAAAATGAAGCAAAAGTATTTTGTTTCATTAATGCATCACAGACATATTTTAACCTACAAAAATGAGTACAAGGCTATCTCATTACTGATCTCCAAAAGTATTACAGGATGAAAGTTACTTAATTTATCATTACAAGTGTACCTGGCAATTAGCATGACTAGCCTTTTTTTTTTTACATTTTACAGATTGATAAAGCAAAAGTCTTAGGTGATTTTGCAGAAATTAAACACAAGCTCTGACTTCTGTGATTCCTTATTAAAATGCGTACCTATAGACCTGTCTTTGTAAAAATACTAATACTTTACACATTGTGTTTCATATTCTCTGCTCTGGGAGAATGAGAATAGATTTTTGTGATAACCAGATAGATGAAATTTGTGAATGATTCACCAAGTATGCCTGGAATTGAAGGGGACAGCTGTCTTAATCCAATAGTGCCTATGATATTGAAAATGACAGGGGCTTCCAAGGTTAATGATCACCAGATAACAGAGTATCCTCTCTGTTGAGGAGGTTTGCACAGAAGCTTCAGATTTTTATGGCTGGAAGGAAGGTGTCTAGTCCAACCTGGAGGTGTCAACCTCACCTTCACTAAATTTACTTCTTCTAAAATAGTAAATAAATCAGGGACTAGACTGTTTCCCTACTGATTAGTAAGTACTTTCCCCACCTTCCCAACTAAATAAATATGTAAATACTTTTTTTTTTCAGGGAGAACAGTGTCAGCATAAGACCAAATACATCTAACAGTAAAAAAAACCCTTATAGTGCCTTTGTTAAAGTCAGACCCCTGGGCACTAGAAAAATGGCACAAGATAAGTGTTTAATGAATTCTGAGTGAGTACTTCAGTTGCGCAGTAGGTAAAAAAAAATTTTTGCCTATTTCTTATTTCAAAGCTTCCCCCCCCCCCCCCCTTGCTTTTTCCTTGCTTTTTTTACTAGTATTTGGAAATAGAACATTTTGGAAGAATTGAATCAGTTTGGTTTCCTATTCTTCAATGTTTTTTTCTCCTGAAATGTTTTTTCAACTTTCATTTCAGATCAAACTAAGTTTGTTTTTTGCTGTTCAGTTCTGTACCTATATTGACAGTTTAGTTATTTACAACTTCACAGTTACTCTAGCTTTTTTTCTCAGAGACTCAGGCTTAAAACTGTGTTGCTGAGTTTCAAGCCTATGTTTCTAATAAGCTTTTTAGGGGGTTGGTGAGTGAACTTACAGGTGTACTTATAACGATTCTTGTATCCTTGCCTTGAGATTCTTTAATCTTGACTTTTACAAAATCAGCAAAATTACAATTTGATTATTAATTTGCCTTCATGTTTAGTAACACAGTGTTCTATTTGTGCCTCTGGATGTATCATAACTCATTCTCTCAAACTGTAAATACATATAATTTCCATCTCACAGAGCATTTATCAGCTTATTAGTAAAACCAACTCTTAACACCAGAAACCTCCCTGCAACTTACAGGGGCTTGCCTTGTTTCCTGCCCAAGGGGCAGCCTTTTATTTCTGTGAGGGCCCCTTTGCCCTTTTGGAGTTAGGCTGTGGCTTTGCACATTAGACAGTAATCTCAGTTAGGAATTCTGGCAAGTGTTTTCTAAAAATCCAGGTGCACAGTATCCACAGCATTCCCTGTGTTTGTATTGGCAGCCAAAGGCTTAAACAATTCCAGCAAGTAAGTGAGGCATGCCCTTCCCTTCCACGTTGGCTATCCTTGATTCAAGATGTGGTTTACTGACTGTTCTTCCATTTGCTCTTTAACAAGCATTTCCAAGGCTTTCCTCACAACTGATGCAAAGCTGCAGAGATAAGCCTATAATTTCCTGATCAATAGGTCCTAAAAATGGTCTTATTTTGGTGACTTGCCACACTTTCAGTTCTTTTCAGTCTCTTCTTTGAGTTTTTTTTCTTTGAGTTGAAAAAGCCATCATTTCCTATCAAACTTTCTGTAGGGTTAACTTTTGTCAGGATTTGCTACCTGTAGCTGATAAATCGTAAGAACTTCAAGGCAATAATATGGGCTTATGAAATGGCAAGGGGAAGACAAAGAAATTAAACAAGTGTTTTTTCATTGGATGGTGAAGGAAATGTGCCTGGTAGGACTTGACAAATTTCTAGATCTTATAACAAAAAGTAATAGGAGCTTTCATGTCCCATATCATACAATCTGCCAATTTCTTGTTCTGTTGAAATCCATGGGCTTTTTTCTTTCATAATTGAGTAATTCTTGCAGCTGAAAATAAGATTTTTAAATAAAAGACCATTCAGAACAAACAGAGGCAGAAGTAGTGCCTTTGAACTATCCCTCTACCACATCTGTTCATTTAAAAAAATCAGAAGCCTTGTAAAGCTTATTTGCCTAAATTAAAAACTAATTGAAATGCGTATTTTGGAGAAATAAATGTGGCAATAAAGGAGGTAGAGATTTGCTCAGCAATTAGTGTAGAAAGCTTTTGGACATGTTATTTTCTTCTCTGGTAATCTCTCAAATAATTATCTTTTTTACCTTTTACAGACTTCTCTTTTACTAGAAGAGGCCCAAACAAAGAAAAGATTGCATATTACTGAGCAGCTTTTTGGTGGACACTAAAGTATTTCCTTAAAAATGTGCTTTTAAGTTTCTATATTAATACTAACCTTTTTCCTTTACTAAGGTTGGTTTTTTTTGTTTTGTTTTTTGGTTGTGGTTTTTTTTTTAGTACATTAAATTATAAACTTCATGTAATGAAGGAAAAAAATAGCATGATATACCCTTTCTGCAAAAAACATAACCTTGCCATGACTGTTCACAGTATGGCATAAGTTTATTGATTTCTGTAAAATCTAGTTCATATTACAGAGGATGAAATGGCAAAATAAAAATTTATAAAGGTAAAATAAAAAACATTCAGACAAAATATGGCTACATGGTGCAATTATATTCTAGTACTAGGCTCTGCCCACTGCTCAAAGAGAAAATACTTTGATTTACCCTGCCTTTGAAATTGTATTTATAATAGAAATCCTACAATATTTTAAAATCAAAATTAGATTCTACAGCATAAAATGGCTAGAAAATTCCTGAAAAAGGAAGAAGTAACTCTTGTTTTAGGGTAGAGGTAATCTATGTGCCCCCAAACCTAGTCTTCTCCTGCCTCAGGTCCACTGTCAAGCTATTCTTGTTCAAGATTCTCTGCTGAGGCTTGACCATTCCCCCTGCATCGGGGGGAACCTACACTGTCTTCTCTTCTGAAAATCTTGGTTTGACAGGACTTTTTTTCTTTGTTCTTGCAAGTCATTTGCAAAGCATTGGCATCACTAAGAGTAAATAAACTAAATAGTTGTTTGAAGGTCTAAGTCATTACTGACAGCTCACAACAAGCTAGGAAGCTAAGCATTGCTAAGGTCCAGGGTAGGATTAGTGTCAGGATAGGTAACGTTGTCAAATACAGGATCTGTGTCATGGATTTGATCTATTCTACCTAGAATTCTTCTCCACAATTTCCAGACATGGTTTTGTTTATTAGGTGAGTTAGCCCAGTTTCTGTTTATCTGATTCAGTGTTTAGTTGTAGCTTTGCTGACTGTCTATCAACCTGAGAATGTTTTCTCTTATTAGCAGTGGCATTAAGGCAGACCAATGTCTAATCTAATGTTCAATTTCAGGATATTTCAAGCTAGAGCAAAACCTATGGGTACATGCAATAATGTCGTGTCATTACTCAAAATCTTTAGTATTTTGTCCTCAGAATGATGTTTTCTCTAGGAAAAAGGATCATAGCTTTAATTCATAGAAAAGCGGCACAAATAAAGAATCAAAAATCTTTTTCTTTAGTAGGGAATTGTTGCCAAAGGTGGTGGTGAGCTAGTGCATTCTGAGCAAATTTCTTGATCAGGAAAAAAGTGCATGATAACCTAAGCGGACTGATAAAAAGTAAGATCATTTGGATGAACTTTGCCTGTGTGACAAGGAATGTGCGTATTTATTGGTAATAATGGATGGATAGACTACTTTCTCCAAGTCTTGCTGTTCCAGGGCTGTCTCGCTTAGTAAATTTCCTTATAACAAAATTAATAACAGACATTTGGGAACATTTTTCGAATTGTGCTATCAATTCTATGTCACTTGAATAATATTTTGTAATAGAAAAATAATTGCTAGTGCTTGATATGCAATATTTATTAAAGTTAGAAGGGCTTGACTTCAGTAACAAAAGAAAGGAAAAAAAACCCCCACAATTGGGAAAAATAGTTTTAAATTTGGCAACGTAGAAAATCTCTCCTTTAACAATTTTTGTGATACACTGGATTAAAACTCAAAGTTGCTTTGCCTATTATTCACACAGGACCTTTTTTGGCCATCTGCTGTTGCCAAGTGCTAGAGAACCACATTTCATTTTTTAGCACTGGCCTGCCAAATTATATAAAGGAAATGTTTGCCCTCAATGTTGTTTTTCCTAAATTATTTGGAATGCTGTTTCAGTCTCCTTTGGGTCTATTAATTTTACAGAGGTTCTGTATTCTGTCCCTTCTGTTCATCTTCCAATAATAGCAAATGTCCTATACTCAGAAATCCTTTCTTCTGTCAATGCAGATAGATTGCTCAATTCCTTGATCCCCAATATCCTTCATACAACCTATGCCTGTCTTTCCTATTAGGGAAAAACCTTTCAGGAATCTTTTTTTCCCCATGCTATTTACCTTCATCCTTCATTGGTTTTCCTCCCCTGACACGCTCTTTCTGTGTCCCCCTCTATTACAGTGATATAATACTTATCTAACCAACAAAAAAGTCTATAAAAATTTATAGTAACAGAGAATCAACTGACTTAAGAAAGGGGTCTGGACTGGGAGATTTAAAAATACCCTTTGTCTGTCAAGACAAAGGTGATAACTTTCCTTGGAGCCTTTCAGAAGTGTGTGCAAAATTCCTGATATGTTGTAGCTAGTGAAATGTGGTTATGAAATATTGTCTGTCTAAATGAAGAAGCAGAGTGACTGGCCTGACAGCTCATCATTTTCAGGAATGAAATGCTGTGTGAATTAATTATGGGAATGTGGGGTTTAATATACCTTGTCTAAATTAGATCTTTGCTGCACACACTTAGCTAAATGTCCTGCTGTTGCTAGGTGGCTTCATATATGTATACTGAATAGGGGAGATCACAAAATTAGGTTACACAGAGACATCACACATGGTGACACAGGACATATTATTAATTTCTGTTCTCTGAGAAAAATGAATTTCGCTACATAATAATTTGTGGTTCTTTCAGTGAATTTAAGACTTCCACCAGTACTGATGTGTTTGTTTTTTCATAAAACCAACCATGTCTCTACTCCTACTGTGGCTTCATTTGGCAGCTGAAAAAAAGAGTCAAAATTCCTGAGCTACACTTAGTGACTGAGAAAAGAATTTGCCTATTGTGTGTAAAGGGCTTATTTCATAGATTTTTTCACTTAATGATCCCAGTTTCCAAAAGAAACCCATGTGGCTTTGGGACTTCAGCACATATGGGATCTGCATCTTTGTTGCTGACTCTCTTTTCTGTTTTAGAAGGCAGCAAAATAAACGGATGTGTGACAGGAGGTTGACTTATGTCATGCCACAAATGTGCACAAATGTACTTAAGGTACAGTTATATCTGTGTTAATCTAAGCATCACAACAATGTAAACAATAGTATGTGTGACTAACAGTGGAGCACTGTTGGGAACATTTGTGCCAATTATATTATTAATGATGGAATTTCAGGCACGTGTTTGGATTACCTATTCATTTCAGTCCTTTCCTGTTGTTGATTCTTTCTAGCTGTAATTTTTTCCAATTACAGGAATCGTTAGTTTTTTTTCCTGGAGACACTAGGCCTTTAGTGTAGGTAGGAAAAGAGTCTGTAAGATGGTTTACATAGCCATATCCTCAAAGGGGCTGCTTCATAGTGTATCGTTCAAAGCTTAGTAGAGTGCATACCACAGCTAGAGGATGTAGAACATCTCAAGGGTCCCTGCGGCTGTTTAACTCTTTGAAATAAACTGTTCCTTCCAGAATAAGAAGGAAAAAATACACATTTGCTTGCCAAAGCTGTGCAAACACATTCATCCAAATAACTCTGATCAATTACGTAAAAAACTGAGACATTTTAGGAGCAAGAGGCCAATGAAGGGAAAGAGGCACAGTTTGTTTATGTGATCATTTTTGCTCAGAGGCACCCTATACAAGGAAAGAACAGCTGCTAAAAGAGATGTTTTGCTTATGCAAACACAGGAGACTAGCTTTTTCTTTATTTTTTTGAGAAGCAGAAAGTGCAATGTTGAAAAATAGGACCTATTTCTAGGTGCACACACTTCCTTCTTTTGGGAAAAGGTAGAAATACAGTGTTTTCTTAGTTAGAAATGTTGGTGGATCTAGGTATCCATTTGCCAATGCTGCCAAAACCATTTGATACTTACACAAACATGAAATAAATTCCAAGTATCAGTGAAAATTCTCAGCAACCATAGCAGTTTGAATAAATAGTATTCTATTCCCATCACATTATAGTCAGAGCAGACTCAGCTTACATGAAGATGGGGCAAAGGCAGCCTTCTCTATAGCAGAGGTGAAATCCAGCTTGCTATGTTTAGCTGTAAACACTAAAGTGATTCCATCAGCAGTTCTGTGTGTGTGAAGTCTCTTCTGCTAGAAGACTCTGTGTACATCTTGATAATCACTTTCCCCCTCTAGGTAGATATGGCTTCATAATGCAATTTGAGCTCACCAAATACCTATCCTGTCTTTCTCCTGATGTAGAGGAACTATAAATTAGGGAAAACAAGCAGATTAAAAGCAATTGTCTCACAAGTTTTCTCAAGTCTTTGACATCTCTCATTTTTCTAATGAAAAACATCTGCATACATGCATCTGGTTCCAATATTAAAATGACATTTATGTAACATACAGTGACTTTATTACTCAATAGAGGATAAATGTGATATGGAAATAAGGAGTATTAAAATGCTATTTTTGAGGATTAATAAAGAGATACATATTTTTTTTTTAAAAAATGGGTCTGCTATTCTGGGTAAATCTGGAAAAAGTGCTGGTACCATTCATTCCTAGTGATGTGTGATCCTCCAGTCACAAGTGGTGTTCCCCAGGGCCCAGTGCTGGGGTCAGCTCTGTTTAACATCTTTATCAATGACCTGGATTGAGTGCACGCTCAGTCAGTTTGCAGGCGACACCGAGCTGGGGGGAGTGTTGACCTGCTGGATGGCAGGCAGGCTCTGCAGGGGGATCTGCACAGGCTGGACCCGTGGGCCGAGGCCGGTTGTACCAGGTTCAACAAGGAGAAGTGCCGGGTCCTGCATGTGGGTCACACCAGCCCCACACAACCTACAGGCTGGGGGCAGAGCGGCTGGAAAGCTGCCTGGGGGAAAAGGCCCTGGGGGTGCTGGCTGACGGCTGAACATGGGCCAGCTGTGTGCCTGGGTGGCCAAGGAGGCCAGCAGCATCCTGGCTTGTATCCCAAACAGTGTGGCCAGCAGGACAAGGGCAGTGATTGTCGCCCTGTACTGGGCACTGATGAGGTTGTACCTCGAACACTGTGTTCAGTTTTGGGCCCCTCACTTCAGGAGGGATGTAGAGGTGCTGGAGCATGGCCTGAGAAGGGCAGCAAAGCTGGTGAAGGGTCTGGAGCACAAGTGTTATGAGGAGTTTCTGAGGGAACTGGGGTTGTTTAGCCTGGAGAGGAAGAGGCTCAGGGGAGACCTTACTGCTCTCTACAACTACCTGACAGGAGGTTGTAGGCAGGTGGGTGTCAGTCTCTTCTCCCAGATAACAAGTGACAGGACAAGAGGAAATGGCCTCAAGTTGTGCCAGGGGAGGTTTAGATTGGATGTTAGGAAAAAAGTCTTCATTAAAAGGATGGTCAAGCATTGGAACAGGGTGGCCAGGGAGGTGGTTGAATCGCCATCCCTGAAGGTGTTTAAAAAATGCATAGATGTGGTGCTTAGGGACAAGGTTTAGTGGTGAATTTGTCAGTTTTGGGTTAATGGTTGGCCTTGATCTCAAAGATCTTTCCTAACCCAAATTATTCCATGATTCTATGTCATGGAAGATGGAGAATGTAGATATAGCTGAGACTGTGGATGTTGATTATTGTTCCCAGCTGCACATGGGAACCTCCTTTGTTATCCTGTAAGTTCTGTGGACCAAACTCCTCCATACTAGTGAAGTTCTGTTATGGTAGAATTTTGTGAGACATGGACTTTTACTCTTGCCTCTTCTTAAATAAAATTGAGGTTGTAAATTGTGGTTTAAACAAGGTGTTAAGCATTTAATGTTTTTGGGGTCAGAACAATGCACTCCCGTGCTGTTTCTATGTGCTGGTTTGTTTTCCATGCTTCCTTTAATAAAAGGTCTGTAGTAGGTGGTAAATACATTGGAAGCATAGAGGGCATTGTTTAAGTGGAATGAAGGAATTTGATCCCGAAGGCTATCCTCTTTACTAAGTGATAGTTTAGAATTACAGTAATAAACACAATTTTCATCGGCTCCATCCTGTTCCCATAGCATGTCCTTAATAATTAGCTTGTGTCAATGGAAATTGTATTTCTTGTATTTTTTTACACTTAATGTCCCAAAATATAAATATGCATTAAAAGTTTTGAATTTTGAGGAACCTCTGTGGGGTAATAAAAGTATACTGATGCAAATCACTTTCAAAATTATTTGTTTAACTGAATATGAAAGATTTGCAGTGCCCTAAAATGTCCCCTCATCATGAATGAGAGCTCAATATGGGTAAACTGAAGTAGGAATTACTATGTAACCCAGTCTTTAAGACTTCTGGATATCAGAAGTGAAAAATAAAAATCATTGTAAGATTGGGTAAGTAATTTGGCTGGAAGGGGAAAACTGAATCTATGTAAATCAGCTGGACTGAAGCGTACTGAATGCAAGATAAACAGAGATAGAGAGCCAGTTAGTATTTTAAGTAAGATGTCAATTGAATAATTCCTCATACAGTAGTCCCAGAAAAAAAAAAAACCAAAAAACCAAAAAACCAAAAAACCAAAACCTCTTTACCCAGGACCTCATCTAGCAATCTTCTGTCAGGAGAAAAGTTTAGGACTGCTGAAAACAAGATTATAGCCTTCTCAGTGTTTGCTGTCATGTGCAATAGATATAGTGCTGTCCACTGGTCACCTGGTAAATTATTTCCTTATCTCTACTCATTTTTGTGTCTCTCTCTCACTTATTTTTATAAACTGCTCCTATAAATCGAGAGATGCTTGTAGTGTCCCTGTGTAGGAAAAAATAACCGTAGAATGTAAGTATACTCAAATCCAATTGAAAGCAGATTTCTTTTCAGGAACTGTCATAGGAACCGAGGGATTTGAGTTCTCCATAGATCAAGAACAAAGGCATGACAAAGAAGAGGCTAAACAGAATTTTAATTGATACATACTCAGTTATATGAGGCAATATGATTTAAAAGCAATAAGGCTTTCTGAAGATCTGCAGGCATACTGAAAATTTAATTGCTACCTCTCTTTGACCATGAAATGGTCAAGTTCAGAGAAAGGCAGCTTTAAGAGAAGGCTTTTGTGATTGTCTGATGAGCAAAAAATTATTAATTGACCAGTTGTTTAATATTTAAACCTGTTTGCCTTTATTCTTACGTAAATTGTTAAAAATTATGATTATCTTATTGCTTAGCATTCAGCAGCTGCCCACCTTTTTCTGGACTTAAAATTACATTTCTAGTAGTTCTTTAACCTTTATCATCTGGAATGTTCCTCTACCTTGCAGAAAAGACAACATGAACATTTCCGAAATTATGAGCTAACACTACTCACCCCCAGGTTTCATGCATTGAAATAGAAAGCAGAAAATGGAGTGTTCAGAGCACAAGGATTAGATGAACCAGACAAAAATAATGCAATTTTTTGCAGATCTAATTTGTTAATTAATTAATTAATTAATTTTTAATCAGAATTCCCTCAACGTACATGAAAATAATCTACCTGTGGAGTACTTATAGGAATCTGTCACTGAATTGCAATTCTGTCACTGAATTACTGAGAATACTCATTTATTAGCATAACAAAGTTCATTTGTAGCCTTCTCTGACAAGTGGGTTTTTCTCCCTGTTGGATGGCAAAAATCTTGTTTTCCTAACCTGGCTTTTTCCCTAGGATGCTTTTATTTAATTTTCTACCATGTGTAAGTCTTCTCCAAGTACCTATCAATGCAGTCGATGAAGGAGTGGCTCTTCAGATTGTCACCTCATCTGCCTATCATGTCCTATGATGTTATTGTTCCTTAAATGTCTGAAAATACAAAGAGCATGCCATGCATATGGAAAATATAATACAAGGAATTATTTGCTATAGAAATTTTATGAAAGGCTGGGGCTTCCCAGGCCATTATAACAAGCTTGTGAAGGGTTCTTAGCAATTTAATGACTTACACTAAGATTTCATCTGAAAGTATATTTTGCCTTTTAAAAATTGTCAAAAAATAGAGACATGCTATTATAGAAAAAAAACCAACATGGAGACCTATCTTCTGGATGTTGTTTAACGTGTCTGCATGGAACAGGTCAGTGTCTAGGACTTTGTCTTGACAGGAGACAAATCACTTGAACTGTGACATGGATATAATCTATGCAAACACTTTTATTAAAGTGCTTGCTTTAGCTTAAACTCCTTCCATGTGATGCAATTAAACTTTAAAAAGTTTTGTGGTATTGGAATCAGAACATCCTCATGCAAGATTGTAACTCTATTACTTCAAATTTACAACAAAACTGCACCAAAACAATTCTCCTGTGAGGACAAGACTGAGTTCTGCAACCTCATACGCATGGTCAGCAAAAAGGAGTGATTGAAAAAGCTTGCTGTGCTCCACCAAATGAGTGGTTGGGAATGATGGATTTGAAAGAGAATAATCTGTGGCTAAGAAAGAAAATCACTACCTAGTGGGCAGGAGGAAAAAAGGTGTAAAATATGACTGCTTTCAACAGACACAGCCCTATAATTATATCTTATATTTACATGTCTATAGAAAAAGGAAGATCCATTTAATGAAACATAAATATTGCTTTCATAAAACAAAGAAATATGAGGAGATGCCATGGTTTAACCATAATTTTAACTATATCTATGTTAATCTAATACACAGTAAACGTGGACTGTAATAGCTTGTATAGGTTCATAAACAAATTAAAATAGCAAATTCCAGAAATACTGCCACCAAGAATACTTTGCACCATTCTGATACCTGATATTTTCCTAAAATGTGGGTGAGATGCCTTTAAGCAAAGAGCCAGAAAAAGCTGTATTCTGTCTCAGTTCCAGCGTCAGCATGGAGTCATGACTGATGCTTTCCTGATGCACATGGTCAGCTATGGGCACAAAAATGACTCCTTTGAAACCCTGCCAACCGGTAAAAATTAGAGCAGCTTTCAGGATGTTAAAATTTGTACTGAAAAATTAGCCAGGCACAGGTTTGGTCTTGGACAAAGGAAGCAGAGAGGTGGCTTGATATCTCCCCCTGAGCCTTTTAGTATACTTTGGTATAAAAGGACTCATCTTCAGACTTCAGTAAACCTGCACATTGCAAAAACATAAGCAAAAATATCCATAGGTATGAATAAAATCATTTGGCTCATTTTGAATGCTTAGTCACAAAGTTCAGAAGGTTTTGTGTGATGTTTCTTTTAGAGTGGATTTATTCCCATGACAATTTCTAAATATGTCATTTTAGCAGCATTATTTTCCCAAAAGAGATATAAGGAATGATCCTATACTGAAATAGTGTTTGATAGCAATAGCTTTTACATGACTGTATTCCTGTTATTTATGAATTAAAGGATGTCTGTTCCCCCCTACCCCAGTTTTTGATATTTTGGTCTTTTGCTTCTGGCAAGTATTGTGTGAAGTCACTGAATATGCCAGTGTGACACAAAATCGCAGTGATGACTGGAGTCCTAAAGGAGAAATGTAGCTGTAACACACGTCCTGCAGTTTCTGTCTGAGCAGCAGATGGGAGAGAGCAGTTATTAGCTCCTCCATGTCACTAAGGCGAAGAGTTTTGTGTTCTTAGGGTATTATCTAACTATTGGATGGAATTTTGCTTTTGTTAATTTTAAATATCCAGTTTGTGGAAAAAATGCTTGAGAAAAGTGACAGATGGGTTATATTGAACAATATCAACATGTATAATACACTTTAATGAGTCCTGGAATATGAAACCATCTCATGCAATGTCTCAATTTCATATTAGATGTTACATTATTTTTGGTTTAACTGAGTAGCTAAGTCAGCTTGCTCCTGCATTTCTTATGGCACTGAGCTGAATGTGACTGTACGCTCCTGAGCAGCCATAGAAGTTTACAAATGAGCAGTGCTCCAGTGCAGACATAACACTTTTTCCTTGGAAAATAAAGCTGAATTTTATGTCGCCATCTAACATTTGCTCTTTACAGGTGGTGCCTCCTTACAATGCTTCCCTTTTCAGAGGGCACCTTGGTTCAGCACAGGCTGCTGCTAACCAGCACCACCACAGGATGCTATTTAAGCATCTAAATAACAGTGACAGTGTCACACCATAACTAACTGCTGGTTTATTTTCTCCTCAAGTTTCAGAATTTTCAGTCATACAAAGAAACCAAAATGCCTTGTTTGCTTAAAAATACAACCATATGATGTTTTCTCTTTAAGATGGACCGAGAACCCAGAGGACTGCTTGTATGCAAATTGTCTCTCAAACTAAAACAAATATGACTGGGCACTGGCAAAATCTAGTGCGCCACTGTGTTGTCTAATTTGCCAGTATGAGCATCAGGTGTCCTGAGATTGTTTTAAGTCCATTCTGCGTGAGGATTGGTTTATACACTTGCTAAAAATGTATTACAAAGGGTTTTACTTTATTTCTTCTCTGTTGTTTTTCTGTATCAAAACCATAAGTTCTTGTCCTGGTTTGAGCTGGGATAGTTAAGTTTCATCTCAGTAGTTAGTACAATGCTGTGTTTCGGATTTAGTATGAGAACAATGTTGATAACACAGTGATGTTTTTAGTTGTTGCTAAGTAATATTTATACTAAATCAAGAACTTTTCAGTTTCTTAGGCTATGCCAGAAGGCTGGAGGGGCACAAGAAATTGGAGGGGACACAGACAGGACAGGTGACCTGAACTAGCTAAAGGGATATTCCATACCATACTGTCACACTGAGTATATAAACTGGGGGGAGTTGGCTGGAGCCTGCTGATGGCTGCTCAGGGACTGGCTGGGCATTACTCAGCAGGTGGTGAGCAGTTGTATTGTGCA
>JAVJGJ010000014.1:22567314-22580624 GCA_035590215.1 Microhierax caerulescens | reverse complement strand
ACACAAGCTGGTGTAAGTAAGTGAGCCGCTGAGCATCAAACCAGCTTGGAAGTGTCCCTCGTCTTTTCTACGTTCTCTTGGCTGGCGGAGCAGAGCCAACAATGGGAAGAGGCTCAAGGTGGTATGAGCCTCTTTTTATGGCTCTGGCAAGTTCTCACCTCTCCTGTGTCTTCCTTTCTTTTAGCTATACATGACAACTTGGCCTGAAGACTGACCTGCAGCTATTGAATGTCCATACGGGAGCCTGACACCTTCTCAATAATCATAACCATGTGGTCCCCTCCAGAATTTTGTTTTTATTGCTTGTATCCTGCTTGTCAACCAGAGCACTGAGGAATCCTGCCTGCCATTCACTATCTGCTTGAACTTCCACTGCTGCCTCGTGCAGTGCATGGAGGTTTACTGGGCATTCCTGCAGAGCAGTGATTGATGATGTTGTCATTTGTTTCACAAAACTAGGTCCCCTGTTAATTGAAGCTGGCACCTATATGGAGAGTGGTGCTGTTCCTGTCCTGGGCACATACCCAGATTTACTTTGCATGAGATCCATGGAACAAGACGGAGGAGAAACAGATACATACCCCTGGGTCTTGTCCCACTTTGTAGTTAAGTCATAACGGTGGTGTGGTTTTCGACCCAGAAATGGGGAGATACTTCCATATGCATGCATGCAGCCATAGCCAAGTGACAAGGTTTTTATGAGCTCTGACAGAAAGGCAGAACCAAACATTTAGAGATGAAAAATGAAGGGCGGGGGGGAGGGGGGGTGCGTGGAGAAAAAAAAGGAAATCCTTGGGAAGGAAATCCCTGCCAAGAGCTCTTTTCTCTAGCCAAATCAGGTCGCAAGTGCCAAATAGCTCTCCCCTAACATTTGGACCACTGTTGAGAAAGCCATGTCTGCTATCGAGAGTGACAGTTTCTCTTTGTGTTGACCCAAAATTAACATGCTTAGTAAATCATGTGAAAATAGATCCTGAAATGCAGGCTGGCATCAGATAATGCAAATGAATAACAATACTTTTTGAGGGATAGAGTTATTGTAGCTGTGATTTTATTTTTTTTAAGGTATAGGGAAGACAAGTTTTGTAGGTAGGAATCTTGTTAAACCAACCAAGTAGTTGGAAAAAGTAATGCCTGAACACTGTTTTTTTCAACAGTACCAGCTGGTCTATTAAAAGATATTATCTCTTCTTACAAAACTGGCCTTTCTTAATATTATTGAAGCAGATCAAGGGAAATATTTCTAAAAGAGTTTTCACATAATCTGAATTTAACCTTTAAAGTCTATCATTATATCATTAAGGATAAGAAGTTTGCAAGATTTACAAAAATACAAGCATGAACAGTGTTCACAGTAGCATTACACAAGAATTTAGCATTTGTTCATTTATTTTTTGAAGGAAGAATAATAAAGCCTGATAGTTCAGGATATACACAAACTGCTGTCTGAAGTCTAAGGGAAATTACCACTCTTCAGGAGATTATTCCACAACATTAGGGTTTTTTTAATCTTCCTTTGAAGTGTTTGAGACTTACTAGTATGGCAATCAGCACTTCTACTTGGTCAGGACTGAATGGACCAACCTGCTGTGGTAATACCCATGGGTCCCTAACTAGGTGGTTGTCTTTACTAGCAGTATCAGGAAGAAACCAAATGTTGCTCCTAACCAGACTCACATGCACATGCGAAAAAAAGAAATTCATTACAACTCAGTGAAGTTTTGAATTCAAATCAAGCAGCAAGTCAGGAGCTGACCCTGAAGTGCTCCTGTTAACACCTACATTAATAATGTATGCTAACATCTGTGTTAATAATGTATGGGAGGAAGGTCCAGCCCTACGCTAGAGTTCATATTAGTACAAGGACTAAAATGTAAGTCTAGTTGCACTGTGCCGGTAATCCAGTCATATGGTTTAGCTAGAGAATTTCTTACCATGTGGCTACTCCCACTGGAGCTGGCTTTATCTGACTGTTGCAGTGACAGCCAACCATGATGTGACATAACTTGAATAAAATATTTGGCAACAGAAACCACTCTCCCATAGCAGAAAAAAACTTTACTTGCTCAGAGAAATGCTTTGCTGTCATATACATGTTTATGACACATTTCTTGAACCCCCGCCACCCCCAGTCCAGCATCTTTAGGAATAAATTAATATGCCATATTTTATAACATTATTTTGGCTTCATCCAGTAGATGTGAACTGTCCTAGCTGATGGCGTCATTAACAGAAGCTTTTAAGCTGAAAACATGGTATGTACATTAAGGCTTCTGATACCAGATCAGCTGAATCACCAGCGACGGGTTCTCATGTTTAAGAAAGTTCATGCTAGGTTTTCCTTGTCTGAACCACAAAAAGGCAAAAATCTTCAATGGAATCCTAGCAGCTTCCAGTGCTGAATGCATCAGATGCAAGGGAAAACAAAGCACTTTGCTCACAAATTTTAGAACAAAGGACTCAAAAGACAGGCATCCCCTGGTTTAGTATATGTGTAAGTATTCACGACAGGTGATTGCCATGCCACTTGACCACCCACGAGCAGTAAGTGGCTGGGTAGATGTCTGGTAGTTTCAGAACAGAAGCAGAAACTGTCTACCCCCTGGTTTCTGAGGAAAAAAAAACTGTGTGGTGTGGAAAGGGACACAGAAAAGTGCAAGACAGACATGGACTTACTGAAGTGAGTCCAGTGAAGAGCTGTGAAGACAATAAGGGACTGGAGTATTTGACGTACAAGAAGGGGGTAAAAGGGCTGGGACTGTTTAGCCTGGAGAAGAGAAGCCCTGGGTAGATCTTATCAATGTGTATAAAAATCTGATGGGGGAGCCAGACTCCTTTCTGTGGTACCCAGTGTCAGGACCAGAGGAAATGGGCACAAACTGAAGCACAGGAGGTTCCCTCTGAACATCAGTGAACACTTTTTTTTACTGTGAGGGTGGTTGAGTGCTGAACAGATTGCCTGGAGAAATTGTGGACTCTCCATCCCTGGAAATATTTGAAACCCTACTGGATGTGCTCTGAGGCAAACTGCTACCCGATCATGTTTCGAGCCAGGGGCTGGACTAGGTGATCTCCAAAGGTGTCTTCCAACCTCAGCCATGCTGGTACTGTGTACCAGTGAGGGCTGTGGGAAAAAAAAGGAACCTGCCAGCCAGGAAAGCTTGTTGCTAGCACGGCATTTCCCTGTTTGCAATGATTTCTCTAAGATCTGTGGAATACTGTACTTCCTTTCCCGGTTTTTGCATCCTTGCAGATATGTACCTCCCTAATTTTCCTACCATTTCAGCCCCTTCCTTTGAACTGCATCACATACAAACTTGTCTTCAGCACCAGACTGCAATGCTATTGCCTCAGCCTCTATTTCTAAGGCAGTCTTGAGAGAGATCATGTGCTCATCTTCGCTAACGATGCTGGCCTCAATGCTGTTTCCCCTTCTGCTCCTGCAATTAATTACCTCTGGGACATCTTCTGTGGCTTCTTTTACCTATGATATGTCTGTCTGCTTCTGGTCCATCTGTATTTTTATTTAATCTTCCCTAATGCAAGCAAAGCTATTCACCAGGTATCGATACAAAATTAAAACATCTAGATATCTCTGGCAGGTTTCTGAGAACACCTCACTGATATGGAATTTATTCGCTTAGGGATTCTTTTTGTCCAAGTTCTGTAAAATTGCAGAATAGGTGCTTAGTCTCTAGCAAGTAAAAATATAACAACTGAATGAATAATATAATAAAATATAACTTTATATATAAAACATAACAGCTGAATGAATAATGAAAATCCCCTGGCATATCCTGGGGGATCCTGAGGGAGATGCTCCAGCTTATCCCTTAGAACTGGATACACTCTCTGTCTGGGGGTTGCAACGCATGGCTGTGGAAGCCAGGGAGATCTGCCTGCCCCTCCGCAACATCCTGTCCTGTCCTGGTACAAACCAGGGAGCCTTGCTGAGGCGAGCAATTCCAGCCACGGCTGAGCTAGTTCTACCTTTCACACACCAGTGACTGGGAGGTGATGAGGAGGCAGGTCCTGGAATGCTCCTTCTGAGGAAGGTGGTGAGCAGGGACAGGCTAAGGGAAGAGGGACGGACCATGTCCCTAGGGGCTCACCTGAGGGCAAGCCTGGAGGCCTTTATTTTTACCCCCTTGCCAAGTCATCTGCAAAACAACTTCAAGCAGCTGTAGCTTGGTTTGAACGTTCATGCGGACAGTGCTAGTTCCCTGTTCTCCACGGTGTAAACAGCTCCACACTGCCAGCCCTCTCCCCATCTGGGTGGCAGCCCCCTGGGCTCTCAGAGGTGACCACAGCAGGTTCTCTGTCACCAGCAAACCAAGCACTCACCCAGCATGGGAAACCTCCCTTGGCCCGCAAGGAAACCTCCCTTGGCCCGCAACAACAGATGTGGCAGGGTAACTTCATTTGGATTTTTTTTTTTTTGAGCCCTTTAAGCTTGTCAGTGTCGCTTGCTCTTCCCCTCGTTGATACCCAGAGAAATTACACAGACAGCCAGTGCATGAAAGCAGAAACCATGACTGCTTCAAAAATAAGAATTGAGGTGAGACAGCAAAAAGTTAGCCGTGCTGAATTTACCCAAGCACCGAATTTACCCAAGAAAATACGTTTTTGTAGAAATGTGAGGGAAGGGCTAAAGAACCAGGCGAGGACTGAGCAGCTGGAGCAGAGGCAGCTGCTCAGCTTGGTGGAGGCATCCTCCGACAGAAGGAAGACGCTCCCCGACCCCCAGAGAGGCCCCTTCTGCTCCCCATCCCGCAGCCATTTCCTTCAGGCTCAGGTCTCAGGCCCTCACTTTTGAAGAAGTGGTTTCACTGTGGGCAGTGACGTGCACCCTTGAAGGCAACCACCTGCACGGCTCAGTTTCACTCGCAGGGGCGAGGGGAGTGCAGGGCATCACCAGCCATGGCAGCGGGCTGGCCCCACGGCCGCCCCGCTGGAACCTCCTTTGGGCTAACAGGTAAGCTCTGCTCACGCTGCTCCTCGGACCCGTTGCTTTCCATTGCCCAGTCTCTCCCTGCATCCCTTCACATCTTTCCTTTCATTCTCCTTTGACTTCTTACCCATTCATTTTCTTCCACATTCTGTCCCACCTTCCTTCTCTCCTCTGGGGATGCTTTTGTCGCTCCCATCACCCTGTTCTCTCCCAGCCCAGCCTGACTTTTGCTGTGACATGCTGACACATTTCATGCTCAGGGCAAAAAAGTATTTAAGTATACTGATTTTTTGTTCTCTTTTTCCTGATACAAATGTGTTTCCCGGTGCTAATGCTTGACCTGATCACTTTAAATGATATATCTGGAGTTTCCAAGGTGAATAAGGTGTGAATCAGATACCTTGGTAGAGCAAAACATAACAATGTATCTCTTTCTTACCAGGTTTTGTTGTTGTTGTTCAATGATCTTAGTAGAAGGCAGCATGATACCAGTATCTAGAAAGTGCCTTTGTTTTGGTAGAGTGAAGAGTTTAAGGTTTTAAAGCCTGATTTCCTCTACTGAAAATCCTCCCAACATTTAACTGTTAAGAGAAAAGGAAATCGCATTTACTTCCATCTCAAGTGCTTGAAACTATTTTTTTCTAACTCTAAAATAAATTACTTGCTCCTATCAAACATGATCTTGCTGATTCAAAATCCAGAACTGAAAGAAAAATTAAAAAAAAAAAAAAAAAGCTCGTTTTTTTCCTGATTGACACAGTTCTGATGCATGCCTGGGAAAGTTACTTAACAACCTGAGGTCTATTTTCAGCTCCATATACAGGAATAATAATATTTACTTCAAAATGAAATTGTTAGATATTATTCATTCATGGTTGAAAGTCTACGTGAGCTATTTGAAGAGAAGGTGGAGGAAAAATGAAAATGAGTATTTTATGATCTCCTACTTTGCATGACTGCTGATAATACTACTAAGGAAACCTTGCCAAAGAGGGATTTCTGCGTTTTCTTCTTGACTGAGCTTTGCTAGTCTTGCAGGCTGCATAACGAAGTAAATAAAAATTATTAGCATCTAGGAAGTGATGGTGCCCGAAGGTCCCTGCAAGGCGTGGACTTCAGTGTGGCTAAGGGACAGTTCTGCAGAGAGCGAGCAAAAGGTGTGAGAGCCCCAAGATGCAATTATCTTCCAGGAGGACTGATGTTCTTTCGGTTGAGATATTATTTAGTCAAGGTGAGGTATATAGGGAAGCAGTGTTACTTCTTGTAAAGATAGCTGTTATAGGGGGAAAAAAAGCAAATTACTTTTGGGTTTACAAACTGGCTAGGATTTGAAGGGTCAGAGGCATAGCTGACAGCAGAAATCCTGAGAACTGCTAGTTCCATACATCTCTCTCTAGCAGGTCACTCTTTAAAAGCAATTTTGATGTAAAAAATATTAAACATTTAAATAATTGTAAGTTACTTCTTTAAAATGTGTGTTTCCTTTAAGAATCTATCTGTTGTCTAGAGATAAAGCCTAGTTATAAATTGTGCCAATAACAGACTGTATCCATATGATGAACCAGAATCATCAGGAACTGCAACTCTTAACCACCAAAGAAAAGCTAAACTGCAATAACCCCTAGAGGAGAATCTCCACAACATCTGTAGACTTAAGGCACCAGGACTGTTTTTAAATTATAGGCTCAGAACTGCAAAAGTTGCAGGAAAGAAAAAGCATCTTGCCCATATTACTTGCTGGAAATAAATGCTTCCCAGCAGCAAGAAATGTAATACCAAAAACATAAGAAAACAATACATGCAATACAATAGATATATGTAAACACAACTATATACATTAAAAGCACTATTCTAATTCCTCATCTTCTTATCTTATTCTTGTCATCCCAAGCAAGAGCTATTAAGAGAATTATTAATATTAATATAAAAATATTAAAGAGAATATTATCTCGCATGCCATTAGCCTTGTGTTAATGGAAGAAGTGGGAGGGTGGATGGGGCCTGGGAACTAAGGCAGTAGTAGGTTCATGTTTTACAGATTGGAGAATTTTGTGATGAACAGAGACTTTCAGTGACCTTTCTCATTAGGGGAAGTTTTCCATTGACAGCCACTCTTGCTCCCTTCGGTTTTGTTTCATCCGTTGTTATTGAGAGCTGTTCATGAAACCCACAGTTTCAGGGCACATGAGAGAAATGAAGCTGTGAGATGCTGACTGAGATCTCCCTGTGGCTGGCAAATGACAGGAAATTTTATATGAGCAAGGACTTCTAACTCAGGCCCTAACAAACTCTGGATTAGATTATGGTGTGTCTGATGGCACAAAAACTATGGGACAATACTGGTGAACCCCACCCCCACTCCACCCCCAGAACATACAAGTGTCCATTACATTCCTACAGCAGCAACCCAAGAAAATATGAGATGGGCCAGCACACTTCTACTTTTTAAGGAGAACCCCAGAAATGCTTGGGACCCAGCTGCCTGCAGGATCTGTCCACCTCCCAGCAATACACTGACTTCTCTCTGACAAACCAAACATTCCAGAGCAAGTTCAGGCGCTGAGCCCTGCCACTAGTAGAAGGTGAAATCAATGAGCACCCCAGGGGGAATCAAGTTTTATCCTGACTACAGTCTCTTTCACAAAACATGCAAAAATCTGGGTGCAAGCCAACTGTGAATGCTGGATAAGACTTGTACGTGGTCTGCTTACTCGGGGAAATGGTTGTGGCCAGCAAAACATATTGTCATGGTCATCCATCACCATGTATTTCATGGATTGGAAGACAAGGTATCACTTCTGGGGTGAAGATTCCTGAGGGAAAGTCTTGTGCAACAAATGAGTTATTTTCTAATGGAAGTAAATGCAACTTAAAACTATGGGTGCTTTTTTTCTTTTGAGGTTTGGCCCTATTTGCTTTTCCCCTCTTTTCACCAGAAAATTCCTCAGGGTACCCATATTTCAAGCTACTGAGAAGCTGGAAAATGGCCAGAGTGCAGCCCAGCTGCCAGGGCCACCCCCTGTCTCTGCCCAGCGGTGAGTGGGTGTGCTGCTGCAGCTGCTCAGCAGAGGCAGGTTTGCCAGTGGAGCAGGGCTGTGGGCATCCTGTCTTTCTGCAGCATCTCCTTTGAGAGCCCTTCCCATAATGACCCAAAAATAATATAGCACAGAGCACCTCTTGTTCACAGGTTTCTGAAAATGTAGCTTTCAAAAGACCTGCAACTTCATAGCACAAACTCACCCACGTTTCAAGTTCTACTCTGTTAACCAAGAAACTGGTTTGGGTGATTGGGTTGAGTTAGGTTTTCTGAAAATCTTCATGGAGATGTTGGCTGTGAAAGGGCGGGATGAAAAGATCCAGCAAACAGCACTGGAAATTAAATTGGAGAGTGAAACATTTACAGAGCAAACGTGTGGACGAGCAGGAGTGGATGACCAATGAAGATGGAAAACTGTAGAGGACTGTATGAAAAGTTTATTTATAATATGTTTGTATGTATTTGTAAAAAGTGATGTTTGATAAAAGCATGAGATATGAATTGTTAAAAAGAAAAAATAGAAGAAAGGGGGAATTGCAGAAGAATGTGGATGGGTTAATTAGTATTGGTAACATACAACTGTGGGCTGGCTTCAGGGGCAGCGGGTTGGTTGATAAGTGCAGGTGTGGCTGGTTAAGTGAAGGGGTTGAGAGCCAGTGAAGGGGGGAGCAGCTAAGGAAGCAGGAGAGAGAAAGAAGCAAGAGGAGAGGGAGCATGTCCTGAGTGAGGAGGAGAAGGCAGCAGAGGGGCTGGGATGAAGAATGTGCCAGTGTGAGATGGTGAAAGACCTTATTGCAGCTTGATGGTTTGGAGAGTGCTGCGACAGAAAGCAATTCCATTTTTTTATAGCAACACTAGAAAAGGACAAGGACTGTTTAATCCAAGTGATCGCACTCTTTGAAAAGGAAAATAGGGACCAAAAAAATCAGTCCGGAGCCAACAAACAGCAGCATTTCTCTAATGGGCAGGAAGACTTCGTCTCTCATACAGCTTAACCCTACTGCTGTTAATAGAAATACGTTTAAGAAGATGCTATAGGACTCTAAACTGAAACATGATGCAAAATGCTTCCTTAAGGAATCTGTAACCCTCCAAACACAGGTAATACCCTAAAAATTACTGGTGTGTTTGAAGGATAGACTCTTCTTTCCTCCTCTGTACTTCATGAGAAATAAGATGATAACAAGGCAAATAGCTGGATAAACATTATGTGCTCTTTCCCATCCAAAGGAAGGCTCTTTAATTTTTCTAAGATGTTTACTTAAAAACTTCTGGAAAAAAATGCACAGGGTAAACAGACAGAAAAGGTAACTTAATGCCTGGATATTTAGCTCTGTTAGTGTTGTAAAAGTAAGACATTATTCAATCCTTTCTTTGTAGTCTAGGTTTAATTGTGTAGATAAGGTTTCTAAAGGGTGAGGTACAGGGGCTGGTTTGAAAAGTGTTTTATTGTTACAAAGTGCTCCTTAAGGAGTATGTTGGATTTTATGTTTGTACAAATGCTTGGGAATTGCAGCTGGTTTTTAACCCTAACCCCATAATGATACAAATAACAAAACCTGAAATTTATTTTTTGTTCATTTTTTCCAAATGTGGTACCAAATACCAACTACTATGTTTACCAAATACCTTGGATTCATTTTTTTCTTTTCATATTTTGTAACAAAACCATTCCCTCCCACTGCCTCTTTCTGTCTGTCCTTCCCACACACACAATGCAAGCCTTCTGTGTTTTCTCCTCACCCCCTTTTCCAGGAAAGGAAGGTCAATATACTACAGTCAATTGTGGAAACTGTTGTTTTCATTTAAAAGGGAAGTTTTACAATCCTAGGGTGACAAATTGTATAATTTCATTATCTGCCATCTTCTATTTTCATTTCTCTTTTGGGCAGATCCTTTTCTCCTTGTTGATGAGATGCTGAGAATCTCATATCTTTTACCTTTAGGTACTTAAATAAAGTAGTTGTTGTTTGCAAGAAGTTAGTAATTCTACTGATGTCAGTAGAAGTGCTAGAGTGTGTCAGGTAATGAGACTGGAGTACTTAAACACAGAGCAGTTTAAAAAAAAAAAAGTTAAAGCAAACTTACTTACATCATTAGTTGAGACATCTGTTTGCTTTGCTCCAGGGTTGTCTATCCAGCTTTTTAATGGCAAAACCGTGCCATTCCCTTAGGCAAATATCCTCTAGAGATCAGTCAAGAACAAGGACAACCCTACACCACTTTGATTCATGGGGGACCTCTGCAGTGCATTGCACCAGCACTTCTTTGCCCACAGAATTGTCCCTCTGCTCACAGAATCGCAGAAAGCTTGAGGTGGGAAGGGACCTCTAGAGGTCATCTGGTCCAACCTCCCTGCTTGAGCAGACCCACCTAGACCCAGCTACCCAGGACCCTGTCTGAGTAGCTTTTAACTATCTCTGAGAGTGGAGACCATCACCTCTCTGGGCAATCTATGCCAGTGCTCAGTCACCCACATGATGAAAAAGTTTGTACTTATTGCCTCTGGTCCTGTCATCAGGTGCCACTGAAAAGAGCCTGGCTCCATCCTCTTTGCAACCTCCCTTCAGGAATTTATACACATTGATAAGATCTCTCTGAGTCTTCTCTTCTGCTGGCTGAAGAGCCTCAGCTCCCTCAGCCTTTCCTCCTAGGAGAGATGCTCCGGTCCTTTTGTCATTTTGTGGCCCTTTGCTGGGCTTTCTCCAGTATGTCCATGTCTCTTTCATACTGAGGAGCCCTCAACAGGACACAGAACAGCAGGTGTGTCCTCACCAGCACTGAGTAGAGGGGAAGGACCTCTACCTCCTGGCAAAACACCTCCTAACGTGGCCCAGGATAGTTCACCATACTTAGTGGGGTGGAAAGGTTTGGGTGATGAGGGAGCCAAGAAGCAGCTCCTTTGAGAGGACGGAAGATGTGGGCAAGAAGCAGAAGAAGAACCAGCCACAATGTAGGCTCTTCCTCAGAAAGGGAGGTTGCCATGGTAGCTGAGATTCACTGCTTTTTCAGCCACTTCTCAAAAAGGGGTGTCCTCAGCAGTCCTGGTTATTCTTTATAAACTGGACCACAAGTGGCTGGGATGGCTCAAACTGTGGGTAGAGCAACAGGGATTTCCGTGAGCTCCCAGTGGGCACCAGTCTCAGCAGAGAAGTCACCATGGGCTCACAGCCTGGGGGGTCTGTGGAAGGGCTGTCATTCATTCAGCTAGTCCTGTGCAAAGCAGGCAAAATGAATAATAACAAATGAAATAACAATTCAGCTCTTTGAGCAGCGCCTTTATCTCGGACTCACAGGGAAGGTAGATGGAAAGTTATCTTAGTGAAATGAAAAGGCAAATAAGGGCTTGAATACACCCCTGCAGTCCTTTCTCACCCAAGCCCAGGTAAACAAAAAACAGAAGAGGCAGGACAGAGAGATAACACAGAGCTAAATGTCTTGCTTGCTTCAGCCTTCAGCAGCTACATCATGCTAAGGAGAATTTTTTTTTTTTCAGATAAAACCCATGAGTTACTGAGATAGACTGAGAGCTCAGAAAGGTGATTTCAAAGCAAATCTACAAATTAAGGAGCAACATGGTGCTAGGGCCAGTTTGTATTCAGCAAAGAAGCCTGCAACAGCTAAAGGGGTTGGGTTGTTTGGCACTGCACATAATCCCTCACTAACAGGAGTTCATTCCCGGAGGAACAGCAAGTCTCATGTATGCGAGAGGGCTGGTCTGAAACATGATAGAAATACTTAAATAAGTCAAACTGGATTGTTATTCATCCTGGCTTAAGGGAATGCTGAAACCACCACGTGAATCACAGAGCATGATTTGGATATTGGGCTGCAATGGAATAAATGGCAAAAGTAGTCAGTGAAGTTGGATATGTAGTAGTATCATGTGAAAAATACGCCTGCACTTCGTGTCTTCATCAGTTTATTTTTACTACACCAGACACTGAAGCAAACTTATCTGTAAGTAATCAGTAAGAAACCAGGAGTAGCTCTGCTGACTCCCAGTTACCTCCTCTGTTGGAGGAGGTTTTGTGTGGTTCTCTGGCAAGGGAGTGCAGAAGACACCCTCAGTGTGATAAGTTATTTTAAATCTTCAGTCATCTCAACTATTCTTTGTTAAAATCTCTGTGTAATTTATAAGCTGGCTGCAATGAACTGTAGGCAGGGCTGCTGACTGTCCTCCTCCAAGAAGAAAGCTATTAGCACTGAATGGTGTAATTATGTCCAAAAGGTAGAGTTTGCTGAAATCTGCACCAAAACTATGTTAGCACATAACAAGAGAGAGGACAAATTCTTGGATATGGTGGCCAAGTCATTAGGTATATAAAAAGATGTGGAACAGTGAATTTCTTGCAGCTGTTTTCATCTGGGACTTGAAAATGGAGAGCTAGGGAAAAGATGAGAAAATAAAAAATACAGAAATTAATTTGCGGACAGTCTTCTCTGCTGCATGTGGCAAACTATGTTGGAGTAGGCGGGTCTTGGCAATGACATTCCTGAGGCAAGATTGAACAAACTTCTTTCTTTTTCATACTTTAAAAGGAAATCTTGTAGATTCAGGCATAGATTAGATTTGGAAGGACTAGGCAAGCAAATTTCTTAGAGGTAGTGTAGTTTTACTACAGAAGCTGACATTGAGTAAATTATCAATCAGCAGAACCCTTTGCTGGCACTTGCACTGGCTGAATTAGAAATGGTTATTCACTGTGACAAGTTCTGGCTTAGTATTTCATCAGAAGAAACACTATTGAGACCGCTATAATAAATAGGGGCACCACCTACTTGAAGATGTTCCCCTGAGTTGGAAGGTTTTAATGTATATGCATGAGTTGTTCTTGTGCAAAAAATACATATTATTTTTTTTTGGTCGTTTTTTCAGAATGATAGTACTGAGTCAGAATCCTGTCTGAGCCATACAAGGACAGCATCTTCCTAGACAGGGCTGGTATGTTTAAGTTTTCTGTCTTTACATAGAAAATCGGAAAATATTTGCTGGAGACCCAGTGGAAGAAAAGAGAGGGGGTTAAAAATCAGGTATCTGTCATCAATGATTTCCTTAACGTATGAAAGACTTTACAAGGATTTTTGTTTCACATTTCATTTCCTAAGAATAAAAACCTGCAGGGCCGCTTCTTCACAAGCAAACAGGAGCCGCAACTGGCCGAGCCCATTACCAGCCGGGAAAATACCCCCGCGCTTCGGGAGGGCGGTGTGTGCGCCCCAGCGCTGCCCCGGGCCCGAGCGCCAGCCCCGGCAGAGCACTGAGCCGGGGGGGGGGCTGCGCCGAGCTGCGATGCCCCCTGGCGGCCACTGCCTGCCCGC
>JAVJGJ010000014.1:22522493-22554837 GCA_035590215.1 Microhierax caerulescens | reverse complement strand
TTCTCATTTCTACCCTTTTCAAAAATAAGTGCAATGTTTCCTTTTTTCCAGTCACCAGGGACCTTACCTGAATCATTAGAGCTGGGAAAATACTACAAGGGATCATAATCTTCTGAGCTAAACTTTTTTTTTTTTTCCATTCTACTTATATATAGAGTTGATTCTATTAACAGCAGGAATAATGCCTTTCTCTGCAGCATGGCAGTTTCAGACCTGGGTCTCATAACAGCCACTGGATTTGCAGCCGCTCCCACCACCAGGAATTCAGAGACGTGGTGTGAAAGCTCAGCCTCTATGGTGTCACCCTTCTTCAGATTTCAGTCACAGCATTACCTATCTATGAGCCAATTTGAGCATATTCAGGTCATTTCAGCTCATATTTCTGCCTAGGCTGTGACTTTTTTATTTTCTTATCTTCACCTTTCCTAGTTCCTTTTTATTCAGCTATGTAAGATCAAGTTTTCCCACTATTGTTAGCATATTCTTATGGCTTGGATATTTGTCAGATTTATTTGCTTGTGGTTAACCAAATAAGTCAATGAATAATTGTGCTTGTAATTGCAGTTGCCCTGATAAAATGCATGAAGAAACTGGGGAAATAGATGGCATACAGAAGGTACAACATGAATTATTTCAAACTTTTGTATGGTGCTGCGCAGCTAATGACCTGGGCAGAGAATGCACCAGCCTCTTCACAATAGGTAACTTCCCTCTAAGGTTTACTTACACGCAAGCTGGATCCTGCCACTGAATTTAGTTGCACTTCTCACCTAAGTACACTTTCTGGGCTAAGCTGCTTGTTTTCAATCACTGGAACAATTCTAACAGTGAATATGATTGCTCTGTCGTATGTTTAAAACCTAATTCTAATAGCTACTTGTCTCTGGAAAAAATGTCTTGCCCTTCTACATTTGCTAAACATTCATTAATTTTGTCTTCATGCTTTTAGGACCATGTTGCATGGAAACACTTTCAAAGTGTTCTCAAATAGATAAACTTATGAATAAGTATAAATTAATACATGAATTCCGGTTTCTTTGTTTTTTTTTAAATAAACCTGCCTGAGCTAAGCTCTGTGCTGAACTGTGCCCTATAGATACCCTGTAAATTATGACAAAATTTGGTTTGAGACATCTAAATCAAATAAATTTACAAACTTCATGATTAGTGAGTAATCCTCCCAAATTCTAATTATCATTACAATGTAATAAGGGATGTCTATACAGCATTAGCAGAAAAAATGTAGATCTAACCCAACATTTTTCCAGGCAAAGTGACAGTTGTTTCAGTGACTATGTTTTGATTTTGTAGATTTAAATGAAAGACAAGCAGTGCCTTTACCTGAATTACTTCTTAAAGTCGGGGACCCATTGCTGATCAGATGCCGAGCTGTTCACCATAATTATAAATTCAGAATAAAATTAGCTTTTGAAAAAAAAGAAGTTGAGCAGGTGAGAAGATGCAGCATATTTTAAAATATGTAATGTTGGGCATTATCAAGTGATTAAATGGGAATCTCTGTTGAAAACTAGGATCGCCAGTTTGACGGATTAGAATATCAAACAGATCTCTCGGCAATTCGGATCCAGTATGTGTTTGCTTCAGCAGCAGGAAGAAGTGATAGTGGACATTATACCTGTTCTTCTACCGTTCATCCGAATCAAACTGCTTTGGTTACAGTTTTAGGTAATTCTAACCCCTGGTGTTAATGTTGTCCCTCGGTTGTTTTACTTTGTTTTCCACGTGGCAGCTCTTTGCTTGCAGACCTGTAGATTTGGCACTTAGGGATGTGGTTTAGTGGTGGAATTGTCAGTGTTAGATTAATGGCTGGACTTGATGACCTTAAGGGTCTTTTCCAACCTAAATGATTCTGTGCAGTGTATGTTTATAATTCCTTTTTTAAGGAAAAAGTCTGTTTGTACTTACTGGCAGTCCAGGAGAGCCAAGAGACTAATCTGAACTGAGTCATTCTGGTATCTGAAGATAATTAACTTTTTCTTTATATTGCTTTTCAAATAAGTCCCATTAAAAGGCAGTGCTTTTAGAATTGAAATGAGATTATACTGTTCAGAGATTTTGTCTACATGATTGTTTCAATGGTATCTGTAGAAACACAGGCTGGGATTCATCTCATGTTCTTGTAAGAGACCCTCAGCCAGTGTGACTTTTTGTCATAGCAGCTTTTTGTGGGGACAGAAAGCTCTCAGGTCCCCACAGGGCCTTCTGGGCAGGGGAATTAGTGTCATTGAGTAGCCCTTCTCTGTGCCACCAACTGGGATGCAGGCAGCTGCAGAGTGCATACAAACAGCTGGAGGTAAAACACCATTTCTGGAGCCAACCAAAAGCATTAACTGCACAGCCTACCCATGTGTTCAGCTCTTAAGGCTCCATGTATTAGTTTGGCCAAATTCTGAAACGACCAGTGACCGGTTTCAGCCAATGTGAGGGAGAAATGTCCTGCTGTGACCCCAGTATAGGTTTTGAAAAGCCATAGCCATGGCCCCAGTCTCCTCCTCACCACTTGCTCCCACTGCATCTTCCTTCCACTCACCTACAGCACCTCCACCGCACCTTTGGAGGTGGGGAAGTAAATCAGAGGTTCTCGTGGCATCTGCTGCACTGTTTTTTATGGTCCCTTTGGGTACTCGTTACTTTTATACAAAAAAAAAAACCAGATGCAAAATCTGTACCAAGCCTGACCTGGGTCTGACAGGAAGGAGTCAAATAGTTGGAAGGTTCTTGGTAGTCACCTCTCCCACCCAAAACCCAGAACAAATGAGAAATGACCGTTTCCTCTTATGGCGAGGGAGTGACTGACACGTGGCCAGTTGGATTCGCCAGATTTTTTTTATGGGAAAGTAAATCTGGGGAAGAATTTTAGCTCCAAAACCTGTGGAACTGGTAGCAGAAAAGAAATTAGAAGTTTTACGTTAACAGAGAATGTAAGCCCCAGAGAGACGATGAATAGTGAGTGTTGACACAGCTGGCAAAGCGCCGTGCAGAAGTGCTGCTGCAGCTGTGATGGATTTGAAGGAAAAACTGAAACTAGAGCGACAACTGCTCCAGCATTGTTGGTTGTTCTGGTTGTCTCCTGCTTTCCAGCTGCTGAAGGGAACCATCCTCCTAACACCCAGCTACGCAAGGCCTGAATTTTTAAAAATCAAAAGCATACCAAAGGAAACCTCATTCCGCTTAAGCAACATGGTGACTTAGAAGCCAATGGTATTGGAAGTTAGTCCAGAACAGGCTCAACTGAAAACCTTGTTTCTCAGATGGAAATAATATATGAATAGGCATAACTCTGGAAATAAGGCATAAAAACAAAAGCTGTAGTTAGGACCGTGCTGCTGGATTAGGCGCTGGGTGTAGTTTCCTGACTGGTGTACAGATGGAGTCTGTAGCCCTGAGAACAGGGCTTTCTGAAGCACTCACCACACATTTGACCTTAGACGTAGTTGTTCTCAGTGTGTACAACACCTAGGCTGTAGGAATAGTAGGAAGTGAGAACACTTACCCCTCTCTTCGGAAATTATTTTCCCAGTGCAATATCCTCTTCCCAGATCCTGCCTACCACTGAGCAGGAAGTTCTCTCATCAGGTACAATAACTGAGTACAGCACCTGGGCGTTTTTTCTACACATACCTTAGCAAATAGAAAGGTAGGGGTGAGGTGTAGTGTAGAGGTAAAGCAAGATCTGCTTCTTTCTCAGTACTGGTGCCCAGTTCAGAAATAGTGGCATCTTGGATCCATAAATTATCAGGTGTATGTGTCACAGTAACAGGATATTTGAGTCACTGTCCCTGGAAAGATGTATTTCTGAGTGGGATATTTTTGACTGGGTTATGCCAAGCTACAATTATTATCTGCATACTTCTTAATACCCCTTATGCCACCAAAACTTCTGAGGGCTCATTGGTTCTTCTGATGAAAAAACTCTATTCATTTACTTACGTGAAGGATTAGAGTGGGGGGATGGTGCCGTACCTAGCTAACAGCCATGCTTCTCTCTCCAAGGTTATACAGGAGCACCCTGTATTTCTGATCCACCCCAGCCTTTAGCCTAATGTATTCATGACTACCATTGTTGGTGTGAGTTTGTGATAGCATGCCAGGTTCCATTTTGGCAGTGGTATAGATACACATTTCACGCAGTGGTCCATGTCATAGAGTAGCAGTTTCTGAAATGATCAGCGTCCTGCCTTAAACTGTCACTGTGAGTGAGTCAGCACCTATCGCTACACACTGGAAATGGTCATGACGTAATTTAACCAAAAGAAAACTGATCTGGTTGGCACCTACCATGTTGCCTGGAGCCTAGCTAGCATGACTACATCGATGAACGGTCTACGAATTTCTAATAATGCCTTGCAGCCAGACAGCTCTGGTTTGCTCTTTGCTAATTGATACTTCACCAATGTATCCCATCTTGTGTATCTGGTCAGGTCTGGTGAGGTGCTTAGACTGCTTTAAAACATAACAGAGATCATGCCAACAACTGCAGCTGCAAGGCTTTTTGTTTCTGCAGTTCTAACACTCAATTTCCCCCAGTGCTGAATAAAGAATTTTTAGCACTACGCAACTTGATTCAGGAATATGCAAGCTATTGTGCAACACCTTAGGTTTAAAACAACAAATAAACAAATAGGATAAATACAGAGACTTGAAAGCTTTGATATAAGCCTCAAGGATTTCATCTCATCTCTTTGTCATTACTCAATAATCATCTTCACTGTTTCTCTGGCAGAAATACACTTAAATCTGCCAAAAAGACTATAAGCCAAGCAATAATGTGCTATTTTCTTTCCCCTTCAAAAAAAGAAACTACTTTCTCTCCGTTGTTTTCCAGAGAAACGGCATACCCTGCTCCAAGGTCCTTGCATGCACTCTGGAAAAAGCCTTTCCTCTTGGCTGGTTGTGTCGGTAACAGTACATCCAGAGATGACATGCTGCCCAGAAGGATGAGGTCAAAAGATCATTCAAAAAAGATGAAGATCCAATTTATGAAACCAATAAGCCTTTAATATTAAAAAGTAGGAGAACAGTCATGAAAGGATTTGCTTCTTGGTTTAAAATACTGAAATTTTTGTGGTTTATGTGGGAGTTTCCAGATAGTATTTTTTTAAACCACTAAGCTAGACAGAGATAACACGTGCCAAGCAGAATGTAGGGTTACAACCAGAAGAAAAACACTCAAAAGGAGAAACCCAGCCCAGCAATATTTCTGCAGTGCAGTTTTTTTCACCATGTGGCTGTTTAAACACTGGCACAAGTTTCCCAGATTTTGTAGAGTCTACATCCTTGGAGATACCCAAACTCAGCTGGACATGACTCTGAGCAACCTCATCTTGTTAGGCCTGCTCTGAGCAGGAGCTGGACTAGACATCTCCAGAGATGTCTTCCACTGTATATGGTTCTGTGGTTTTTACAGAGCTTATTCTAGCCCCACTGATGCCTTTAGAGCAGCCTCCTCCCACGTGTCTGCTGTATGTGATTATTTCACATACATATGTGCTGTATGTATATATTTCACATCATGAGACATCTAGCCCCAGCAATGACTTTGGTTCCTTCAGTAGTCAGTGTCAAAAAAACAGATATGTCCATAAGCAGTTCTGTACATCTTTGTAATCTTCTGTTTTGTGATGGGATACATCTGGACATGCCTGTCTCATTCCACTGAGTTTATCAGAGGTCTAAGCAAGTAGCTTAGGTGGGTCACTGAACCTCAGACAGCTCCAGTAGGTGAAATTAATCCTACCCTAGCAGAGCCAGTACCAGCAGCTCATGGTTCACACAGATCTTCAAAATATTTCTTCATGTTGCTGTTGTCTTGCACCAGATATGTCTAATTTAGATGGAGAAATAAAGAAGCAGCTTCAAGTCTCATTTGCAAAATCTTCAGCTCATGTCAGGGAAGGAGAAAAATCTGATACCAGCATCTGGGCTGGTGTTGCCACCTGGTTTTGTTCCCTGTTAGAGGAAAGCCAGGAGATAGAGCTGTAATGCCTGGAACACACACCTAAAACAAACCAAATAAATAATGACGGTTTTGGCCTTGTGGTTCTGTAGGGTGGCTTGGGGACAAATGTCAGACTATTTTGGAAGGGCTCTGGTTTGACCAAATATGCATCTTCAGCAGGCTCAGATAATTTTTCTACAGCTGAACACAATGACACCATTTCAATACTATTTTGCAACGTTATCTTATTTTGATTAACAGGATGCCTTCTGTGATGTGACATGGTGCTTTTTTTTGCTTGCAATAACCAAAACAAAAAACATACAGACGTCAAAATTCCTTCAGTAAGCAGTACAGCCTTTGTAACTTTTTTTTTTTTTTTTAGAAAAGGGTTTTATAAATATAACTGACTCTAAAGAAGATTTTGAAATTGGTGAGGAAGAGTTTTGCTTCGAAGTTAACTTTACAGCATATCCACCAGTTAGATGCATGTGGCTGTTTTCCCAAAAAACATTTCCATGTAAACAAAGTTACAGCATGGATGGACGCAGGTACTTGAATATTTTGCAATAATTTGATATAATAATGTTTCTCCTTTATATCTCATTTGGACTGCTTACTGTCCATGTTTTGTACTCTCTTTGTGTTTTTAAAATGTGGATGGGCCACGTGATGAAGGTGTGTTGACAAAAGGCACGCAAACATTATTTGGGCTTTCAACAGCAGTTAATGTAGATAACTTGTAGAATCACTGTATTTTCCATGTTATAATAAACCTTTTGTAAGTTATGCATCTGGCAGCCCTTTAGTTTACGTGCACTTTGCCATTCCCTTTCTCTCTAACGTTATTTCTCAGTTACAGATCTGTTGTAGTTTTCACTGGACCACAAGTTCTACATGTCCCTTTCTGTCATCCTGTTCTTGATGATGTTCCCAGTGTCTTTCAATCTGCTCAAATCAAGCCCAGGGCTCTCTAGTTTCCCAGGCCACTGCTAGATCTGGTCGACTGTGCCACAGAAACATACTGTTCTGCTCATTACCCAGGTCATGTATTCTTCTGCTGCTGAAAAACATGTTTTTGAATAAACCTGTTAGTTATCTACCTTTTTTGTTATTTCCTACAATGAAGTTCTGGCATGAGTTCTCTTTAAGGCTAATGTTTTCTCCATTCCCTAGGCTTTCTAATTTCTTGATAACATTATCTAATTTCCTTCAGAGTTTCTTTCAGAGTGGTCCCATGGCTTTCAAGGTAACAGCTTTTATTCACCTCAATGAAAATAAAGTCAAGCTGCTCTTTTAAAGTTTTAGCCTTAAAATCAAGCAGGACCTAGGCAGGAGTTAATGTGGCTGCACTGATTTTTTTGGATATTCTTAAAGCCTCTCAGCGTCTGCATAGAACTGTGTCTCAGCCTGGATTACTTCTTATGATTTCTTTCCTTTAGTATTTTGGTACACAGTTTCATCTGTTAGCTTGTCAAGTCATCTCTTGCAACAGACTGGCCTTTTCATCTGCATCAGGTAGTGTATTGGAGTCAGACCTCCACAAGGTCCAGAGACAGCTCCATTCAGATTAGTAAATTGTCATCTCCTGGCAATGGTCACAGGAACTCTGTCCCTGCTGATAAAGTGAGGGCTGTCAGCAAACTTTGATAGCGTCAGGTGGGTGTTAGTGACTAATCTGCAATGCATGACATGGGCTAGGCAGATCTGTTCTTTGTGGTCGAGACTGATTTTGGAAATGAGGTCTCAGGAGGTCTCAGGGGACAGCCACGAACGCTTCCTCATCCCTTCCCAATAGGTAGCTCCCTCCAGCTGATAACGCCGAGCTGATTTGCTTTGCAGCTGGGACAGATCTTTCTCCAGGAGTCATTTTCTCTTGGATGATTGACAGCTGGTGCAAATTCAATCCAGATAAGAAGAAGGTGCTAGGGACTGGGCCAACAATAACAATTTTGAGAACTCTTGAAATAGCTTAGGTAACCCTTGTTAATTGGTAAGGTGCAGCTGCTGGTGGCCTGGGATTTGTGAGTCACTTCAGATAGTCTTTGCAGCACAGAAGTGGGGGTTGCTGAGGGCTGACCACCACCTGCTGGACAGGGAAAAGTCCAGCCTGTGCCCCTGGAGCAGCAGGCACATCCTGGGCTGGCCACGGCCACAGCCACAGCCACCTCACCACCCCCAGCATCGCTGGAGCTTGGCCTGGAGGCTGCGTCAGAGATAACTGAGCCATCCCTCTGACTGCCCCGTTGATGAACTACTTTTTTAAAAAATACATATATATAATTTAGGTAGTTATACTTTATGTTTATCATCCTATTTATTTTATGAAAAATAAAATTGAGACAAAAATACATTAATTTGGTAATTATTTCATCTGACAAGCACATTCTTCTGTACAAACATCCTCCACCACTATCCAGTTTTGATTGAATACTAGCACTGGATAGACACATCTCACCTGAGGAAGAAGAGTAAGGGTAGATATTTCATTCAGTTTGAAGTCTCCAGAAGCAGCCAGGGGTATGGAGGTCAGGAGATTCTGCCTGCAAGCTGTAGCACCGCAGATTTCAATGTGATTTTTAAAGCTGAAACAAAACAAAAAAGTTAATCACATGTCTTAATGTATTATGCATCTACATTTGCATATTTTAGTTGACTTCTGTGTAATCCCATCTCCCAACACTTCTACTTTATTCTTTCATATCCTTTTTCATTTCCTGTTTATTCTCTTTTTTTTTTATTTCTGCTGTTTCCTTATCAAATTGTTCCTTTTGATTATAGATTGTATTAAATGTTATTAACTCTGTCCTGTTCTTTAGTTTTTAATACCAAGTCCCAAGGATTGATCTCTCCTGTCACTGCCCTTAAGCGTTTTCAGACATTCCTTCTGAATTTCCATTTTCTGTTTGCTTTTCTCATTTCTCTGGTTTAGCACACTGCTGATTTTCACTTCACTCCTAAGAGCAAAAGAGTTTTCATACACAGGATAACCTCTGTAAAATTTATATTTATTTCCCATCCCCTTATATTTTCAGGTATTAAATACACTCTTTTAAAATTATTTTCTCATTATTTCATTAGGATTCAACCCTCTAGACCTAGGATTTCAAAAGCAACGAATGATTTGTGGTTCCTCCTACCTTCAGTATCCATTTTGAGGCAGCTTAAAAGGGATCTGATCTTAAAAACACCCTGAGTTCAGGGCTATGTCTTTAAGACCATTTCAGATTAAGACATTTGAAAGTCAGTAAGTACATGGAGGTGTTGCGTTAGTCAGAAGGCAAAATTAGTCAGAAGGTTTCAATGTGACTTTTCCTGGTTTAGAATTGTAAGGTGATACTGGGTTCCTTTCTACATATCTTGCTTAATGAGAAGTACCTGGATTTTAGTTGTCTAGATCTCAAGCTCATTACTGCTTTCTCTTACTTTGCAAATTGCTGATATGAGCCGTTGTTTTTCTCTCTGCTTCAAGCTCCCTGATATACCTGCTCGCCTTTACCACTAAAATTGAGCTGGGGGCCTCCTACCCAGTTATCCGTGTGTAATCAGCCAAAACATCTGCCCCAAAATGCCAGCAACCAAACCTAACAGATTTTCTGAAGTGCTCTTCTAATGATGATAAACTGCAATAGCTGCCATTTAGGACTGGCAATCCTTCTGACAACAATAACCTAGTCAAAGGGACAGAAATGGGATGCCATCTCTCTAAGGTGATCTGTTCCCTTCTCCCTACCTCATCCTGTGTCCTGTAAACCAAAAAAATAACTCATCAGGTCAGTCGTGCATGAATCTCTAAGTCTCTGCAGTCCTCCTTGTTAGCTTCTGCCCAGGGACTTGATAGACCCCTCCCCCACCATCTCCATTGTCACAAGCCATCTCCTGCATGGTTTGGGTCTTGGCTGCTGCCATCCCTTGGACCAAAGGCCACAGGTATTAGTGGAAGGCTGACCTTCCTCCCACAGAAATGTCTTGATGGTTGGTGCTTTGTCTCACTGACAATGAACTGATGATGATGATCTCATTTCTGAGTTTCCTTCAGATCTTTCCATTTGGAGAGGTTTATCTCATATGATCCTACCTGTCGTTGTTATTTCCTGATACTGTTTCTCATATCAAATAGACACTCCCATCAAAATCCTTTGGAGAATAGCAAATCCTACCCTTTGCCGGTCTTAGCATCTGTGCCAGGATGTGTTATATACCTCATCTTCCAATGGATTGGTAACAAAATCACCCAAATCACAGCCTGACAGCCCACATGCACTCCAGGAACTGTGAGAAAAATTGCAGAATGAAATCAATACTGACAGAAAGAATATCCTCTCATCAATTCAATTACATTCTGTGGTTTATATTCTCTAAGCAAAAATAATTTCATTTGGGTTCCTCATTAGATGATGTTGAACTGTTTCGAACATATATATGAGTCGTGACTACATTTAAAATATTTTTCAAATCAGTCTTTTGTCCTTTTACCTTTTCTCCTTTGCTCCACAGCATTTCATCAAGATTCTGTGACCACCAGCATCAGTCTGGGATGTATGTATTTTATGCTGAAAATGATGATACGGTCATGACAAAAAAATTCACTCTGTATGTGAGAAGTAAGTGAGAAAATCCCTGTGAAGATTTGGCAAACTCTGGGATTTTGCCACTGATATAAATGGAGATATGTTGCTTTTTCTTTGATATTCCCCATTTCATTTACATAGATTTATTGTTATAAATGGAGGGGCACAAGGCAAAAATATGATTCTCTTCACACTGCTCTGCATTACTGAAATCCAGGCACGGGGTCAGAGAAGGATGCTGGCTGCTTGTGGGCCATATTTCTTGTGTTGGTCACGGATGGAGAACAGAGGAAGGAGGAGGAAATTATTAATTTTTTTCTCTTCCCTTTAGTCTGCCATAAACAGAGAGGGCAGAATAAGAGAAATTAGTCATATAGTGAGAAAATTAATACTTCTTAAGAAAATCACAATGCCTAGGAATCAGTAAAATACTGTGAGTGTTCTAACTCTGGAGAGCTGGAATATATGTGACTCCTGTAGAGACCACACAAGATACACAGTGAGAGGAAACACTTGCCCTCGGTAGGTGTTAGCTTCCTGTGGTGTGTTTATTTCTTTTTTTTTTTTTTCCTAATGGTATTTGTGAGTTAATGTAGGTAGTATGGAGGCCCATACATAACATATATGTTGGGGCTGCTGTGTGTCATACACCCCTGCCCATGATTTACACATGCACTTGCCAGATGCTCTCAGTAATCTCAGTTCTGCCACATAACTGCAGCATCTCACCCCTGGTCTAGGTCAGGGAGCATTATTTATCGTGTATTATTTATACAGGGATCCTCAGTGCACATTTCGTACGTGCTAGATGCCCAGCACTGGGGCGTCAGGAGAGTCCTAGGGCTGACTTCTTGCTCCAAGTCAGGAAAGCAGAAGTCAAGACTTCTAATTTCAGCTCTACCACTGTTTTGGTCTGCCTGTGCCTGAACAGAGAAGTGGCTGCTCCCCTTGCCTTGCCCACACTGCCATCCCACAGAACCAAGGTGCGGGGCTGGAGGAAGGAGGAGGACTGAGGGCTGTACCCAGCTATCACAGTGGCATGTGCATGGGTTATTTTGAAAACACAGAAGCAGACCTTGGTCTCAGCAGATGTAGCATTGACACATAAATGTAAAGGTTTTGGTCACTGAAGTGCTGCCAGAAACCGTCTTGTGTTGTCTTGTTACAGGAAAGCCTGAAATAACAATGCAGATGTTGTTCAAGCAGATCTCCTGCATTGCTGACAGTTATCCTTCTTCATCCTGGGTTTGGAGGAACTGTCCAGAGCTGAACTCAGCTAAGTAATAATTTTCCCCCTCTTTTATTCATTGCAAAGGCTATATCTGAGCTACTCTTGGTTAAATGAAGACTGGCCTGTAACAAACTAAATGTAAAATGCACCCTTGACCATCAGTGCAAGGGGACATGGTGGCCCACTCCAGGGAAAGTTTTTTCCCTTTTTTTATTGGCATCAAATGAAGTCTATAAAGGTGCATATCGCAGGCTGAAATAAACTTCACTGGGTCTATATCAACAGTTAGGTAGTTGCAAAGTCCCATCTAAGTTTTTCTCTTGGCCTGTCAAAGTTACAGGGATTCAGGAAACACATTGGTTAACACGGGCTTGATTAATTGGTTAAGCTTTGGTTAATACCGCTGTTACAGTGACCCGTTACCAAAGCCAATAAAGTCAATGAGTGTTTCCAGTAAAGTTAGTGAGAGTGTTCCCATTTCCTCTATTTATTTAGGGCAATGAGTCAGGCCCAAAAATTTCAAGAGATGCTGAAACAGCTTTGAGCTGTTGTATGACCCTGGCAGTTTTTATGTTAGGTATGCCAAAAAACTAATAATCCCATGGTGCAGAAGAGTACTAGATCAAATTATCTTCTGGAAGACTGTGGATAAAACTCTAAGCGTTTTACCTAGACTTAAAAAAAATGTCTAGGTGACTTTCTTATCCATACCTCTGAAAAGACTCCCTAACATCAATCTCTTTGTGCAGAAATGGAACAAGAAAGAAAACATCCAGTTAGTGAGTTTAAAATACTCCTTTAATCAGCTTTCTGGGATGAAAATGCTGTGACATTTCTTTTCTTGGAAACTTCCACATGTAGAAGCCAGTGCTATGTGTAGAGCTGAATAAATTTTATTTATTTACTTATCTCCTCATTTATTTATGTGAACAGTAAATTAGGCAGTAAGTTGATGAATGATAGAAAAGCTAAAAGTCAAAATTATCTCTGTGTGGGCTTATCTTCCCTCGAGTATAATGTTCCCTCTTTCTACATATCGTGTCTTAAATAAGTCATTAATAGAGGGTGGATGCTCTCCACCTTGAGCGAGAGAGACTTCATGGCTGAAATCACGTACCTTCAGGGAAAGGAATTAGACCTTTCACTGTGGGTTCATTTTGTATTTATTGTTTTAGCAGCGGCTCGTTTGGAGCTGCTCAGTGGTTTGAGTGTTTGAGGTAAAGCTGAAACCAGTGGGTAGTATGAAACCATGTGGTAGTGGGGGGTCGTGTCAGCCGTGAAATTGGTGGGGGTCCTGGACGTCACGGGGTGCAGGTGCCCTGCCAGGGCAGCAGTGGAGAGTGGGAGCGAACCCCGCATAGCAAGTGGGGAGATCAGTTCACCCCCTGCTGACCCTGCCATGTCCATCACCAAAAAATGAGACTGGCAAACTGCTCTGAAGCCTCACTCTAACAATGAGAAATAAAAAACAAGCCCACCTACACCTCCCTCCCTTCCAACACAGACATGAGACATGTTTTGAAACATCCCACCTTCTGCCCTGGAAAATGCCACTGTGAGTCCAGTATGAAAACTGGTCTGCTTTCTTTTTCAGCTGTACAGAAGAAATCACTGAGGGGATTCACAACTTCTTGCCAGAGAGGAGATCCCTAGGGTCGTGGATTTCAAGCAGCACTTTAGATGTAAAGGGGACAACAACCACCTTCTCTGTGGAGTGCTGTGCAAACAATTCTGCTGGTTCAACCTGCGAAAGAAGTTTCATTAACCTGTCAGGTACCATAAGCCAGTTTTTAGCACAGGTTTTCTCAATTAAAGCTGGCGTGGTAGAACTTATGGTATTTTTTATCTGGCTAAACGGCTGACCATGCAATGCATTGCAGGTAAAACACAAGCACAGTGTGGGAAATGGTGGGTGAAGGGGAGACATATGTCTCTCTTCCCTGGGCCAGAAGCAGGGGCCTCCCTCATTAAAATTAGCAGAAATGTCACACAGGTAGTGGGAAGTGCAGGATGGAACCATGGCAATGTTGGGGTCTGCATCTTTATTTCATCTTAGAGATTCATACCTGAAACCTGGAGACATCAGCTTTGGGAAGAGCTGAAGCCACTTTGGTAGCTGATGGCAGGTGCTGGGTCTTGTTCCTCTCCTGGACATCACTGTGGGGCTGCCAGAAATGCCCATGGCAGCTCTCCTCATCCCATGGAGGCCATTGTGCACCCAGACATGAGCATGGCTGAGCCAACTGACCCACTCAGGAGTCAATCTGGGAAGCAGGAGTGAGTACTAGGGGAGAGACCACCTTAAACCTTAAACTGGTGTAGGCAGGTGGCAGAAGGCTAAGCCCTGGTCTGGGAACTACTGTGCAGCCTCCTTGCCAAGGGCATGAGTGATTCTTTCCTTATTGAACAAGAAAGTCAATGCAATTATTTGCCCATGCACTTTATACTTGTAACAGCATATACATTCCATAGGGGAAAGTATTTCATTTACAGGGAACAACGTGCTGTGGCACTGGGAAAGTGTTTTGAAGCACACAGATATCTGCAGTACAGAGATTCCCTTTGTCATGGATGAACAAGCTGGTTGGTGCTTTTGTCTACACCTGGCAGAAGCTGTGACCGGTGATAGAGTTTGTTTGTGTTGAAATTACAATAGAAAGTAAGCATAATACTTATGCTCTTAGACACTACCAGAATATGAGAGTAGGTCTCATGTAACGTCCACCTATCCACCAGTACCTTATGGTATGGTCTTGACTCGTTAAGAGAGTTCCTGGCTGAGCAGCAGAGCAATGCTCCGAGCAGGTTGGTACAGTCTGCTCGCTGGTACCTAGTACTTTGGTACCTAACGTGCATCGCCTGGGGAAAGGCACGGGGAGAGGGGAGGAATTGTTTATTCCTGTTTATGCTCACAAAGTCCAATCCATGGATCACGCCAACACCTCTGTGCACTTAGACTTATGAATTGGTGTAGCAATTTAGGGGAATGAAAACCGATGTCAGAATTACCCAGCACTCAATGTCTCCTGCCCAGCTCCTTGCTTTGCCTGTGGCTCCACCTCACTCTCACTCTGTGCGGAGGAAGCTCAGGCATGAAAGGGCTGCAAACTGGCAGAACTGACCCAGCCCCCATGGGTCGTCCTTGCACCTCTAGCTGTACACATAAGCTCTAATTTGGTGGGTAGTAATATGTCTTTCTTAAAGTTGCAGGAGCTGTTTCTTCGCCCCTGGACAATGCTGCGTTCTATGTCTCTGCTGGATTTTTCCTCCCTTTGATCACATTTTTGTTTGTGTTCATTTCTCATAAATACAAAAAGGTAAAAGAAACATAAATACCTACCCCTTCCTCTGTTCCTACCAGGCTGTTTCTTCTTCTCTAAGACTTATTCCACTGGATTTTTTTCTTTCAAAGCAATATAGATATGAAAGCCAGTTGCAAATGATACAGATGATAGGTCCATCCGATAATGAGTACATCTACATCGACTTCAGAGAATTTGAATATGATCTCAAATGGGAATTTCCCAGGGAAAATCTGGAATTTGGTGAGCAGTCCACAAGGCAAACCCCAATGCTGGAGTAGTAGCCTGTGCTGTACCAGCTGCGAATAATGTTGGTGTATTGTGTCTTGTAGGACAGGTCCTCGGTTCTGGGGCTTTTGGGAAAGTGGTGAATGCGACAGCTTATGGAATTAGCAATGCAGGAGACTCAGTCCAGGTTGCAGTCAAAATGCTACAAGGTACAATAAACACTGGGTGACCCTCGCAAGCAGCGATGTATTCTAGAAGCACCAAAGCAGAAGCGGTGTTGTAAATCCCTTTACACACAAACTTTTGAGCAGTTACACCTGACGAATGCTTGGTTTCAAAGTCCTTTCAAAATGCTTTCAAAACCCTGTCTCAGTTGGGAAAGGTGTTGCTGAAGTGCATGCATGTTGCATTTTGTCCTACACACCAGAGAAGTCTACATTGTGCATGGAAGGATGGAGCTGCTCTGCTCTAAGGAGGACGAATGCAAATTTGAAGTGCAGATTAGCCTGCGGGTTGCATTGGTGACTCTGTAGTCTTTGGTGTAAGGTCCCGTTTTTCTCGTAGTGCTGTACAGCTTTTGCACTCCCTTTGCAAAACTTCCAACAACACTTCCTGTAGTCCTGGTGACACAAAATTATTTCTTTACATCCCTCCTTATGGGTCAGGCTTCTTAAACCTCTAATACTCCTTGCTGCCTTGCTCTGGCCTCTCTCCAGACTGTCTTGACTTATAAAGGTAGCGCCCAGGAGCAAGCCACCCTGGCAGCAAGCAGAGGAGGAGGTTGCACCACTGGGTCCCAGGTACCTCAACCCTGATCATAGAGTCATAGATACATTTTGGTTGGAAAAGACCTTTAAGATCATCAAGCCCAACCATTAACCTAACACTGCCAAGTCCACCACTAAACCATAGAATCATAGAACGTTTGGGTCAGACAGGACCTTAAAGATCATCTAGTTCCAAATCCCTCATCATGGGAAGGGACACCTCCCACCAGACCAGGTTGCTCCAAGCCCCATCCAGCCTGGCCTTGAGCACTGCCAGGGATGGGGCAGCCACAGCTGCTCTGGGCAACCTGTGCCAGTGCCTCACCACCCTCACAGGGAAGAATTTCTTCCTGACATCTAACCTAAATCTGCCTTCTTTCAGTTCAAAACCATTACCCTTTGCCCTATCACTACAGGCCCTACTGTGTCCCTAAGCACCATGTCTACACATCTTTTAAGTACCTCCAGGGATGGTGACTCTATCACTTCCCTGGGCAGCCTGTTCCAGTACTTGACAACCCTTCTGGCGAAGAAATTTTTCCTAATATCCAATCTGAACCTCCCCTGGTGTAACCTGAGGCTGTTTGCTCTTGTCCTGTCACTTGGCACTTGGGAGAAAAGACCAACACCCACCTCACCCACCTTTTGCATAACAAGATGAGCTTCGCCTCAGCCGCAGCACCAGCACTCTGCTCACCTCTGTGCCCACACAGCCCCTTCTTGCCAGCGCTGCCATCCAGCTCTTCATCCCCTATTTGCATACATGCATCAGCTTTACGCTTCCTTGATCCGCTCCTTTGTGGTCGTCTTTATGGAAATTCAACTTGATCATTTTTGTACATGTCCCCAGTTCACTGAGACCAGGAGGACTAAATGCTTGTTGAAAAACAAGCCTAAAGCTATTACTGAAACAGGGTGGGCTTCTTAGCTATTGGGTTGCAACTGGTTGCATGCCATATGCATGTTAAGACATCTTTTTTCTTTTGGCATTTCTCTCCAACAGGATTGACTGCCGTTTTTTCTGTGCTGGTGAACACCTCAATACACTGCTGTCATTCCTTAACAGCCCAAGAATGAAAAATATTAACATTTTATGACTGCTTTCCCAAGCATTCAAATGATCCACACTCACACACGCATTTAGTGTCCACCTTTGATAAATCTTTTTATACTGTACAATGATTTTTTAGGATGTCGTCAGACATACTGTCAGTCCAACTAATTTGAAGTTAAGATTTGCATGTGACAAAGCATGGCAAACATTTACATTTTCATTTCTTTGCTGGAGATTTCCCAACCTTTTACTTTTACAGAAAAACCTGATGCTTCAGAAAAAGATGCTCTGATGTCTGAGCTGAAAATGATGACTCACATTGGAAGCCATGAAAATATTGTGAACCTACTAGGAGCTTGTACTCTGTCAGGTAACTTGTAATTGTGGAAAGGTACCAATTAAAACCTCCAGACTAATGAGGACTCCTGAACAGAAAAGAAGTATTAAAAATTGATCATTAAAAGCAGTATTAAAAACATTCAGGCCATAATTAATCGCCTGTTCCTTAGGCTGCTGTTTCTCTCTGCATCTCTGAACCCTGTCTTTGCGCAACCAATTTTGCTGTTCTCTGCTGACCCAAAATAAGATGAAGATGAACTGAAAGCAAAGTTAAGGCCATGCATGTCTACAGAAATGGTTTCTTTCTAATTGTACGTGCATTAAGTGAAACAACAGCCCTTCTATAGAAAAGGTTTTCCTATTAGAGTGGTGATGGCACTGATATGGGCCAGTTTGTCAAGTGAAAAGCAGTAACTTATCTGGTGTAAGGTACTTTTGTATCCACATGATTATGTTCACATAAGAAATTAAAGGGTTGGGTTTTTTTAAATCATGTAGCTTACCAAACAGTGAAGTAGTAGAAAGAAAGAGAAGAATGACTAAAAACTAGACAGGAAAGAAAAGAAACTGAAAAAGAGGAGGGGTGGGAGGGACACCCAAAGAAAAGAAAGAAGTGAATAAAAATGAAGGACAACTTTTTGAAGAACTGAATGTAAAAGTAAACTGCAGGTGGAAAGAACTAAGCAAAGATGGGCTAAGATGAAATTGGCAAGATATTATCACTAATTAATTATTGTGTGACTCATGTTACCATTGAGGCAATGTACACAGATGTTCTTGTCCCAAGAACTCCTTCTCTGGCCAGTGCAACAGTGAACAGGAGCGGCTGAAGAGAGGCTAAAGTACAGATCACCTTGTGGGAAGGGCTGGGCTTTACCCAGCGTTTGTTCATATCATGAATTATAGCATCTGACACTAAAAAACTTAACAAATTTTCTGCCACAGGTATTTATTTTATCAGAAAGACCAAAGAGGACAGTTAACTCTTGTTTCCCCAGTTTGCATCAACACCAATCCTGTCATGCAAATATATTTGAGGTGTAAGGGGAAAGAGAGAAATAGATTGTTAGTGGTGGCTTTAGCTGATTTGAAACTATACAGGTGGCCACTGCCTTCTGAAAAATTTGGCAAGACGTGATGGTATAGGCAGGAGACCTACAAGGAAGAACCTCTTTAGTCTGGCAAGGTAGGGCAGGAACACTTCCAGCCTTATGCAAGTCCCATGTTCAGAAGCATTTACATGGTTCTCAAGACATTCACATCCACCCTCTGAGAGACTTTACAGGCTTTTTCCAGTGTGTCCTACCTTGCTTGACAGGGGTTTTCTGGCAGAAATGTTTGCAAATTTGTAGTCAGTCTTTCTGACCCAGAAGTGGTGATGCCAGTGTAAGACTTCACAGGGGTGATGCGTGACCACTCTGAGCTCCTGGGCCATTCGTTCTGCTCCTGATGGCTTGTTGTGGCTTGTCTCCGACCCTGCCTGGGTCAGGAGTTGGAGGTATTTTTCTTTTCTTGAGAAAGTGGCCTGAGCAGTGCTCCACTCAGACACATCCCCTTGCAAGGTCTTTCCCTCCTGTAGGTCCCCTCTGCCAGCACACTTGGGTTACAGGTGGCCTCCACGGGGAAAAAAAATGGTATTTCTAGAGCACGAAGGTAGTGCTGATAAATGAAAGAGCATGGGTCAAATTATGCCAATTTACACCATGAAGATAATCAGCAGGGTCATCTTTTGCCTGAACCATGTATGGTTTAGACAATATGTTGCATCTTCGTGGCCTGGGCTGTCCTCCCCAGTGCCATTGGTATGGGGAAGGATCTTTGTGCCTTCATAGGTGCAATCCACCTTGAGAGATGCACCACAGGGAACAATCAGCTACACAGACTTTCCAACAGGACATTAGTCATTACAGTCAGTAAACATTACCTGCCCATCAGTACAGGTTATCTACCCAGGAAAGGATGATACTTGGAATGTTTAATGCAGATTAATCCTGGGAGAAGAGGAGGCATCATTAGGGCTTTAATGGGGAAGGCGTTACAGATAGCAAGAGACATTTACATTTCCAACTATTTCAGGACCAATCTACTTGATATTTGAATACTGTTGCTATGGTGATCTTCTGAACTACTTAAGGAGCAAGAGGGAAAAGTTTCACTGGACACTGACGGATATTTTTAAAGATCACAGCTTCAGCTTTTACCACAATATCCATTTGAACAAAAATTCCAGGTAAAGCATTTGGCGAGTTTAATAGTTTATAAAGCTCCTGTCTTATTTTAAGCTGCATTCTCATCTGTGCTGTAAACTGGAGAAATTATTGAATTCTTGAGAATATGCCTTCACATACTTTAATAAGCAATGACTGACTGAGGAGGAACTGAGATTTGATTCTCCTTATGTTCTTCACAACAGACTGTAAAACACAAGCAACCTCTTGTTTCTCTTCCCAGTTTTGAGAAGATTCATCTCTGCACCCAGATTTTTGATAGCAATAACTGATCACGCTTTTTCACTGCAAAAGGGTTTACGTGCAGGAAGTTATGTGATACACCATGTGTAACCTTTGAAAATGTGTCACCCATTCCAGGAAAGGAACTCACCCAAAGTACAGTGTGAATATGACTCTGTGCACAGAGGATGAACTTGAGGTCACACAGAGAAGTCAGAATGTAAATGTGACATCTATATCAAAAGGGATGGTGCTGTATTCTGAGGAAGGTTAGAAGCTAATTCCTTTTATCTCCAGTGATTCTGTTATTTTTGTGTTTATTAAATTATTGACCTAACTAGACTACATTTAGTGACACAGGAGGCGCCTTTCTATCATGTACCTCTCTTCCCTCCTGGCAGGAATTTTGCTGGAAAAGGATTCAACAACACTTAAGACCAGAGGCTTATGTTTCTGGTCATGCTACACAGAGTATTTGAGAATGAAAATGCTCGTTCCTTTATTTTGTGTCTGGGCGAAGGGTGCAAATGGTGGATGCTCTTTGTGATGCTGTTCTTGGTAGAGGCATGTGGAAATCTTTACAACAGTCAATGGAATTAATCAAAGAGTGAGGAATCCCATGGAAAACTCATACTTTTGGTTATTTTTTACAGATAAAATTAAGCATGCAAGCAGACAGGTGGATGAAGAAGAGGATTTCAATGTGCTCACTTTTGAAGACCTTCTTTGCTTCTCTTATCAAGTTGCCAAAGGAATGGAGTTCCTTGAGTCCAAATCGGTATGGGGAAGGGTAGCAAACTGTTTAGATAGAAAAGACAGTGAGAATAGGTCAGTCTATAGAAGGCAGACTGAAGAACAGACACTCAGTGGCAGGCTTGAACTATACATCCTTCCCTGGCTTTACAGCAAAGACTGGATTGCAACTTTAGGCATGACCCCGAGTAAGAAGTGGCTGTGCTGCACACTTCTGCCTGCCCTGTCCCTGTCCCCTTGCCACAGGCAACCAGGGTCTGTCCAGCTTGCCCATTCTCCACACTTTTTAAGTGGAAGGAGGCACCAGTTCAGAGAGCTGTGCCTGAGACAAGGGCATTATCTTCTTCTGACACCAAAGGTTGCAGAGTGTTAATCCTTCCTTTCCTTCTAAGTGCATTCACAGAGACCTCGCTGCCCGCAATATATTAGTGACCCATGGAAAAGTGGTGAAAATTTGTGACTTTGGCCTGGCCAGAGATCTAGTGAAGGACTCCAACTACATCGTCAGGGGCAATGTAAGTTCCTGAGTGCTCTCTGTTCTTCATACCGTTGTAAGAATGATAAGGAACCAAGAAAGTGCAGGTTTTCATTTTCAAATTCCTTGTTAGCTTTATAGATATCTGTACAGACTATGCAGAACTTTTTCCTGCCCCTGGCAAATGCAGATCCTTACCTTAAAATTAACCTAATCAAGCTAGTACTGTAAATGAGATGGTACCCGTGTCCTTTCTAAAGCACACTGAAACCCATCAATGGAAGTGCTGGGAATTGTTTACTGTTAGAGACAATAATAGCATAGGGACAATAGCGTATGTGTGAGGGTACAGCAGGTCCTCTGGCTGTATGAAGAAGTGTGGTGTGGGCATCTTCATCTAAGCTGGTCACTTTGGAAGTCAGAGGAGGGAAGAAGGCTCTTCCAGGGCTGAGTTCATCTCTTCCTTAAATAGTCATCTAAAATGGATGAGATTAATTGGCTCCTTAGAAGTGCCTATTTGTCTTCATAAGGGAAATTCAAAGGGGCTACTAAGAGAGGCCCAGCTTTTCACACATCAAACATGGACCGATCCTACTCAAGCAGTGAGAACTACAGTGAGTCACCTAGAAAGCCGGTGTCACAGCATGACCTGGCCTCCTTTCCCCCTCTCTCTACAGGCTCGTTTACCAGTTAAATGGATGGCTCCTGAAAGCTTGTTCGAGAGGACGTACACGACAAAGAGTGATGTCTGGTCTTATGGAATATTACTATGGGAAATATTCTCTTTGGGTACGTTCTGTAATGCAACAAACGAGTAGTGCTTTGTTTCAGCAGCTTCCAAATTAACATGTATTTTCCAATATTTTCCACAGGTGTAAATCCCTACCCTGGCATTCAGGTTGATACAAATTTCTACAAATTAATACAAAGTGGATTTAAAATGGACCAACCGTACTATGCTACAAAAGATGTGTAAGTGTATTTCCTGAGTAATGCACAGCATGAGAATTTATATTTACTAGGTCACTGTTTGTATGATCTTTTATTTATTGTACACTGTATGTTACACCATATTCATTTTGGGTATTAACTAAATCTTTGGTGAGTTTTTTGAAATGTTTTTATAATTATTAATTGAGCTTTAGCATGTTTGATTCAGTTCCAGGAGGCTAGGTTTCCTTATAGAAAAAAACCCTGCTAAGGAAAAGCTGGTGGGAGCTATTCCTGCACTCTCAGGACATGATTTTCAGCCTGTGCCTCTGTGCCTGGGAGGAGTCTGCATAGAGGTGGACCCCAGGGGACAGGAGAAGAGAAGATGATGGAGAGCCATGAGACCTGGAGCTTGGAGGAAAGGGAAGGGCTTTGGGTTGTCTGAGATCTTCTGGCAAACATTTCATACATGATCTAGGGACTCAGTGCCTTGCTATGAAACGACACTGGTTTTGTCCTCTCCGTGTAATGACTGTAATGACATTAAAGGTACAGGTGAATCTGACAGATTGACCCACGAAAGATTGCTGTAGGGCCTATAAATATCAGAGAACCTTTTGACTTGGTAAGTTTGCAAGTGACTTCAGCAGGCAGGTGCTGCACTGGTCCCTGATGAAACTGCAGAATTTTGAAGGTGGTGTTTTAACTTCAGAAATATTTTTGTGATGTCAAATTACATAAAAAGACTTTCCATGAAAAGTGTCCTCAAAACCAGAGAGCCCACAAGGAGAAAGTTCAGCCCCAGAAACAGACAGGAATTGTCTGCCTACCGTTTTCTGTATGGTATGGAAGCTGGAAAACGAGATTAGTGTGCCAGTATGAGCCAGCCAGGGTGAAATTCTGGCCACAATCCTATAAGGAGGGTCTAACTAAGGACTCTGGTAAAGCCATGTTCTGCATTTTACTCTTTATCCTTATCTTTCTACATTTGTTCTTCTGATGCAACATGGCCTCTTTCTGTAGAAGCATTCTGGTGCCCTGTGATTCACATCTAAATTCTGCACTTCCATGTAGTCACTTACAGAGAGTCCAATTGCTAACACGTTTTCTATATCACCTCTTTGCTCCTGCAGCTATCGCGTGATGCAATCTTGTTGGGCCCTTGACTCCAGAAAAAGACCCTCTTTTTCTTGGCTGGTTTCCTCTCTTGCCTGTCAGCTGGCTAAGGCAGAAGGAGCTGTAAGTAAACACAGAAAGAGGAAAAATTTGTTTTTCTGGTTTTTTGGTGGGGTTTTTTTTTTGTGTGTGTGTAGCCACATGGATCACCATGAGCTGAGAAATAGTCTTCTGGTTTCTATTCACATGCACCACTGTGTTATGAATACATTGCCCATGGACCTGTGTAAGAGTTTGGGGAATTTTTTTCTGCCATTAGAAGGAAACCTGACCTCCCTGATGAGCATTTCTTTCCTCCCGCTGCTTGCACCAGGACTCTGGAAGGCTGAAATCTCTCAGCCTGTGCTGTAGGAATTTGCTTCCCTTGTGCAGGAGCCAGTGCAGTTGGCTTTGGTGACACTGATAGCTGCCACGGGAGGGGAGCTGAGCCTGGGCCACCTGCCAGGCTTCTCATGGGGGAAGCACCATAGGTATGTGCTGCCATGTCCTCACAGACGGCGGGCCATATGTCATCTTCAAAGGCCAAAATAATAAACAGCATCTGAGGAAGACATATTCCATCCTTACCAGACTGTGTTCTCTTCCTCAGGAAGAATAAGCAACTCCTTTCTAAACTACCAATTCCTACCTGTGTATCACTCTGGGCTAGACACATTGTTTCCCAATACAGTGTCCCTGCAAATATTTTGGGATGTGGAGAGCCATAGCCAAAAAATGACTCTTGCCTCTCTGCAGGCTGTTAGCCTGGCAGAAGCTGCTGAGCATAGAAGCAAACTAATGGGCAACTTCAAAGCACTGTAGCTAGAAAAAAAGATTAAAAAATCCTCCTTTGCAGTCCAGTGCCCTTCCTCAACCCAGCTCTTTTTGGCTGGATAAAATCCACTTTTCTTAGGCAGTTGCCTGGACTCCCTCTGGAGTCAGTGAGAAGTAAATGGGCAGATACAAGTGTGATTCTCCCTTGAGAGAAGGTGGGCTGCACCTTACAAGTGCCTGCTTCACAGGGAGAAAAGCAGTTTTCCAAGTATGGTAAGTAATAACAAAAGATATCTTTTATTTCCTCTTCCCACTTCTAGGTTTACCAGAATATGAAGAAAAATGTTTCTACACACAGTTCCAGCATCAAAACTAAACCATGTGTAAGCAGGGATGAGGAATCTCTGCTATCTCCAGCTGTGCTCCAGCATGAAGACTCTTAGGTTGAAAAATAATCTGGGTTATGGATTTGGTCTCAGTATTTTCATAAACTCCATGTAGCATAAATGTTTTAAACCACCACGAAGAAAAAAAACTGCTGCTCTAGTCACATTTCTTACGAGCCAGTCCATGTTTATGTTACTTTAAGGAGAAGACACAATTCATTTCTTTGAATTCAGGAAACGCTTCTACCGCAAGACAGAAGCAATGGTCATTTTGCTGCACCTCTACAACTGGATGTCTCTTTTCCTGGTTTTATGTAAATAGTGTCTACTCAATGTGTTGAATTCAGAGTGTTCCTGTCATATTTCAAACAAATACAAGAAAATCAATGAGGCTTTAGTCAACGTTCAAGCACAGCCTATGCATCTAGAGAGAACTGGTGTGATTTCCAGAAATGTTACTCACATCTTCAGCTCCAGCTGTCAGTGAGTGTTGGAAAAAAAAGTAGCCAACTTTAAATGCCCAAATTTTAAAATAGCAGCCTTGTTTTACACGGAACTATAAATTTGAGTGTGTTTAACTGTCTTACGCCACACATCTCAATTGCTGTGAAGTTCCTGATAGGTGTCCAGTTCAGGTGAGTTCATTTACAGCGAGTGATTCCTTCCTACCTAAAATAAGCATCGAAAACAAGCAGAAGGAGTGATATTTGGAGATGACCTTCTGCCTCCCTGGTCTAGAAATCCAGAAATCCAGAAATCCAGGTGGCTGTCTCCAACTGGAAGTCTCACTTCAACTGAGTTACTATTAATTCCATTCTTTGGGTTTTATGTGTTTTGATAGCAAATAGAAATGTTTAATTTTGAAGAAATTATCTTCCGTAGCAATTTAGGAGTGTAATATCATCGCTTCCAATTCCCAGGAGTTAGCCTGGGTGTATGAACCCTGCTGCAAGAAAATGAGAGTATGTCTCTTCAATTTTCTCCCAGATGCCGAGGACAATAACCTGATGTTTGCTGGGGTTTTGATATTGATAAGAAGACACGCTATTTTCACCATGAGGTTTGGGGATTCGTAAATGTGGCTTTCATCATGACTTAACGGGATATGTCTGTCTACATCACAGTGAATCAAGTTGACAATATATTAATTAATAGTTTTCTTCTCTTTTACATTTTACAAGATGTTAACTGCGGTTAGGATTTCCAGTGGCAAGTGTTATAAATGAATAACTGTTTGGATAGAATATGCTATCACATAAATTAAGCTGCTCTTTACTAACATTGTCCGAAAATAATTAATGTTGTAATACGATTATGATTTGCCTTTTTTTGTGAACATTGTGGAATTAGCAAGGAATTATTGATTTTTTAATCAGATATAAACTGCTGAAGAACAATTTGGAAATACAAAGGTAGAAATAAAACTTTAACATTGCATTTTCTGGAAAACAGGTATGACTTTTAACAAACTCATAACACAATCTCAAATTGTTCGGCAACAAGATGTCACTGTTAACGCACAGCCTGCACCAGCTGGAAAGCGGGAGCCGAGTGTCTTGTGTGGGCAGGAGTTTTCAGCCTTCAGAGCTGGAGGAGCTTAGTGCTGCGGTGGATGCATCCAAGCCTAGCTGGCCCTGGGAGCTAAGCAGATGTGAGCTTGGCTCATAGACGAGCAGAAGGGAATCCCATGTGATTTACAACATGCCAGGGAGTTGTGTCAAATGTTTTTCCACAAGATTAAAAAAGGAGTGGACAGAGGTCATCTGGCCCCATCATCGCTACCGAGCTGAGACTTGGGAATAGAAAGGCAGAGAGAGAACCTGGAGCGAACACAAACTCCACATGATGAACACACGAGAAGCGGCTCGGGCAACACAACTGTGTGTGAGGAAGTACAGTCGGAGAGAGACCCTCCTGCGCGAGCCGGACACGTCGCTGTGCGTCTGCTTCTCCACACAGCAGAGAGGGATGGAACAAAGCTACAGGAGCTATTCAGTGAAGAACGGTACCTTTTAGGAGCACATTTCCTTTCCAGGATGTTTCCAACAGAACCTCGCAAAGTGCTGGTCCACTCCTGAGGTGTGTGCAGAGCCGCAGCCCGGGCTGTTTCAGGAGCGGTTTCACAATCCTTGGAGGAAAATGCCCACACTTCTCTCGTTAGGATCCAGGCCCCTGCTCTGTGCCTCCAGGAGCGGGTTCTCTGGAGAAAGCGCTGAATTCCCCCTGAAGTGACCGGAGAGGGTTAACCTTGTTTGAGGACCTCCAGCAGAGATGCCATTAGTCTAAGCCAGATGCTTTAAGCCAGGCTGAGACTGACGGAGGCTCCGCGATCCTTAACCCGGGCAGAGGAGCAGAAGGGCCTGAGGGCAGTTAAAAGCGCTGAATGGCCGAGGGCACCGCGCTCTCCCTTAGCGCTGAGGAAGGGGCAGGGCAGGGGTACCTGGCGCCCCGAGCTGGAAGACGACGAGCTGGGGCCCATTGGGTTTCCCTTTTCCCTGCTGAAGCTGGCACCGGGGGGAGCCTGCAGCCCCCCGGCGGGGGGAGCAGCCCCGCACGGCTCCACACGGCTCCGCACGGCCCCGCACAGCTCCGCAGGGCTCCGCACTGCCCCGCACGACCCCGCACGGCTCCGCAGCCGGCACTGGGGGGATCCTGCAGCCCGCCGGCGGGGGGAGCAGCCCCGCACGGCTTCGCACAGCCCCCCACGGCTCCGCACGACTCCGTTGCCACAGTCGGCACTGGGGGGCGCTCGGCCTCCGCGTTGCGGGGCCGCCCGCTGCCGGGCCGGGGGCCGGGGGGGAGGGCCGGGCTGGGGGCGATGGGGCCCGGCAAAGGGAGAACCCACGGCCCCGCAGCACTGAGGGGCTGAGCCAGGTAGCGGGCAGCTCCCTCCCGCGGTGCGTTCTCCCAAACTACTGTGCCTGTGTGTCACAGGCAGCGGACACCAAAAACCAACCAACCAACCAACCAAAAGCCCCTTCTCTGTCCACTTCAAGAGAAAGTGGAAGTGCTTCTCCAACACGTCTCACCCTCGGGTTTGGGGTACCTGGGATGGGCTCCCTGAGGTCCCTCCAGCAGAAGCTGAGGCTAATCGTGAGTTGAACCAGAAGCGGGGGACAGAAGTGACCTTGTCATGCGGACTAGCAGTGGCTGTCCATTCACATGTTCACGGAGGGATCTGTGAAAGGGGATGGAGAAATCCAAGGGCGTATTTGCTACAGAGCTATTTGCAGATAGGTTACTTTTTAAGAGGCCACACTTCTGCTGGGAAGTATTTTGGGGATGCAGAAATCCAAGCAGGCTGAACATGACTGGATTAGGGCATGCTCCATGCAGCTGGCCACACCAGATCTTAGCCCCCTTCTCCCAGACACTGAACTAGATGAAGTACTTGGTGGCACAAGGCTCCCTCTTCCCAGCTAAATGCACTGCTGGGCTAGTGAATCACTGCCTCTTTCCCTCCCTCATCAATGGCTAATTAACTAGGCCCTGCAAAGCAAACCAGCTTTAAAAAAAAGGCACAAAAAGACCCACCCAGACCTGTGCTTGAGGAGACCACAAATAACTTCAGAAAGAGGTAAGACCTAAGCCCAACTCCTTCTCTCCCTTGGTGAGCATCCCAGTGCTGTGGGGTGGTGGGAAAGGAGCCCCTTCCAGCCAGCTGTCTGAGACCTGGACCACATTCATGCTTCCTGACATGCTTCCCAGGGATGAGATAAGCAGGGGAGGGCTGTTCAGGTCAGAGATCGTGCCTTAGAGGTCACTGCAATATTAAAATTTAGGGGTTTAAGGCTGTGCTGGAAAACTGATACAGCAACACCCCTAGCAGCAGTGTAGGTGCCTTGGGGTACAGTCTGGATCAGATCTCAGCTGAAAAGGAATTTTGAAGATTTATGTCCTGGAGAGAGGTGGAGAAGTGGCAGTGCTCCTGCAGCCACCTTCACAGAGGCACAGAGGGATGGGATTCAGTTTGTTTAGATACCACTTAGTTGGGATGAAAACCCATGGGAGATGCTGACAGTGGCCCACTCTTCCTGTCACGTGCTACTTACACCCACTTACTCATCTTATACTTACATAGTTCTACTTGACACTGCAGCTAAGCTTTGGCACTTAGCTGTGGCTGTCCATATAAGCCCAGAGGTGCCTCTTCCCAGCTGCACTAGGGTTCCCCTCCCTCCTTGCCCTATGCTATGGGGACATCACTGTCTTCCAGCCGAAGAAAGCCCAGAATTCTTCTAATGACAGCCCTCTGGTCCCACCAGTGCTATGACATCCCCATCCTCAGAAGAGGGTTGGAGGCTTCAGATCCTAAAAAGGAGGTGCCAAGCTCTAGTTTCCACCGTATTTCTCCTGGAGAAGTGACAACCTACCTGATGCGGACTGGGAATTCCTTTGGACAAACCTCCTGTGCCTGACGATGTCCTGGGTGCAGAGGGGCTGCGGGGCTAAACCGGGACGGAACCCTCCGAGCCGGGGCTGGTCCCCAGGAGCTGAGCGGCCAGAGGAGGGCGCTGTGGGCCGCGTCTGGGAGCTGCCCCCGAGATCCCAGCCTGTCCCTGCCTTTCAGTCCTGTCGGGGCCTCTGTTCAGTCCAGAAAAAATGTGGTGAGATTCCTCCACCCTCCCAGGAACTAGAAGAAGACAGCTGGGAGAAAATGGGAGCTGGTGGAGAGTAGTCGGGCTCCAGTTCCTCCTTGGAGCCAGAAGGACTGAGGGTTTTGTTTGGTTTGGAGGGAATAGGTTTGCCCATGGAGAAAGATGTGTCTTCTCCTGTCTTCTTACAGCTCCACAATAAGGAAAGGTCCCATGTGGGAGCCTTGACCTGCTCCCTGCCAGGCCAAGGAAGCGCTTGACAGCTGCCTGCCTTGGACTCCCACATTGCCTACCATGAAATGCTATCCACAAAACACCACAGCCCCGCAGGGATGTGTACAGTTACAGCCTTCAAAACCTTTGGCCTCACAAACAACAAACCATCTACATGGGCCAGATTGACCCTGTGCCTCTGCTGACTGAAGAGGCTTGCTGGATTGGACCTGCCATGGATCACGGGCTGAGGGGAGACAGAGATGTGGGGCAGCCACCCCGTAGCATCTTGCCATGGAAGGCCTGGGAACGGGATACATCAGCAGGACTAGCACTGCTGGAACGTGTGGGAGGACACGGCCACCGGCCCTGCATCACCTCCCTGCCAAAGCTGGATTTCAAAGCCAGGAGATGTAGGAAATGAATCAGTGAGGAACGCAATGAGGACATCAGCCCTTATATCGCCCCTGGGGCAGGGGGTGGGGGGGGATAGTCCATGGACTCACTGGTAGCCTGCAATGCCTGCAAACCATTTGGTAGCTGGAATGTGATGTTTTGCTTGGCATGGGGGTCAACACGTGCATGAAGGGCACTGTCCTGCCAGCTGGGCCAGGGCTTGCGGTTTCCCCAGGAGCGGCATGGTGCTGGGTGAGGGCTGGGGGCTGCCAGGCATCCCTGCCTCCAGGTGCCCAGCCCGGCCCAGCTGTGCCTCGCTGCGAAGCCGAAAGCGGCCGAGGAGCACCGTGCTCCCACGGCATCCCCCACGCCGGGCGCCGCCGGGGGCGGGGAAGATAACAGCGGCCCTGCGTGCTCCGGGGAGCGTCCGTACGGGGGCGGGCGGCGTGTCCTGGGGGGGCAGGGGGCGATAACAGCCGAGCCCTGGGCTCCCTCCCCGGGAGCTGGCCCCCGCCGTCGGGGCCGCCCCGCGGGTGTGCGCTGCCCGGTGACTCACGGCTCCCGTGGCCGGATCGGGCCTGGGCCTCGCCAGGCGGGACGTGCCGGCGGGGACCGGGGCACAACGTGCATGGCGGCTTGCCTTCCCCTTGCCATTTCGAAATCCAGGTGTCCCGGGGTCTCCGGTCGCAGCGCACCAGCGACTTCCAAAGGAACAGAGCAATGTCCAGCCCTCGCAATGTGCAGCGAGGCGGGGGTCAGCCCTTGGTCCCCCCATGCCACACCGAGCAGCTCTGCAGGGGACTGGCCCCTGGCACCGAGCGACTGCGGGTTCCCCCGCCGGCCTGTGGCTGCACGAAGCCCCCGGTACATAACCTGCCTTTCCCCCCGCCCCCCCTCTCTGCTTACGATCCTGTTTTCCGGAGGGGAGCGGGGGCGATGCGAGCTCAGGCCCGACGGCACCTGTGCGAAGAGGCCAGGCTGGCTGGGGCTGGCAGGACGGCGGGTCCCCAGCCTGGCACAAGTGCCCGTCCCCCCCGTCCCTGCTTCCTTCCCAGCAACGCAAATCCGCTCGGGAGCGAGCGCTGAGCATCTAACCCGCTCCTAGAGGCATGTGCTTAAACAAGCCGAGTATCAACCCCACGATAAAAGTATTGGGTTATTCTGCAACGTAATCTACATCAAAGCCTCGGGGGCTGCCGGCTTGAAAAGATCCAAGATGTTTTCTAAGTCCTTATCATGTCTGTGCTTAGGGGGAGTCATAAATTCCACAGGTCGGACTAACACACGATTCCTCCTTCTCTCTCCTCGGCCACCAAAGAGCTTTCAAGCAGGTTTTTTTTGTTGGGTTTTGTTGTTGTTGTTATGGTTGGTAGGTTGTTTTTTTGGGGGGCTTTAACCTTGCAAACAAAGCTCCTGGTTCCGTGTCGTTAAGGTGGGGGAAGAGGGGAAGATCACACACACACACACACTCCACCCTGAACTTCTAAGTGACAGAAAAATAAATTCTTCAAACCAGAAAACGATTAGAAATTAGACGAATCCGCATCCCCGCAAGAGTCCCGTCAAGCGGGAGCGGTCGGCGGAGGAAGGGTCGCGGGGGGTGCGCGGCACTCAGCCCTTCCCGGGGCTTACAGGGATATTTCTGGCCCGGAACGGGGGTCCCCGCACGGTGTTGCCCGTCCCCTTACCCCCCAGCTCGCCCTGGCCCCAGGGCCCGAGGCGACGATAAGCGCTGGATCCCAAGAGAGGTGTCCGCTCCGGACCCGGGCACCGGCCGCCGCCTCCCGGGGGAGCGAGGGGTGAGCGGCAGCGCCCTGTCCCCGGCGTTTCTCACGCCATCGTGCCTCTGACCTGACTTCTCCCGGGACTGGCAGATCCCCTCGGAAATTATTTCTTCATCCCAAGAAGTAAGGCTGGGGCTGACGGAGAAAGGCGGGAGCCCGACCAGAGCCCCGGGTGAAACAGCCCTTCGGTGAAAATACAGGGGTCAGCAGGGGGGGGAGTAAAAAATATATTTCCCTGCAAACGGTGTCCCCGATCAGGCACTTGTCGGTTTCAGAGGCATTAGGTCGCATTTCCCCGCTCAGGATCTAACAAGATACGAAAGAAACGAAAGAGGCAAAGAAGGATAGATCAGGGCTTTGCCCGCCCTCCGGTCCCGGGGTCCCCGCTCCTATCACGGGGCTGCCGCTGCGTGCCGGGGGTTGCGGAAAGACCCGAGACGGAGGCAGGGAAGGGGCGGGCGACTGCCAGGGCCGGCTTGGGAAACCTCCTGCCTCCAGGAGGCCGGATAGAAAAGGGGGGAAACCTGGCCGAGAGAGAGACCCCCTATCCCCAGTCCCCTCGTGACGCCCCGATCGCTGGGGAGGGCCGGACGGGAGACAACCCCTGCCCCAGTCGCAGCGAAGGGAAAAAACCATCACATTCCAGCCGACCAGCACCCAGGCACGCAGAGCCGGGCTGTGCGCGGCCCGGGATCCCTCTTACTGTAAGACAAGAGGGTCCCGGAGGCAGAGCGCACCCTGCCCCAGCAGCCGGGCAGGTCGCTGCGCGGGCCGGGACCGAGGGGCAGCCGTGCGGCGGCGGGTGCTGCAGGGCACCTCTCCGCGGGGGAAGCGGGCCTCCTCCCCCCGGCTGGGGACAGCTGGCAGGGCCCGGTCTGCATAGCCCTGGTGCTCGGGGGGGCCGCCGGGATGGCTGTCCAATGGGCCCAGGCAGAGCCGGGCCGGCTCCGCAGCGGACAGCGGAGCGGCGCCCTCGCTGCAG
>JAVJGJ010000014.1:22506475-22516763 GCA_035590215.1 Microhierax caerulescens | reverse complement strand
GGGACTGCTGGAGGGGGCGGCCGCGGCGGGGCCGGGCCGGGCCGGGGGGGCACGGTGGGAGCGGTCCCCCCCTCGCCTATGCACTACACCGCCCCGCGGGGCCGGCCGTGTGTACAGATGTACAGTGTAAGTGTCTCGTCGTCCAGGGGAAGCGTGGCCATCGCTTTATTAATATTATTATTATTACGTTTGGGTGTGGTTTTTTACCCTGGAGTTTGTTAGATAAAAGGGGAGCACTGCCTGCCAGTCAACCCCCGGTGAATCTCAGGGATCGGTCCGAGAGACCTTAGAAATATTGTTGGGCTAACGATGAATCTTAACAAGAAAAAATAATTAAAACACTTTTTTTTTTATTTTATATTTTATTTTACTTTCTTCTTGTAACCAGGAATATGCAAAATGTTCATCCTGCCCTAAGGGCCGGAGCAGACAAGATAAGGCACTGTTTAAACGTTCAGAAGTGAATTGCTTAATGTTAGACACTTGTAAAAGAGCCCGTAAATCTGGTGCTGACAGTCATCCAGCCAGATTTATTAGTCACAGTGCAGAAAAATTAGAAGAATGACGTCTCCTCTGAAAAAGGTGTCCTGTCATGCTTTAGTGTGGAGCCTTGCTTGTGTGTGCAATGTCCCGTCCGTTAAATTATGTGCTGTTCTCACCTCCTTACAGTTTTTGCCTTGTTTCAAGGTTGTTTCCAGTTAGTTTTCCAAAGTCTCCTTGGTTTGATCAGCTTTACATAGGCTTCACCCCACCAGGAACAGAAATCCTTGGAAGAGCCCCGTGCCGTACCAGAGCCCATCTTGCACAGGCTGTGGCCCATTTCCACATGCTGACTAGGTGGTGGGGACCAGGAAAGAGATGCCAAACGACTCACCTAGCCAGAGATGAAAACAAGGAAAGTCCAGCTGATTTGGCCAAATCACCCTGGCTGTTTGCCATGTGTACTTCTTACTTATGGCTGGGAGAAACCCCATGGGGAACCGAGGCCGTGCCACCAGGCTGGGGCAGCTGCTGCAGCCAGTGCCCTGGGCTGTGCATGGGGCCAGCTTATGTGGGCCTGGGCCTCACCAGGGATGGGAGCACTGCCCAGCCCCGAAGACATTATTATCTGGGTTTCTGACCTTCCCAGCATTTGGCCCCATGTTGTTCTGGTTTTCTTGACAAATTTATTTAGGATATTCCATTTGCTTGCTTTGGGGTACTTTTTGGTTTTGCTTGCTGACTCTTTTCTCATGTTCTTGCTGAAAGCCAAACCCAAATGTCAACAGGATCTGCAGGACTGCATGGGGAGAATTGGTTTGCCAGGGCCTACCTCCACAGACAAGGTAGCTCTCTCTGCCTGAGAGACCTTGGTGAGCACCAGAAATGGTGAGCACCAGCCCCAAAGCCTCCACGCGGCATTTTGGCCACATGTAGCTCCATGGCTTGCTGGGCCAGGGGCTGGTTGCTGGCTGACAGGCTGATGGCAGATGTATGGCCATGCAAACCTGAACCAGGGCTCCTGAGCCTGGGGGAAGACCATGGCTGCAGGCAGCACCTCCAGTGCAGGGAACCTGCTTAATTTTCTGCCTGGTGCACAGTTGCTGAAGTGGGTTTGGCCAGGAGACATGGGTGCAGCTCCCAAGCAGTTATGCTCATTGCACGTGGGCTTGACGCACACCATGTCCTGCTGGGTCCCATGTCCGTGGTTCGGGCTGGACCAGAGGGAGGCAGGAGCCAGATCCATCCTTCTTTGCCTCTGTAGGGTCCTTGGATCTTTCTGGAGAAGCTGCTTCCCTGGGGACACCTAAAGCTAAGCAGCACCAAACTGAGGGGCTTGGCTCTGCAGCACCAGCTGTAAACCAGAGGAGAGCAGCTGCAGCAGGGGGTGGCCAAGTTGAAGGGTTTTGCAGGCCCCACAACGCACTCGTTCCTCTATGCTCTCCCCGGAAGGGCACGAGGGCTCTCGGGGGAACAGTGGCCATGCCAGCAGCCAAGATGCGGGCAGCCCCGGGCGGTGCCATCCCTTCGAGGATGCCCTGTGGTGGCCGGGGCCACCCCCGCAGCATTGATCCCTGGCCCACCCAGCGGCTGCCTGAGTTGCTACGCGTTGCTGCGATACGCCTGTCAATAAACCCTGTTTGGATTGTGGAGCAGAGCGCAAGGTTTGTTTGTTTAGTGGTTAGAGGTTCAAAAGTCGGCATTGTCCCACTGCAAACGAGCCCAAGTTTTTTCTCCCTAAGGAGAAGCTGGTCTGCGGCGAGAGGGAGGGAGAGATATCGGTGGGCCCTTTTATTTGCTTCCAGGAATAATTAATGGCAGCGCGAAAAAAAGATGACCACAGAGTTATGAAAGACCATTGATAAGTAAATTAATCACAAAGGGCCTGGGGGTATAAGAGGTGCTGCTTGGCGTGGTTTTGCTGGCATTTCTCCATGCCATGGGGCTGGGGTGGCACAGGACTCTCAGAGCAGCCTGGGACTCCTCACCACAGTGGTGGCACACAGACACCCCTGGCAGTGGCCCAGGCATGGCAACTTTTGGGACAGTTCCTGTAGCCCCTCAGCACTGTGCTCCTCGTTGGTTTTAACACTGAAAACAGCAAAATTTCTCTTTCTTGCCTGTAGGACTTTTGAGAAAGAGTTGCCCACATTGAAGTGAACTGTTTGATGTCCACGAAAGTTTCCTGTCTCTGAAAAGTTCATTAGAGACATGTAAACAAACCCCACACATTTTAAACACCCCCATTCCAGGTCTCTTCCCCTCTTTGCTAGTGAATGTTCATTTTCTGGGCTCTCCTCAGATGGCAATGCAGAGCTCAAATTTCTCGGTGTAAAAAGGAACCAATCAAGCAAACTATATCCACACCCAGTTTAAAGCATTTCCCCCCTCCCATCCCCAAACAAATAAACCACCAACCTTCCAGCTTGCTTTATATTCCTCTTGCACCATGAAGGAGCGTAAAAAGGCACAAACTGGATATCTTGTTTATTCGGGGGGATGTTTGCAGGCATCTGGATCAGTCCAGTGGCTGGACCACAACAATGAAACAAAAGCACCATTTGGGAGATGTGCGCTGGTTGTGGTGACCCCTGCACAACCCACAGGTGTTTTTACCCCTCCCAGAGCTCCCCACAGCAGCGAGCCAAGCCAGACTGATGGAGTACAATGGGTCAGAGCCACTGCACCTTCCTTGCCTGGCAGGGGCTGCAGTGGGTGTCCTTGGAGACCCTCTGTCCAGGCTGGGTAAAATCCAGGAAATCAGGTTTGGCTCCATAATAGCAGGGTGGCAGTTCCCTGCACTCCTTCTCTTGATAGATTTTTGTGCTCCTGTCACTGTGCAACAACAAGCACTTAGGAACCCTTCTTTTGGCTTAGCTCTTGGCTAAAGAGAAGAGTTTCTCAAGAAAGCTCTCTGAGTTTTGGGCAAGAAGTGCCCCTGTGTGTCACAGCCCAGCGTAGGTAGAACAGTAAGGTACTTTAGATAGAGGGTGTGGGTAACATGTAAAGCAAATGTCTGCTTTCTCTGGAGTATCTTCTAGGGGCACATTATGGATCCTCAGCCTGATAACTGAGCACTCTGGATCTGCAAAATGAAGACAGTAAGTTTTTTAAAAAGTAAAAAAAAAATTCAAAACTTCTATCAGCAGTAAGTAACAACTTCAGATACCGCCCTCTCCCCATGCTTTTTGCCTACATGAGTGGCTTCTGTGAGGCAGGTCATTTCCATCTGTGGGTGAAGCAGGGGCTGGAAGCACACATCCCAGGCAATTGAGAGGAGGCAGAGCCCATCCTTCAGGAACTGAGCCGGGGGTTGCTATGGGTGACTTAAACCCTGGCTCCAGAGGGCTGTGTGAGGCCATGGGTTTCTCTTTGCCTCTTCATCAGTGGCTGGAGTGGAAGAGGAAATCACAGAGTTTACAATTCTGTTGACACAGCTCTGCTGGATTAAATGCTTCGTAGCCAAAATTAATGACCGAATACTTTCCTTCAGTCCCACCCGGGTAATGGAGCTACGTGCTGAAATTTAGAGCAGTTACAGCTGAAAGCAGAAGTTGAGTTGATGCCAGGGAAGCAGTGCTGGAGGCCTTCCAGGAGCAAACAGCTTGTAAATGGTGGGGAAAGTCAGCAGGACACAAGTCTTCTGAAGGCACGTCCAGCTGCACAGGTAGCTTGGTGAGAAAACAAGGCCACCTTGGCATGAGAGGTCATGGGATGGGTGGTCTGGTGCAGCAGAGGACAAGTGCCAGGGAGATGCACACTAGGAAGCTCCCTAGCAAAACAGCTCTGGTTACTTGGGGAAAGCCATAGCAGAGAAGTGTCAGGAACCTCTGGGTTCAGATGGGACAGATGGGGCCAAACTCTCCTGGAAACCTCAGCAGGCCTCTGGGCTTTGCCCTAGCTGAGCTCCTTGGCGGAGCAGGACACTGTCCCTCTCCTTGCTGATGAGGAGGGGCTGCTTCCTTCTCACCTGCATGTTCAGCCCCACTGTGGCTCAGCTGAACACAGGCAGTTTCTTCTAGTTAATGTATCATCTTCTGCAATGTCTGCAATTCCATTCTTAGGTTTTGGCACTTTCAGAAGTCAAACTTACCTTCTTTGAAAGACAGGGACAGACACTGGCTTGCAAAGGGGCAGGAAAAATTTGAGCTATTCACTAAAACAAATAGTTTGTTGCCAGGAAACTGGAGTCAGAGACTGGGGAATCCCTTTCTAGCCCTGTATTTCTGACGTGAAGTACCATCTATTTTGGGACAACACCCACTGGATCCCTCTCCAGATGTTTTTAAAGTATGGGAAAAGAGAGGATGAAAACTCAAGGATCATTCTCATTTCATGTTCTCGTGGATGTCTAGATAGAGATCTGTGGCATTCAGCAGGCCCCAGTCCAATTAACCATTGGCAGGTAACAGGAATAATTTTCCTCTTGTTCCTAATTTTCTCTAATTATAATAAAATTTAGCCTAACGCAAAATCTAATGTAATCTATCTATCTATAATAGATAAACTATCTAATGCAATATCTGACATAGTGCTCAAGGTAGAGGTTTTGATTCAAGTCCTCAAATTATTAAAAGTGCGTCATTCCATTGCTTAAAGGTCTTGTGTATGTCATAGAATCACAGAATAGTTTGGGTTGGAAGGGACCTTCAAAGATCATCTTGTCCAACCCTGCTGCAATGAGCAGGGCCATCTTCCACTAGACCAGGCTGCTCAGCACCATCCAACCTGGCCTTGAATGTTCCCAAGGATGGGGCATCTACCACCTCACTGGGCAACCTGTTCCAATGTTTCACCACCCTCACTGTAAAAAATCTCTTCCTCATATCTAATCTAAATCTACTCTCCTTTAATTTAAACTTCTAACTGCTCAGCCTGCTGATCCCTAGCACTTGAGCTGGACTGAAGGCATCTAGACAGATGTCACATGTAACATCTGGTTTCACTATCTGCCTCCTGACACCCCCGTACCCAGCTGTAGCAGGCAGGGTTGGAAAGAAAGCCTTTGTGTACTGCTCTTGCAAAAGAAGAGCACAAGCCAAAAAGAGCACATGGACCTTTCCTGCTCTCAGCATTCTTCTCCTCTTAGTCAGCCAGCTATTTTTTGGCAGCTGTCGCAAGCTCATGTAGTTTTGCTTTTGAGTCAGATCCTGTTCCCCTGACATGCCTTGCTGCTTTCCACAGAGTCACAGCCCATCCTCCAGATAACTTGCATAGAGCCGAAGACCTTTGTGACAGAAAAGCTGCCTTATCTGCGGCATTCTTTGGAAAGGGATGCTCCTCGCCGCAGAATGTCCCTTCCTCTACAGGGAAACAAGACGAGCTTTCAGCCCTGGAAACTGAGATTGCTTGTGGTCTCATTTTTCTGTGCCATGGTCTGGCCATGCAGACAGCAAAATCTCTCAGAGCTACAAGACTTGCTTGGTCCCTTGCCTCCCCGAGTGACAGAAGAAAGGCCAGTTAGGGCTTCCAGCAAGAGCGTGCTTGTAAGCAAGGCCTTGTAGAACACCGACCTTCTTGGTCAGGGGGGTCTCAGGATTTTTAAGATTCTGCATTTAGTTCTGCATTTAGGCATCTTGAATGGAAGATGGGCAAGACACGGACACTTGAGGCCACCTGAGCCTCCAAAGGCATTTAAGTTCCTACATCAAGCAGTAGTGAAGAGGCACTAGCATCCAAAATGCCTCTTCCTTTTCCCACAGTTTAAAAATAAGCTAATCCCTCTCATGGAGATTGTCAAGAGTGATATAAAGAGCTGTGTAATGTAGAGGAATGAAGCTGGGTTAATTATCATTGATAACATACAGCTGTGGGCTGGCTTCAGGGGTGTCGGGTTGGCTGGTGTAGACAAGGTGCTGCTGTGGCTGGTTCTGGTAAGAGGCTGGGCAGCCAAGGGAGAGGGAGCAGCCAAGGAAGAGAGAGGAGGAAGCAGAGAGAGGAGAGAGAACACATGCCCTGGAAGAGGAGAGACAAGGAGAAAGCACGAGAAGGACTGGCAAGAAAAGTATGTTGGTATGAGGTGGTAAAAGACCTTGTTGCAGTGGGCTAGTTTGGAGAGTGCTGTGACAACGTAACAGTTAACTATTGAAGTAACTTTAAAGATAACCCAAGCTTTCAACTACATTTCAGGGAAATTCCAGTCCTCATCTAATCTAGGGATTCTTTTGTTGTTGTCATTTTTATTTGTAGAATTTAAGAACAGGAACTGAAATTTCCATTAGCTCTCAGTGAGAATCACCTCCTATCAGCAATACCAAAGAATTGTTACTCTAGTTTCAAGTAAAAATGTACTTCTTTTTGAATTGTAAATTCCAATAATAGGAAGCAATCAAACTACTCATTTTTCATATATAGTAAGTGCAGTATATTGTTTCTCTGGCGATAATGGTCATTTTTTAGGTCATATTTGATCTTCATCAAGATGCTTATATGCATCTGTAGGTGTACAGGTAACCGCAGTGAGCTGAAAAGGGGTCTCTAAAAACATCTTGCACAACTACTGCCAGGAATGTAGTGACTCAGAAGAAAAAACTACCTTCTCTTATCAGAGGTGTATTTCTTCCTCCAGGTCTTCAATCTAGAAATGTGATCCTTTTTCTGTTCCCAGTAACAACACCCTGCTCTTCCAAAGCCAGAGCAACCGTTTGGACCTCTCTTCCTTTCTCAGTCACTCCCTCGCCAAGCTCCCATTGTGGCTTCGAAGGTGTTTTCCATCCTCAGAGGCTTGGCCTCTGCCAACGGCTCCTGCCAGTGAAACATGCCCTATGTTATCTCTTTGCCTGTGGGCTCACGCACCTGAACTGGGGTGAAAAAAACCAGCCTCGATGCTGGTCCAACAAAAGCAGCTGCCTGAGCAGGGGCAGCCAGGGCTGACACAGAGAGGGCTCAGCAGCCCCAGCAAAGTCCATGGTGGTCCAGGGGCTGGGGGGATTCAGCCTCCTCACATGCACATCCCTCCCCAGGTATCCTGCCACGGGCATGGGTGAAAACCCACCTCCTTTTCCTCTTGGCCTAGGAAAGTGATCCTGTATCCTCCGTGGGCTGGGAGCTGCCATCGCACCAGTATCCTAGTGCCAGCCCCTTATGCATGAGATGGCAAAAATCAAGTGTAGAATGAGAAAGAAAAGGCAAGAGGCAATTTTTCTGTCTCAAATACCAGGAGTGAGACCACTTCTGCTGCAGGAAGGAGAAGAGCTGGGGCTGCAATGCCAAGTGTCCCTGGGGGCGGGGGGATGCCCAGCTCCCCTTTCCTCAGCTACTTGATGCCTCCCTGCTGAGAGTGAGCCCAGGCAGTAGTGCCACTCGCTCTGACCTGGCAGCTGCCTGTGCCCCATGAGGTCCCTCTGGTCAGTGGGAAGCCCTGACCAGTCTGTGATCTGCTCTGAAGTCCAGAGCAAAGGGAGACCCTGCTGAGAGAGACATAAGTCAATGCACCACAGCAGCCTGCAGATCCCACCGAAAAAAGAGTGACAGCCCAGCAGCCGCTGCTTCTTTCCAGAGAGGTCCCTCACCGTGGGCCACCAGGCCACCCTCTTCTGTGGCCACCCAGCCTGCTTAGCCACGGCTCCCTTTCTGACAGCCCAGGGAAATGCAAGGGCAGGTGTGAACTGCTAGGAGCACGTCAGCACAAACTGATGATTCATGCTGGAGGAATCAGCGATGCGGTTTTATCTGACCTTAAATGTTTCAAGCAACAGTCCTGATGGTTAATCTCGCTCAGTATATTTTTCTTTTGTGAACGTGGTATATCATTTTATGAAAGACATGAGACGCTACTTTCTCCCAAGTCAGCATGTGCTCAGATCCCTGCAGCAGTGCTCTTCACATTCAAGTCAGTCCTGGTTTAGAGGTTCTCGGGCTGGCTCCCAGCTGCTCACTGCTCTGGCACTCTGCGGCATCAAAACCCAAGAGCGGAGTACTTGTCTCACAGAGTCAAGGTCAATGTCGTGGCATCTTTTCGCTCTCATGGAAATTTTCTGAAGTCATCCAGAACCTGCTGAGATGACAGGAATTTTCCTTGCTGCCATCAAGATGCCCACTTGATAAGCTACAGAAGCAGAGATCAGGGTGCATTCCTACATCTGTCCTAATAAATTCAAAAGTGCCAGGAAATATTCCCGGGCACTGCAGCTCAACCACCTGGGTTGGTAAATGCATAGTATGATCTACAGCCAGCCCTTGGTTGCCCAAGGAACTCCTGGGCACGGTTTGACAGTTAGTACAAGCAAGGGATTGTTCCTGGGACACAGTTTGGGTGCAACCAGCCTGTCCTAGAGTGTAACAGGTAAAGTCATCTGCAAATGGGCCGTTTGGCAACAGCTGGCCTCAGCGCTGAGGAGTCGTCTGCGGTATGCTCAACTTATGAGTGTAGATGGAATGTCAGAAGTCACATAAGGCAGTTCAGGAAATGCATTCCTTCTCGTGCTTTTGAAAGAAGTCCTGGATACCTGGAGATGTGGACACACTTAGTCATATGTTCCAGGGAATCTACTCCTTTGTGTTTACTGCCTCAGCAGGAAGGCAAAAGCAGCAGACCCGGGGTAGATGCTCCATCTGTGCTGAACTTATAGTACTGATTTCTGCTGTAATCGCCAAGAAGTTGCCCAGAACTGAGCCTGTGGAGTTGGTGGGGCTAAATTGGCAGGATGAGGACAGCTGCCATCACCTGTCTGCCAACACCAACCTGCTGGCACACTGACCAAGGGCAACATGAGAAGTAAGGGCTTCCAGCAGAATTGCTACCTGCTTCTTCACAGCCAGAACTGTTCTCATTGCAGCTTCTCTGTGCTGTGGGGCTGGAATGGGCTTGGGCCACGCTCCAGGAGCCTGTGCTTTTTGCATCAGGAAGGTCTGGGACCACAGCTCTGCAGAGACACTACTGCTCTGCAGCTGCCCGGTGGGTGGGTTCTGGGTGGTAGTCAGGGGGGTCTGAGTGACAGAAAGAGAGAGGAAGGAATGAAGGAAGGAGAAAAGAAAGAAGAAAGGGGAAGGAAGGAAGGAAGGAAGGAAGGAAGGAAGGAAGGAAGGAAGGAAGGAAGGAAGGAAGGAAGGAAGGAGAAAGGAAAGGAAGGAAGGAAGGAGGGAAGACAGAAGGAAAGAAAGGAAGGAAGGAGGGAAGAAAGACAGGAAGGAGGGAAGAAAGACAGGAAGAAAGGAAAAAAGAAAGGAAGAAAGGAAAAAAGAAAGGAAGGAAGAAAGAAGAAAAAGAAGGAAGGAAGAAGAAAGGACAGAAAGGAAGGAAGGAGGGAAGAGGGAAAGGAAGGAGGAAAGAAAGAAGGAAAGGAAGGAAGGAGGGAAGAAAGAAAGGAAGAAAGGAAAAAAGAAAGGAAGAAAAAAGAAGGAAAGGAGGGAAGGGAGGAAGGAAGAAGAAAGGAAAGGAAGGAAGGAGGGAAGGAAGAAAGAAAGAAGAAAAGGAAGGGAGGGAGGAAGGAAGAAGAAAGGAAAGAAAGAAAGGAAGGAAGAAGGAAAGAAAGGAAAGGAAGGAGGAAAGGAAGGAAGGAAGAACGGAAGAAAGAAAGAAGGAAAGGAAGGAAGAAAGAAAGGAATAAAGAGAGAAAGGAAAGAAGAAAGAAAGGAAGGAAGGAAAGGAAGGAAGATAGAAAGAAAGAAAGAAGAAAGGAAGGTAGAAAGAGAGGGAAAGAAAGGAAGAAAGGATGAAAGGCGGGAAGTGAGGAAGGAAGGAAGATAGCAAGAAATAAATAAAGGAAGGAAAGAAGGAAGAAAGAAAGAAAAAAGAAAAAGAGAAAGACAGGAAGGAAGAAAGGAAGAGAGGAAGCGAAGAAGAGAGGAAGAAAGGAAGAAGAAGGAA
>JAVJGJ010000014.1:22495158-22506141 GCA_035590215.1 Microhierax caerulescens | reverse complement strand
GGAGCGGCAGGGATCAGAGCTGGCAGGAACACGGGACCTCCTCGGGGCCGCATCGTTGCCTTGATCCCGAGCGGAGTCGCCTCCGTTGGCACATCCACCCTCCATTCCCCGGGCTTGTGCCACCAGGGATCAACAGGAGGAGTTTTGAAATCGCTCAGCATCCGTTTCCCTCCCAGCAGCACAGCAGCACCAAGTACAATTCCACTTGTCCCCCTCTCTCTGCAGGTTTTGTTTTGGTTTTTTTTTCCTTTTTCAAATACTTATTGCTGTTGCAGTGCATCAGCCATTGCTGTCATGTAATACGCAACCCCGTGGAGCAGAACCTGCAAATGTCTGTGGCACCATCTGGAGAGCCCTGGTGGCACTAAAGAAAGCCATTATACATCCTACATAAACCGTGCTTGAATGGCTGAACAAATCCCTCCTCCTCCTCCTCCCTTTCCTATCCTCAGATCTCCTCACACGTTGTAGCCCTGGTATACTCCTTCACAGCTGCCCTCCAAGAGTCTGATCCAAATCCCATTCAAATCACTCCCGTTGGCTGCAGTTAGCTTTGGACCATGGCCTAGACCTCCTTTGCTGGATCTTGGCTTTATGCCTCTGCCATGCCCTCACTTGGAACGGTCTCTGCCTGCCTGAAGGCTCTCTTTCATCAAATTCCCCTTAGCCCCATTTTGTCCAGGACGCCCCTCTACACTGGGCAAATGGTGGCTTCAGGAGCATATTGGGATGCAGCAGGGACCATGTAAGAGATGGCAGAAGATGTGGAGATTATGGGCCAAGGGAGGGTATCTGCTGGAGTGTCAGCAGGGAAACAAAGGTGGCCAACAGCCAAGATGTGTTGAGCCTCATAAGGCAACTTAAGCAAGGCAAAGAGGTTCTTCAGCAGGGCAAGGCAAGGGGCTGACAGTGAGAGAGGGCTGAACCAGTACATGCCCTAAGAAAATAAATGTATTAGCCCAGTTTCAAACAGGGCAGTACTGGTGGAGGGAAGTGAAGGCGATGGCAAAGAGACTCCTCAAAAATAGAACTGGAGCACTTTCAAGGGCTCACTTCATCCAACCCCCTTTTCCTTGGTTACGCTGACTGTAGTCATGGCATTGCTGACAGGGCTGTGCCTTATCTGCTTCTCAAACTGTCTAGTGGGGAGACTCTTACAGCCTCTCCAGGCAATTTCTTCTGACTGTTTTCACTGTTCCTCACTTGTCTTGCTGTAAAGAAGGCTCCCAAGGCATCTGCTCCACCCACATTTCTTCTTGTCATTGCAGCCCTCCCACAATGGGCACAGGACAGTTCTCCTTGGAGCCATGTCCTTGTTCTAAAACTTACTGTATTTCCCCTCAGTCTGCTCTTATGGCCAAATGTAAATATAAACTCCTCAGATAAATGCCTTTGGGATTTTTTCACAGCACTCTGCAATACAGGATAAGCCCTATGGTTCTTTGTAAAGCCAAATAAAAAGAAATATCAGAAGTGCAGCATCATGGTTATATACACAAATGCTTGGAAAACAGGACTTGCAAGGACTGGGCAGTTCATTTTCTTATACACATGGGCTTGAGACCCACTCCTGCATGCTGAAGTTGCAACCTTTCCCTCTTTCAGAATCCCCACACAGAGGCTGCAGCAGTGGAGGAAACTCGAGGCTGCACAACAAGCATCCCTCTTCCCTGACCTCCTTTCCACAAGGAGCTCTGAAGGTACCTGAGGCTTCCAACACATCTTTTTTTATCTCTTATGGGTCTGTCCCTCAGCAGAAGTCTCCCTGGGCCAGAAACATGACTAACATCCAGCAGAGGAGTTAGGAGGGATTAGAGGAACAGGAGTGTGCCCTCCAAGCACTTCACAGGCTGTTAGGTAAAATCACCTCCCACAGGTTTTACTCCCCCTCCCCACTCTTCCAGCGGCTGTGCTGTAACCGTGGTCCCATGGGTTGCTCTCCTCTGCCTCCCTGCCTGCCTCTCCCTGTCCCCCAGGTCCTGCAGGAGCACCCAGATCCTGCTTTCTGTCAAAGCCAGTGCAGATACCAGTGCAGGGTGAGTTGTTTCTGAAAATGAAAAAGATGGCGCTTTTTGCAAGACGCTGAGTATTTTGTTGGGTTGATGAGCTGAGCCATCTCATCCAGCTGCTCCTGTTTGCTACAGAAACAGCTGGCAGACAGGGAGCACTAGCACTTCAGACTAACGCGACATGCCACTGGGTGCACAGGCCGGGATGTGATGGCTTTCTGGCTCCTTCCCATCCACTGGTGCTCCCTAGCTCTGCCCTTGCCTGACAGTTACTCCATCTGCATCACTGCTTTCTGCCCATGCTTCGTTCTGTGCAGCCCTGAAGGAGAGAGAGGGCTTGAAAGCAAATTGTGCCCCTTCTCCTCTGCCACCTTCCTGGCTCCCAGTCCCAGCTCCTTCCCTGTGCCATGGAGGGAAGTGCTGTCTCTCCAGTTGCTCTCCCCCTGGCTGGCTTTTAGCTCATGCTGCATCCTCTTCCATCTCCCAGTCCTGGCTCCATAACCAGGCACAGAGCCAGGCTGGCATCACACAAGCATGCAGAACCCCACGTCTCCCTCCGTCTCACTTCCCCAACTTGATGCTGGCGTGGCCTGCAGGTGTCAGCTTGTCTCTTCTTTTGTCCTGACCTTAACTTGTAAAAGCTCTCCCCCTCCTGAGCCACCCTGTCCCCGCTCTTCCTCCCTCCCCCCACCTCTCCCCAGTGTTTGCAGGTTTATAGCCAGTGAAGAATGAAGCCCTGACATATCTGGCGATCACATCTGGAGCAGAAGCATGGACACTAAAATTTTCTAGCAAGCTATCACTGCTCCCAGCCCTCTGTCATCTAATTGCTGGGACTCCTCTGGGAGGGCAGGATTTTTCAGATCTTCCATGAGCAGTGCTGGTGTGTGGCTTACCTCACTTCTCAGGGCCAAGTTGAAAGGATGGGATAAAAGCAGGCGTAGGAGCAAAAAGGACTTAGCTGGAACAGGACATAAATCTGCCACCCCAAATGGATTTTTATCTCCCACATCTCTGCAATTCTCTTGACAATTTCCAGTGCCTGCATCTAAACCAATTGGGATGATTTTTCCCAGGAACTGTGAGGCAGGTCTATGAGATGTTTTGCAAAAAATAGCTTTATTTAGAGTCCTGGGCAAGTGTGTGTACCTGATTTGTACAGGGACAAATTTCCAACCAGGGAGAGTGGGAACAAACCCTGCATCTAACAGTGATAATTACTAGTGCAGAGAAACTGCAAGAGATGCAAATCTCTGCTGGAATCCTAACACTTTCCCTTAGTGTAAGGACCCGGAGGAACGTGGAGATGGGTAAGCAAATTCCATCACATCACAAGGGGGAATTAAGCTTCCACAGGAAAGCTGCAAGCTGCAATTAACAGCTAAGTAAAACACACAAAGTACCTGGTTTCTGTATCATGACTTGTTCCCTAGAAGCAGAACGGCATTCCCAGCTAATAAGCTCATTGGCATCATAATCCTGTAGTTGTTGAGGTCTTGGCACTACATCAGTTACTTCTTCTTCACCCTTCTCCATCAATGTCTCCCTCTGGCTTCTTCCCATAACAAACCAAACAGCTTCAGCCTTCACTTGCACCTCTTCTGACCCCTCCTGCTTTCGGTGCCACCTTGCCCTTCTGCCTGCCCAGCCATTGACAGTGTTGCCTCCCACCACTGTTCCTCTAACTTGCCCTGTAGGCCCACCCTCTCCAGCTTCTGCTTTTTGAGCTCTTGGGAAACTGCTCTTGCTAATGTCTTTAATAAGTCTCTGATAAGCCACAAGTTGCTTAGAAAATTCATCTTGTCCTTTGGCTTCTTCGGACGCTGATATAAAGAGAAGGGAAATATGCTGTCTCCTCCTTGCTCAGAGGACAAGAAACCATGAGCTATAACTGCAACAGAGACCAGTTGGATGTTAGGAAAATATGTTCACAGTAGGAATAAAGATGCACTGGAACAGAAGAAGATTGGGAAATCTGCGGTTCTGTGAATGTGCGGACTTAGTGAAGAGGACAGAGCAACATGTCTGGAGTGATCCTGCTTTGAGCAGAAGGATAGAGTGGAAACCTCAGTGGTTCCAGTTTCAGTTCTCTTTTTGCTCCTAGGAAATCCCTTTCATTCCCACGTAAGGGTCACGTGTCTGTGCATGTTATGGTCCTTTTCATAAAGGCAGCTTTATGTCCCCTTAATCTCATGCTCAGCTCAAAATGCTGTCTTGCACACCTGCCATCAGATGTACCTCTTCCTATCTGAAGTGAAACTGTCCCAATAAGGTCTGTGGGAAGAATATAACAGAACCATCAATGATGTGGCAACAGAGGGTGAAGCTGTGAGCGAGTTTCCAAACACAACTTCAGGAACCAGCTGTGACTGTCACAACTGGTTTTACCACATCCATTCCAGAGCATAGGATTTGATGCCTTCAAAGTAAAGGGAGTTCCCCCTCAACCCCATCTCTGGCAATTTTCATTCTTGGGATAAAAATTTAGCTTACAGTGTGGACTAAAAAACCCAGGATTTGCTATTTTGCCGGCTTATCTTGAGCAATGTCACCTCACACAGTTTCACCCTTAGCCAAATACTGACTCACCAACAAAGGGTTAGCAACAGAAAAGGAGAGAGGGCATACCAGATGACAGATCAGCTTTCACTGCTGGAAGCTTGGCAGGGAGGGGCACATATTTTGAATCAGGGGGGACCTGAAAAGTTGTGCTGAAGTGTAGTTAAAAGCCGGGATGCAGTTAAAAGCCAGTAGCTTCACTACCGCTTGCTACAGAGAGGTATAAGCTCCTCTCCAGGAAGGGCTGTGTTCCAAACATGACTCTGGAGCCCTGCGATGCCGCACCCAACTAAGGCTCCCAGCAGGTAACTGTTTGCTTTTCTTTGGAGAAGGATTTGGGCCAAGGGAAGTGGTGTTCAAACACAGGTCTCCACGCAGTCCGGGAGCTGTTATGCCTCCCCTAGCTCCACTTTGGTCCTGAGACAGCTTGGTCTTCTGGCATGGGCTGTCGGTGCCCTCTGTTCTCTCAGAAGGGAGCTCCCTTTCCTGGTTCTGGCTTCTTCTTATGCCAGTGAAGTCATTAAACACTGCCTGCCTCTGCTCCGTTCTTTGAGGTCTGCAGGGAATGTGCAGCTAAACATACAATGGCACACACGGCCTCTGCTCAAACAAAATACCAGCATGCTACGAGTCACTCATGGAGACAGCTCTTTTCCAGTCTCCACTATCAAGTCTAGCCCTGCAAGTGGAGACACAACCATCATACCCTTTGCTTTCCATGCCTGCTAAAAGCGTTTTACTCTTTAATCTTAAGCACGCTGTGCCAAGGCTTCTTGAGCAGATGCTTTTCCCCCCTGGGTCTTGGTCAAAGAACAGGGAGGACATAAAGCTGCCACTGGCACCAGCTCATCATAGCTAGATCAGCTCTGCCATGAAATGAAGCCCAGAAACCCCCTCTTTGCCAACGCTTTCCAAGCGGGATGCTCTATACCTGCTTGAGATGCTTCTGTTCTTGGCCTGTTGGTCCAGCCCACCCTCATCTTTCACATTTATTCCCTCCCAATTTTTGGGTTATCAGTGAAGAATATGGCTGTTTTCCAAGCCACCTGCTTCTTCTGCCCAGTGGCATCCTGGTGGATGGAACCAGGCATCAGGGATCCTGTGGACAAGGGGTTCCTCCTAAAGGTACCTCGGTCAGAGGCAGCACAACTGCAGCCTTTCCTCCTTCCAGCAGTGCTACTGCTGGCAGCAAACAGTTCCTGGAACAAGACCTGATACAAGGCAGCAAGGCCTAATAGTAGAGGAGCCACAAGTTTGATTTACCTGCTCCACAAACGAAGCTGTTCAGGCATGACTCATCACCGAGGTATGCTGGGGAAAGAGAGGGACTCAGTTCATTTCCTCTGCATTTTATTTGTCCCCCTGTTGTGATTCCAGAAGCACTGGGGAACAGAGGAGCTGCAGATCAGGACAAGTGGTAGGAGGAGAAGAGTTGGAGAAAGACGAGGAGAAGCCTTCCCTCCATGCACTTATTTCTCTGCTCCATCATTCTTTGTGCTCACAGCTAAAGTGCTGCTGGGGCACATCAGTGCTTGCAAGGTGCACAGAAAGGTACTGTAAAGGGTGCTGGAAGCCAGTGGGGCAGCAGCAATGAGGATAAATGGTAAATGGAATTAAGTAGTAGATAAGTGAAAGTAGGTAGTATTCACTACTAAAATAGGCACTGCAGGGTTTCCACATTTCATTGTCCTCCCTAGGTACTAAACCAGACACGTTCCTGACTGCTGTAAAAATATCCTTGAAGATATGGTCATTCTTATCCTTGTCCAGGGTAGAAGAAAGCAGGAAGGGAACTGCCTTTTGAAGTCACAGATTATTGGAAGCCACGTGCGTGCATATGTGTGTGTGGGGGTTGCCTACACTTATATGAAAACCTCTCATAAGAATAACCCTATAAACCTTCAAGAGTGAAGGGAGCCCCATGATATTTTTCTATTTCCAAAGTAAGACTCTAAACATAACGCTTAACTCCCAGCCAACTCTGCCCCATGTCGAAGCTGGATTGTAAGGTGCATTGCCCAGCCTGACAGACCCTGCTTTACTGGTCATTGCAGGGCTGTCATTCCATCCCCAGTCGCACTTCAAAGCACTGAAACCTTCCAGAGCAACGTTTCTTCTCTCAGCCTGCAACATGTCTCCTCAGCTGCAGTCATGGCAGCAGCAGCAACTGCAGCGTGGGAGGTAGCAGGCTGGAAAGACTTTCACACTTTAGGTTAAATCACTGCTTTCAGAATTGATTTATGGGCGTAATTTTTCATACCTGAAGGGATTTTCAGGCAAATGTATGGGTTTGTAATGATGAAGACAAGCACAGTCTCCCAAGCCTACCTTTCGTATGGCCAGCTCTACAGGGTTCTGGGACGTGGTCCTGTACGTGGGAGGTAAAGCAAGGTTAGCACAGGGTGTGCACGAGCTCCTGTTTCCCTGCCCCAGCCTCAGCGAAAGCATGGTGGTAGCACGGCCCCAAGAGGGGCTGCTGGATGCAGCTTTTCAGATGGCAGCAAACCAACCATCATTTTGGGGCAGGATCCTGCCTGCGTGTGACAGCAGCCCCCAGCTCCCGGCCAGGGTTCGCCTAGCTGTGTTCTGTTCACATTCGATGCTCAGCCCTGCTTGGAGAAAGAAGGAGGCATTAAACATTCCCTGCCTCGCGGTCCTTCGTGTACTAACAGTCAACGTCTTGGTGGTGCAGAAGCAGAGAAGGAAGCTTTCGCTGCAGTACCAGGGGATGTACCTGAGCAAAGCAGGAGCAGTGGTGGTGTTGCCTGTGCAAAGTTGCATCAAGACCTGCAGCCTCACTGTCTTCCCCTGGAGCTGTAGGTAGAACCAATGTCTCCATGGTTTCTGGTACTGTGGATGCCTGTGCCAGCTGCCCCCGGGGAGAGAAAAATCACCTTGAATCGTGCTCAGCTTTCCTTTAAAATAACACTGAATTCATATGATTCTTGAGGACATAGCTCTCCCATACATGTCTAAGTGACTCGAGTATTGCCTGAGAAGGATATAAAAAGATACATCATGCTTTTCATCTCTTGCCTAGTTTTAGAAGTCAGGATTTTTAGAATGTCTTGTGGAAACCTTAACTCTAGCCTAAGGTTAAATATATTAAAAAAATATAAATTATGAACTATTTCATAAATGGGTGTGTCTCCTAGGAAAAATTTACACCAAAAAATCTGGACAACTGTTCTCGGTGAAATGACATGGCACAAGAATTCTAGCAGCCTAATAAGTCTCCATGTCAGCCTTGCCTTTCCCCAGCACAGTGCAGGGCTGGCTGCTCTGCCAGGTGAAGGTTACTGTGAACCTTTACCTCTACAAGGTCCCAAAGCTGTCTTGATTCAGGTAATGCTCATTTTTCCATTGATGTGGTTGTAAAAAGGATGAAAAAAGAAATACTAAATAAATAAATAAATAAATAAATAAAAGTGCTACACACATAAACTACATGAATTCTTTGAGGAAAAATACTTCATTCATTAGAATTAAACCATGCAGGTCTGATTGTACGTCCACTCATAAAAATACCTTGGCACCGTGGTCAAACAATTCGTATCAGTTCTGCAACTTCTCTGTTTTCACAACAGAGCATGGAAAAAAATTGAAACCGAACATGTTACGCTAGAGAAAGGACAGGCAAAATTTCAGCCACTGGATATGCTGTTTACCCAGGGCAATGACTGTATGAATCTTAGCACAATATCGTAGCATTTTGTGTGATAGACGTCCTTTCTGCAGCTATATCTATTTTTATAGTAGCTCCCGTATTGCAATTTCAGTGCCAGACCTTGTGAAAAGCACATGGAAATTGTTCCGCTGCGTGTTACTAGTCACAGGTTGATGTTAATAAATATTGATGAGGAAGGATGAGGTTTAAAAATGGGTTTATGACCCCCAAAAGTTTGAGAAATGTTACTTTAATTAATACGGTGCTTTGCTTCTTAAGCAGAACAGTTTTATTTGAATTTTGCTCGTATAACATTGGTAAAGTTCTCACTCATTGACTGCGTTTTGACGAGTAAGGATATACAGGTTTGGATGATAAATTTCTCGGGCAACTTGCAGGAATAAATGACCAGAAATGTCCCTGTTTGCACACACATCTTAATGCCCCCAAAGGAAAGAAAAGCAACAGGCGAATTACATCTTCAGCTCAAGTCTCCACCTTATTGTTTAAAGTCTCATGTAAGATGGAAAACCCCAAAGAGCTGTGGCAAGCTAACTTCGTTTCTTCCCCCTCGCTTTCAACCGGGGGACTGGGATCATCCTCTGGCCGGGGGGCACAGGCTCTCCTCCTCCTCTTCCCCCTCCTGTGGCTCTCCCGGACCCGCAGCGCGGCAGGGACTGTGGCGGTCCTCGAAGGATGCTGGAGGGGTCGCAGCTGCCGGGGGCAGGTCCGGAGCCTCCCCGTCGAGGAGAGGAGGACGATCCGCCTGACCCACAGCAAACCTCATCAGCTCCTGCTTCCTTCCACCCGCTGTTTTCTGTTTCTCGTTTGAGAGTGATTTTTTTTCCCCCACTCGGCTGAAATTTACGAGCCTCTTCAAGGCGGCTGCCTGAACAGCTCATTTTCCTTGTACAAAATTCCCACTGTCGCCGTTGTCTCGACGAAGCAGATGTTTCTGGCGACAGGGGGGCAGCGGCTGAGGGAAGGCGGGCTGGCTCCGGGACGGCGGGCGGCAGAGCCCTGGTTGCCCGGCTCTCCGCAGGGTAGCACCCGGCCAGTCCCTCGCCCCGCTCCAGCCCGGAGGAGCCAGGCTCTCTTGCACGCCGGGCTCAGGCCCAAAAATACCACCTGGAAAAAGGCACCGCAGCGCCTCGGGGGGCGGCTGGCCCCCGAACTCTGCTGGGATGTAAAGCCAGGTCTGGGGAGAAAAAAAAATGCAGAGAGCCGCGCCGGGCCGGGAGCTTGTGCTGCAGGGAAACTGCTTCTCTCCGAGGCAGGGTCCGAGCTTGCAGGAGAGGTGGAAGGGAGGCAGGAGCTTGTCCCTAAAGAGAAATGTCCCTGGGACCAGACCTGCCCCCCAAAACACGGCCCGCTCTCGGCTCGCAGCCTGATCTGCCTCTGCGCTCTGCCCGGAGATCACCCGCGGATTTTCTGCCGCATCTCCGGGCTTGCCCCCACCCGTCGGGCAGGCGAACGCAGCCCTGCGCGCCGCGGAGTCCCAGCCGCGGAGCCCCGACGGCCACGGAGCCGCGGGCCGCAACGCAGCGTCTGCCGCAGCCGCTGGCGGAGCCCGGAGGAGGGTCCGGCTACCTGTGCCGGTCACCGTGAGCCGGTCATCGGGGGACACAAATCCTGCCCGCAGGACACTCGGGCTCTTTTGTTTTGTTTTTAGTTTGGTTTTTTTTTCTTTTTTCTTTTTTTTTTCCTAAAGGCAAAAGAAAAGGAAATAAACCAGGTCCCAGTTTCCAAAGACGTGAGTAAGTAGTCCTGGGGGACCCTTCGGTAAAGCCGACAGAAGGGCCCTAGAAGGGACAGGGCCGGCGGGCTGTCAGCCCCGGGGCGGTCTGGGGCTCTGGGCTCCGCGTCCGCCCTTGTGCCGCGCTGGGCACGGTGGGACCCGCGCCCCGGCGGGGCGGCCGTCAGCGGTAAGGCGGCCTGCGCTCGCTTCTCCTCCGGTGTCCAGACCGCTCCGTGTACCCAGGGCTGAACACACCGTCGGTGACCGCCTGACACCTGCCTTCCCCGGGGAAAGTTGCCCCGTAGAGCCGGCAGCGGCGCGGGGTGCCCGGGGAGAGCGGGAGAGGTGCCTTGCGACCCGCAGCGAGCCTCGCTTGGCGGGGGCTGAACACCTTTCGTGTAATTTTTGCGGGACGGGAGTTTCGGAGAGGTGGCACCGAGTTTCCCAAGGGGAAGGCGGGCGAGGGTCGGGCACGGCACGGCACGGAGGCGGGGTGCCGGCGCCAGCCCCTCGGCTCTCTCCCCGGTCCCGTCTTCTTCCTCGGCCTGGGGCGTGGGGCTCCCCGCGGCTCACCGAGAGTCCTGCTGCCTTCTGGGGGCGAGGCTGGGGGCGAACAGGTCCCTGGAGGCCCCCGAAGGCAGGTTCCCAGGCGGGCACGGCTGCAGATCCTCCTTGCCCTGGAGCTCCCCGGAGGACACCACACAGTCTTGCTCGGGGTCATTGCTGTTGCCCGCCCCTCGCTTTTTGTCTTCTTCCTTCTTCCACTTCATCCGCCGGTTCTGGAACCAGATCTTGATGTGCCTCTCGGTCAAGTTCAACATGACAGCCAGCTCCACCCGCCGCGGCCTGGAGATGTACTTGTTGAAGAGAAACTCCTTTTCCAGCTCCAGCAGCTGCGCCCGGGTGTACGCTGTCCTCGTCCGCTTGTTCTCCTCGGGCTCCACCACGTAGGACCCCCCTGGAGAGAACGGAGAGTCAGCCCCGGCGCGGCCGGCCGCCCCCTCGGGCTG
>JAVJGJ010000014.1:22469475-22480950 GCA_035590215.1 Microhierax caerulescens | reverse complement strand
GGGGGGGGGGAGCGGTGCCAGCTGCAGACAGCAAAGCCACAAGTTTTTTCCACTAGGTTTTTCCTTCTTGGGCAGGATCAGGCAGCCAGCCAAGCCCTTTGGAGGCAACATTCAAGGCATGCTCAGGAAAGGCAAAGGGCCTCTGCTAATTGCTGGCTTGACATGGGCACCAGGCAGATGGATGCAACATGTTTAGTGCATGAATCTTCACCTGCCACAAAGAGACCAGCTAACTCAGGCTTGGGCACCTGTAGTTACGTGAGCAAAATCCTGCCTATGTGTCTTGCTGTTTTAACTTGCTATTATCTGCTATGAAGAGGCACGGGTAGCACACTTATGCTTTAGTGCTTGGAGACAAGGAAGTGGCGGGAGGTTGTGCCCAAAGTGCTTAACCCACTGCCATTGTCACAGCAATAGCCTGATACAAATACAAGCCTTGAAGTGCAAGGTGCATATTCTCCTGTTCCCTGCTCCACTCGCCTGGGTGAGGCACATATAGAGGTGTATCAGGCCACTCTCATATCCCTCACTCACCTGCTTTCCACCCAACAGGCACTCAGGACTGTACCTGGCGCCTGAGTCAGACAGGCTGCTCAACATGGTGTCAGGAGAGCCAAGCAAAACTCCTGCCTGCTCCTTACAGAGGGCACACCGTACCCAGGCAGCCAGCATTAGCCTCTCTGCCATCAGAAAAGAGCATCCTCCTGGCACCCACTGGCCAAATGTCCTACCATCTTGCCACTGGCATATATTAAACCCCCACGAAATCTCCGTTTGCCAGCTGCTCGGTGGTCAGGGTGTCAGTCTCATCCATTGAGCCTATGGAAGCAAAGAGGGCTCTCACAAGGTAATGATGAGTCAGCTATCCTTAGAGAACATTTATGTGCTTGGAGTAAGACAAGTTCCCTGTCTGTGACATGTAGCTATACCATGCAAGTTTGCCACAAGCTTCCCTTCATGACTCACCAAGGCTTGGAGGAGGATCTCCTCTGCAGGAGATGTGTTTGCGTGCTACAGGAGATGCCTGCAGCATGTTCTGTGAAAAACAGCTGCTGTTTGAGACCCTCATTTAGGTCACTGCCCTGGAGTAAACCACTCTATTCGTTACATGGCAAACATCCCATATCATCAAAACTCACAGCTAGTATTGCACAGGTAGCTATTGATCTGGGGCAACCTGGGACAGCCAGCTCTCAGCTGATAGCAACTTCTCAGCTACTTTGATTTCTGTCACCAGTTGTCTGGGAAGCTCTTCCCATGCTCCAGGATGCTTCTGAATAATGCAATCCCCTGTCTGCACTAGCTGTCTGGCACCCCAACATCTGTCCACAGCTGGGCAATGTACAGAAACTACCATGTGCAGTGGGTGTCTCTATTGTGCCAGGAGTAAACCCCCTCGGGAGTGCTGCTGCCTTATGGGATGAAAGAAATCAGGGATGACATGCCTTGTGCCTCTCCCTAGATCTTGCCTGTGTCCTGCAACAGCCAGGCAGCCACCAGACACTGCACATAAATCACAGACTCACTCATGTGGCTCTGGCAGAAGGAGGACACGAGCAACACAGCATTAGGAGTGTCTCAGCTAAAAAGGAAGGCAAAGAGCATTTCCTCTTTGCCTTTATTTATTGCTTCAGGAAACAACACAGAAGTTCACAGGTTGTCTAAAGTCAATTAAGCCACCAAGGAACCTGGGCTCCTCCCTAATACCATCCCCCCAGCCCTGGCACCCACAGTACCTGTGTGCCTAGGCACAGAGGGGGTCTCCTTCCTTAGACTTCCCTGCATGGACATAAGAAACACTGGCTGACCTGCACAAGGATCAGGCACAAGTCCATTCGGCTGTGGGAAGGTGTCCTTGGAGCAAGTTGATGCTCCAGCCTTTGCTCCTGGATTTCCTTGAAGTGAGGTTTCTTTGTTGTTGGTTGGGTATTTTCCCAAGCAGAAAAAAAAGTCTGCTGTGATCAGCCAGGTCAGATCCTGTGCCTGTTGTCTCTGGGATGTGCTATCAACCCAAGGCCTTGGGCTGAAGAGTGGTCCGAGCCTTTACTTCTCACCTATAGACATTTCCTTGCAGCCACGCATAGGCAGCAAGCAGCAGGCTCTCATGCATGCTCTTACTCGTGCATATAGCATCGTCTGATTCCCTGGGGCACGGTAAGAATGCTGGCAGAGCCCAGCCTCTGCCTCTCATACTGGCGTGCAGCCCTCAGCCCCAGTGCTGCCAAGGGCAGGGGCTGCCTCAGCCTGGGATGTCAAAGCTGGATGAAAACTCCAGACTACTCCCAGCAGGGAGTGGTGTGTCCAAGATGTTCCTCAAGTCAGCCAAAGCTTCCTCTCTTTGCCATCTGCTTTCCTAATGGAGGTTGGCACGGTGTGCTGGGAAGAAGACCTGTTACCACAGCCCCCTTGGAGGGGCAGGTATCACGTGTAAATAGGTGGCTATCTCAGGTGCAGTTTTTTAGCAGACTGCTGACAGTGAGAAACTTTCCATCATCACAGATAGGAAGGCAACTTTTGAAATCACCAGTGAGTAGGTTCTTGTTTGACAGGGACTACCAGAGCCATATCCTTAGGGATTTGAGTATGGCTAGGGTTACTCGGCACTAGGAAGGTGGTCCCTGGTTGCCTGAATCAGTAGTGATGCTGGGAACTACTTGGCTGCACATCTCCATGCTCTAAGTTACTCTGCTGCCTTAGAGCTTTTGGTGGTTGGGACAGCTATGGGCAAAGAAAAGTTCCTCGCTCTAAGGCTAGGCAAATTTGACTTTGCAGGCTATCAAGGTTTTTTGCTTTCCCCACATATAAATCCAAGTTTTGCAAGTTGTGTACAACTGTAATTAATTGTTACAGATATATTTTGCTTGCTGAGTGTTCAATGAGTACAGAAAAGCCAAGACTGTACCCGGATGCATGAATTCGATGACACTTGTTAAAGAAGTTGCTAATGTTAGAAACAGTGGGGGTTAGGGATGCAGCTGATGAGCCTGGTGGCCAGAAATCTCAGTTAAGACCTTTAAGATGAGTACTCTAGAGCCACCTGAGCTGAAGCTGGCACTGGTGGGGACAGAAGGTGTGACTAAGGGGGAGCCTGTCTGAAGGAGATAGGAAGGTCACCCTGGAGGTGCTATAGGAAAATAGCCTATAAAGCATTCAGTGACAGTAGGGAGATAAAAATCAAAGAAGGGATGGAGATTTTTAATTCTCAAGAACAGGTTGAAAAAGGTGGTATTGTCAGTAAAAAAATAATGGTGGACCCAGAGCCTGTTCTAGGACACAAAACCCACCTGCCACTGGGGCAGGGCTGGAGCTAAAACCCTCTGGATAGATGTGACTGCTGACTCAAAGCCCTGCAGCCTGAGAAGGCTCTGACCCAGATCCCCAGCCAGCTTCTCTGCCCGCTACACAGACAGTTTAAGCAACAGAAGTAACTCCGCATGGCATTTATCTTACCTAACTGTGGGTCTCCCCAGGACAAACGGTCAAGTGAAGAAGCATTTCAAGTGCAGCCAAGGAAGCTCCCACACCAAGGGAAGTGTCCTGGGGTATCCCTAGGTGGCTATCCTGCTCATCTCCTCTTTCCTAGGCATCTTCTGGCCACTGCTGGGTAGTGGACACCCAACAGGAGGGATATTCAGCCTGCCTTGTGCAACTGTTTCTATGTCCTCATGTCCCTCATCATTCCCAGTATGCAGTTTTCCATCTGAGCTGGTCGTCCTAACCCACTTTATAAACAGTAGACAGGGACATTAGGTTTCAGTTGTCTTCTGGTGAAGCCAGTATTCCAAACAGGACAGACAAACACATACCAGGAGGTGGTGTCTCCCACTGGCAGTGAGGAGAGCTGAGAGTAACTAGCACAGCCAGAGGTGTCTGCCTTACTGTCACTGAGAGGCAGAAGAGGTGGGTCTCAACCACCACCAGTCTGACCAGAATTGCCTCATGTAGGTGCCTGGGGCTGGTCCACACTGGGAGGCGCAGGCAGATACATGCTGTTGTGCAGGATCCAGCTTCCCTCCAGGAAGGCATGCAGGCAGCAGGGTACGTAAGCCTCTTCCCACATACAAAGCCCTGACAAGTGTGCTTGCCAATCCTTTCCCAGGTTGGGCAACACCTCTTTTCCTTGTACAGGAACTCAGGTTTATGGTTAGGTCACATGAGATGGGAAGGGGATAGACCTGGACCAGACATGAATTGGGACAGCTTCTTGAAAATAGGTCAACGACAATTATAAATATTCCATGCAGAAAACAAATATTACCTTATTATTTCTCTGTGCTCCCTTATCCCTTTCTCGCTCATCTGTCAGTCTTGCAAACTCTGTGACCGCCATTTCAGTTTAGGGATTTGGAGCCTCAAGGCCTCTGCATAATCGTGATCCGGACAGGCTTATTATTAACTGAAAGAGCAGTGAAGTATAAAAATGCTTGTTGGCTTGTTAGCGATATTTAGCAATTGTCAGATGCTGACAGACAGGTAAGTGATGTACTGTCAGTGATTTTCAGTTAAAGACATTTGAGGAGAGCCATTTCAACACATAAAAATACACATCTTGTTACAATGGAAACATCTCCAATTAACTAAAGTCCTAGATCACCTCATTTCACATGCAAGAATCTTTCCAGGTGCTGTTATTTGATAAATGATACACTTTTGCAATTCCCACAAACTTCATAAACAAACTACAGATTGGGATTTTTACCTCATAACAGCCTGGTGAGATGATCAAATCAGACAGTAGCTCTGAATACAGTATTTGAAGGTGGCTATTCTTTAAAAAATGTTTATTTCTTTTCATTAAAAAGTAACCCTCAAACTCTCAGGTCTTCAATCCAGAAGCATTGGGGTCAGGATTCTCATTTTTACAGCAAAACCTGAAAATGTCTACTGGAAGAAGAACTGTTTTCCCTGGAACAAAGATGCAAGCACATTCTCAAAAAAAAAAAAAGTGTAACCAGAATCCCATTTTCAATTGAAAAAAAATTTCCTCCAGAGAATTTTGTGCATGCCTTTGTGAGCTGATCACAGTAATCAACCCCATCTTTGAGTACTGTGAGTTGCCTTACATTGTGCTTAGATCCCACTCTGAACAACCATATTAGTGACATGTATTAGTGAATAGCAGTATTTTTTTTTTAACTTCAGAGGGAGGAGAAAACCAAGCTGAAAATTTAGATGCCAGAAGACTTATTTCTCTAGTTATGACAAAATGGCATCTGCTGTAATCTTCTGCTCTCCAGCATTACAACCAACAGTCACCTGCAGATGCTATTTTAAGACAGAAGGACACGTATACTTGATTTTTTGCCTTTGACTGTTGCTACTGACACGTCAGGTCTATTAAAAACACATTCTCTTTCTTTTCACTTTGGGCAGGACTAGCCATGCTGCTAGCTCCTGTCTCTTGACAGTGATGGGTTTGCGAGGCAGTGGGTGACACTGACAAGTTATCTTCCCTCTCTGTTTTTGCCAAAGCATGCCGGGCTGCGTATGTTTGCATAGCTTCTGTCCTCCTATCACTCTGAAAATGTTTCTTCCTAAAAATATCATTACATTTTCCCTCAAAAGACAACACCTACAGCTCTGAGGATGTGGATGTTCCTTGTTCCTTGGAAATGTCATGGAGTGAAGCTTTGGAACAGCAAAAGAGGTAGTAAAATCTAGGTGAAAACCTCTAGATGTTTGAGTTTAAACTAATCGGATTAAGTGTTGGGACTTTGTAGCTTCTCAAATCATTTGAATCTCGGCATCTCTAATGGGCAAGATTCTGATCTGTGCTATGACAGTGCAAGAGAAGAAACTTTTCAGTGGGCATAGGTCACTGTAGGCCTTTAATTTCTTCAGTAACACTTCAGAGGAAGACGCTCTGGCCCCAGAAGAGTCACTCCGAGTACATAAGCTTACTATAGAGTCAATGGAGAGAGGGGATACTCAGGGATGGTTCTTAGCGAGTGACCTGGGTCTCTCCATTAACGGCAGGGAGTCTTGTGAGCTCAGCAGCACAGGCAGCTGCTCACACCTATGGAGTAGGATTTGCTTGGACCATGCCGTAAAGGAACAGCAGGGATCTGTCAGCACAGTTACCATCGCTGTGTTTGAAGCGGAATAGTCTCTGAAGAGGGGGGGCTGGCTGCAGCACTTACCAAGACTTGGTCTGCAGGTCAAATGGAAAAGGAGCAAACTCCCATGTCCTTGCTTGCAGATGAGTGTCAAACCACAAGCCAGGAATAATTGGGAATGAGCTTTCCTTCCTGACAGACACCTTGGGTGGGCCATTGCTCAAATTCTCTTCTTCAGGGGATGAGCTACATGCCCAGGTCAGTTGGAGTAGGAAAACCTTCACTGGCCATCAAAAAAGCAGGTTAGAGCTCAGGATAGTGTTGAGTACGTTGAGGGCTCTCAGTCAGATGTTCAGAGCAGCAGGGAGCTGCTGAGCTAGCACCCCTCATCAGCTGCCTGCACAGGTCCCCTCGGCCTCTCATCTTCAGTAAATGTGGCAAGAAGGGAGTGTGACCTCAGTGGCCCTCGTTACTGCAACTCCGTTGTCATCACCTGTCCACACAGGCACACTGAACGACTGATGGCGGTGTTTTACGCACACGTTTCTCTGGAGTCTTTGCCAGGGGTATAGAGCAGAGGGTCTCAATTTCCCCAGCCAGATTTGCCAGAAGTCACCTGACCTGAGAGACCTCCAGGCATTATTCTGCAGTGCAGAAATTTGTGGAATATGCCACTCAAAGCTCGGTCCAAATCCATGCATTTTGCTAGCACGAAATCTAAATAATTCAGTCACGTGGAATATGTCATCCATGGAAAAAAATTAAGGCACTAGTTCTAGCAGCCAGTTCAGTTATTCCATGACACAACTGGTGAAAAATAGGAATGAGCTACACTTGCAACATTATGTATTTGTACAACAGATAGTCACATCACTGATTATAAATATGTGTGTGTATGTGTACCTACATATAGTTTGAAAATAGCTAAACAGTAAGGACATTGGAGTACTTATCTGTCTACCTACCTACCTAAGAGCCCATCCACCTATCTGCTGCTGTAGGCCCCAGAGAGTAGGTGCAATACAAGCTATCCAGATAGATCTGTTGCAATTCATCTGGCCAAAAGATGTGCACAATCCAGTCTTCTCCTGCTCTTTTTGGAGTCAACAGGGAGAAACAGGCATAAGGGATGCAGTTCCTGACATTTTCAGGTGAATGCCATTGTCCCAAGAGCCAGGGACATCTAGCTCAGATCCTGTAGGCACCTGGAATAACATGGTATGAAATCCCCATTGGTTCCTACCACAGGATTTGTTTGGTTTGTGATTTTTCTGATAAAACTGAGAACTATTTCTGGCAGCTGTGCAAAGAAACGCAGACCAGGGGCTCAAAATGGATTCCTGAGGTGAAGATCCTGGATCCATACCAGGTTTTACCATACCCAGATGAAAACCTGTGGGGTGGTGGCTGTTCACCAGCCCCTTAACTGTCTGTAGCAGAGGCATGTGGTGTTTTTCTCTTGCTGTAGCAGAGGCACTGGGGTGCTGGATGGCTTTGGCACCTGGAGAGGAGCCTATCTGAGCACAGGCTGCCTCAATGTGCTGTCAGCTCAGACTTCTGCTCTGTGTGAGGTCACTTCACAACACATTATGGCCCTCAAAAGTGCCGAAAGGTGGTGACTCCTAGTGAAACAGTAAAGGCCTTCATCTAGGCAAAAAGCCAGTAGCTGCACAGGGCTGTGGCTAGATGGCTAGTGAAGGCACATTTCTACTGCACCTCTCTCCATGGGGGTCTTCTCCCCAGGCCGACTGATTACGTGGTATTGTCTGGTACATGACGTCAAGGAGGGCTTTGAAGGCAGAAGAAGAGGCAGCAGTTATGAAAGATGGCACAACACCAGGGCACGACCTCAGCTGAAGGGCTGCAGAGCTCTGCAGCAGCAGCCCAAAGACTCCCAGCAAACAGGACAAGGTCTCCAAACACCCACTGTTATCTGAAAGCTTGGCCTGGTGTGAAGCGCAGCTCAAGCCATAATGGTCACACATGTCCCAGCATCCACATCAAACAGGTCCTGCTGTGGGAGGACTGAGCTTCTGTATCTTTTCAGCCTTTCTCAGGTGAATGTTTTCTATTTTCCTTCAGAAGAAATACCCACACCAAAAGTTATCAAGTGCTCTCCTAAGAGAACAGAGGAGATAACCAAGTTAGCTCTCTGAGACAGGCTGGATGCTGGGTTTTACATTCATTCTGATCCTCGTTCATATGACTGAAGTTCATTGTTTGATGAGATGATGGCGTATTGATCACACCATTCTCCAACACCAATAGGTCATGTTTGACACTGCTCACTTGTATTGGGTTTGTGTGACAAGGTTTTGGTATGGGGAGTGGCTTCTGTGAGAAGGTGCTAGAAGATTCCCCTATGTCCAACAGAGCCAGTCCCTCTGTGATAACACAGAATCATTTAAGAAGGGATAAAAATCTTTGGCAATTGCAGTTGGAGACATGAGCAAGGCTGTGTAAGTGCAGCAGCCCTGCAGCCCCCGGGCGGTGCAGAGGGGCCGGGGGGCTCCAGGCACCACAGCAGCGGCTCTCCCAGCCCCTGGTGCAGCCTCTGGTGGGGCAGGCTGTGCCCCCAGCCCACGGAGCCCACAGGGGAGCAGCTCCCCCCCGCAGCCCGGGGAGGGGTCCATTCTTGGTCCTGAAGTTTGGCAATGGAAAAAGGATGTGACATCTGTTCCCAGGATTCAATACATTTTCCCCAGTAAAGTTCAGCAGGGTCTAACACAGGTTTGTCCCTTCCTACATGTGTGGAGCACATTTACCCTCTGCACAGTGTGGCTGGAAGAAAACCACAGAAGAATCTTCCATTAAATGAATTGCAGACAGGACTGCTCCAGAGGGAAAAAGAGCACTCCCAAGCCAGGCCACTGTGCTCTGGAAGACTTTTCAGCAGGGGTTAACACAATCTGTCTCCTGGGTGAACAGCCGTTCCCACACCCCAAACCCGCTGAATCCCTCCAGAATGAATCCCAGAACTCTGGCTTCAATTGTGCCCTTGCAGGGGGAAGGGGACAGCTCTTTGGAGGGAGAATCTGTCTGAGCAAGAACAAAGCAACACTTAAAAATACAAAATGGGTTGTGTGAGATTTAATTGCCTCAACATAGGTGCTGTGTGGGCTACTTTGGGATATCCTATTGCATCTCCAGTCGTTGCTTTGCAATGGGGCAGTTCCCTGTAGGACCTGTGTTATCTTTGCTAGCCATATGTGGATGTCTTGTGTATCTTAGACATCTAAGATGGCCCTGGGAATTAAGATTTAGGCAACTAAGTGCCCTCCTTACTGACTCTGGAATATTTTGGTTGTCACCATGTCCTGTTCTTATAAACAAGTTGTTTATATGTTGTCCCAGCCTATAGTCCTTTGTCCTTCCTTCAGCCCAGAAAAAAGCATTCAAATGAAACTCAAGTTCCCTGAAAACATCCAGGTTGCTCACAGCAACCAGATTGCCATGGGGTGGTAATGCAAAGGCTTGTTTTAAATCAATGACAGCCCTCGTATTAGAGCTCTGACAGAACTACTGATTCATAAAATAGTTGCTATTCTGTGCAAGGAAGGGTCATAAATCATGCTATGAACATTTTCCAGAGCCAGAAATGCCAACATTATGTTTTTATATATTACTATTTTATGATTTATATTACAGTGAAGGCTTCCAGTGTCTTGTTGTTCTTAGCACTGTACAAGCCCAAAGGATCAGTATTGTAAATGAGGCAGATTTTGTGGGAGAGGCATTGACTTTAATTAGCTCAGTGGAAACTTTGGGAAGAAACGGGCAGGCTTTCTTGAACACAAGCCCTTCTTCACACTTCTATACCAGGTTTGAAATGGCTTTTGGTGCTCCCAAGCTCTGTGCATTTTCCCAGTCACATTACTTGCCATTACTCCTTTGGCACTTGAGTATGGACCCAAGTCCACTCACAAGCTCCAGCTTGCCCCAGGCCCAACCTGCTTGGAGTGAAGCCCATGTTAGGCACAAATTTGTGGTGAGATGTGGGGCAACACAAGGAAAAGCTGCAACTCCTGCCATCTCTCAGCATGGACCTGAGAGTGCTTGTGTTTGCAACATGGACCAGCACGAAGTACTGATGGAGTCATTCAGTGCCCAGATTTGGTGAGCACACCCAGGACTAGGGGTGGGGATGCACTCTCTGTGAGCTACAGTTCAAACCAGGCTTTGGCCAGTGTAGACATATCCAGAGGAACTTAATAGTACAGTGCAGTACTGACCTCACCTTCACATAAGATGGTTTTTTCCTTCCGCAGCCATCTTGATGACACTTCAGCAATGTTGTACTGTAAATCTGGCAGCATCATGATCATAACTATCTCACATCCATTCACAACTGTTATCAGTACCCTGGCAGACTTAGCTGAAGCAGGTATTAGCTGTTTTGCTACTTGATACTAAATTTTAAGTGATAGATATTATGGCTGGTAGCATTATGTATCTGTTGGGTTTAACCTCCTTGCCTCTTTCCTTTGGACCTTAAACATGCTTTATTATATCAAATAGCAATTAACATTCCTCAGGGGTGAAGGTAGCTACATGGTGTGTTTACTGAGGCAGCCAGCTGTCGCCACTTGGCAAGCAACTTTTATCATAAGCTGGTTGAATTTAACATAGATCAGCATTTATCAGCCCAGACTTTGTCAGTTTTATAAATGAAACCCGGGGGACAATAAATCATTTAGTGCCAAGGTGATACTGCATACATAAGACAGCATATTTACCAGGCCAGGTGGATTCAACCAACAAAAGGCATCTAAGGTGTTGTTATTTGATCTGTATTGACTATAGCCTCAGATGTCTTTATTGGCACGCCATCTGCATCTGAAAGTTTTAGTGAGATGTGTGCTAGATGGTTCAATTTGTTTTCTTCTAGTCTGGCTGCTTCAGCCTTCACTCCTGCACAGTAGTAATACGTGCACATTCCCACTGACTTGTGTTGGAGTGCTTTTGACTCGTCATCCACAGCATGATTAGTAAGTTACCGCACTTGTGGGGGATGGAGCACAGGGCTGGGAGGAGAAGCACGCTGAGGCGGGGCAAGCCTCCATTCTTAGATGCCTTAAACATAAAGAATTGCTCTATCAATTTGCAGTCATGCCTTACCCCATCTCAACACGTCCTCTGAATCTTCTGGAGGTAACTGAGACTCATAGGTGACATCTATACTAGTAAATCAAATGGGTCGGTATCTGTTGTCTGACCTGGGGAAGCGAGTGGCAGGCTGCTGCTCACATCTATACAACTAAAGTCTTTTCCACCCCAGAGTGGGTCGTTCATCCATAGCAGCCACGGGGAACAGTTCTGTGCAAAAAGAGAGGACGTAGTGATGTTGTGGGATGTGCAGTGAATACTCCTGCATCAGGTGGAGCAAACATGAGCACCTAAACCTGTGCTTGGATATGGG
>JAVJGJ010000014.1:22442823-22457178 GCA_035590215.1 Microhierax caerulescens | reverse complement strand
GCGCCGCCCCGGGCCGGGCAGGGCAGCGGGCACCCGGGCACCGCCAGCCCCGAGGGCAGCCCCGAGGGCAGCCCACCAGTTCAAGGTGCAGCCCCGGCGCAGGGGATCTGGCAGCTCACCTGTCCCCCCGCCAGCGCTGCAGACCCAAGGTGCCTCCCCGGGCGCGGGGGAGCGGCGGCGCAGCGGGTGCTCCGGGCACAACCCCCCTGGCTGGAGCTCACCCCGGAGGGGGCACTTCCCTGCCCCCAACAACACCCGCATCTCAAAAAAATACCCCACCAAAAAATCCTCAAACCCAAACCCCAAGCCTCGGCCTCCCCCCCCCCGCCTCCAGCTCAACACCCCCCTACCCAATTTTCTGCTGGCTCCCCAGGGGCTGCCCCTGTCCCCGACGGCATAGCGAGCTGCCCCACAGAAAGCAGCTGGAGCCAGCCGGGGAGCGAATACCTCTCCCTGATCCTGGAGCGCTTGGCACGGCTTTGGGGAGTTCCTTGTGCAGCCCCCCGGGGCAGAGGACCCGGTGTTGGGGAGCCCTGCTCCGGTCACAACAGCTGGGCAGGGGGCACCTTCCTTACAGATGTGTAAACTGAGGCAGCTCCAGCTTTCAGCTTCGGTCAAACCTCACAGGGAGCACGCCGCTCCTGGGTTCTGGGGAGAGGGAATGCGTTGGTCATCATTTTTGACATCAGCATTTCTGGTGAGATTGGTATGGAAGGTGGTAATTTACATCTCAGTATTTACATCACTGGCTGAGATATTTGCTTCAGCTTTCTGCTTCACCAGTCATTGTACCAGGCAGGACCTGAGCAGTTATTGTCACAGTTATTAATGCTACTTATGATGATAAACACTGCTATTGATAGGCTCCCAGAGTCAAGCCAACATTTAGCCACCCAATAGTAGGTGCTTACCTTAAGTGCTGGTACCTAAAAGGAGTTTCACCTGGGTTAGGCAACCAACTAGGACAGAGCCAGGCACCCCAGAGCCTGTCCTCCCCACAGCCCTGCTGCCCCTAGGGCTGTCCTGGTGGAAAGCCTTCTGCCCCTGTTGTCTTATCCAGAAGCATCAGTGCTTTTATTGCCTTTGCAAATGCCGATCTCAGGAATTCTTTAAGGTCCTGTTGCACTTTTGTGGTGAAATTGCAGCCCCACTTGGGCTAGTTCCATCTCACAACAGAGCATCCTTTTTGGAGTTTTTATGCATTTTGGAAGACAAAGACATGACCGTTAAGTTTGCCCATAGTGTTATTCAAAGCAGAAGCTCTGTGTTAGGAAAACAATAACTCCAGGCAGGGCGCAGCAATCTCTGTTGTTGTTTATTTAACAAAAGGATCTCAGGAAACATCATGAGCGAAGCCAGCGAGCCCTGCGTGGCATGTGTGGACGTGTCGTGGAAGGGCTCTGTGTGCTGATGTGAACCTGTGGGTTTCTGTAAGAGTATAGGAGAGCACCAAGCATGGACCCTGTACTGTGCTAAATGCTGTACAAACAGGGCACATAACAGGTCTCCCTCCTCTCAGACGTGAATGAAGAGAAGAGCCCAGAGAAGGCTTCAGGCAGTTGAGACAGTAAGGTGCCAAGGACCACGAGACAGTAGTAGGGGAGGGATGCAGCCACCAGGATCAGCATGTTACACAAGTGAGAAAAAGAGCTCTGGAGGCCCACATGGTGCTGGTGGTGTATTCCTGGAAGCTTCTCAGGGCTTGGGAGCTGCCAGAGATAGAGCATGGAGAAAAGGCCCAGCACCATGGGCAAGCCAAGGAGTGAGAACACCCAACCTGCCTGGCTTGGCCAGATCACTCTGTGAGCTCTGAAGACCTGCCACCTGGAGCAGCTCCCTGGGACCTACAAGGTGGCAAGTGGTCCCTGCAGGCTGACACATGGCCCGACAAATGCACCCCTACCAAGCAGAGGAGGATTTCCCAAAGGCAGAGAACACCTCCCAGGAGGCCTTCAGAGAGGTCTGAGCTCAGCCACAGCGCATACATGTGATGTGCCCAGGCAGGGTGCTGGGTGCTGACACCAACCCATGCAACAACCTACAGCTGGACAACAATGCAGCACCACCCAAAGATAACACGGCCAAAAAGAAGTCCACAAAGTCACTGGTGGAGAGGGTTTGCCAGACATTCTGAGTTACTTTGGACTAAATATGGATAAGAAATAAACATACTTCTCCTTGAATAAGATGCCTTGGGCCATGTCATCAGACAGAAAAGTTTTCGTATCACTTGCTCACTGCTTTATGCTCAAACCTCAGTGGAGCTGTTGCTGTAATGCAATGGAAAAGTGTGACATACCCACCTGGAAGTATTATATGTACACAAGCACCACCCAGCTTTTCAGTCTCCTCAGATCATGGGTGAGCCACACAAAAGCACTTTTTAGAATTCCTGCTGATTTCAGTTCCACACACTGTAATGCTACTAGCTGGATTCATCTCCTGGGGAATGGTTCCACAGCTCCACTGAGCAGCCTGGAGCATGCAGCAGAGGGGACATATGACCCTTCATCTCTCTCTCCAACTGATGTGGGTTCTGGTGCCTACCTCAGTTCTGCTGAATACAGCATTGATTGTTCTGTATTTGCTGAGACATCCAAAACTGCACTTGCCAGATAAAGCAGTGTCCAAATTCTGCTTCAGGAAAAGCAGAGTTTCACCAAGGAATGAGGACTTTTCCACTGAAGAGTTTGTGAGGACTGTAAGAAGCTTTGCTAGACTTTAGGATCAAAGGCGCCAGAGAAGATATTTTGTAGTCAGTTAATCAGATGTTAGTACCCAGTCCCTGACAGCACTTAAATTACCCTCAGTAATGGGTATAGATGATTTGGGTAAATCCCTTCCACTCTCCTTCTAGCTCAGGGTTTGATTTATTCCTATAGGGTGTTCATACTTTCCATGAGCTACTTCCAAGGAGACCTTGCAGGGGCCAGCAAGCAACAGGAAAGAAAATTTCCCTTGTCACACGTTCATTCCTGTAACTCTGGCCTGGAGATGGGCAGGAAGGGTACAACCAGGGTGGACATGCTCATTTCATGGCCCTGGAGATCCTTGCTCTAGATCTCTTTCTAGTCTGGCTTGCGCTGCTGAATAGGCTTACGCCAGTTATGGAACTGATTCACCATGTCTGGAATATGCTCAGCCCCTACTTTTACATCCAGCTGAAGATGTCTCCCCTCCACGTCCTGTCCCAGCGGCTCTTCAGTGCCACTGCCCCTGATTTCCTTAACTCAGTTTTTGAAGTGCAGTGGTGTAAATGCAGTTGTTCCAGCCTAGGAAGTTAGTTCAGCAAGTAATAAATCCCCAGGGGTTCCTCTGCCTCCCTTTTGGTGTTGAGAGTGCATCCAGCTACACTGGAGCTGGTCTTCCTAGACTGCCTGTGTTACAATGGTTTTCAGGGCCTGATTCAGCTGGCCTGGCCAAGACTGGGATAACTCCTGCCATCCAGGGCTTGTTCCTCTGCTCTGACTCTGGACGGGGAGTCTGGCCAAGTAGCATGTGACATCTTCAGTGCAGGTCCTGCAGCTTGTGTGAGGATTCCTATTCTCTTATTGACACAGTGAGTTTCTGTTGAAATCATGCAGAATGCAACGTTTATGGATGCTAAAAGGTGCTGAAAGGCTACACGGGTTCCAGAGTGCAGGATGCAGGCATAGATGACATTTTCATTGAGGTTTCATAGAAAAACTCAGGAGTTACCTGAGCGGCAAATGGAGACTGGGAGAAATAACACGTATTTCAGACCTGTTCTGGCATTCGTCCCTGGACCTCAACGTTTGTCCACTTCTAGAGTCAGGACAGATGTTTGGCTTGACCCAGTAGAGTTGCTCTTCTGCTTCTGCTGTTTGTGGAGACAGTGGGTTTGAAGAACCAACAGAGAGTGATAGCAAGCTGAGTCGCGGGTCAGTCCCTGCGGTTTGTACCAGGCTGGCTCAGCAGCTTGGTAATCCCCCTTAAAGCCCAGATCTGCAGTGACAAACAATGCAAAAAAGGGCAAACTGCCAAATTAATGCTCTGAGGTCAGCTACCACTTACCACTGGGCACACAACTCTTAAAAAAAAGGTGGGTTTTGAGCGTTCAGTGTAAGTAGAATTTTTTACTCTCAAGCTTATGTCACAACAGGCATCTAGAAAACTCTAAGTAAGTTTATTCTGTAAAGCAGAACGATGTTGCCTTCATGCTGGCTTGGTTAGTGAAAGCATCTTCTGTTTGCAGGGTGAGAAGATGAGGTTTGGAGCCAGCTGTGGTGGCTCAGCTTGGATGAACAATTTCCAGGAGTGCTAAATGCACTTTGGTATATGAGGTGGCTCAACAGAACCTGGAATAGTTACAGCCCTGAGTTACAAGGTTGGGAAAATGACTCTGTAATCTCTAAGGTGTCAATGTGATTCTCCTGTAGCATTAGAGACTTTCCCTGCTACCCAGGGAAGGATGGCTGAATCAAAACCAGGGAAATGGTCATGGCTCTGCTTGGCAAGAAATCACGTTACAGCATGGGCAATACAAGCTGCTGACCAGCAGTCTGAGGTCTTGATCCTACAGATCCATATAGAGATGTTGCTCACAGAGGAGCCCTACTGCCTTCTCCGGTGTCCACGCTTCCATGCTTCTGTGAGAAGTGAGCAGTTAAAAACACAAGCATCATGACCCCCAAATACTGTCTCTGCAGATTGTAACTACCCTGGTGGGACAGCAAATGCTGCCCAGGCCACATGGCAAATCCCCGTGGCATTGACAGCATCTCCCAACTCGCATCTGTGTACGTTTGAATATCCTCGGTGACCTGAAATTGTGAGTCAGAATAGCTCATTGTTTCATTTTAAATGGTGTCCCGATACATGAGCCCATTTCTTGTACCTCTGGCTCTCTAGAGGACCAAAGGGGTGATGAGCTTTGGACCACTAAGTTGCTTTGGCAATCCAAATAAAAACGAAGGTTGGGACCTCATTCGTATGAAGCGGATCCAGCTCTAGTTACCATGACACCATGACAATCAACTTGTTTACTGCTTCAAGGTACAGTCTAAACATTCTTGGCATGTCATTTGCATAGCAATATCCAGAATGCTTTGTGTCACTCTACTGTATTCGGGCTCTGCAAATGCATTGAAAGGTTTCTTTACACGTATGCTTAACTAAACAGAAAGAAAGGAAGAGAAAGGAGGAGAGAGCTTCACTTTTGGTAGCATGTTTCATACAAAGTGTAATCTAAACTGTGTGCAAAATTAAACATAAGAGCTGGATATATGTCCCCCATATGATCTGGGGAAATGGGGAGGAGGGTAATTATCAAACAGAGGTTGGAAAACAACCTAAGAAAATCTAGGGCTCATTCTGGCAGAGTATTTAAGCATGTGCTTAACTTTAAACAGGTGATTGGCTGAAATACAGGAAAGAAAAATAAAAAGACATGGAGAAGTGAGAAACCATACATTAGTAGAAGAGAGAATAATTGTGACAGGGAGGTAGCTCGGCTGTGTGAGCTGGCAGCACTGCAGAAAGGGCCAGGATGGGTGTGTAGGATGAAGGTGGTGTTGGCTGTGAGGAGCTGGTGGGTTGGAGGGGTACGTGGAGAGCTGTGCGGGGATGCTGTGTACAAGGAAGCTGGTGTGGCAGTACGTGATACACCCGGCAAACAGCTGGTATGAATCAACGTGGGTCCTCTGCACTGAATGAAGCTCTGCCTGCTCACCACTGCCAGTAACCTGTGTGATATCTTCAACAGTGGTGCAGGCAGGTCTGGGAGTGAAACAGAGCCCCAGAAGGTCTCTGGAAGGATGGTGCCTGGGAGAAGACAGAAACTGGGGTAAGAATTGTGAATGATGGGAGAAAATGGCTGAGAGCATGCAAAGCTGGAGCTGGGGTCAGCCAGGGGGGTGAGGATGCCTCCAGTCAGTGTTGGGGTGGGGGCTGGAAGCCCTGGAGGTGATGCTAAGCAGATGTGCAGGAGCAGAGCAGGCTTTTGGGGGTACTGGAGTAGCTGGGATCTGCGTCAGGAGAGATTAAATCAGCTTTGCATAGGGCCAGGGTAGGACTCAGACAGGCCGCAGACACATCAGGACCATTACACTGCACTCACAGCCACCTAGGTAGAAGGCATGAGGTCCTCTCCAGCTGCCTTGTCTTCCCTCTGTGCCCATCATGCAGCTAGGCTGGGGGCTGCTTGGGCTTATGAGAACATCTTGATGCCCAGGAACTAAGGACAGGAGTTTCCCGCATCATCAGATTTCATTTACCTAGCCCTTAGTACAGTGTGGCGTCCTCCCAGCTCGGGCACGTAAGAAAATTCAGATTTGCCACGGTAGCATGGAAGATAAAATTTTTTGTGGATTCTGTGGACCTCTGAGACTCTGGTCAACTAGGAGATCAAAGCTGTGTTTCTCTGAAGGAAAGAATTTGCAGTAAGACATGGTAACATTTCTGTGTCTGCTATAATAAATGGTTCTGCAATTCCATGTACTGATCATGGCTGAGACCACATGAGTATTCTCCAGAAGCAATCACATCAGATGTGGACACCTTGTCCAGCAGGACAGCCTCTACAGACCAGGCATCTCTGTGGCTACCTCCAGGTTTTAACATTACCTCCAGGTCAGCATATGTCGAGCAGGCAGGCAGCAATTCATGCCAAGCATGAGCTAGAAAGCCACCTCTCCAATAAAATAAGCATATCTGATGTAGGTTTATTTTCCTTTCTCATCTTTAAGTAGTGAGAAGACTCTCAGCTGTACCTAATTTCAGCGTGCCTCCTGCCTCAAGACTCAGTGCAGCAGTCAGAGCATTTTTGGCACCAACACTTCAGATAATAAAGAGCACAAATCACTCCAAATCAGATGTGGACAAAACACTGATCGATTACTTAGGGCAGGAGGAGATTGCTGCCTTGTGTCCCTCCCATCCAAGTAGAGAAACCTGCAAATGATGGAAGAACTAGAGGTAAGATAAAATTCAAACAAGGACAGTGTGCTGTGCTGTGACAGCACGTTACAAGCTAAACAAAGAAACAAATAACCAAAAGGAGGGTTACTAATAGAGTTCTAAAAGACAAAAAAGATGTGGCTCACAGCTTAAATCCAGTTGTTCCAATGTTGCTTTTAACAAGATTGTTTTAGCTCATGAACTACACAAGCAAAAATAAGTGGTAAATACCAAGAGTGAAATGGCTATCTAGTGAGATACCCACCCTCTCCAGATGCTGCCCATGGTTATTTACATGGCTATTCACACTCTTGGTGAAAACTCAGCTCCTGACTTGTGTATGTAACATCCATAACAAGCCTTGGTGGCTTTTCTAGCACTGAGAACTGAATACCTGCAGGCACCAGCACAGAATCCAATCTGAATATTGTTCTGTAGCAAAGCAGCATGAGCAGATGGTGTGCTGTGTCCCCTATCAAGCAAGGCAAGCTTTTGTGAGCATGGAGCAGACTGACCCAAGTCAGCAAAACACTAGGGTTAATTGATCCAGCACAACCTTGGAACAGGTCTGGAACACCTTTACCTGATCAGACATGTGCCCATCATCTTCTGCATCCTCATCGTCCCAGTTGCCGCCACTCCTGTTAGCCAGCATTGCAGGTGAGGAGCCCTACTGACACTGTGCCTCCCCCTGCACAGTTATCAAGATGTGGTCACCGGCAAGGAGATAGGTTTGGTCTGAAAGAGTCCTGGCTAGTGCAAAGGTCAGAGAGCAGACTGAATGAGACAGCTCCCACACACGTATTTGTGTCACTCCACAGGTAACAGCCTCTCTGCCTATTCAGTCCCTACCTCCTTTGCACCACCTGGCCTGTGAGGACATTTTCTTCCCAGAGTACTGATTCCAGTGGATTTCTTATGGGCTTATATCATGCTAAGTGCAAAATGGATATAACTTCAAAGAAAACTGAAACAATACACAAACATACATTTTGCCATACCATGCTCTCTGCTTTATTCTCCTGTTCCCCCTTGCTCTCTACAAACCACCCAAACACCCATAGGCACATCTTGCAGGTCTATATGGACTGTCTGGCGTTCATCAGTATTTACCTGAGCATTGACTGGAAAGGGTTTTTTTAAAAAAAGCAAGCATGATCCAAGACACTGCAGTTTCGTAGCCTGCCCAGGCCAGGATCAGTCAAGTAGAGGCACTTAGCCCTCCACACAGGATACTTAAATCTTTTAAAATCAAGCTACACCCAGATGTGTTGGCACTGACGGTCGCTGCTACCATGTATTCTCTCCAGCAACCTGGCTGTACCTGTTTGCTCTCCTTGTGCTTCAGGTGTAAATTCTCTCAAGAACTATTCCACGTGCCTGGATGTGTGCCTAGTGCTATTTTAACATGTGTTAGGGTGTTTGACATCTTCACCAGACTGGCAGAAAGGACCTAACTGCAGCAGACCCAGGACTTTCTAGAGACCAAGTCAGACCAGATACTGCCACCCAAGATCTAAAATATTGCTACACACATGTGTTTAAGCATGGGAGCCACTACCTGTCTGGCTGCAAAGTGCCGAAAATAACGTATTCATAGTCTGTGACTGATACTAATACTTTCAATAATCAGAAAGCTGAGGCTATGGAAGAGACTAGGCACAGGTCTGACAGGAGCAACTGTCTCCAAGGCACATTTTCCATCCATCCTGAGATTCTTTTGATGTGTTTTCCCAATACGTTCTATATAGACTTGTAATATGATGAAAATCTGCTCTTTTCCATGTGTTCTTTGATGGGAATAAGCCTAACAGAAAATGTCAAGGAAGAAAAGAGAAATTTGAGAAATTTGCAGCAGAATGAGAAAGGGGATATAGTGAACTTAACAATGAAGATTTTTTTTTCCTGTTTATGATCATTGCTACTACTTCTTGGGTGTGTGTGTGGGGGTTTGTTTTTAAGCTTTTTTAAAAATTTATCTATACTAGAGCATATATAGCTTATACAGTATATAGAGTATATAAGGTACTTGCAGAGTAGTTGGCTGTCCAGCACCAGGCAGTCACTCCTGTCTAGCTACAGCCACATTAAGCAACAGGCCCAGCCATTTGCTGTAATCGTTAGTGTCAGTATCCTAGGAGATCTCTTGATCTTGCATAATTACATTCTTATAAATGAGCACTTTGTGCTCATAGCAAAAACACTTTCAAAATTAACGTAATTGAGAGACAGCTACTGTTGATGTACCTGTCTTCAAATCATCAGGAATATGATTTAAAAAAAAAATACTTAGGGTATTCAGTTAACACCCACCTATATTTTAAGGTAATCACCTTCACAGACAAAACGTTATCATCATTTCCTACTCAAATTTCATAGCCTCTCTCTGGAACTCCATATTAAAAATGAAGCCTTGTTATCCCGGTAAATTCACAGGTAAGATTGATTCAAAGTAAACATTAGTGAAAGAAACACCCAGCTACACCTGATGTAATGCTCTTTCAAATCAGAAATAGTCTGTTTACTCCAAACACTATTCCAGATCCGTGGGGCCAGCTCAGAGCTGACACTGTGTAAACATGTTAACTGCAGATAAATTGAATTATGAAATTCCTGGGTTAATAATATTAGTTTTGTGGTTAAGAGGAACGACACTTAAAATACCAATACCTGTTTTCAACTGTAAATCTATTTGATGTAGCCTTTGTGTGGAATAAAATGAACTCTAGAGATAAAAAATCAAAATCACGTAAATATCATAGCCAAATAATGGAAATTAATATGATGATAGGTATAAGTACACAGATATTCAGTGTCGAAAAGGTTCTTCACTCCAAATCTTTGTTTTTTCCAGGTATTCATCATTTCTCGTGTTCACATTTTGTGCCTAAACTGGTGAAGGGAGAGTGGCTGCATATGTGATGGGATGGGGTGTGGGACACCCACACCCAGCAATGCCAACAAGTGGAAAAGGGAGCCTGGAACACCAGCATCATCCTCTGTCTTCCTTCCCCTGCCAGGATAGCCACCTTTGCTCTGGGATACAGTCTTTAAAGTCTCAATAGCATCCAAACAGTGCCTCTTTTCTGCATGCTAGGGCAGAAATAATTCAACTTCTAGATAGAAATATGGACAAAAAAGTGTATGCTGGAAAATATTCAAACTCACTTTATGGGCTTGCAAATGTGGTTCCCATCTCTGTCAGGAGAGCCTGGGCATTTCAGATGCTAAAATGCTTAAGCAACTTTCAGAAACCTGCGTCAAAATGGCTAGAGATAGAAAGTTGAAAATTGGCGTGTTATGACATTCACTTTAGTAGAGGTGCCCACGCTCTTCCCACAGCAAAATGACTTTAATTTGCCCAACCTCAGAGTCCTTGAAAATGACACTCTGAGCATTTGCTGTAATGATTTCTCACTAAATTAGAAAAATGCCCAACTAAGGAGGGATTATCTCTGCATGTGGATGTGGCATAATGACTGTCAAGTGCACTGAGAGCCCCACTGGGCTTTGCGAGGTACACGGGGTCTGCAGCAGAGGCCCACGTGTATCGGAGAATATTAATACTGTCTGGTTGGGGGCATCCATTGTGATACTCTACTGCTGTTCAGACAAAATTATACCATACGGGGGAATTCTCTTTGCTACTTTACATATATGAGGTACCTTTTAGGGCTGAGGATTAGTCCTAAATTGTCTGGCTGACAAACTCGGTCCATAAAGGATACAGGCACATGAGTGCACACACTCTTTGTAATGTGTGCACCTACTGGGACAGCATCAGTGCAAGATTCTTCCTCACAGCCTACAGCCTCTGTGCCTGCTGTGAGGATGCACAAGCAAACTTGCATCTGCACACCCAGAAAGTCTCCTAGCTGCTCCCCAGAAGGAGCTCGGCAGCTCTGGTCTCACAGGACAAAATGTGTTTGTCCCTCAGGTGCCTGCATGCTGCTGCCCAGATTGCACGGCAAGGTTGGAGCAAGCTGAGCTGCTTCATCATCCCTATCACAAGGGTGAAAAGCTGTCCCTGGCTACCTCTCCTCAAACAGGAGTGTGAGGAGGCACACTTTTATGTCAGAGTTTGTGCCATAAATGACCAAAGAGATGGTGGGAATGTGCTGGCAGACAAGGATGTCGCCAGTTTCAATGCAACTGCCACAACAGCACTTCAATAGCAGCACTCCAATGCCCAGCGCTGGTGGTCCTCACACCCCAGTGCCAGCCAGCTGGCTCAGACCCATGCCACTGAACAGGCACAAGGAGCACACACACACATGCCTCCATGGATGCTCATCTATCTACTCCAGCGCCAGTGCCCTGTTAAAGAGGGTGCCAGACCCCTTGGTAAACCAATGTCTCTGTTTTGAAATGACTTTTCAAAACAAGCCTGGTCAAGGTGGGAAGGAAGGGAGGTGGGGGCTTGAGAGTCTGCAGGGCCCTGCTGAGACAATTAGTGTCCCCTGAGGGGACTTTCCTGTTGGAACTGGGCCACTGGGAAAGGACATGTAGGGAACATCACAGGGCCAAACACCAGGCAAGACTGACTGACTGACTGTTGTAGGAAGGTCAGATTTTGGTCTCTCACCTCCCAAGTTCATCATCCCAACAGCCATGGGAAAAGGAGCCAGAAAGATGCCGCCCACAGAGTGTCCTAACCACTAGCTTGCCTGGCCATCCCATCACAGAGGATGATGTGGGGAGTCAGCAGAGGAAGCAGGGAAGGAGAAGCCAGAGGTCTAAGTCACAGGAGGCAGAGGATGAAGGCAGGCCACCAAGGAGAGGAGCAGTCCAAACAATTTGTGTCTGGGTGTCCCAGACCTGACAGTGCAGCATCTGCGTAGTGTCACCAAGCCCTTGCACCTTCCAGCCAGGGGAGCACAACTGACAGTCACAGCAGGGCATGGGTACTGTCTTGTGCCTGTCCTGCACTGTCACATCTCCAGCCCCCCAACCCCCCACCCCCATTGTCCTGGGATGTCCAGAGAGGCCCACAGTATGCCGTGGGCTGCAGGGTCATGCTCTTCAATCACCGGTGGGATGGAGCTGTAGGAGCTTGTAGGTCTCCCTGCCCCACAGCTATACAAAGAGCTGCGGGGACCTGGGAAGGGCAGAGCATGGCACGTCTGTTTTACGGACAGGGCTTGAGGCTGTCCTGGCAGTGGCAGTTTTACCAGCTCTGCTTTCACCCTCGGTGCCTGGGGATACCAAACCCAGAGCTCTCCACACCAAGCTAATCCATGTGCAGAACTGTGTGGACCTTCTCCACGGAGATTTCCCGGGAGGGAGGACATCTCTGTTCCTGGCTCTTCCCAGTGGCCTCGCTTATTTGGGACCTGCACCGGGATGAAAAGCAAGTGCCGTCCGGGTGCGGGCAAGGACCGATGGCAGCCCAGGGACCCAAGCACAATCCCCAGGCCGCAGGGCATGATACCCGCCGGGCCAGGCGGTGCAGAGCTCTGCGTCCCCGCGGGGATACCCGAGGCATCGGCCACTGGTGCAGGAAAGGCCGCCGCAGGCCACCGGAGAGCCCGGAGGTAGCGGGGGGCTCCGCACACAAAGGGCTTTTCCCTGTGCGAACGGAGCGGCGGCGGGAGCGCGAGGCCCCGGTGGTCCCGCAGCCTCGGGAGGCAGATGCCGGTCCGGCCCCGCCGCCTCGCCCCCGCGTTTGGCACTCGGGGGGCTGCGGGACCTGCCGGCTGCTTTTCCACTGGGGGTCTCCGCCGGGCGGGTGCGGGAAGCCGCGCGTAAAAACGGGCGCTCCGCTCCCCCGACGGCAAAGCGCTGTCGGGAGTGCGAGGCCGGAGCGGGGCTGCCCAAGCCCGGTGGCCATGCAGGCGGGACCCCCCGCAGGCTCGACCCCGGCCCCTGCGGACTAGCGGGGGACCGGGTCCATCCTTCCCGGGTAGCAGCAGCGGGCACCTGGGGAGAGGAGCCGAGCCCAGGCGCCAGCCGGCTGCTTGTGTTCACCTATAGCCGTACGTATAGGCGTGTGCAAACGGCGTCTCTCCCTCAGACTTGCGAACGGGACGAGACGGGAAGAAAGGTGTTCAGGCGAGCGGGTCCCCAGCCTGACCTTTATCTTCGCGGGGAACACCGAGAGAGCTCCCGGGACGTGGCGCAGGGGTCCCCCGCATCCCGCACCTCCAGCGCGGCGCGGAGAAAGGAACGGCGCTGGCCAGCCGCGCTCACGGGGGCGGGCGAGCCCCGGGGCCGGGCTACGGCGGAGAGGGATGGAGAGCGACGGTGCTCCCGGAGCGCGCCGTGGGCGCCGAGCGGCTGCTTTGTACGTGGAGGGAAGGAAATAAACCACCAACGAGCTTTTATTGTTATCATCGTCATTATTATCATCGCCATCGTCGTTTCTCTGCACATAAATAAATAAATAAATATCTCCCGGGGTGGGTGTGGTGTGGGGAGCGGGGAGGGAAGGGGACGCAACGATACAACCAGAGGTGCGCGCCCGGCAGCGACGAAGTCTAAACAAAATCAAGAATAATTTTGGAAAGAAAAGAAAAATAATAATAATAATAAAAAAAATCATAACCCAAACAGCCCCCGACCCTCCCTGTCCGCCCGCTTTCGGGCACCGCCGAGTTACCGGAGGGATCCCGGGACAGCATCCCTCCAGGCAGCCCGCACCGCCCGCCGCCGCGCAGCATCCGCGCTGTCTCGGTGTGCGGGCAGGTCTGCGAGGAGCCTCCCGGGCCCGGAGCTGCGTCTGCGGGGAGACAAGTGAGACAGCACTACTGGGGGACGCCTGGGGTCCTAGGGAGCAGTTTATTTACAACAGGGCGCATGGACACCCGCCCCCACGGGCCGGGGGTCTAGAAAGGCGAGAAAGTCCTTCGTAAATTACACAGATTATACAAAGCGGTATAAAATCCTTCTGCTGGATGTCGGCACAGGAGCAGGCAGGAGTCCCTCTCCTGCCCTCGCTACAGTTCCTGGGGAGCCGGGGTGGGCGTGTGTGTGGGCTAAGGGGTGACTGTGAGGCCTCTGTCGTCCTTCCCCGAGGAGGACGGAGACATGCGCAAGTCCTCGTCGTCTTCCGAGCACTTGGTGGTGGAAAGGGAAGAGCATTTGCAGCTGTGGCCGCCCCCCCCGCCGCGATGGGAGCTGCTTTTGCCTTCTTTCTTGTGCTTGACCCGTCGGTTCTGGAACCAGATCTTCACCTGCTTCTCGGAGAGGTTCAGGTAGGTGGCGATCTCGATTCGCCGCAGCCGGGAGAGGTACATGTTGGCGGCGAACTCCCTCTCCAGCTCCAGGAGCTGCGTGCTGGTGAAGGCGGTGCGCATCCGCTTGCTGCTGGGCAGCTGGCTGGACGTGCTGTCTGCGGAGCGGAGCGGAGCGCACCGTCAGGACTTGCCGGACCCGCCGCCGCCCGCCCCGCAGCGCCGAGCGCTCGCCGGTCCCCGCTGAGCGCCCCCTCCCAGATCG
>JAVJGJ010000014.1:22400679-22419630 GCA_035590215.1 Microhierax caerulescens | reverse complement strand
CCCCTGAAGCCAGCCCACAGTTGTATATTATCAATGCTAATTAACCCATCTACATTCTTCTACAATTCCCCCTTTTTCTATTTTTTCTTTTTAACAATTAATATCTCACGTTTTTACCAATGTCAATGGCTGTACTGTAACCCTGGAGTTGGGACTACCCAAACTTGTGCGACATGTGTGACTACACATTGTCAAATAATAGCAAGTTGGACATTCTTGAGAAAAATACATTCTTCTGCCTGTGCCTGATGTGACATTTTTATGCACTGTAAAGGTGTACCATGTGATCTGGAGAAAGGACTGGGAATTTTCCCAAGAGGAAGGCAAAGAAGGGGTGTTATTATGTCTTTGCTCTTTCTATTAGCTGTCACCTCATTTTGCCCCAGGGTCTTAAGGATCACATTTTGGACACGCTCAGTAGACTTTGCAGGGTTGAACAACTCTTACTGAACTTAAAACTCCCATGTCAGGGCCAGACAGGGCCATCCTGGCATGCAAGCTCAAAGATACTTAGTCACATCCATGTGCTCACTCTGCTGCATCCAGGGAGGACCAGGAATGAGTTGGGTAAGAGCTGGGCAGGAGGGCACAGCTGGGAGTACACTGAGCCATCGGCGCTGCGGAGGCAGGACTGGATGCACGGTGGAGACGTGACGATTGTCAGCTGGTACAAGGGATAGCCTGGGCAGCTACAGAGTCTGGATCAGAGTCCAGGACTTAGCCAGCAAGGAGCCTGTGACAGAAACATTGTTACTGGCCTGTGACAATGAATGACGAGGCTTGGAAGAGACAAAATGGGGGGAAAATGGATAACATACAAATTGGGGTTGTAAGGAGGAATGAGATGAGGATGATCATCAGAAGGGGTCAGACAAGGACAGAAGAGCCTTAACATCCTACCACAGAAGGGAATTTCTGCTCCTTCATTGTGCCTAAGGTGCACATCGAAGGGTGAAGCTGCCATGAACTCTTGAGCATGGCTTGGTACCCTGGGCTCTCATGTATGTACTGCAGAGCACTCTTTGTGCAAAGCAAGGGAAAAAGAAGCACGCTTCAGAGCCATGAATTGCTAAATGGTAGTTCATTGCAAATGTTGCCCTAGGGCTGCCAAATTTGAATGCAGAGGAGTAAAAAACCTGGATCCAGTCCCAGGCAGGTTATGTTTGGTCTGATGCAAGCATGTTCGCATTGATCTGAATCTCAAAACCAGCAAGAAATAAAACCATGAGGACATTAGCTCTCCTGATTCAAGACCAAGATCTAAGAAATGCCAACAGGGTGTTTATAGCAGCAGCTTTGCAAGGCCACAGGACCTCAGAGCTACTGCTGTTGGCTGTTGCCTGCACGTTGTTCTGCTGCAGATTTCCACCAAGTTGGGTGTTTTTCCCCAGAATACTCAATGACTGTCTTTGTAGATTTCCTTTCTTTTTCCCTTGTATTTTGAGCGGCATTAAGGTCTTCTGTGGTGTGTTTCCTTTTGATCAGTGCCACTGCAATGAAGTATACTGCTGCAAACTCCCTTTCTCGTATTCTGGGGAGTTAGTTCAAGTTTCTTGACAAGACAGTGTCTTTGCTGGTTCAAGAGGCTCTTTAGGTTCAGAATCAGGGTAGACATCACTGCTGCATCTCATCTCCAAGATAAGCAGTATAGAGAGCTCCAGACATTAGTGAATAATATGTCCAGCTCCAGAATTTACATTTTCCCAGAAATTAAGTCTGTAATAATAAATCTGAGGGTTTTTCTTTGTTTCTTCTGTGTTTCAGCCAATAGTGGTCACCTTTTCAAACTCTTCTCTATGATTTGCATATCATGCAACATGTTATGGTTGTTTCTTAGCCCAAGCTGAGAACAACATAGAACTCAGAACCAGAGGAACTGGGACTGGGAAAAATAGAAATCACGAGACATTCATCAAGTCTGCCAAACCTGGCAAATGGTGAAGTTCGCTGCTTTTTTGCTGTTGCTATCAGATCAGCCTGTCCCATTTGCTATGCTGATCTGGCAGAAAGCAACCTAGATGAGGACCTTCTCTCCCTTTGCAGACTCTTCGCACAGGGCTGTTCCCCTCTCCCTGTGTCCCCAAGTCTTTTTCCTCTCTGCTCCTTTTCACATGGCCCCTCCTTTCTGTTACCTTGGTCCCAAGGCTTGTGGTTGTAGCAGCTGTGCTTCTCCTGCACAGGACAATTCTAGCTCCAACCATCATTCAGCCCCTGAATGAAGTTTACTTTTTTCTCCACTTTTCTTTCTTCATTCTACTTTTTTTTTTTTCCCCTGCAGTGCTCTATAAAATAATATTTGGCTTTTGTTCCATAAAGAAATAAACGGACACATAAAAGAAAAAAGCATGACTCTCACTGCTTTCACTTTCCAAAGTGAAACAAGCCCCAACTCCCATATTCTGTCAAACGGATAACAGTGATAACTGAACCTGGATGAAACCTCCTAATGACAATCTTCTATCATAAAGACAGCTTTGTCAACATCAAAATGTGTCCAAGGAAGATACCAAGATTGAAAAATTTTCAGTTAGGAGGAGTGGCTGTGCTTTATTATTCCATACTAATAATATTGTAAAATATTCCATTTTCATAAAGTCAAAATACAATGGTTTGACACTTTTATTCCAGTACTGGTGTTATTGTAGGACATATATTTTATCATTACCTAACATTTTATTATAATGCTTTCACTTTATTGAAGTTGAATGAATTGTAAGATGATAATTTGCTGAATTAACAAAGCAAAATCCTTCAAGGATCCTAAATCATACTTTTTTAAATTCAAAGGTGCATTTGGCAGGGAATTTAAAGTGCTGGCTTTGCATCTGTGTATAGTTGGATATGAAATGCCAACCAGTGAGGTATATCCACAGCATTTCTTCCCCTTCCTCCAGCCTCCTTGGAACACAGCAGTCGGCTCCTTGCTGCTCCAAGCGTGCTCCCACTTGTCATGGGACTCCTTATACAGGTAGCAGTTATCATAACTTGCTATTTAAAAGCACACTTCATAAGCTGCCTGCTGGTGATGTTATAGGCTGGCTTTAAAGTGGACATGACTGATGACAAAATGTGTCAAGCACAAACCACGTTACAGCTAGTGGTGGAAAAGTCACCCGTTTGTTCTCAGGAGATTTTAATTGCTGAGAAAGCATATCAGTTCAAATGAAAATGCAGAAGCAAATAAAGTTCACATCAGTGCAGAGTGAATAAAAAGGTAGTTCTCTGCCTCTTTTCCAAATTCTTTCTACTTCTGAAAAGCAGAACTTCATTAAACTTGCCTAATAGAACACCAGAGTGTTTGGATCCATCTACTTGCACCAAGGCAGGGTGCACTAAAGACTCTCTCACTACAGTGGAAGCTTTTTGGTTTCGATTTAATGACATTAATTCCTCATTAATTTTAGTTAAAATGGGATGTACATTTAAATCAAACAAGGATGTTCACAAGGCCTTTCCACGGGTTTGACTAAACCAGCTGTAACTCCCGATTTCAGGCAAACCTTAGCCACGTGCTGTCAGTGGTGAGGCTGCACCAGTATATAGCAGGGAGATGTCTCTGAGAGCCTGCAAATCTGAAGGACGAGGGCTCAAAACACATCGTGCTCCCACTGCTCTGTCACATGTTCACCTTCTTGACTTTCAAGTGGAAGCCTTTATAATCAAACCCTTGTTTACATGTCCCTAAACAAAGAAGCTGCTTGAACAACACATGTGGGAGTGATGATATATTTGGGTGGGTTTCATCTATTCTACAAACACTAACCTGGAGAAACAGGAAAGCCAAGCACTGAGATGTTTGGTCAGTTGGTGTCTACCATATCATGTGGAGTTGTGGCAATAATTAACTAAGCCAGACTAGCAAAGAATAGAATCAAAACCCTATGGAAATGAACAGAACATCTCTGACTTTGGTAGGATTATGAGAAAATGATCCAACTGTTGTTTTGAAGTTCATAATAGTTTGTGACTCAGTGGGAAGGCATTAATGTACCATGAACTTTAAAAACTGCATTTTCCTGCCCAAGCATTGTGTATTGCTTCTCAGGTCAAGATAGCATTTGTCCAAGCCTGTCTGTATCAAGCGAACTCATTAGCTGATGAGATGGAAAGTCTAGGGAGGAGCCATGGGAAAATTACTGTTGAATTTCTTTTTCATGGGATAATCAAAGATCACCTTCAATATTCTCTGCTCCATGTGACCTTTGAAGGGAGTAGAGGTGATGCAATATTTTTCCTTTTCTCTTCTCACAGCCTGTGATGCCAGTCTGTGTTATGCACTGACTTCACCTTTTAGCCCTGCACAGGTGCAAATCACTTTGATGAGATGCTCGCAGCCCTGTAGCCACTTGTGACCTCACCCAAAGAGTCATTCTCTGACTGACTCCCCTACATTCGCTCATCTATATCCACCTTGACACAGTGGAAATGAAAAAAGCTGTTTTCCATAACAACCCCCCCCCCCCATCCTTTCCTTCCCAATGACATAATAAAATATCTTGTGAGAGCCTTGGCAGTGGTCCAGTGAAAATTCTCCTGTCTTCTTTTTCCAGTCTAGCTACCATGAGCAGAAATAATTAAAACTGAGGCCTTGACTCCAGGGGTGCATCGGTGTTGGGGTTGGACCCTCCCTGACTCTGGTTCACAGTCTGGGATCCCCGTAAGAGAGTGGTTGGTCTTTACTGTGCACACCCTGTAGACCCAAATGGTAGGGAGAGCATGGCCATTTGGCTATTCCTTTCCAAAAACTGTAGTAGCTGCTATTCCTTTCTATGTCCGTCTGTTCCCACCTGGCCCTCAAACATTACAACAGAGAAAATACATGAGACCTGTCCACCCTAGAGCTTTAGCAGCCGTGTCTTAGCTACACAACTGCTGTCATCCAGCTAGGATGCTAGTTATGGTGCTCAAGAGAAAGATGAAAGGATCATAATCATTATTATGCTCATTTCAACCGTACTTTGGTTCCACAGTATTCCCCTTTCTTTAATGTAAAATTGTGACATGACATGAAATACTGGGCAGCTGGAAGGTGTATTTCTCTCTGTTGTCCAGCTGTGACTCCCAAAACACTATAAATTGCTGAAGATGTTGCCTTCTTAAATCTTGTATCCTTCTCCTTGCTGATGGATGCAAGGATAAATATAATGCCCCGTTGTCTGCCGTCGTACACGATACAGGCACTTGCTCACTACTGTACTTTGGCTGGATTGTCTCCTCCTGTGTGAGTTTAATGTACACACTGCCATCATCAGAATGAAACTTCTTTATACTCCTAACATTTTAAACAACAAAGTTAAAATGTTTAGGGTTTAAGGTTTTTTTAAATGGACCTTAAACTTGTGAATCTAACATTTTTGGAGAAAGCTCAGATTGTTAAGGAATCAGCAGGACACATCACCGAGCTACAATAGGTTCACTTTCATGTGGATGCTGTAGCAGGCAAGCCTTCATGGAAAAACTCTGAATGTGAATTTAGCTAGTTTTGGATAAAGACGCCTTTCAGCGTCAATAAACACCATGAATGCAGCCACGGTAGAGTTACAACTTAATGAGATGAGGGGAAGTGCACAGGGTCAGGCCTCATCTCCCGGCCTCTGTCATGCTAATCAGCTGGGCAGCCTGCAGCTGAAAAACTGCTGGAATTTTTATTTGCATTTCATTTAGTTGGAAGGAAATTGACCCAGATGGTCCACAAAGGCAATAGAAGGCTGGCAAGCAGTCTAGTGCTGCACACTTTTCCGAGGGGCTGCACTTGTCCGCCCGTCCCTCTTGGAGCCCAAAACATAAAAGATTAAAACAGCGTAAGGGAATTGATTTCATGATTTTTAGATAATTTCCCTAAGATTTCAGAAAAGACCTAAAACCCCTAATTTAATCAGCCAGGAGCTCAATAGTAATTAAAGGGAAGAAAAGCTGAGATAATGAAAGAGGTGGTGGGGATTTTTGCTGTTGCTGGTGGGAACCTTTCTTAATTAGAAAAAGTCTAAAATCTAAATGATGTTAATGATGACAAGCATGAACATTTATTGCAAAGACACTGTATCCTTGGTCAACTTAGATGATTTATTGCCAAATCTGATAAACTTCCTTAGAAAAAGTTAAAATGATTTGCTATGCATTTGTCCAAGCCAAGCATTTCCATGTGTTTGCTCAGATGAACAATATTGGTGTCACTGCTACTTCTTTGGCCAAAGGTTAGGTACTTGCACAAGTGAAGTATGATTCCACACCATCTGCTCATGGTTTCACCTATTTTGCTTTGAAAGCTTAGTTAAAAATAAGAGCACTTCAGATTCCATCTACTTTTGCATCACAATCTTAGAGATTATAACATTTCAGAGCAAGTGCAGCAACCTCATGGAGGGCCAGCTGATGGCATATCTACTTAATTGGAAGATATAAACCATAACTGTAATCATATCATAAAAAGTATTTTGTAAGGGCAAATTTTCAGCCATAAATTGTCATGACACCCCAGAAGTGCATGGAGCTGCAGTAAATGGGTGGGGAACCCTTGTCTTCCAGCTGCATTAGTGAAGGTGCTGCCCTTTACCTCCACCCTGCCCTGAAAGCGTGGAACCAACTGGTCTTTCGTTTCTACCAGCATTACTCTAGCCAGGGTGAAGCTTCATCTCCTTGTACAAGCTGTCTTTCTAGACAGCTGTGTTGCCTCAGACAGCGGTGTGTTAACCCCTCTGGTCTGCACAGCTGTTGACCATGTGCAAACAGGTCTTCCCAGTGCAAGTCCTGGGGAATCGAATCCAGCAACTTCAACTTAATTGCTTCCCATTTCCAGTTGTGTGAAAGTGTGTGTAAACCTGGACTAACCCCCTTGCATTACTGGGCTCACACAGGCTTTTGCTTTCATCACAGGAATTCTGTCTTTGTGGAAAAGTGATAGAAAGAGCCTGAGGTAGCCACAAAACCACATAATGGTGTGGGCACCCTGGCAGCTCGTGCAGGAATGGAAAGATCTAGGATTTTTCAGCTCCTTCTGATTCTCTGAGAACTTGCAGTTGGCTCAACTTGTGGCAGCTCAACTGCTAAGCAGCTGTGTGAGTACACCACTAAAGTGATCAAAATATACCACCCGGTCCCTGCTACAAGCCAGACAGAGACCTGGTCTTTGTCTTCCAAGGCATCAGTGACTCAGCCATGAGTTATCTCCAGGACTGTTTCTTCTGATGGATATGACAGTCACACTTGAGCTTTGATTTTATAAAGCTTACATAAAGCACTTGCCCACAGTCCTCTATGCAAGGCAGATTGGGATAATTCTCATTTCCAGCACAGTCTGATGTCCCAAACCACTCCTAATGTCCCTGTTAACATTTCAGTAGCTAAGAAAGACTAGAAGAATGATAGGAGGTCATTAACTCCATTTCTTGATCTGGCAGTGGCCTCTAGTAACCTAGGGCAATTTAGAGGACAAATATTTATGAGAGCACCAAGGTTTATGTGGTTCTGAAAACCAAATACTCAAGATATAACACCTAACAATCATACATGAGAACCATAAGGCAGCGTGCATAGCACTGGAGGTGGCTGAAGGAGCTTTTGGTGCTGCAAGTCCTTGAGTTATTGACTCTGAAAGCAGGGATAGATCAATACTTTCAATGTGTTTCCAATACCCCTGCTTGCCCTCCACTGTAGAAGGGAAGGAATCTGGCATAGGGTTACATTTGTCTCGCAGGAGCTGAGCACACTGTGTAGGAGTGGGCTTGGCTTGCTTGAATGAACGAGCTGGTTAAGAAACGCTTTTATTTGCATTCATCCTCCTATCCACTTTGGAGCCTTGAGGTGTGAGGGCTTGATAGAAGAAATGGAGGGCCGAAGCATTCAGGTGATGCACTAATTACATTAAACCCTAAAGCAACATGAGAAGCCTGTAAGGAAGTTTAAAACAGCTTTTCCCAGTGAGGGTAGCAATGGCTTCACTGCAGGATGCTCCCCTGGAAATAGCAGTGGACTCAGCAATGGAGCAGAATGAAAGACTTAAAAAGATCTGGATGGACATTCAATATCACTTGGACAAATGCAGATATGGGTGTTTCTGTCTCCTGTGGGGTCTTCCTAGTGTGGATACAATCCAGCTTGGCAGCAGAACAGGGGCTCAGTACTAGAACTGAATGTGGCAGGTACTGGCACCAAGGCAGCGTTTAAGCTACATTTTGACTGGTGCCTGAAGTCCAGATGTAAAAACCAAAATTGCCTCCTCTTCATAATGACAAGGCAGAAAAAAAAAATAGTCTGAGGTAAACTTGGAGCTTTTTAATTGTATCTGTACCATTGCTGATCCATTGCTGTTCCATCTGCAGCGTGGGCAAGATGTTTACCATCAAGTTGCCCACTTCACATTTCAATGCTGCATGAAATCATCTTGTTGTCACTCTCTGTCTGGGGTAGCTGTGGTGTGTAGGTGGACTGAATTCAATGTACCATATACAAGGGCAGCAGCAGGCTGGGCCTTGTGAGTCCTGTTCATAAGTTCTGCAAGATGCCCACAGCCACATCAGAACAGATGACAGACAGAATTTCTCTCTGGCCCATCACACTCATGAAGCTCATGCTGGAGGAGTTTGGAAAAGCAGAATAGAAATGGAAGTTAAAATCTGAAAAAAATTAAAACACCTGTTTTATGGTGAAAAATGGTGAAAACCATCAGTTTCTTTAGAAATCACTCAGTATGTTTAAAGAGGCTTGCTATCCCCACTGTATGCATTTCAGCAGCTATTACCAACAAGGGTTACTACAGCATAAGCCATAGCTGCTGGAAGAAGTGGAAAGACTCAGTTCAAAGTATGAAGTGTAGCCCTCAGAAGAACAGTTCGGAATAAAACTAAAAGTTGTCAGATAAACTAAATGCGGTTCTGGGACTGGTGAGTCTGGTCAGCTCTTGCTGCAGGACCCTGAGCACTGCTGGTTTCTCAGATTTGTTTTTTTCAAAGCATTTTAGTGTCCTTACCACATTTTTCCTGAAGACTGCAAAAGCCAAAATTTGTTGTTCTTGCTGAAATCCCAAGAAGGTCTCAGGCAAAACAGGAAATGTTTATTCAAGCATCTGGCAAGGAGAGCTACAGGCTGAACTGGACCCTGTTAACTCTCCCTCTCTGCTTAGCACCGGTCCGTGCTGCGCTGGGGCTCAGCCCTGGGACCTGCATGTCTGGGAGGCTGCAGGCAAAATAGAGAGCGCAGAGGAGGACAAGGAGAATGACAGTAAGTCAGAAAGTGAAATGAAAGAAATGGGGTTGCTCTAGTGTATGCCAGAGATTTCCTGATTGTATTTTTCAAATACTCCAAGAGCTGGTGCGAAGAAGGAGCAAAATGCTCTTCATGCCCATATAGGACAAGAAATAACATACTTAGGTGCAGCGTGGACGTTCCAGTAAGACACTTGAAACAATTGCTAATGGTGTAGACAGCGAAGGAGTGGAGCTGTGCTAGAGAGGTGTGTGCTGACCATTGTGGGAAATCTTTAAGAACAGCTTGGAGAACCCTCTGTCTGACAGGTAGGGGTGATCGTGTCTTGTGGCAGTGGTCTCGACTAAAACACCTCTTGAAAAATCCCTGCAGCCTTATTCTGATGCTTTGCTGTTTCTTAACCTTTCAGAGTGGATCTGCTTTGATGACTTTAGCTCCCTGAGTACTTTTGGTTTGATAACGTAGTCACCTTACACTACTTCTAGGGATATCTGCACTGTTTCATCTTTCTAAAAAACAAAATAGTGTCAAATGTAGGGCTATAGCACATGGATACAACTCAGCTAAATATAATAGATTTGCAAATTATTGTCCTAAGTCTAAATTAAATCTCTGTGAATCTGATGGAAAAAGTGTCATAGGATTAGTAGATTAAAGGGAAATAATTCCAAAATGCTCAAAGATTTTAACAGAAGAAAAATCCTGCTGCAGAACTCTGTAGTTAGCTTAAAATTCAACAGAAAGTTAATTCATTAGTAAAGTCACTCAAGCTTGACTAATAACAGCCTGAGCCAGAAAATCTAGCAATTTAAAGTAAACCCTTAGTTGCGAGCATAACTTGATGCATATGATGCCAGCTGCAGAAACTGCCATTTCAAACCTCACTCTGGTTGGCACAATGGGAACAAATAGCTCTCAGCTGCAGGTGAAGCCTACCAGACCTTTCTCCTCAATCTTTGTATAGTGTCAGTTCTTCTTAAAAAACAGCCATTAAATTATCGCCATTGTCTTGGGGGAATGGTGATTGATGCCTCTTCTTTTATGCTAACTCAGCTTGTCTCTCTGCTCTAAATGGCCTTGTCTTTGGTGTGGATGTTGGTAGTACATCATTAGGTTTTGGTACGCTTCGTGCTGCTCGCTTGCTCGCAGCTTGGCAAACAAGGCAGTCGGGCAATGTGACCATTCAGCAAATTAACACAACTCTCCTGAACTCCTTAATACAAAAAGCTGCGAGCTCCCACCTGTTGGGGCTTGAGCAGGGCACTGTGCAGGGAGCGCCTTCCCCTTGTGAATGCTAAGGTGACAAGGTAAAATAAGGGCTTTGAGCTCCTGTGGTATCTGTTGGGCTTTGTCCCAGCTGCTGCAGGCAGCCCGGGAGGATGTGCATGGGGCAGAAGGAGCTACAGGAACTGCCGTGATGGCAGCAAAGCCTGAAACAACCATTTCAGGGGTTTATGTTGGGATTCAAGCACTGTTGCTTTGCTGTTGCACTGAAAATGTGAGCTACTCCCTCATGAGTGTGTACACTGCAGAGGATGGTCCTCTTCTGCACACAGCACAGCTGACCGGTGTTTGTCAAAGTACAAGCATACACCTTTGGAGAGGAACCAAAAAAGAAGCAAAATGAAAGAGAAAGATGTAAGAGTCTGTAAAGAGCTAAAAGCTTGTTCTGCTAACACCAGTACAAGCCCACGGCAAACCCAGGGACACTGGTGGTGCAGTTATCCCTGTGACTATGGCCACTATGGTTCCGTGCACTGTTTGCCATGCCAGGTCCCCTGGGAAGGGCTACCCGGTTTCAAAGGTGACACTTGCCTTCACATCGGCAGAGCAGAGGGGCAGCTGCTGAGGCCGCTTCCCAGCTGCACCATCACACTGGCCTGCACTGGGACAGCGACTGACCCTGGGGAGCTGGGAACCAGGTGGGACAGTGCTATGTTTTGCAATGAAAGGGGTTAGCAGTCTGAGCTGTGATTCCACTCGGAGTGAGTTGTTTCACATGGTGTTTCTGCAAAGCAAGAATAACTGTGGGATACTCACCATTCTGAGAGCAAATGAGCAGTTCTAAAGAGCTGTGAGATTCTTTGACAAGGAGATTGGGGGGGTCAGGGAGGAAAAAGGTAGGAATGTTTGAAGATAGTTTTCTTATGTGAAAAATCTTTCTTCTTGGGACTATAAACCTGGAAAGAAAAGAGCCAGGGTTTACATCTCTCTGGTCCCCCATGTAAGCGTCAACCCTTCACCTCGATGGTCCTGTTCCCCCCCTTCCTCCCTTGCCCATTTTGGTTGCAAGTTCTTCAAGCAGTCCTGCCACATATTTCAATCGGCATAACATGCACCTAGTGCTAACCGTGATTTGTCAGAATAAAATGAGCCTTAAATGCTGTATTTTTTCCTTTCTGCCCCTCGAACAGCCACCGTTTGAATTAGCTGCAATCTTCACAGCTTGTAGACTTGAAACTTCCGGGCAAAGCCCGCAAGCACTAAAATAAATAGACACATCAAAACTGTTTTCCTAAATGGATAAAAAAGCTTAGCCTATCAGCTGTACATCCTACCAGGGGAGTGCTTGGGGCTTACCGTGCATCTGTACTTGAGAGATGGGAGACCTGAGCTCAGACGTTGTTACTCAGGCTTGTATTTTTAAGCAGCTTTTGCCTCAGGAGGCAGCCTGTGTGTGCTGTAACCTCCAGAGCACCCAGCAGGCTTCACACAGACAAATTCTCTCCCACTGGGAGCCTTGTTTGAACCAGGGCTACTCATAGGATTACTATGGTGTTCATGGTATAACATAACCCTCTTCATTTAACTAATTTTGTATTCTTTTTCATCTTGTTTTTAGAATAAGAGAGGCTGAAAACCTTATTTCTCCCATACATTGACTACTGGATGCAGTACATCGCAAGAAGGATGTAGTGAAGTCAGAAGTTATAGAAAAAAGCAATGAAAATGACTGTGCAGTGAAGAAGCCCACAGTCTTTATGTGGAAAGTTTAAGACAACTCCTCAGTTTAGAGGAGAGAAGGCTGAGGGAATGTGTACAAAGTTAATAAAACCACGTAGGTGATGGATAAGGCAAACGTGGAACTGCTGCTCACCAAATCCCTTAATGCAAGCACCAGAAAGCACCCACCCAGGGAAATTCAGGGAGGCAGCATGGCTGGTAGCAAGCACCTGGGAATCATATCCATGGGAGGCTGCAAAGGTGCATGGTATCAGCAGGTTCACAAGGGGATTAGACACATTTGTGGCCAGCAGGCTCATGAGGTGGTACTCAGGAGCTTTTGGAGGTACTTCCTACTAACATCCCATCACCTCTGGGGGTGGGGGACCCCAGCAGTGCAAATAGATCACAAGCTGTAAAACTCCTGTGCTCTCCCTCATAGCAGCTCCTACTGCCACTGATGGAGACAGAGTAGAGCGATAGAGGTCTACTGCTCTGACCCACCAGGGTGTTTCTCAAGCTCACCTTCTGCAGTTTCTTCCTTAACAGCTTCTTGCTCTCCCCAGAGCCCAAAGAAAGCTCTTGCTGCAAAGGGACCACCATGGGCTGGCAGGAAGGGGGAGCATGCCGTGGAGTAGATGTTTACCACATCTCTGAATGTGGTCCTGGAGTTACTTTTATTCTGCTTTGGTGGCCGGGAACAATACCCCTTTAACAGAGACACTGTTTTAGAGTGACTGTTTACAGCTAACTCCAAAGAGGTTTTTGTGAATGTTTTCCAAAATACAAAATAATCAGTCTGCTTTGGTGGCATTCAACTCCTCCTTCATCTCATTCCTTTCCAGAGATGTAAGAGGAATATGGTTTGCTAGGGTGCTCGTGGATATAGAGCCTCTGGCAAACATGCTCCTCCATGAAGAGTCACAGTAGGAAAGGATCATCTGGTAAATCTTCAAAGCTCCAGGAATTGCCCAACTGGACATCAGAAAAAAAGTGTCTCTAAGTTACCAGTTATGTCCCAGTCACAAAATATAAAAAGAAAAAACATTTTAGGAATGCACAAAGCAATAGACAAGGAGTCTACAGACAATCCAGAGACTGCCCAACTGCTGAGCAAATCGCTACAGGTGAATAATAAATAAGACAAACAAAATCCTTTTGCAAACAAGAAAATGTCAAGTAAAATAGCCTTGGTTAGGAGTCCTGTTCTAGCTTTTAGAATCTTGATTTTGTACAAAATCAGAATCATAGAAAATAATGGCTCAAAGGGCTGTTTTACATCTGGCTCGTTTGGTATTTTTTCCCTTAAGTTTGCAATTGCTTCTTTTGAATGAACACTACACCCTTGGAAGATGTCAGACTGACCATTCTGGGAACGACAGGATTCATCCAAAAGCTAAAGAGACCTTTATTCCTCCATTTTTCCAGCCAGCCTTTCTGGAAGGACATCCTGCCGCTACCCAACACCAAAGGCACCATGTGTTGTTTCTGCTGCTTCCTTTCCTCAACATCTTTTAGGTGGTGAGATCTGTAAAATCATAATTATGTGAACCTAGAAATGGAAGAACCTATTCTTTTAGAGACCTACTGCTAGATGAAGAGGATTTTACCTGTTCCTGGACTTTCTTTTGAACATTTAAACTCATCAGTGATCCCCATGTGAGCTGCTGTGGTTACTGAGTTCATTTTTTTTATGGATTAAAGCACTTTGTTCACCCTGGTTGTACATCAGCTCAGAGCTGGACACAGTCTTCTGGCAGCACCTGAGAAAGCATTTTAACCACTTCAAAACTCCTGAGAGCGTTGCTGCTCCGAGGGGACCAAGAGCAGATAGCTGTGTTTGGGGAGGAAGAGGAGGAAGTGTGGGATGGCCGAACTTTTGCTGAGAAGGAATCCAAGCAGAGCACTGACCCACACTTCTCCCCTCCGCTCATTCCTTCTGCTGTCTTCCCCCCACCGTGTCTCTGAACTCTGCACCGCCTTCACATCTCTTAACTTCATAGGTGCTCACGCCTGTAAACAGCTCTCAGTGTTCGAGCGGGTGAGATGTGAAAAATGAATGGTCAGGTCTTTGCAACAAAAAAATCAGTTTCTGCAGATCCTGTGGAGATACAGTCCAAGAGCCACCCTCCTCAGGCTCCAGCCCATTTCTTCAGCAGTAAGAACCCCCACCATTTCTGAAATGCTTTCATCCCATGGCTGTCCTGCCTGTAAGTCATTCCATGTGCAGGCTGACGTGCAAGCTGGAGGAGTGAACCACCCCAGCTCCCGGAGCAGAAATGTCAGTGAGCCACTCGACTGGCTGCCAGGAGGAGATTTGCATCCAGCATTTGGCTCAATGCTCGGACACCTAAAACCCTTTAACCAGGTGCCTGGCTTGGGTATCTAGGGCCATCTGAGAGGCCACCATGGTTGCTACCATATGGGCATGTGTGGCTCACAGCTCTGCTCTGGTTTCTGGTGCTCACACCTCCATACACACCCAGGCACACAGAGACCCCGTGCCCAGGGAAGCAGCTAGGTAAGGAGTTTAATGAGAAGATGGGACAGGGTGCAGTGATCAGGCACATGGTCGGAGCAGTGGCTTCATTACATGCAGCCAGCCCTTTGTATTCTCTTTCTCTCTGTTTCCTCACACGTATTTCCCTGAAGCACCTCCACTCCTCTCTGTCCCCACCTTTAGTCCTTTCTTACAGCAAGTTTTGTACAATCCCCAAATGTTTCCCCCCCTCTTCCCGTACTGAGTCCTACACCCCTGTAGGCACTAACCCCCTCAGTCTGTAAGGTGGGCAGGGAGCCTCTTGGCTGGGGGCTGTTACCCCCAGACCATGAGGCTGGTGATGCCTTCTCCATGACAGCCCTGGGAAGGGCAGGTTTTCCCAGGTTTCTTGGGTTTTTTTCCAATCAGGTTATGGGGGTTCCTGCCCTGTCATCACTGTTCCTCCGTGCTTCTTCATGTTAACAGGGATGAGCTTGGTGGCATGACCTAACACCTCTAGGCAGCTGGATCACACTCCTAATGCCAGTCACGAAAATAAGAATTTCTGGAAAGCTGTGCCGAATACTTGGACCATGCATGATCTTTTTCACACTGAAATTACAAACTTGCAGATCTCAAGGCAAGCTGTTGTTTTTGAAGATCTGTGTGGCCTGTCATTTGGCTAAAGTGTACTTTCATATGTGTAATTTATTTTTCTTTTGCTCCACTCTTCATGCGTAAATAAGCCATGAACCCCAATCAGGCAAGACAAGGTGACCAGCCTGCTCCTGCCTTGCACAAGGGCATCCCAGAGGCACGCCAGGGCCCCTGGCATCTGCTCTTGCTCACATCCCCACAGGGCAGGACCTGCCTCCCTGGTCAACCTGAACTGGTTGGCCAGTTTACAAGCAGCCTCTTCCTTCTCAGACCCACATCATCAGCTGGGTCAGCCACATGCAGAAACATCTCTCGGACCAAGACCGTACTCTTTACTAGGGAGAAATGAAACGCCCAGGTTTCAAGGTTTTTGATGTCTGAGTCCTAGTTGAAAACTAAAATAAGACTTAAACCTATGCTTCTTCTCTAAAGGCTTTGGGTTTGGGTTTTATGCTCTATTCCAGAACAGTAGTTCTGAAATTTGGTCTCCAAAGGCAGAAGAGGGTTTATTTCTTGACCTTTAAAAGCTGATTGCTCCTTTTTCCCCAATAGTGCAGTTGACCAGGAGCACATCAAGAGTCTAATGTAAAGCAACAAACCTCATCCCTGTCTGCCGTGTGCTAAAGAGGTTTAAATAATATTTATCTACCACTGAACTTTGCTATGCCCTGTTGAACAGATGACTCAGAGCAAGAAAAAATGGTCAGTGGGACTGTCTGCAAGCTTCAACTTTTTTTGTCCTCATTTAAGAGAGGGAAAGCTCTGATGAATCCCTTCAATGGTCTTGAAAAAAATGGACAAAACTGCCACTCCAGCTATAGCCCACACTTCAAATGGCCGTGAGATGGCCTTTTCTGAATGTTACATAGTTCAAGGAGGCAGTGAAGTGCTCAGTGGAAGATTTTGTATGGGAACTTTAACTTCCCATTCCATTTGACTTTTGGTCTTTAAAATACAGGTCAAATCAATGAATTTAATGAAGGCCGTGGAACACAAAGGCTTTGCCTTGCATTTTGACCCAGATAAAGGAGAGTCAGTCCAGGTCAAAAGGCTTTAGCAGCACTTTAAGTGGTTAGTACACAAATGTGACAGAGTGTTTAGACTCTTGGAGACTTGCAAGACCCAGTGACAAGCCGTTAAAAGTATTTGAAATAGCTGCTTGAATGAACTTTGATAAGGTACCGCTATTGTCTTCTATTGTCTCTTTCTTTTCATACCAAAACACCCCCAAAAGAACAAGAGTCAATGAATGTATAATGCAGTCCCACTTTTACTGGATTTGGGGCTTCTTTCGGCCCTTTGGACTTTTTTTTGTGAACTGTTTATGCCATTTTCATTCATTTCCCCACATTAAGGCTTTCTCAGATGCTAGTGATTAATGTGACTTGTCAGTAAGAGCTTTTAAAGTGCAATAATACTTTCAGAAGCTATAATGTGTCAATCGAACCTAGGATTAAGAACAAATTAAGAGTAAATTTACTCTTACTGAACCTTCTTGCGAGACGGAGCTACCATACGTGGAGATGGTGGTGGCACTTTCCAGCTCCCAAACCACAGATGCAGACATCTGAGACAAAAATTGGCTCAGAGCAGCAGACCTGTGTATTAAATCCTGGATTCATACCTTTCCCCCAACTGGGATTAAATAGCCCAGTGAGACCATCAGGCTCTTAACATGCATTCACATACTCCACGCAGGCATCTAAATCAGGTGGTTGAAATCAGCTTGTTGGTAAAGGTGAGTTTCTATTAACAACAATATTTTAATGGTGGAAAGAGTACTGTCAGGAAGTGCACGATCGTAAGATCTGCCAGAAAGCGAGTCTCCATTTAAATACACAATTATTCTCCATTACCAGAAAGCATTGTCCAAGGAAAACTGGTAAAATCTGTAACAGTTCATTATGCAGGACCAAATTTGTCTAGAAAGACCAAAATCCTAGTTAATTTGTGCAAGGCAGAAACGTTCAGTTTTGTTTTGCTTTTCAATTTTGATGTAAAAAGTCTGCTTCTTGAAAGCTTTCCAGGCCAGAGATCAGGTTCCCCCTTTATAATAGGATCTATTAATGCCTGAAATGGGCTGCTCTAAAGAACCACATGTCTGTTTCACATGGTTTGATAGCTCCAAGATTTTGCTCACTGTGCTTTTGGGACTTTTCTCAGTATTCTCTATAGTGAGATTTTTATTGTATTTTACTCTTTTGTTTGGTTTTTGTGTTTGAAATTTTTCCCTTATTCATTGACCAGCAACTTTCTGTCACCCATCTTTGACTTTCCTTCTTACATCTGCATTAAAGCTGTCATTTACTTCTGCTTTTTCCCCTCTCTCCATATTTGACAGCAAAAGCCTTCATCAGCTTTTATCCCTTTTTGTTCACATTATGACATAACCTGCGCAAAGTGGCACAGCTCCCCAATTCTTGTATATAAAATTTGCAACATTTTTTGAGACGGGTCAATGCCCATTTTTGGGATCCTTTTCTTTATCTGAGTACCGTGTTAAAACTTTTTGCAGATGTGAGCTATTCAGGAGCAGCCTGCGGCTGCATGCAGAGATGGGGAAAAGAAGAAAAGGCCTTCCTATTTTGTGATTGCCATAGTAACTCAAACATTGCCAGGGTGTTTGTCGGTTTGGTAGGGCACAGCCAGGGAATTTTATTTCCTGTGCAATCAAGCCCTCTACTGGAGATCATGGCTTGTATGACACAGGGTTACAGAGAGGACAGTGGGCTTGTTAGGCCTGGGATTAGGCATTTCGCTTTAAAATAATACCCATTTGTACCCATTTTGTTCAACATAACAACAGCTGCTGGCCTTGGGATGACAGGCTTGCCTTTTTAACCGAAGTCTTGTATGACATTTATGAATGAGGCAGACTCCATTCATTTTCACTTTGAATTCACACTGGTTACTTTTGGTTGGTTTATTTTTTTTTAAACACATGGCGATAGTCAATGTTGTTGTTCCTGCAATTGTGTTCACCGTTTATGACGGGGGAAAATCCAGCTTTATTTGGGGTGTCAAATTATCACTTTCATTTGGGGGCAAACAGGTTAAAAAAGAAAGGAGAAGGAAGCAAAGAGAGCATCTTACATTGGTGCAATGGAAACTTTTTACTAGACTAATGGAGATGGAGAAAGAAACTTTCAGGCATAGGAGCTTTTCTTCAAACCTCAAATAGGAGCCACAGACTTCAGATTAGGCAGGTTTCTGTCTCCTTTCTGGGTCAGAAGAAGGACTTGTTTCTCCAAGAGCTTCTTGTATTTCCAGGCTGTGGTAGGCACCCCTGCTCCTTGGAAACTGTTCTTCGCAGGCACCCACCCCAGGCCATTCTTTAGCCACAGCTGCTGCTACTCCAACGCACCCCAGCTTTCACCTGGCTGTGGCTTAACTGAGAGGCAGTAGCTCCTGCTGACCTCAGCTCCTGGCCACCTTCTGTGGTGGGTCCTAGCAGAGGGCTGGAGACAGATGCACTGATACAGGCATGAGGAGGGCAATAACAGCTTATGGGGAGGCTCCTTCAATCTATCCATTTCAAAGGAATGTCAATTTTCTGTTGCTTCGTGGTGATGCTCTCTGCTAACTCAGGGGAGCAGTGAAAGGGCTGACCCGCCTGAGCAATGGTGATGAGGCTGCAAGACACCCTTCATCCCTCGTTCCTCCACCCCCCC
>JAVJGJ010000014.1:22389651-22400579 GCA_035590215.1 Microhierax caerulescens | reverse complement strand
AGTGAAAGGGCTGACCCGCCTGAGCAATGGTGATGAGGCTGCAAGACACCCTTCATCCCTCGTTCCTCCACCCCCCCTCAAAAGACCTGGTTGTATTGGTTTGCATTTTTAACCTGAACTCAGTAAAAAAGCGAGGACCTTGTTGACCCTGGCAGCAAGTTTTCCACCTGGAGGATGCAGGGGAGCTCAGCAGCTGTGAGTCTCATGGTCTTTGGTCCTGGTGAGCCTTCACGCTTGTGTCAGGTAAGCACAGGACTTTCCCATCTGAGTCAGGCAACAATTGCACTTCTGTCTGAGGTAAGGCAATGGAGCAAGGCCAGTGTGAATCATGCCCAGGGCTGCAGTTTGCTACCATAGCTTTGGGTAAGGGAGAGTGGTAGCCCTCCTTCCCCATCTCCACCCTCACTACCAGTCCCAAGGCCAGGGCTGCCCTGTAGTCTCTGAGGAACTTGGGACACAGGCACAACTCCCATATTCCCACCAGCTTCTCTCCTGGCTTTCCTGCTCCTGCAGCAGGGCTCTGAGACTCCCAGACCTACCTTGATGCAGCTCTCCAACCTAGGACTCCGTATTTGCTGAAGACTTTCAGCCCCATTTAAATACCAGCCAAAGTACTTAAAAACTGGCACATTGGGAAAGCTGTAAGGGAAGCCATCCTTGTATAAAGCCAGAGGTGAAATTTGGCTTTTCTTATCCCTGAAATATTTGCTAGAGGAGATAGCCACCCTGGCCTTTCTCCCCCACCGAAGCTCAAATTTATGAGCTTCCCTGACCCAGGACAGCAGCATGAAGCAGTTTGGTGCAGGTGACCTTCAGCAGTGCCTTGAAGCTGCCTGCGGGAAGATGGGGCAGGAGGAAGGAGAGTGCTCCTGGCAGCACTGGCACAGCAAAGACCTGGAGCTCAGGACTGAATCCTGCTCGAAGAAGAGAAGCTGCTTCACACAATTCCAGATCATTAAAAAAGTTCCCTCCCTCCTCCACCTGAGGTCCAAACTTTTCCTTCCTAAATCATAAGAGAGGTTTCAAGTTAGAGAGGACCTGAAGGCTTCCCTCAGTGCTGGTGACTGAAGGAACAGAGAGAACTGCTTTGATGACACCAGGAAGGCTCCAGTCTGACACGTGAACTACCGGGAAGTGTCTAATTCATTGTGCACCCACCATGTAAACCTGTCGTTTGTGTAAACCAGACCTTCCTCAGTGCTGTGTCCTAATATTTTCAGGGTCCAATCCCGGGCTTGCCAGTGAGATGTAGGAAAAGCTGGTGGAGACTGCCGCTATCTTTCTACCAACTTTGGAAACGAAATAAAATTATTTACTTTCATATAGAGACTGAAGCAATGATGTAATACTCAAAACCATCATTAACCAAATCCAGTGGTTCAAAGAGGGATTTTTCCTGCAAGTGTATGTTGTTAATTGATTTGGAATCTGATTTGTTTTGCTTTTCCATTCCAGAGCAGAATCACAGCTGGGAGGTTGGTGGGCACGTCCCATATTGCCACATGGATTCAGCCTTAACCAGGATAGAGCGTAGCCACAGCCAGGACCTGCCTGAGCTGTTTGAGCATGGAAATGCCTGGACTGGGCTGTCAGCTCAGCCTCTGCAGTTACTTACGCAGCCAAGACGCGGGAAGGCAGCACCCTGTGCCAGGGGAGCTCACCAGCTCGCACCATGCCCTGCCCTTCTCCTTGCAGGCACTTACAAGTCATACCACTAAGAACCGGAATGGGGAATGGGATCACTGGCCATGTAGAGTTCATAGAAAAGACACTGGAAAAGTCTCCTTGGTTGCATTGTAGGATCGGCCTTTTTTCCCTTTTAGAAATAAATGAGTTAAGCCGATGTAGAATGAAGAGAAAAGAAAATCATGTACATTACGATGATGGAGCGGCTGATCTTCTTAAGTCTCTATTTTCCACAAAGCACCTGCTTTCAGATCGAGAAGGCTAAGATTAATGGTCAGCTATCCCCTGAAGTAAACAGGATTGTAGTCCATGACTACTTCTTTAAATATGCTTAAGGACCTGGATCCAGATCACTCAGGCCACAATATCTTAGCAGAAGTGTGAACACGTACGTGACTTATTAACCCCTGGAAGATCTTCCTCAAGGCCAGTTTTCCTCTGTACTGCCCCCCTCACTTTGTGCACAGAGGTGGAAAAGCTAACGTGGGGACTTCTGAAGTGGTTGCCCAACACGGGCACCTCTTTTGTATGTGATAGCCACGTGGTGGGTGGCACTGCACAAAGCTGCCTTTGGGCTGGATTGCAGAAGCCCTGTATCCCTCGCCCATCACACGGGCCTGCTTGCTGGAGACTCACACCATGCAAATGGATGTAGAAACTAAATGCAATACAGAATATGCTTTGGATATGAATGACATCCTCCTGCTCCATGCAAGAGCAATTCTGCCATGCACAGGAGCTGGCTTGGAGCAGGCATGCCCAGTCACTCTGCTCTGGGACTGGATGAGGCTGCAGTCCATGACCTGCCGCCTTAGCGTCCAGAGCTGTGCAAACCAGTAACGTAACCACTTGTACCTAAGAGCATCATGCACAGTAAGGCAGGACCATCTGGAAATACCACCAAGTTCACCACTCTGACCGAGGGCAGGACCTGTCTATCCTAAAATCCCAATTCTGCCCTGAGATAAATCAGTGATCTCAAAAAGTCTCATATGCAACCTAGAGGAAGACTTTCCTCATTAACACAAAGCTGTCTACGTTTTACATTCTTGTGACCTCTCTACTCTGCCAAGAAATCCATTTCCCTCTTCATCTCTCCCTTCCCTTGCCCCAAACATACAGCCCCACTGGGAGAGCCACCATTTAGAAAATAACCTTCATCATTGTTGCCATTACTGTACTCTTTAAATATTTCCCTGTTTCTGCTACCAGGAATCTTTCCTCTCCCCTTGCAGCAGGTAAAAAACTTTAGGGGGTTGGCATGCTTTTGTGGGGTCCATTGTCTACGTACAGTGAAATAGGTCCTATTGTTATCAATAGAAGTTGCACCTGTAATAGCTCATCACAATATGATAATGTAACACCAGGATACTGGGAGATACTCGTAACTCCTTGGAGATATTCAGAAGCTGTCTGGACACAGCCCTGGGCAACTAGCTCTACGTGGCCCTACTTGAGCAGGAAGGTTGGACCAGGTGACCTGTGGAGGTGCCTTCCAACATCAACCCCTCTGTGATGCTAAGTGGAAAGCTGGATGTTATATTGCTAAAAACTTATGACATTGGTAAAAAATTATGACATTGGTACACTGCTGTAAGCAGTCCTCAGAAAGTACAGACAGCAAGAATCGACAAAGAATGTTGAACTTTAAGGGTAAGAGAGACTACAAAACAGCTTCATTGCTAATTTTCACCAGCATGAATTCACAGTAACTCTTCTGATGCTTATGGATTTGCACAGATGTAAGAAGGGAATTCTGCTCAGGTCCCATGTTTCTGAAATAAGATGTTTTAAAGGTCAGTCTAATACAATGATGCATGAAACCCCACTGTTGTAGAGGACTCCACTTGCAAACCATAGCATATCTTGCCTACTTGTATTATTTACAGAAGAATTTTTCTTTTTCCATATGGCACTTAATTTATAAATTTTACAAGCCGAAGCAATTCAAAATGTTGTATCTGAATGCAGCTGTTTTCATCATGGTCACGCCTATAAACACAGCTCAGGTTTGGTAGGATCATCATCCCTTCTGTGAGTGAGTCGTGATTCCCCAGGAAGCAATGGATGCTGAGCCCTGGCCTCACCCCTTTTTACAGCGTAGGAATTAGGATGGTAGGGGTATACGATTGCCTTTAAGTTAGAAATACTCAAATCCAGAGAGTGGTGGCCTTTGAAACAGGGAGGTAATATGTCTTTTAGATAAATTCCAAAACCTACTGTGGAATTTTATATAATTTCCTAAATTTACTTGCCCAAATAAACTCCAAAATTCACACATACCAAATACCTACTTAGTTCCCAGAACCAATCAATAGGAAAAACTTATTAAAGTAGTGTACCACATGCTGTAATATGCTTCTAGGGAGAGCACTGATGTGGCTTACAGCTTGTCTTCGGGGTGTGCATGTCTGAAATGCTGGTGGAATCATCATCTTCCTCACTACAGTTGTCATGTGAAGGTTATTACGTGACAGGTAAAACGCACAGCTGTACAGGGAAAATCAGTAGACTGCTATTTCGTCTCATAGATTTTGAGCTTAACGGAGCTTAAAAGCTACTTCAATCATTTTATTGCAGAGAGAAGGCTGCAGTGGGACTTAAATAAACCTAAGTAAAATGTTCACTGTGTTATTGCTTCACCAGGTACTTATGATATAAGCACAAGGAAAGTCAAATAAAACCTGCAGCCAGCTCCTCCTCAGTAAGGTACGTAGCGTACATCTTCGTTGCCACTGCTGATGAAGAAAGATGCTCAGATCAGATGCCTAACAGTACAGAAGAGAGGGGAAAAGAGCCTGCACTAGCCATGGCATGTCTGCAGCTGGCTCTGGCCCAGGAAGGGTTAAACGCTTCATAGTGAGGTGGGACAAACTTCACTTAAACTCAATTCTGTGGCCAGCCCGATTGTTTTGACACCTGCACTATGTGAGGGATGGCATGGTCTCCTTTGTGGTGCATAATGGCACATCTTCATTATTGTTCTAATACTCTGAAAAAAAAAAAAAAATCCCTAATCTTTCTGTGGTGCCAGTGACTGTAACAATGCCGGGATGTTTTATTTTCCTCCTTGCTCTCCCTTTCCCTTAACCCGCTATTGTTGCCATAGCCACGATGGTGCAGTACTGCTGGTTCGGGGAAGTTTCTGTACTGTACCGCCCTGAGCTTATTGTTTAAATCTTTATTATTCAACTGTTCTGAAGATTTACATTTTTAATGGCTCATTTATGTAATCCCATAAATAAAGTAGCAGAAAAGCATCCCACACAAATGAGTGAATTGGGGTTTGAAAAAAGCTGCTGAAGCAGGTCACTCAGGGTCTCAGCTGCGGGGCCTTGATTGGTATCAGCGATATAACCGCTGTGGCAATGGACTTAAGACCACCCAGTCAGCCCCAAAATGGTGCATTACCAGGGAATAGTGGAATGGTGCTATAGTTCAATCTCCCCTATTTAGCAGGGAGCAGAGTTCTGCTGCAAAAACCATTTCAGCCTCAGACTCATTTACCTTATTGCTTTGACAGCTGCACCTCTCCCGCCGTAAAGTTTAGATGATTAGCTTTTCCCTCCTAGCAGCTGATGGCAATAGTTTTGTTTTGTTATTTTTTTTTTCTTAACCAACATATTCCTGGGGCTGATAAATTCCCTCTAAAGAGGCTGTGAATTCAAGCACCTGCCTGAAGAATTTGTTTTACAAACCGAACACTGAGATGGAGATATGTTCTAACAATTCACTTCTAAGCTTCTCCCCAGTGCTCCCCTTGTTGGCTCCCTCCCCACACACAAATCCTTCGTGAACTGTAAATCCTTTGAGCAGGGCAAGCGCGTTCATAGCCACAGCCATGCTAGTGAAAAACGGGGAAGATATTTTGTTTCCGGTCAGTTCTCACCCTTCAAAATTGATTTTTAGTTGTTAACTCAAGAGCAGCTGTGCAGCCGCCGCACATCTCGAGGACTCTGTCTTGGGGCATCCATTGCATCTCCCAAAGCATCCTGCTCTTGAGGACAGGTACCAGTGGCCAGCTGCATGCCCCACACTTTGCATCCTTACACTACTCCACTAAGTCAGTGGGAGAAACCCACCTAACCCCAGTCTTGTCTCTGACTGCCTGCCTTCAGTCAGTGCCGCCCTGGCATGGCTTTAGCTCTACCAGCTAGCATCACCCCAGAGGACGCCCAGGCTCAGCGTGGGCAGCTTGCCTGGGGCTGCCAGGCCTGAGCAACTGCAGCCAGACAGATGTGACCCGACAGCCCCAGGGCTGGAGGACTGCACAGATGTAACTGTGGCGAGCTGGTCCTCATCACGAGCCCTCATCACCTGAACAGCTTGGGACTCCATGGGCACTCAGGTCACAGCAAGACAGGGTATCTGGGACAGAGGGATGAGCTGGTGCTGCCTGAGAAAGGGACACAGGACTGGCTGCTCCTCCTCCTCCTCACCCTCCGGAGCTCTTCTGGGGATCCCAGTTGGTGCAGCACATTTAGAGAACAGTTTGCCCTCCTATAAAACGGGAGGTGGATGCCCCTGCAGCTGCAGAGAGGGAGCACGGCAGCAGCAGGGGTTGAGACCCTGCTGTGGAGAGCACCTACCCTGGGAGCTGGCGGTGGCTCATCCCTGACAGTTCCCACCTCCCAGATTGTGCTGATGGGTAACAAGCACCCGCCTCCCCCCGCCACAGGACAGCCAGGCCAGGTCCTCCCAGCACTGCTCCCATGCATCTTCCCTCATCCCAGAGAGCAGCGGGAGCGCATGGCTGTAGAGGCTGCCCCATCCATCCTCCCTGACTCTTCCAAAGGCTGCCAGGACAAGCACCAGCCAAGGCGCAACCACACAGAGTCCACACAATGCCACCCGCACCCAGCACCCAAACCGTGATACATCACTTGCTGCTAAAGACACACCAATGCTGCCTTCCCCATGCACAAGTACTTTAAGTGCAAAGGAACAAGGCATTTTCCCCTCATTAAAAAGCAAAGCAGCCCTTTACGCCCAAAGTACACCCGCATGAAGCTCCACCAGCAGATAAACTGCAGTGTTCCACAGGCAAAGGGCGGCTGGACAATAGCCCTTCCTCAGTTTACCTGCTGGATCTCGTTCTGCCCGGCTGCATGGAGCGCAGTCAAAGGAAGCTGCTCAGAGGCAGGGAGCAGGCAGCGAAACAAAGGCAGGGAGAATACCAGCCAGCCCAAAGGAACAGTGGGGAAGCTGGTAATTGGGCCGTGTGTGTTTGGCTTTCACCAGGCTAGCAGGTTTGTTTTTCCCAGGCTGGAGCCTAGGCCGAAAGAGACACAAAATTATTCAAGACCTCAACCTAGAAAGGAGAGAAAAAAGGAAAAATTTGGCGGTGGCGGCTGGAGGTGAATCTTGAGCAATAAGAGTGTGGTGGGGGCTCTCTGCTCCCTTCTGAGGGTGGAGGTGCCTGGGGAATTATTTACAACGGGCAAAGAAAAATGAAGCTTAGGTAAAATCCATTTCTTTGGGTTTTTATTACTAGTTTAACCGATTTCTTAGACAGCAGGGAGCCAACAGGGCAGGATGCAATAGGTCGTGCTATGAAAAGGTAGAGCTGTACCTTCCTGCTCCCTTCCTTGTTGGAAGAAGATTCCCGCAGGGATCCAAGTCCAAATGGGACCCGCTGGGGAGGCAGACCCCGAGCCACCCCCAGGAAGGGATTCCCCTGCCGTGGGGCTGCTCTTCGGTTCTTTTCCCAGGCAGGTGCTGCAAGGAGCTGTATGCCTACCTGCGGGTCTACAGTGCTGCTCCATGTAGAAGCCATGCTGGTGCAGCTTCACCCTCCTCTGGCCCAACACCCTGCTAATGCCAGGTCTTAGCATGGAGGACAGCGATTCCTTGTATGTATTTGCAAAGCACGCTCCAGATACAACATTTTCAATAAGGTAACCAACCACCCTAGATATAAGCCTGGTGATAGGGAAGGAAAGTAAGATTTGCAGTCCCTTTCGCTTTTAGTTCAGGGAAAACCTGCCTTGAGCCTCATGGTCTTCACCCACAAGAAAAGGTGGTGCAAAATCCTGCTGCTGGGCAGGCATTCGTGAGGGCTGGGGAAAGCAGTGCCCAAATAATGAGCCCCAGGGGGAAAATGAGACTGGTAGGAGCTGCTGGTGATCCCGCACTGCTCCTCTGGCTTCCCTCTGTCTACAGCCTCCATGCCAGTGACTTAATGGAGGCAGAGCAAGGTGCTTAGCTGGTGCAAACCAGCTCGGCTCCACTGACGGCAGCACAACCTCACTGATTCATACCAGATGACGATTTGCTCATTGACATGGTACCATCTGCTTTCCTAGGAGCCTATACTTTCTCCCACAGATTTATTTAACCAGAATGGTCTCAAGTGTTTGATGTGAAGGGGTTCTTTGCAGCAGCTATGTCCAACACAGCATCTTGTTGGGCTCCTCAGGGAGGGAGGCACAGGGCCAGACCATGGGAAACTTCACTAACCTCTCCTTGAGGCATCCCTCAGCTTAATAAATAGAGACTAGGAGAGGAAGAAGGAGGTTATACTCAGAGTCAAATTATTTTCTAGACAGAACGCATTCCATCCTCCAAGGACTTTGCAAGTGCCTTCTTTGCATGGAGGGGTTCAGAGAGGCACTAACCACCCAGCACTGGCTGGAGGAGTGTTGGAAACTGAACCAGCAACGCCATGAAATCCCAGCAACACCACCTCTCCAGTGCTTTAGCAACACAGTGGATTATGCTGAAGAGTGAGATTTTAATTTAAGGGTCTGCTCTGGGCAGAGTTGTCCAAGTTTAGACATCCAGATGTCAACTATTTTGCTTTCCTTCCTTTTGGCTCTTACTATTACTCTGGTGTCTACTAATACGATAGGGAGAGAAAAATTGTATTTGAGTATAACACACAAGATTAAGCTAAAGCAATAGCTCACACAGGGTTTACCTTCCTTTGTGTGTTATACTGCTTTCTTAATATTCTTATTATTGAACCTAAACAACAGCTCATTACCAGGAACTGACTATCGTTGCTGTTGCTGGTGGATTAACTGCTTCCTAGCGTTTTTTCTCTCGGATGTTTTGAATGCCTAGTGCTGGGCAAACTTTTATCCCTCGTAGGATGTTTTAAAGACACAGGCAGCTCCCTTCCAGGAAAAGCTGGAGAATCAGAGGACACAGAGCCTCAAGAAGAATGCCCACCCATACTTCCCAAACACAGACTTTGGCTGTATTTACACAACTGATATTAAGCTGTGTGTAATATTGCTCCTGTAGCAGTTTCTGCACTTTCTCCGTTCCTGTCTGTGTGCCCCAGGAAAGCACAGGCAGCCTGGCTGGGTTTCATGGCAAGCAGAGGACCAGGGACATGCCTGGCTGGAGGTGAATGTGTGTGCTCCTGCTTGGCAGGAGGGATAAGCGAGACCATGCCACGACTACTCTGGCTGCCAAGAGCCCAAGGAAACGCCAGCCCACATCCCTGCATTCTCCCTTTCATACCATGGTCCTGTGTTCATGTTCCTCTTCCAGATCTTCCATGACGGAATTGAATGCCCCCAAGCTGGAGCCCCGTGGTGGCCAACCTGCTGGAGCTGCAACCACGCAGGCACAAAGCAAGGAAGGACCTCCACTAGGTGAGCTTTACTGAAACTGCTAAACGTACAATGTAAAAGGATCAGTGATTAAGTAGCTACAGTATTATGTGTTAGTTTTTATTATGCTAATTACTGTATGCTTGTGACACATCAGAGTCAACTCCACCAAGTTCCAGGACTTGTGCCTTTAGCCTTAAAGCTGACAAATGTTAAGAATTTTTGCCATCTCAGCACAGACTTGAGATGGGTCAGGATCGGTGGGAGACCAAGGGAGACCCTCACTGTGCTGTATCTGCCACGCAAGCGAACACGCACTGGGTGTGATGGGGTGGTCATGGCTCCCCCCACAAAAAGCTGAACCAGTGCGGATGGGAAGGTGGTCCAGAGCAGCAGGGTGTCCTTTCTGCTCGCTAGCAAGAGTCTCTGTTGGCTCTCTGGGTTGTACTTTCAGACTTAAAAGAGTCCAATTAAATCCTCAGTTACACTGGTTTTCTACTGTGGTCTAGACAGCCTTTTCTCACGCACTCCGTTAAAGATGCCACTGCCTTCAATTTCTGACAGTTTTGATTTTTGCCTTTGTGACTGTAGCGTCATATCCTTGTAACACTCTTTCTGTGACCATCTTCCAGCTTGCAATGACACTGAGATGGCAGAACATGAGTCTGTTTGTTGTGCCATACTTCAGACCGCAAGGGTGCTTCACAGGCGATACAGGGTGCCTGAGGTTTTATCAACAAGGCTGTGATGTGATTTTCTTAAAGGATCCCTACGTATCGATCTTCTGCATATTCCTACATCGCAAATCTCCATTTATAGAGAAGCAAGTAAGCCCAGATTCTGCCCCGTCCACTGCCAAAGCCGCGGTGGCCATGGCTTGCCCACATCCACAGTCAAGGCTCGTGACAGCGGTGTCCCCAGGGCCTGAAGGCCACAGGGCTGCACAAGCCCATGGGCCCTTGTCAAACGCAGCCACCCTGGGAAGCTGAGGGCCACCTGCAGAGTAGCTAAGAGGACAAAAGGTGGGTGAGAAACAGCCTTACAGTCTTACAACCACGCGAAACCTACTCTTTATGGAACAGATGTATCCAATACGATCAGAAAACCTGCCAAAGATCCTACAGGGAAGTTGTAGATGTGGAACTGAACTCCAGAGACCTACCCCAAGGTGGCAGGGGACTATACCCCTCCCCAGGGCACCACGCCACTTCCCACACATCTGTGCAGTCAGCCCTGTGCGACTGCAATGTAACGGACAGGGGATGCCCTCAGAACGGTGCAGAACTCACACTGCTCCTTAGCCTAAACCATTCGGCTCAATGCCGTGGTTTAACCCCAGCCGGCAACCCAGCCCCGCGCAGCTGCTCACTCACTCCCCGCCCAGAGGGATGGGAAGAAGGATCGGAAAGGAGTGTAAAACTCAGGGGTGGAGATAAGAACAATTTAAAAGGTAAAGCAGAAGCCACACAGGCAAGCAAAGACAAGGAATCCATTCACCACTGCCCATGGGCAGGCGGGTGTTCGGCCATCCCCAGGACGTGTAATGGTTACTTGGGAAGACAAACACCATAATGCCAGATGTCCCCACCTTCCTTCTTCTTCCCCCAGTTTATACACTCAGCATGACATTCTATGGTATAGAGTACCCCTTTGGCCGGTTCAGGTCAGCTGTCCTGGCTG
>JAVJGJ010000014.1:22366947-22389551 GCA_035590215.1 Microhierax caerulescens | reverse complement strand
TCCCCAGGACGTGTAATGGTTACTTGGGAAGACAAACACCATCAGGCCAGAGGTCCCCACCTTCCTTCTTCTTCCCCCAGTTTATACACTCAGCATGACATCCCATGGTATAGAGTACCCCTTTGGCCGGTTCAGGTCAGCTGTCCTGGCTGTGTCCCCTCCCAGTTTCACATGTCCCTCCAGTCCTCTCACTGGCAGGGCGCAAGGAACTAAAAAGTCCTTTTAGTACAAGCATCCCCCAGCAACAACTAAAAACATCAGTGTCCTATCAACATTGTTCTCACATCAGAGCCAAAACACGGCACCGTACTAGCTACCAAGAAGAAAATTAACTCTATCCCAGCTGAAACCAGGACACTCAACAATCGAGCCGTAACGCAAGGCTCATTGTTTTGCGTAGCAGTGACTACTGTATGAACAGCAGTTTTGTGTAAAAATACCTTATTATTCTTGCTTTCCTCTAAAAAAAAAGTTTTATTTTTGTCATGTACAGATGGAGATTCAATGTTTTGAGATTCAAAAAGACACAGGCTTTTACACCCAATTTATAAGGTGGGGGGTAATGGCCTGAGAGTTCCTAAAACCATATTTTGTAAATTTAGAGTCTAAGCAATACTGAACCAATGTAAAATAAATAAGGAAGATACATCCACAGTGTTCATTTGAGACTTTGAGAGGCTGCCAAATTTTTGGCATAAAAGTATTTGAGGTTTTTCCTGTCTTAAGACTATTGCACCTGGAAATTAGTTCGTGAATATATATATAGTTTGCAAAATTTTTACGGCTTTTTTATTTTTTTTTTAAATTGGAGCTATGCCCTTTTTAACATTTACTCTTGATTATTTCCTATTGACAGTCACTGAAACAAAGAGCGTATATTAATGCAGACAAGAGTTTCATTCATAGATAGTGAGCTACAACAGGATTATTTGCAAGTGCAAAGATCACTCACATGAATAAAGATTTGGTGGATCAGTGACTCCACTGATAAGAATGAATAAAATCCTTCTCCAAACACAATTGAAATATGTTTTCTTGCTACTTATCCAAGCAAGTCCACTTCTGTGTTGTTCCAGTTTAATTAACTGAAAACACATAATTATTAATGAGAACTCCAGTAGGGCAGGAGAGGAAACAGGCTTCTTGGTGATCAACTTGCAGCCACAAGACAAAAACCAGTTCTGTTTGTGCAGGAAAAGCAACCCCCTCCTGCTACATTATTCCATTGATCTACAAACATTTACATCTCCTTTGTTAACTAGTCTTCTGTAGAAATTTCATAATCACTAAGGAACGCTCTTACAACTGCACCTCAAGAAACTTCTGTTTTAGACTGGATCAGTCTAAAAAACAGGATTTATTTTTGCCTTTAAGTCACATTATAAGTGAAATCTGTTGGGCTTTTCTTAGATGTCCACAATTCATTGTAAATAATTCAAATTGGATTTACAAAAGGGATGAGGCTGTACAATGAACGTAAGAACTGCACATAACTATATCCCTGACAGGCAAAATTAATAGAAGTATTTCATAAAGCCAATTCATAAAATGTTTTCTCCTCTTCTTTCACATTGTTTTATTCAGTCTCAGGTTGATGAAAATGAACATTTTGGAGGCTTCTGTTCAACATAATAATAAAATTTAATTAAGAAGTTCTTCTGGCTATGGCAAGAGAACAGCCTGAATAAACTTTGTGATCTGCACAACATGCGCTGAATCCAAACAAAAACAACATTATTAGCTCACAGATACACAAGAAACACCTTCACAGTTCTCATTGCAGCAACATTACCATAAGGTGCACTCCCCTCTCATTTGAGTAACTAGGCTGCAATGCACTACTACAGGAAGCCGAGACCAAGGACACACTACTTATTTAGTTATGTATTTATTTATTTTAAGGACTAGGCACTTTCACGAGTAACAAGTGTTCAGAGTTACAGCAGTTAATACCACATTTTGAACAGTCATGTTCAAGCTTTAAGGTTCAGGGACACCTTACAGGCATGATGCTGGTGCTGCACAATATAAGCAACTGCAGACACAATACAAACCTGGCCTTATGCACCCGATTATTTATTATTACTTATTAAAAAAGTGATCAGCAGGTGAAAATTTGCCTGAAGAACAGTTAACAAGCAGCAGCGATTTTTATTATGTATACTTATGAAAGACAGCACTAAAACATGGAATGAACCAATGAAAGATTAGTAATTCACGTATGTGCTTTAGTAAGTAAAAAGTGGAATTAGACCTGAACCTATCACCACTGATGAAGACAGGCTTTCTTCGGCTGTCTGGTTTAGGCCATATCAGATCCTCTAGCTGAGCACACTTCTAATACAGAAGCACTCCCCATCAACAATCCAGGTCAATTTTGAAAGTACACTCTAATCACTTCCCCCCCCCCCCCGAAAGCCTGGCTTAAATTAATGTAGAACCAAGAACAGCAGTCATCCTAAAGGGGTGTTTGAAGGCCTGAGTGTGGCAAGCTCTCAGGACACCATATTATCACCGCAAGCCAGACCAGCAATAATTTATGGAGATTTGTTCTGTGGAACATCTCTGGTCCCAAACCTGACCGACAGTGAGATGAATTCTCTGCTGCAAAGCCACATCCTTTCAGCACTGTTGCTGCAGCAGAGCCCAGCTGGTATTAGAAGAGCTGTCCTTCTGAAAAGGATTATTAGGAGAACACAACTGGCAAAGTAGACTGCAAATAGCATGTGTTTATTTAAACCAAAGATAGCCCTACGTTCTCCAAAGATACTACTTTCCAACCGATCCCACTTAAATTGTTGGAAATTTGCTGAAAGGCTGGGACTTCTAGTGCTATGGTTCCTGCTGGGAAACAGAGAAACCGGCCACAGCTCCTCAGTGGTAACGTGGAAGTATCCTACTTTGTTTGATACACTGACCCTGGCAGCCACCGCCGGACTCAACAGCAGTTGAACTACCCATTCCTCAGAAGAGCAATTCCCAGCTCACCATCACAGTTCAGCCACAGCAGATCTCCGCTTCGGTGTCCCCATCCCCCAGCTAACATGCCCTTTCCCAGACAGACAGGTAAGTACAGCAAGACGCGGTACAGACCAGCCTATAGGTGGCACTCTTGCCCTGACACAACACCGAAGGACCACCGGGCCCTGATGCTCCTTTCCCTTAGAGGCCCATTTCAATTAAAAAATAAACCCCAAACATTAAAAGCATTAATTCCACGAAGCACTTTCAATGAACATTTTTCATTTATTGTCAACACACTTAAAAACGGAAACCTATGTTCAAAACATTATTTGAGAATACTGACATACAAAATATTTCACACTGTTACTGTAACACAAACAGAAGTGAGATGTCGAATATGACTGTGTGCATCGCGTGTGCCCCAAGTCACACGTTTAAGAACTGTACCACTACAGAACTGTCACACAGGCTTGGAGAGTGAGCATTTGGCTGTATTTACTGTATTGAAGCATCACCTCTGCATTTCTAGTATTACACATTTACTTGGAAACTTTCTAGCGGTGGACAGATAATTTTGTCTTCAAGGTTTGTTTTGAAAGCACCATGACAACAGACTGTTCAAACTACTTCCTTCCAGAGGGAAGTCTAAACAGAAACAATTATTGCAGTTATGGCTTTTTAGGGGTAATGTTTATTATTATCTATGACAGCTTTGTGAATATACAATAACAAGCAAAATCTGTCTTTCCTGGTAGTCCCTCCTGGAAAGCAAAACAAGCACTGCCCATTTTAAATTTGTTCTTTTTATACTAAAGAAAGCAAATTCTTATACCCTATACAAAATGCATGTGCTTGGTCAAGCACTGACCAGCTTTCCCTTCTTCTAGACTCTGTAACTAAACTAACTCAAACACACAAAACTTCTTTATCAGTTAGCAGCAAAGAAGTTCTTCCAACTTTACAAAATAAATAGATTTCTGCCCATTTTAAATTTGTTCTTTTTATACTAAAGAAAGCAAATTCTTATACCCTATACAAAATGCATGTGCTTGGTCAAGCACTGACCAGCTTTCCCTTCTTCTAGACTCTGTAACTAAACTAACTCAAACACACAAAACTTCTTTATCAGTTAGCAGCAAAGAAGTTCTTCCAACTTTACAAAATAAATAGATTTCTGCTTAATTTAAATTTATTTCCAAAGGAGTGACATGAGTTGTTTCAGACAGTGGCACGTGTATCACACTCCATCACTAAGACCCTAAGCTTAGTCAAAAGGGGAGAGAGGAATGAAGCAAAGGGAAAGGAATGTCTGTTCTAAAACAATTGACTGATGCTGCACTTTGCTTTTCTCTTAAAGATCCCAAAGAAAAGTTTTCTAAAGCTACCTCAAGGCTACTTTTCACACACGCAACTCTGTTCAAAATAAAGTTTTGAACAGCACCTTTTCCTGAAAAACCGAGACATCCCTGCAGTCCGATTCTTAATGACATTCCCAGCTTGTAACACCACGTATTCTGCACTCTCCTCTCCCCATCGTTTGCTTGATCACTTTTCATGCTTATCCTTTGTGTGCTGGTTCCTGTTTCGGTGCCTTGGAGGAGAGTAGCTGACTCTCCGTCTGGACTGAAAGCTGGGTGTATATGGGTGAATTCTGTGTTTCTTTGGTTTTTCTTCTTTCCTGCTTTTGTTTGGCTCAGGCTCCTTATTGTCCTCCTTTTCCTCACATTCTTGGTCTTGTTCTTTTTGAGACGGTAATGTGTTTTTGATGGTATTAATAAGAAATCTTTTATTTGTACTGGCAAGAGGACATTTCAACCTGTAAAGACATTTAAAAGTGATCAAAAGACAAGATAAAAACATCCTGAAACAAATCTCCAGTTTTAACTTCAATAATTTTAAGGCAGGTTTGTGCTTTTGGCTTTCCTTGCATGCCACCTAGTGTAAACTCTCAGTACATGAAGATATGCTCAAGGTTGTCTCTATTCTCCTTTTCTATTACACTTTATAGGATGAAAATTATTCTACTTCAACACAGTGAAAATCCACATGATTTTCACAAGGTCATGGGTGCAGGCGGAAGCAGAGGATGACTGTATTTTAAGGCTGGCAGTTCTTAACTTAGGTATTCAGGAATCAAATATTTAGTAACATATTCTAAGTCAAATCAGAATGTTTTATAAGATAATAGTCTACTAAAGTCAGCATTATCCAACAAACTGAGATAGTCAGAAAGTAGAAATTAGATTTGCATGAAGAACCCAAACAGCTGTAGTGATAGAACACATACCTGAGGCATACCAATTTTAACTTATATCTGGCAACCACCAAACAAAACATTTTACTTCTTTTTCTTAAACAGAAAGCATACTTATTCAACTCTTTTGCATTGTTTCTGACTTTCTCCTTTTGCAGCTTAACATTCCTGCACATAATTTATGAGCTAGTTTTAGTAAACAAGTACTGTACGTTTCATTGATCTCATTGATACCAGCTATAGTCTACTTAGTCCCTATTTAGCACCTCAAAGAATGGAATAAGAAAAATCAAATTTAAGTATAATTCTGCAGAAATCACTCTGAAGACTTTGTTTATAGTGGGAGCCACCGTGGTGTTTGTCTTCACAACATTTTTCAGTTTGCATGATAATGGAGAAGTTATGGAATTACTCTAAAAAAGCAGAGCTGTTGAAGAGATCACAGTGCCACCTGATGAATCAACTATGGAATCAATGAATCCTAAACCCCAACATTAAGGTATCTATTCTACTTGAATATTTTGTGTAAGTGTAGAAAATATACCCTGACAATTTAAAAACCTTTGACACCTCTGAATAATCAAATGTATCAGAACAAGAAGAAAATTGTAATGAAGACCATATGTCTGATTATTTATCATGCTTCAGGGCTTTTAACTGGACATGGCATTTACCATTGCCTCACAAAAAGTTGCAAAGATGATGAAGGGACTGAAGCATCTCCCTGATGAGGACAGGCTGAGAGATCTGGGCCTGTTCAGCCTGGAGAAGACTGAGAGGGGACCTTATCAATGTCTACCAATATCTTGAGGGTGAGTGTCAGGAGGATGGGGCCAGGCTCTTTTCAGTGGTGCCCAGTGACAGGACAAGGGACAATGGGCACAAACTGCAACACAGGAAGTTCCATCTGAATATGAGGAAGAACTTCTTTGCTTGGAAGGTGACAGAGCACTGGAAGAGGCTGCCCAGAGAGGCTGTGGAGTCTCCTTCTCTGGAGACATTCAAACTCACCTGGATGTGACTCTGTGCAACCTGCTTCAGGAGAACCTGCTTTAGCAGGGGGTTGGACTAGATGATCTCCAGAGATCCCTTCCAAGCTTGACCATTCTGTGATACTCTGATTCTGTGTTTTGCTTTAGGTCTGCTCGCTAAACATCACTGGAAATTGTTCTTAACCTAAATCCTCAAAGAACTATGAGAGTAATTTTAGACATATACATTAAACAGCCACACTATTTTATTTCTGCTAGGTATTTCTTGACACATTTCTACACCATAGCTAGTTATAGGGTTTTTCTAAGCTTTCTACATATAAATCTACACTGTTTTACTCAAATCCTGGTAAAAAAAAAAAAATGTACATCTGTATCTAGTAGAGCTGTAAATTAGGGAGACAGTATTTATCCATTAACTGTATTACCAAGTAAAAATACAAAACTAACATGTCAGTAGAAGAGGGTTTCTACTTCAAGCTACATCACTTACGAACTTTAGCACTTATGTGCTAAACACGCCATAGCACAGGTTACAGTCAAGACATAATACAGAACAGCCAACATTCAAGTCCTCTGTGTATCTCATGCCAGCATTAAACTGTGAAACCTCAACATTTCACACCAAGGAGGGCAGCTTTCTCTAGGCCGCAATCCAGGCAAAAACTATTTCACATTTGTCTCTTTCCTCTTGCTTTTTCTTAAGAGGTAATGCACTGGATTAAGCACTAATATATATGGCACAAGAATGAGACAATTTGCCCTAAATCAATTCACTCTGATGAAGTTTTTATTTCTTTTTGGCACTATAAGTGCTGCCTGAGCTATACTAAGAATGAAAACTTAAAAGAAATGCAGGGCTTCAGAGTCAGCTAAGAGGCACCGTTAGTTCACCATCCTACACTAATAAAAATGAGCCACTGGCCTCTCACAGAGCAGCAGTAAGTTACATCACTTTAGAGAAACATTACTACTTAGTTTTATTGACCTCAGACTTCAACAAAACAAATTCTACCTTTAAGTCTTAAAGAAAATAAGATGTATGGCACGTGCTACATTACACATGCATACACACAAGCCCATCATGTTTAAATATATCCATGGTATATATGGAACTGTGAAGATTACAAGTGATCTGTATTAATCCACTGATACCTTTGAAAGCATTTCTAGTGGTGAGAAAATCGACCTCCCCAAAGACAACTCTTCGGCTTGCTGTACATCTGATCCTGCAACGCTCAGTTCAATGACTGCTTTGCCCTCAATTTAAGTTCTGAAGGGCTGGGAGGCAAGCTCAGCCTATGCAAGGTGGAATGCAATACCGCTGACTAGTAATCAGTGCCACAGAACAGATTTTAAATGTTCTTCTTTAAAAAAAAACAGACAAAAAAGTTAAAAGAACATTACAGTTCCAAACCGAAGCATTCCTGAAGCAGGGCTGCGGTCATGACCAAAGCAAGCAAGCAACCTGCAATTCTAGAGCAGTCTTGTCTACAAAATGGACTCCACTTCTGCAGCAATGTATGAATTCAATGTAAGAGTTTGCTTTTTGCTTTGCATGCTCCAGTAAGCTAACCCAAGCTATTCTAACCCACAGAACCTTGTCTCCCACCACAGGTAAGTCCCACACACCCCAAAATCTCTCCACTATGCAATGACGAAGAGTCAACAGCACATTTTGAGCAAGTAAAAAAAAATGAAATCCATTATTGTGAACACAGGTAGTATCTTTACTTTTGACATTTTAAGCCAACATCTGTGCAATAACAGAATTTCCAGCCAATACCTGTCATCACATGTAGCAGTGTGGTTCAGCACAGAAGTGTACCATACAAATTCTTAACAGCTAAATACGCTGACACCATTTAAGACACAAGAATACAGTGCCATGCACCACAGTCTTTTCTCCTCTGCTGAGTAACTGGACATACCAAACAAGCTTGGCACAGTCAGCCTCAGTATACAGAGTAAATGACATCTTTCCAGGAAATAAAATTAATTATGGTTGAACTTACAAGTACATTTCTACCACTTCCAAAATGCCATGGAAAATACAGTATTTAACAGAAGAGTGACTGAAGGGAAAAAAAAAAAAAAAAAAAAAGGCAGCTAGAGGTTGTTTTGCCAAACCAACTAATCTAGACTGTTATCCTTTCACAAGGGATCTCACAAAAAAGGACACCTGGGAGGACTATGGTCTTGGCAGCTAGATACAGCTGGCAGGATGCTGGATGGGAACCTGTGCTCCTATTACAAGATGTTAACATATTTACTTTGCAATCTCTCTTTGTACCCTGTTTCTCCTCCTCTTCCCATTCAAATGGAAGAGGTGTAGGGGAATCACACTGCAGTGTTTCTGCACAGTCATGCAACACCCATTCAGAGACAAGATGCAATATAGCATTTCGCAGTTCAGTGCCCTCAAACACTTCAGTTTCATCTTCATTATTTTGTATTCTGCAATACTTTTAACAGATTTGGTATTGAACAGAAAGCTATCTATAGGAATGAAAGCAATTTTAGGATTGCTAAGAAATAGGGTTAAAAATAATTTAATGCTTTCAAAACGTATCTTCTTTTTGCAATTTAATCTAGTCTTATGAGGCAGAGCTGAAAAAACTATCCCAAAATATCCTGGTTTCCGTATCATATTTTAGGTAAGCTTTTCAAGTAAGCAGGGAACACTACAATCAGTTCAGTCTTAGCTCACTTGCTACCATCGTCTTTGAAGACCAGAACTATATGCTAGTGAAAACAAAGTAAGTCTCTAGAACTTTTCCACACAGTAGCTTGACGGCATTTTAACTGCCTTTCTCAATTAAAGCACAACAACCCCTTAAAACAGGACTTGTAACTCCAGTGCTATAAGGAAGCTTATGAATTATGTACATAGGACCAACAAAAACACTTAAGGAAAGCTAAGCTTATAGGTTGATTTTACCTAAACACACGATAGAAAACCCCAAATATCCTACAGCATTAATCCATCTGTATCCAATACTCTCTGATGAATCTAGGATAAATTTATCTAAAAATTTCAAGTGTTTGTACACTATTTGTCCACAACTTACCATCTTGGATCCAGCTGGCCCTTCAAATATTAACTTCTAGACAGCTGCTCTGATATCCTATCTCAAAAGTCTGAGCATCACAGCAGCATGACTGTGATTCAGCCAGAGATTCTGCTCTTTTGCTCAGCATTTCCAGGATTAAGACACCTTCAGAAGAAGATCCTCTCTTCCCCTTCTCTCACACATTTTCTTATTTCTGATTAGCTCTACTAACACTTAAACCAGATACATGGTCAGCAGGATCTACATCATGTGGTATCATAATGATGTGGGAGACTCCCAACAAGAATCACTATAGATTACATACAAAAGGAACACTGCAGGAACTAGAAACACTGCAGTGCTGAGAACAAGAATCTTGAGGACATCCAAGGCACAAGTCAATACTCAAGCCAATAATGAGAGATCTACAAATATGAATATCCAGTATTTCTTGGATTAATTTGCCCTGGACCTAGATACTGTCAATCTGAGCAGTCCTGAGTGTGGAGGCCAGCGAGCTGACTCTTAACCAAGAGCTCATGCAGCCCCACTGGCAATACTGACAGTTGCTCCACGTCCAGAGTCTCAGATAATTTATCTTCCGGCATAAACTCTTGCCTGATATCAGCACCAGCCTCCCTGTCTGAGACAAGCCTTTCTACTACTAGCATATAACCCCTACAGGTTGCAGCACCCACCCATGCTATCCACAGAAAACTTGTAAGACACTGTAACACTGGCAAAACATTCCCAAACTGGAAGAAATACCTACTAGCGACACTTTCCTGTATTTCAAGGCTGAGTCTTTGTATCAGACGGTAGGCTAAAGGATGACTGCTTCCTACATTTTTTCCTGTAGTTGTCATGGATGCTAGCTTGGATGTTTGCAATTTAGGCTCAACCAGCAGCTGATTATCCATCTCCTACAAGGAGACAGCAAAAATTTAGGTAGGGGTGCCTGGGGAACTTCTTCAAACAGTGTGCTTGAGCTATGGAGAACTAATCACTCCAGACAGCAACACAGCAGTGGCTTGAACCTGAAAGCAGTCGAAAACAAGTGTTCAGAGGCTTGCTGGCTAAAGCTTTGCTGCCATCAACACCCACCAGAAGACACTACTCCTTTGTAAAGGTATGCACAATAGTTCCCCCACTCCGGGAATGCCACCTCCCCCACACACCTCCCTTTAACCAATTCCTGTCAAATGCCACTGACTCCACAAATGTATTTCCCAGCACTCAACAGCTGCTGGAGAGCAACATAAACTGGAATCAGTGAAGTACACACAGTAGCAGCCTCTGCTTCTCCTTACCCAAAGACAGATGGCAGAACAAATCTTTTCTTCATAGGCCGAGTTGCTTCAACTATGCAGTGCCCATGCAGGATTGATGGCCTTACACTAGACGTCTCCAGGGTTTGTGCATCTCTTCTCCAGGACTCCTCTGACAAAGGGCTGAGTCCTCATGAAACAAACCTGTAAGCATTTTGAGTTTGGCAAGGAAGGAAGGTTTTGCGTTTTACCTGTTAAGACTGTGCTTTTAGACAAGTTGGTGATGACCTTGTCTCTTTGCTTCTACCAGTTATGCTCTCTTGGATTTGGTCTACTAACACACATTTTCATGAACTAACTTTCCTGCTCATTTCAATTGCTATCCACAGAGCTCAGAGCAGCAGTAACCTTCCTCTCAAGTAGTTTAGAGTTGCAAGGTTACATGTCAGTCCTGGATCTAATCTCTGAAGCCCTTCTGGATTTACCGAAACATCAGTTTTATCTGGTGGCATTTTGCTGAAGTGTGATACTCAGCTGAGCACAGTTAAGTTTCCTTCCAGATATCTTACTGGGTATCTCATCTGCCATGCATATATGCAATACCTAGTTGCTGGGCCAGTTCAGAAGGACCAGAACAGCACAATGGGGCATGAAAAATATTAAAGGGAAAAGAGCAGTGGCAGCTTGCAGCTGGCGCTCTGTCTCTTGCACTTGCAGAACTAAACACCGAGGACTTACTGGGAGTCTGTCTATGGGGGGCTTTACACCTTCCTTATAGCCACTTACATCAGCTATACACTAGCCTATGCCAAACTCTAAGGCAGCATATTTGTGACAAATGGGATTACTACCAGTCTCTCTAAGGATAAATTCAGAGAGGGAAAAATCCCTGGAGAAGCGTCATATAAAAAAAAAAAAAAAATATTCTGAGTGCAGGATATCCTGAGCTGCAGACTGCCTGAAGCTGGGATAGTACCTTGAGGAAGTATTGATACTTTCTTGTACTTTTCTTGCTCCATTTCCTAAGCACTGGGTACCAGCCACTGATGGAGACAGGGCACTGCAGAGATGGATCCTCTGTCTGACCCAGTATCGCTGTTCTCATGTTCCTCTGCAGCTGAAAGGATCCTTACTTCAACAGTCTCAATTCAGGATATCGCCATGCCAATCCCTATGTCAACAGTCTTCCTCTTCCTGAAGCCTTCTTGACAATCCTCTCCTCCTACACCTTTAACACAAAGGTTAAAGTGTCTGCCTAGCCAGACACTATTTCACTTTAATGGAATCTGCAGCTGTTCTGAAGAACAGGTCACCCTTGGGTATTCCTTGCTTTGGCAGGTCTTGGGCATCAGTCTTTAGCAAACTGCATGTTACCCTGAGCTGATCATCACAGACAGCTGAGCAGGACCACTACTCTTTTACAGACAAGGAATAGGAAGTTTCTACTCCAGGGCCAGGAGTAGAAACCCATACACATTCCTGGCAGGTGTTCCAGACTGCACAAGCAGCAGCAAAGTTGCACAGGGACCCCTGGTTATCTCCCAACAGAAATATTTAGTCTCCATACCTGGAATTAACTTGCAAATTCACAGTAACTGGATGCATGCAACACTTCACAGTACTAATTATCTGCACTGGTTTACCTGGCCATTTGGGAGGCTGACAAGGCAAAAGCATGCTGTATTAATATAGTTATAACCACTCTAGGGGATTAAGCCAATTTAACTATTTTAACATAAAGGGTATAAAGTGCATCCCTAGCAGAAAAACTGGGTAAAATATTCAAAAAACCCAAAACTTGTTTCAAAAACATAAATAATTAAAATACCATCTTGCTGAAAACAGTTATCTCTTCAGAGATATAAAAACATAGCCCAAAAATCAGCTGAGGACTTCATTAACAGTGCAGGCTTATCTTTCACTACTTTAGTGGAGAAAGCCAAATCTTATCTACAAATGAGTTTAATGCAGTCAACTGGTGCACTATTAGCGTGAATATCCCTAGATCCAATAGCTTTTTATCAGTCATGTATGCTATTTTAGATGAATGACTCTTCTCAGCATGTTATTACTTCTTTAATTACAATTACATGCATTATATTCCATGATAATCTAGCTGTAAAAACTGAAATACTGCACTGAAGAATTAATATTGTATTTCACTTAAGATTTAAATACAGTGATTCTTTTCCCACTTACTATACAAATTAGCCCCTGTTTTTTAACAGTTTTTCCAGTATTTAAAACTACCTCCTTCCAAAATGAGATTATACTCTGAGTTCATTTTTAGCTGCGGTTTACACATGGATTCTCTACTAGAAGATCATTGATCATTTTTATTGTTTTAAGGGTTTTGGTTGCTTTGTCAGGCTATGAATTCTTTTAACTTAAACTAACCCAGTAACATGTGGCCTGTATGTAACTACATGCACACTGAAGCTACCCAGTATTTTAAAGACTCACGAGGTTCCAACTCAAACTTGGCAATTCCATCTATTATAAGGCAATACTACTACAGAAGCTACTCCCAGTTTTCCTGCTGCTTTGACTTTCAAATGCATTCAGTCAAGAAATTTAATGCAGGCAGAATTTACTTGAACTTCTTTCTTATCTGGACTCAATTTTTTTCCCCAGACAAATTCATACCTAGATGAAGACAAATTATTTAAACATGAAGCAAATTAAAAGGTAGAGACTTCACACATTAAATGTAAAATTTATTTAGGCATCAGTCATAGCATTCATTTCCTCTTGGCACAACTTACCAACCCATAGCTCCCATTGTTTCAGCTCTGGTTCTCCCACGTTTTGCCTCTTTAAGTAACTCTTCCACAGCCTTCCTAAATATGAGGAAAAGTAAAAAGTTACTGCTTGCAGAACACAAGAACTGGTCACCTTATGCACTTATATATATTAAGTGGAAAGCTTCCTCACTGTAATGAATTAAGCAATAAAGAAGCTACCAAAATCACCTTGACTTTCATAATAAGAGAATTCAGATCCCTAAGCACCAAGCTTTAAAGAAACATTTTGACATATTAAAAGCAATTAAAGCTGTTACAAATGCAGTATTTGTACAACTACAAATACAAAAATTGCAACGCTAATTGAACAGTAGAAATAAAGTGTGTGAAACTAGTGTACTACAGTGAAAAGCACAGCCCCTATTATTTTGCCTTAAGAATGCTCTTCCCTGCTGTCACTTCACTTAGGTTCTTCCTAAAGTCTCTCAACCACAGCAGACCTATTTTGAGCACAGTTAACTGCCATCAGTAAAATAGCAAGCAGTCAGATGACAGTAAAATCACTGCAACTACCAGTTGTCAAACTGTACTAGCTTTGTGTGAATGGTGGAAAAGCTCATCTTTGTGACTATGATCCACTGCCATCCAAAACGACCAACTTTTACATTATCAGCATTTTCTAGAACAAACTGGCCAGACTAACACTAAAGCAATTAAATAACTATGCTCGCATAAGACATCATTGGAGAGTGTTAATTATGCTAATTATAGGTAATTCCTGCAATGTTGGTCTTTCAGTTCTCTTTACAAATTAATTTGCATCTCAAATAAAACTTAAGTAACTGCTCTATAGTACCTGGTTGAAGTTAATGGGAAAATGAATGGATATTGTAAGCCATTTATTATACAAATCAAATGCATAAACTAACAATTAGGTTAGTTAAGTGTAAGCAACTACAGAAGTCAACCATGAATAACTGCAAGACAGAAAAGTAAAGCTACACACCTGACCATAATATCCAGTAAACGAAGCTAAGTGTTAACAACACTGACATGGGTAAGACTGAAGGCAAGATGTAATAAAAAGGGTATTTATTGTTTAGCTCTCCCAGCTACAATGTGCCAGAATGGCTGCTGGCGTTTGGACTACGTCAGAAACACGTTCAGCACCTTGATAGCATGACTGTGTGTGTAGACTGTGCAAAAAAGGTAACTGTCAACATCAAACTTCATGGAAGCCATGTCCCATCACACTGTTATGGTACTGTCAGCACAGCAGGATTTTGCTGCTTTGCCACAGATTAAAAAATGCCCAATGTTAAGTCAAATTTGAATCTAGAGAAGTCATGAGTCATCACCTAATAGCAGAAGCAGGTCTGAGAAGAAAAGTGGTTTACATGGCAGGTCCACGTGAAGGTCTAACAAGTTAATGCTGGACTCTAAACACCTAACAGAGTGGTTTATTACCATTTAGGTTATTAGAAGTCTACATAGAAAACACCAGAACTGCATACACTGCATGTGCCTAACAGGGAATGAAAATAAGCAGTTGAGAATTTCCTTCAGTAGCTAATGAGAAAATGTTATGCAGTCACACAGCAACCTGTATCTGTCAGTCTAGATCTAACCTTCAGTTTGTTATGGTCTTAACATACGCCTTTACTGGCTCCCCTTCACATTTGTGATTGTGGAGTCGTTCATTCATTAGTATAGGCTGGTGACATTTTATAAACAGACATTTTTTCTTCTGTCTGTATTGCTTTTGGGCATGCTTTGGCTTAGCCTGGCAACAGAAAACGAATTGGTATGAATGCGAGTGTAATGTACACCAAGGTGCAGCTACTCTTTCTACAGTTACTCTGCAGTTCTGCTTATATATAGTTTTCATATTTTATACTTAACAACCAGCTACCATCGAACTACTTCCTCACGTTACAGTAGTTTCCAGCAATTAGTTAAAGATTGCTAAATGAGCCTCCAGAATTGGTCATGAGTTCTCAAACTTACAAATAATTCTTGATCAACTTTTATATATATATTCCTTTGTTCCAAGGGGAAACCATTCCACCCAGCAAAAGCTGAGATCTGTGCCAGACAGACACGCAAGTACCCACAGGTCAAAACCTTTTCTTTTGAGAGTTTGCATCTGAAGGGCTTTGCAAAGGAAAGCATCCAAGACTTCTACAGAAACAATAGAGAAACGCATTAAAAAATTGTAGTACTGCTCTGTGCAGTAGTTTATTAATGGCAATATTGGTTTACAGTTCCTCACAAAATCTCCCTCTCACATAAGGTTATAGGTATGATCTCAGTAGCAGCTTGGCTTGGGATAATTCAAATCCTTTTTTAAGCATGCATCTGACTGTGAGGACATGTTGCATATCCAGTCATATCACAGGCATTCATGGAAATGGAATGGAAGATGTTCCATACACAGGTTTCCAGACATTAGAGAATTATTATTTTTTTTATTTTAATTAAGATGACTTTTTTCTCCAGACCCAGAATTTGCTATCTGAGCAGCCTGAGCTAGTTTATAGTGAGTACAGCAGGAACATGTAGCCTTTATAAAAGCCTGTCCTGAGCCTTCAAACAGCAGTGTCAGATGAAAGGGAAGAAAGAATAAAGAAGTGTCTGATTTTACTTACCACAGTTGCCAAACTTAGTGATTCTGTTTTGAGAAAGCTGACCAGGAGGAAGACTAAAAGCCTGTCATTATTATTATATTATAAAAATCTGCCATCATTTTATAATTAAAATAATAAACAAAAGTATCTGAGCTACAATGCACTAATAAAGCACACACACGTATTTTAAACAACTACAACTCAGTTTTAGGGGAAACATCAAAATAAATATGGTGACACTAATTCTATTAACTTAGGTAGGCACTATAAACCATGAGGTAGTTAAGAATTTTTTTTTCTTTGGTTGTATCAAAGATCAGACTAATATGATGCCCATCTTAGTAGCCTTTATAAGTTGACACCTTCCTTTCTTATCAAACACCGCTTCCTAATACTGGTCTTTCAACACCACTCTTACTAACTGCACCTTAGCAAAGCTCTTTTGATTCACACAGACAAATGAAAAAATGCTCAGATCCCCTTTTGAAATAATGCGTTTCCACTCACCAAACTTATATCTTCTACACAAGTAAGCCAAAGGCTTAAAAGCTATGCAAACAAGGTTTTTACTTTTGCTTTTAGAGGCCTCTTGGGACTCCGCATTGCTCATTCTCTTCATTTTTACATCTTGGTTACAATACAAACAGTCCTGTGGCTGCCAACTCCAGCTCCAAGAACAGCAGCATGAGCAAAGGGAACACAGTATGCAACTTTCACATGAGAATCACCCAAACATCAGGGGACTGACAGGAGGGAGAATTAGGGATGGGCACATTTCAGAAGACTGTCATCATTCTAGAATATTTTATAGCAAACACCACTTCAAACTTGCTGTGCCAGTCCTTTCTGAACAATCAAGCTTAGCTGCAGAATTACAGTAACATGAAGGTATAAGCAGTGATACTTTTATCTTCAAGAGTATGGTCCAAGACCTACTTATGATTTCTGGGGGTTAGACTTTATATTCCAAGGTTACAGGCAAAGCTCCCATTGCATAAATCCTAACAACTTGCGTCACAAATACATGGGCCCAAAGAGGGAGAATGTTAAAGGCTCCCATGTCAGGCAAAACCAGAGATATTTTCTATTCCTCACTCAGGGAAAGAGCTTCACCTTTTTTTTCCAAAAGGTCAAACAGACAGACTGAAAAATGAATAATTGGTAATAAAGAGGTATGTCTGATACAGTTACAGACAACCAAAGCACCATGTCATTACAGAGACCACCCAATGTTTGTAATTATAGACCACTCCGTTAGGAGAAAACATTACCATGCTGGATCTGACAGCTGAGAAGCCAGGCAGCCACAGCTCTGTGCACAGGTCCAACCAGTAGCAAGGCTGAAAAACTACTCCCAGCAGACACACACACACCCCACTGGCCACACTCATCACAGACACACAGAGCACTCACACCAACAGCTTCACCCCACTCTTCTCTCTGGCCAGGTGCAGAAGCCTCTGAGACTTCAGCCCAATTCCATTGCTGGTACAGATTGTCACACAGAGCTGGCTGGGACTCCCAGGTACCCCAGCACCCAACCCCACTGTAGTCTTGCCTGTAGGAACACACAGGCACACATGGTCACACATGTCTCGCCCTTGGAGACCCCTGACCCTGCAGTCTCTCCAGCAGCTGGCCAGGACTCCTCAGTGTCTCCGAAGGCTAGCCCTCTCGTGGTCTCACTCTTAGAGATAAAGGCTCACCTCCCAGCTCCCACCTCATTCACCCACTCACCAGCTGATTCAGCTGGATCTTTGCTAGCAGCCACACATTCCCTCACATGCCCACACTTGCTCCACTACTGCAGCACAAATAAATAGGTCCCCAATCCCACTCCAGCATCTGACACTTGGTTTTTACTCACTCCATGAAGTATTCCCAGCTACTGGCATCCAGCCCTCCAGCCCAGGGTCCCAGCTGTGGCTGGGACCTACACTTGTTCCAGTTGCTGGCACCATGGACACATGGCCCCTCCACCCCATGGTTTGACACTAGTCACTAGCACTGATGTACACCCTCTCCCCTCACACTGAGTCCCCCACCCAAGAAAGAGTCAGAAAGGAATTTAACAGGAAGACAGGACAGACTGCACTGAACAGGTCCAGGGCACAGTCAGACAAGTGTACTAACCAGCAGCCTTTTCACACATGACCAGGCCTTTTTATCCCCTTATTCTTCCATGTTCCCTGCTCTTGTTTCTCCCCCAGTCACCTGAATCTATCCCTTTCCCCACCTTTTGTTCCTCCCCTACACATCCCACAGTAAGCCTTATGCAATCTCAAAATGCTTTTCTCCTGCATCCCACATGAGTAGGCAGCAACACCCTGAAGTCTCAAAGGCACTCCTCAGCACTGACTCATCTTGATGGGTGTCACACCTGCAGGCTGAGCCTGTCTCCTGGGACCACCCCTAGGAGGGGCCCAGAGATGTTCATTCCTCTGAGTCCTTGCTGTGGGTTGTCACCTGCACCTCTGGGTGTGCAGAGATGGACCTCTGATGGGTTGGTGTCTCCTGGGATTGGCCTGGAAAAAGCCAGGGCTAGGCACTACTTGAGCTCCCCCATCCACCTTGGTTTCTCTTTAATCCACCGTGGGCATGCCTGGGAGCTTTCGGCACATGACCTAATAAAGTCTGCCATCTCATTAAAGATCCTGATGGGAACTCCAAGGAAAATATATCTACTGGAATTGCTTCATAGCATGCAATCAGCTACGGAAGTGTACAGACCTGGAGTAGGTAAGCATTCATATTCAACACCTTCCAGAGTCAGAGAAGGGGTACCTTTATCAAACACATCTTTGTGAAAGACCTTCAGAGCATCAGTAACTCCCTGCAGACTATACCACTACCATTCAAGCTCAAAGGTCAGGCTGCTTGGCTACTGTGATCCTGAAAAATCACGCTTAAACCTACCTCCTGAGGGACTCTACATCCTGACAGCAAGCTGCAAGCCCAGGAAAAAAATTAGCAAGTTTTTAAATCAATTTTTCTTGAAGTAGTTTTATGCAGACTATACAACTTATTTTTAACTATGCATGGGACTGGAAATAGAAGTGGATGTTAGTATTCTGATTACATCTCTGAATAATTAATATCAAGACCTTCAGTCAAGTAAAGGACTGAAGATACTGCCTTCTACAATAAAGGAATAATAATGAAGGACACTGTTATTTACAATTAGCTCCTTTGGGCTGGTTTGTCTGCTCTGCTCACGCTTGCTAAGAAAACTGATGAAAATGAACAATAGAAAATAAAGCCTAAGCCACAACATTTAAGAGAAAAAAAAAAAAAAAAAGGAAAAAAAAAGGCACAAATATGCCACACATTTCTTAACATTTGTTCAAAGGCAAAGACACTCCACACTGGGTATGTGAACGCTCTCATTCTTTGTTGATCAGGTTTCGTAGTTATTTAAATATTCTATTTGTCAGTTCCATGAGTGCTATTTGCAGCACATTTCTGTGCTGATATTCTCATCAGCCTGAGTAGTGAACATACCACTCCATTTCAGATACCAATTTAAGTTTGCAGACCACCTTTTTTTTCTTCTTTTGTTTTTTTCTTTTTTTTCACCCATGAATATGGGAAAGAATGGCATACTGAATCCTGGCACTTCAATTATAACTGTTAAAAACAATAGTAAGAATTATTAATTAATTTCTCCATGGCCCAAAGCTCACTTGTTAAAAAGTGTCATGTGGATGCTTGTGCAACAAAATTAGACTATTGATTCTCAACTCAACTACAGGCCTCTTGTTACAGAATTATAGCATTCCTTGTGATTCAGAACAGCATCTCCTCAGGAAACACTTAATCCCAAGTAAATGATGCTCCAAACAAGCTTGGTAGGCACTTCTAATAAGGTATGGTATCCAAGGTCATATATTCTGAAATATTTAAAGCTGTTGAAAGCCAAAACAAATTATGGGAGGATTTGGACATATAATACACAGTATAACAAAGCCACGTCCTTTATATTCGCAGAGAAATGACATCTTTTCTGTGCTTCAAACACACAGAACTATGATGACAATTTAGGAAGGAGAGGGGGAAGACAGATTTTTTTTTTCGATAGGGATGAAAATGGTGACGTCTGTAATATCCCAGAGGATATTTAGTTGAAATACACTAGGAAAAGCACATACACACATGCTGGTGGGGAAATAAACTAAACAATTCCTAGCAGATGATCTGTAACATTACTTTTGTTCCCTTTCATTCTTGGGTCACATCTTCACAATACCATTTATTACATATCTTAACAGAATTTAGCCTAGAATTTTCTTAGAATCACACTGTATCTCAAGACTCGGAGTCTTCACTGATGTACCAGCAAGTTCACAGGAAACTGTCAGTTCTTATTTCCAGTAAAGGTTACTGGGTGAGATGGAGCAGAGGAAATAGTTCAGTAGAATGTATCAAATACTACTATTTTACATACCTGTGTATGTACAGTTTTTAGAGGTTGTTTTTTTTTTTTTTTTATTTATTTACAGTTTTTAGAGTTTTAAAATCCAGATTACTAAACAGCATGGTAACTTGTGAGTTGGTATTCAGCTTTCTAGGAAGCATTCACTTCCTATTAAAAGTGAGGAAAACATCAAATACAATGCCAAGCAAGCATCAGACACAGTATAACTGAAAAATAATAGCAGGAAAATGTGGCAGTAAGGATGAAATAGAACAAGCAAGATGAAGAGAACTCTCCTTAGATAATAACAAAAAAAATTAATAGGACAACTGACTTCTCTTAACAGATCACTGGAATGCTGGGACGCAAAATTCGCTTCAGACCTGAGAAAGCATGCACAAAAGAAGTTACACTTCTTTTCCCTTGTGGTACGTTAAATAAAAACCACATGTACAAAAATATCAAGCTATTATTGTAGCTACAACACATAAATGCTGTATGCTAAAGCCATATTATAGAGCCTAAAAATTAGAAACCTTCACTACCACTGCTGTACTATTCACAGGAAAGTATGATCAACAGGTCATTGAATGAATACAAACCTAAGTACTATGTCTGTAAAACAAAGAATATAGGTCTGTGTTATATTCTTGAAGAGTGTATGGGGAAGTGTATTTAGAGTAAGAAATACACAAGTATGACATCTAAATGCATGCACCATGAACTGAATTCAGGGTGCTACTAGCGAAGCCAGCTGTTATTACAGCTAAAGGTATGAAAAAGTAACTAATGATAGGTGGATCCAGGGCAGAAAGCAATAATCATTAAGTATACTATATGGTACTTAAAGTGTGTTCAGAGCCAATTAAACACATGTGGAGATGAGATGAACAGTATCGTGGACTGAAGACATCGATTGCACAGCTAAATACTACCGTGTACCACTCGATAAATAATACTGAGCTTCATCCTCATTGTCTACCATGCTGCCACACAAAAGGAAGAGCAAATCCCAACTCAGATTGAAGCTATGAAGCAAGATAAAACTTTGAATCTGGTTCTTGGGAAGGAGAACATCAGAAGGAGACAGTGGAGCAGTCAGCTATAGCCAAAGAGTGAGCGGCCATGTCCTGAACTGTCCAGAGGACCCCAAGTCCCCAGCACAGCAATAGCAGCCAGAAGACAGCACGGCAGAACAGTAACATGCCTCTGACTTGCTACAAACAAAAAACGTTTGTTTGGAATAGCACCAGCAAAAATAACATTCATGCATATATAGAAAGAAGCTTTAATTATTAAACTGATGATCCAAGCACAGAAGTAGCTTACCAAGAATTAAAGGCCTCTTAGAAAGCATTATGCTCTCTAGCTCTTCCACCACCCCAGTGCTAACGCTCTTAGCCCTTTTAAAACACTTGCCAGATACAAGCAGAAACAAGTTATTTTCTATAAGCACTCTCACGAATGGTTTTTTAAAAGTTAAGGTAGAGAACCATGAGGAGAACAACAGTTCAGAAAGCTCCTGGTCATCACTTCACTGCAACAGGTTTTTAAACAGCCCTAAGAAAAGTGCAGTTACTCACAAATAAGCTCAAAAAAAAAATATCGGATTATTACCAGGAAAAAATGCAATATAAACACCTCAAGTCTACTCCTAAAGCAAAAGTATGAGAGGTCTACTGTGACTGAGTATCCAGTTATAGACATCTGCATTTAAATCCTCAATGTTTGCTTGGGAACACTCAGTACGTACAGTAAGATGAATCCTCTCATACCAATGATATACTGAGTAGAAAGCAATTATTTTTTTTTTTTACAAAATAGCTGCCAAGCATTTTGTATTATTCCATACAAGGAACAGGTAAAATTTTAACAATTAGTCAACTGGCACATCTCCAACACTGAAAACTGGAATTTGTAGGAATTGATTTTTTTTTAATTTTACCAAGTACATCTAATCACCAAATGGGAACTGATGAAAGATGGACCACCTACGACTTCTCAGCCTTGTTTCTAAATGGTACCAGCATGCACCACAAGAACAGTTGATTTTTTAATTATTATTATTATTCGTAACAATGGATTATTCCCATCACAGAGGAAAATTTTCAATTGCAACTCTCTCCGCAAGGGCTTCAAAGTTCTGTCCCGAAGCCACAGCACACGCCAGCTGCAGGCTGCCCACCGCTGGGGCCGCACGCTCACCGCGTCCGGCGCTGCTGCGGCGGAGGCGGGGCCCGGCCCAGGGCCCTCCGCTCCACCGCGGACCCCGCCGCCTCCTGCCCCGG
>JAVJGJ010000014.1:22305677-22352613 GCA_035590215.1 Microhierax caerulescens | reverse complement strand
ATTTAGCACTGTGTTGGTTTCTTTGGTGGGCTCCAAGCAGCAGCAGGGCCAGTGTTTTTCTTCTGCAGTTCAGCTTCCCCCGTGGGCTCAGAGGCTGCCATCCCCCGCCCAACCACCTGAGCTGCCCGCCGCACTAGCTGAGGTTTTATGGTGCCTCTGAGGCTATTCCTGGATGTCAGCTCTACATTGGAGAAATACTGCCAAATTTTTTTAGTGCTAATGCAGGAGAGGTCTAGCTGAGCACAGAGACAGTGATATTGTTAATTTTCCAGGCTGTTGCTATCTTACTCTCAGCTGTCCCTAGACATCCTCACCATTTTATGTTTCCTCTCTAATGGCATAAGCCAGGATGTCATAATATCCAAAACCAAATGTACCAGAAAATATAATAAATTAGAGCTGGGCTAGCAGAGTAATTGAAGAATAAACTGAATTTTAAACAACACAAGATTGTGTTACGAACTGATTGCTATGCACAAAATGTACCAGAGGAGTACGACTTCATGTAGATTTACTATTGATGGCGGGATTTCCTAGATTGCTACTGGTAATAAAGAAATGAAAATGGTTTGAACTTTTGAGTTAGTACCACAACATAATGCAGTGAAGGAGAAGTATCATTTTCTTAGTGCTTTATTATTTATTTATATGAGGCTTACGTGTATTTAGCGATTTATAAAGCCACAAAGCGAATGCAGGCTCTGGCATGGAAAGAACTAAATTTGTTCTCAACTCCTAATGTGTAATTCTTCTACAAGAAATTATGTAGCAGTAGAGTAGATTCCTCTCAATTCAGATAATTTAGCTTAAGGACATTTGGTGCCCTTAGGGAATTCTGCGGTTGTTTGCCAGGTTAGTTTTACAGCAGATAGTCTGCGTATTTTGTTTGAATACTTTTTTTCATATTTTTTATTTCATTAAAAACAAGTAACACACATGCATAAGACAATTTTAAAATAACCCTCTAGCTGTGATGCTCGTAGACATATAGGGAGATGGCATAAGAAGTTCTGGTTTTGTAAGCTAGAAGTTACCTCAGCTGAGCCCGGAAAGCTGAGCATCTGTCTTCTCCTGGTTTGTTGAAATGTGAAATGAGATAGTGCTAGTGAAAGCCACCCTGAAGGTTGCTCTTACAACCAGAAGCTATGGGAAAGCCTGTGAAATGCAAATAGTAGTAGGTATTTGCTAAAAGATAACAAATGTCCTTTGAGCTGCTGGGTTGAAGAGTCTTGAGTGGGCTGTATGAAAGCGAGTCCTGTGCAGAAGCATTGTCGGTGTTGAGGTAGTTAGTTGCTAATGTGCGGAGAAACCTGAAAAACACTTTTGACTGTACTTTATTATCTATTGATCCTAATTTTGAGAATGGAAAGGAAATTTTGTAAGGAGGAGATTTTTGGCAGCAGTAATTCCAGCTCCAGGCAAGGCTCTGCCACTTCCAAAATTATGTTCTGCGGAGAAATACCAGTGAATGAAAGGCTGTTCCGTGGTAGAAATCACACATAAGCCTTCTTTGGTGGCAGGGAGGGCAGGAAGGCAAAAAAGCAGTATTACTGCACTGAAAGGATCTAATTTTTCTAGTGATAAGCAGTATACTTTGCTTAAATAAATACTTCTAAGTTTAACGGTTTAAGTTGTATTTAAACATGAAATGGTATCGGTTATTTCCATTATTCTTGTAAAATTTAAATACAGTTCTCTACCAGGAATGGTAACAAAATACATTTGATTTTAAACTGATTTTATAAAACAGTGAAAAAAGGTAGCTCTTGTGAGGTAAATACTTGAATATATCCAGTAAGCTTTAGCATTAATAAACTAATTCAAAGTGCTGTTAAATCCCTTGATTTAAATCACTTCACTGTGCCACGACCTAATGGAAGCAGAAATTAATCTAGAAGATGCAATTCATAAACTACTTACATCCCTGTGAAATATTTAAAGTGAATTACTTCTCTGTATGTATTTTGATCACTTAATAACCTATCTGCTTGCGTCCATTTTGCATTTCCATAGACAAGGAGGGAGGGTGTCCGGCTGCTGCCCGCCCCTCCAGGATGCACGGGGAGACAGTAAGGGCCGGTTTTATAAATAAGCTGCAGACCACCACATCTCTGGCTCTTCAGACTTGTGTAGCAGAAAACTTGGGAGAATGGTATTATAAAGGAGAAAAATAACCTACCTAGCAGTAGGGGGAAACAGGCAGCATTTAACTAATTCAAAAAGAAACAAACTTGAGCAGCACAGGCAGGTTTTGAGGAAGACACCTTCAAGATCTGATATTTCCACTCTCTTTAATGGCAAGTTCTGATATTTTGTGAAAAATTCAGAGCTTTCCTGCGCTACTGAGGATTCCCTATTCCTTTTCCCCTGTCCCTCATCCCAGATGATTTCTGGTGGGTTACACAAACACCAGTTGTCTTTGAGAGCTTTCAGCAGCGGGGTGTGAAACTTGTAACAAATATTTGTATGATTAAGCCTTTCTATAGCAGTGGTCAGCCTCTTTTCTAATGCTTGTACCAAGTTAACCTAGCACATGAAATCTGTGTTCTATGGGTGTGCTCTTACTGCAGGTAAGAGCACATGAGAAACCTTGAGTGCAGTTGTTAGGGAGGAGTATGGTGGGTAAATGGAGCTCTTTCAAAAAGTCAGAGAGTATAATTTACTTTCAAAATACCTTAGTGGCATGAGAGAAGGCAAGCATCTGGAGTGCTGTGTCCAGTTCTGGGCCCCCCAGTTCAAGAGAGACAGGGAACTCCTGGAGAGGGCCCAGTGAAGGGCTACAGAGATGATGAGGGGACTAGAGCATCTCCCTGATGAGGAAAGACTGGGAAAGCTGGGTCTGTGTAGCCTGGAGAAGAGAAGACTGAGAGGGGACATTATCGATATTTACCAATACCTTGAGGGCAAATGTCAGGAGGACGGGGTCAGGCTCTTTTCAGTGGTGCCAGGTGACAGGACAAGGAGCAACAGGCACAAACTGCAACACAGGAGGTTCCATTTGAATATAAGGAAAAACTTTATTTTGAGGTGACAGAGCACTGGAAGAGGCTGCCCAGAGAGGCTGTGGAGTCTCCTTCTCTGGAGACATTGAAAACTCACCTGGATGTGACTCTGCAAGCTGCTCTAGGAGAACCTGCTTTAGCAGGGGGTTGGACTAGATGATCTCCAGAGGTCCCTTCCAACCCCAACCTTTCTGTGATTCTGGGAGCGTTTCTGATAAAGTTTATTGCAATAGTAATGGTTAGAAACAAATCAGCGATATCGAGCAGTCCAGATTGTTTCGGAAGCTTTGGGCAGTTGACTGATACATTACAATTTAAGCAATATATTTTCTATAACATTTAGAAGCAGAAAATCTAAACCATTTTCACAGCTGAATGGATCCTGGAAACATGCAGCAGTCATCATGATTAACCACTGGAAAACAGCTCTATGTTCAGTCCCGCAGTGAGAGTCGCCCACGGAAGAGTCCTCTGAGGAAGGATACTTGAGGCCATGCTAACAACCTGGAGGTGGTGTTCACAGGTGGTACTTGGGACCTGCCGATTTCCAATGTTAACTCTTTAAGAGCACTCACACATGATAGCTGGAAAGACTTAAACCAAAAGCTACTAAAATTATTAGAGGCTGCTTTATGGTATTTATTCAAGAACCCTTCTTTCCTCATCTAGTTGGTAAATAAACCATAGTGCATAAAATAATTGGAGTTTTCATCAGTTTAGGAGATGTTTACGTATCTGGTGGCATCACTGACAGGCAGCTAATACAGCTAGGTAGGGCTAGTAATGGTTTGCTACAGACTGAGTAAATATTATAAACACTTACGGATGGGAAACCCTCAGGAACAGTAAACATGACTAGCTAATACCAGTAAGTAAAGATTTCACTGTTGGATGCAAAATTGCAGGAATGTGTATTTAATGTGTACACGCAAGCTAATTGCTTTAACTAGGTACATCACACAGTGATGCTGTTGGGATCAGCATTTAATGGTATGATTTCTATTGAATGTTTTTCTTGTAGTAGGTAGGCGGGAGGCAATGCTACGTAAAGTCATGGATGTCATCCCAGAGCTGCTGATAGGGGGGACAGGTGGGACCAGAGATACTGAGGCCGATGTATGAGGCAGCTGCATCTATGCTTGCATGCTGCTGCTACTGCAGTGTCGAACTTCTGATTTTATAATATGTTGTTAAATCCTGTAAAGAAAGTCTTGGAGTCTGGCGATAAAGTTTCCAGGAGACTGCTATGCCTGAAGAATCTCCTCAGTCAGTTATTTTAAATTATGTATGCCCCAAAGTAGGTATAAATGAATGCTCCTCGTGTGTCCATTGGATAAGGAGATGGACAGCTCATAAATTCAGATGTTGCTCTGTTTCATGTTTGGTCAAATAGACTTTGATGGTTGTAATGTGGCAGCACAAAGGCATTTTCAGTTTTGTGAAAGCAAGAAGGAATATTAATTCAGTTTTCAGCTTTATCTCTGAAAAGTCCAATGAAAATGATGAGGAAGAGCGTTTCACATATTTTGTTACTTTGTTTTCCTACCTTAGTAAAAGCTGCTTCTCTTCAGTTTTAATAAAGGATGTAGTAGCTGAAAGGAAGCTTTTCCCACCTGAAGGAAAAGGGTGAGAAATTGCAAAATGAGTTTACAAAGTCGTCAACAGATGTATTTCATGGAGCTTACAGAGGATCCCTTTGTATGAAAAGTGGGAAAACCACAGATATAAACTAAGGCCCTACATGAGGTGGTAGTTAGTTTGAAGTGGGACACCAATAAAATTGGGTTCTTTCCTCCCAGCTCATCTGCATTTTTGAAAATAGCATGGAAAAAGCCCATCAAGAGTTCATGAAGGTTAAGACCTTTTTGGTTGTCAGTGACTTTGAGGTTCTTAGGTAAAAGCACTGAATTAATGGAGTATACAATGAATGCATCACGGGCAGTATGTTGTTCTGTCAGTCCTTACAAAGTTAAAAATGTCATGAGTTCAAAATGCATTTCCTCATATTAATGCATGACATAGAACAGTACAATTGCTCAGCTAAATAAACAGGACATTTTCAATTATAAGGTGCCATTACCTTTGTGTGTTCTTGTCATTTATGAAATCAGCAGGTGGTTAATTAAATTGCTCCTTTGGACTCTTCTGAAGACTCTGTATTAATTATATTTTAGTGGTGGTGTGCATATTTCTCAACTTCTTAATGAGGGTGAAAGTTGTTTACCACTTCCTTCAGAAATATGTGGGTTTTTTTCTTGAGGTTAGTATAATATGGGGTTCTGTGGTGGGTTTTTCTTTCTTTCCAATAAAATGTCATTATTCAGCTGTTCATTGCAATCCTGTGGCACACTTAGTTGAAATCAAATCTTAAAATCTTAATTTTCCTCTGCAAAGTACTGCTAAAAGTGCAGTGTCTGTGCCTTAAACCTTAGTTCCATGGAGGGAGTAGGTCCATCACTTGGGAGGAGAACATGCTTCCTGCAGCCATTCAGGTCTTTTGAAGACATGGCTCCTGAAGACAGTTTTGGGGCTCAGACTCAGAATTTTGGTTCAGCCTATTGTTGGCAGCTCCTGGCTGTCCTCCTCTGCCTTCATTGGTAGTGACAGCAGTACTAGTGTTCTGGGATTCAGATTCAGAGGGAACCTTGCAGCAGCAGGGCTGGGGAGCTGCTTTTGCGGGGCAGGGTGAGGGGCTCTGCTTTTCATAGAATTACAGAATGGTCATGGTTGGAAGGGACCTCTGGAGATCGTCCAGTCCAACCCCTACTAAAGCAGCTTCTCCTAGAGCAGATTGCACAGAGTCACATCTAGGTGAGTTTTCAGTGTCTCCAGAGAAGGAGACTCCACATCGTTCCAGTGCTCTGTCACCCTTAAAGCAAAGTTCTTCCTCATATTCAGATGGAACTTCCCATGCTGCAGTTTGTGCCCGTTGCTCCTTGTCCTGTCACCTGGCACCACTGAAAAGAGCCTGGCCCCATCCTTCTGACACTTACCTTCAAGATATTGGCAGACATTGGTAAGGTCCCCTCTCAGTCTCCTCTTCTCCAGGCTACACAGGCCCAGCTCTCTCAGCCTTTCCCCCTTCCTTTGCTCTGTGGTGGTTCACCATGCTGTTTCACAGTACAGCTAAGATCCCTATGTTAAAAATCTTGTTACCTTAGCAAATGCCATTTCTAGCCATGACTTTATTTTAATTAATGACACTTGGGTGCTAAAGGAAGCCCGTGTAGGTGTAGTACTGGTGTGTTAACACTGTAGCCAGGATTGGTTTATATAGATTCTCCAGATGAAATGGTGTATTACAGGCAAATGCTCAAACCCTAAGAAAATGGCTCTCACCTAGCATAAATGTCATTGTCATTGTAGTGCCATTGGAAATGTCTACAGCAGAGGTCAAAAGTATATGTAGCGCAATCTAGGTCTTTGAAAAAGCATTGCAGCTTTTACCTCAAAGGAAGGAACAGAACAGGCCTTGCTCCTTATCAGAGAATTTATTTAACTGGTCTGGTGGCCCCACCAGGGATGATGTCTCCTCTAGGCCATGCAGCTCTCCTGTGAACCAGAAGGGTATCAGTCTTCTTCATTGCACTGTTTATCCAAGCCTATTTGTTTAAGACCATGGCAAGCCAAGAGAAGTGAAAAAAAAAAAAACCCGGGTCTGGTACTTTTTCAGATGGGTAATTTACTTTGCAGTTGTGTTTTCTCAAGTGGAAGGTGGTGTAAAGACCGCGCTGAAGTCTTCTGAAGCATTCGCTGAGACTTCAAGCTGAGCCCTTTGCTGCTGGAGTATACTTGTCACTGCTGATTGGTGGTGGTGGTTGTAGGTTTAGGGTTTTTTTTATCTTAAAGTCTAGTCCATCTAGTCCTAACCCCCTGCCGTGGGCAGGGACACCTTCCACTAGACCAGGTTGCTCAAAGCCCCATCCAGCCTGGCCAGCCTTTCATCCACTTCATGGAATTAAGTATGTGAAGGGAGAGGATGGTGGCTTGAGGGATACAATGGCTGTCACATTTAGCTGGCTGTAGACTCTCCAGCATGTCATTTGTATTATGTCCAGTATAATGGAAAAGTAATACTTAAATATTCCACGTGAAAGTGGAGTTATTAAAGCCCAGTGTGTATCTAGTATTCAAAAAACCAGGAAGTTAATTTGAAAGAAAACCAGGTATTTTTTTTCTTTCTTCTTTTTGTATGTTTACAAAAGCAGAGTAATTTCAGGTTGTGAAACTGACTTCCTGCACTGAATACCTGTCTAAGTAGTGAGATACTGAATTATAAAACCATACAGAAATTGAGACTCTTAGAAAGTATGTACAGTTTTGAGAACAGTTTCAACAATTCATTTAAATTTTTTTTTAGAGCAGAATTTTCCTAAATAGAGGAGGAAAGAAAAATAATGTTGTATAATCAAATTTGTTGCTTTTCTTGCAAACATGATGTTGCTTTACATAATACTCATAGGACGCGTAGAGCATGATGGAGACTTGAAATGTCCTGTATGTGTGGTAAAGCCCCTGTATACATGGAGTTATTTAAGTTTTCCTGTGCGTGTGATACCTGCACATGCTCACCGGGTATGCTTACAAAACTGTGATTCACTACATGTAGTAGCACTGTTTCATTATGCATTCATGAGAAATAGCTGGCGACATTTTAGCCTGTGGTTAATTTTAATGTTAGGTTTAGGATTTGAAAAGGACACAGTGTAAGGAGAGCGCCTGCAGATCTTTTACGCTGGCTTCTGCTCCGGTTAGTATTTACTGAGTCACAGCTATTCGGGCTTCCCTCGTATTCGTGCGAGATTAGGTGATTAGATGAATTTACTGCTTTAAGTAAATCAAACCCCGACAGCTGCTTAGTGTTTATAGCGGGGGCTGGTCCTGTTTTAATTACCCACCGGTGAATTAATTTGTGTATACCAGCGTGCTGACAACCTTTTTACTTGAAGTTCCCTGTTGTCATGTGATACCCCCTCCTCCAGGAGAATAACAGTATATTCTTCTTTTCCTTTATGTTGGGCAGGTATACTGTGTTCCCTCCTCGCCTCCACTGGGATGGAAGGGTAAGAAATGTAGACTAAAAAGGTGATGAAGGGGAGGCACTGTCATGCTCTGTGTTGGAGGTTTTGTAACAGATTCTTAGTGCCAGCTGCTGAGGAATCATACCTGGGTGTTTCCAGGGCTCCACTCGGCATTTTAAAGATGCTCTTCTTCAGAAGCTGGGTGCTGAGCACTTAATTGCAGGTTAGACCCTGTGACAAGAATTACAAACAAGAAACGAAGGGAATGCTTTTGATTTGGCTTGTTCCAAATGTATAGGCTATTCTAACCTGAAGTATAAAGTGAGTCTCTCTTGAATTAGCTGCTTTGTGATTTTTAATTTGGTTTTTTTGCATTTCTCTTTCTGAGGCTTCTTCCTAAATTATATGGTTCTCTGATATGTTGTATTTAACAGGTTGATGCTTTGGAAAATGTTGTGGTCAGGAGTCTAAATTTTTACCTGCATGAATACAAAGGCTCTTTCTGGTGATATACATGTATGTATATGAATTTTTAAAGATTAAAAAAATTTATCTTTGCTCCATTGTAAAATTCAAGTTTAAAAACACATTTAATGAATCATGTGAGATTTCTGACATCTTTGTGGTCCGAAGGTGAGAAAGAAGGAGAAGTGAAATAAAATTAAACATTTATGCTGATGTAAGCAGAGGTCAGTGTATATTCTGGCTGAAGTTAAACCAATGTCCTCCTTTCTCCTGGCTATTTGTATTATTTATAAATGCATGAGATGTGTATCGAGAGTGTGGCTGGGAAATAAGCTCTTAAATGCGAAAGCTCTTTGGTCTCCTAGGATACGTATGTAGTAATAGTTGTACAGTTATGCATAAGGTTTTCCAACAGGCATCCTAGAAACCCTGGTAAACTTCCAGGTAGACTTTATAACCACCTTGCAAAAAAGGTGTCTCATTTCATTGGGCGTTGTGCCATGCGTGCAGACTTTAAGTAACACAAGTCCTCTGGTTAAGACTGTTTTAAAAACAAAAAGGGATGAGAGAGACTTCTGAAAAGCAGAATGAGAAACAGGTCATTCATGTGGTTGTTCCTTCTTTTTACTAAATCTATTTGCTTTCAGGACTTGTTAGAAAAATAAAAATTAAGAGCTCTAGTGTGGAGGTATTTTGAAATAACTGTACATAATGTTTTCAGGTAGAATTTTTTGTCCCAGAAGAATAATTTGTTCCACTGTTTTTCCAGGATTTGGGGAGGGGAAGGAGGGAGAGAGAAAAACAGGAGAGCAAGTGAGATGTCAGGTCTGGCTGTTGGAAGATCTTTGAAGATTTGAAATGGTTGGTGAGGTTCAGTGGTTTTATTTGTGTATTTTCTTATTCTAAGCATGCTGTGTATCAGTGTTTACAGTGTAATATTTGGGACAAGGTTTTATGGATAATTCATTGCATGCTTTGACCTCCAGTTGGCAGCTAAATAGGAATCTCTGAGCCAAAGCATCCGCTCGGTTACATTCATGAGTTTGAAGGGAGTCAGGAGGGCAGTGGAGAACATGGGTCTCCAACAAGCTGGAGTCCCACACATGTGTTGTTCTCCAAATCCAGCATACACAGAAAAAAAATAAATCCATCTTTTGTGGCCTATGGGAAAAGTCCAGTGATTTATTTTCATTTAGTTAGTGAAAAACACCCAAGACACTTCGTAAACTCTTCTGGCTTTATATTTCCACTTAGTAGTAGGGATTGTCTGAAGCTAAAGCAACTCAAGATGCTTTAACAAAGTAAGTATCAGTTCAGAATTTAACCTTATTGAAACTTCATGTACAAAAACTGGTTTGTATAGACAAACAGTAAATTCAGGTTCATATATTTCCAGTTCTGAAGTTTATAAAGGGAAATGTATGCAAATTACTCCTCTTAGCCAAAGTATGCTATAATACTGCAGCAGCTTTCTAGTGTAACTTCTTGGCTCTGTGAAAGCTTTTACCTTTTACATCTTAAATTTTCCAGCTAGGATGGCCTTTTCAGGACTCTTTCATTTTCGCTGTATGTTTTGTTTACGTTCACTCAGTCCATGGAGGCAGACTAGTTGCCTGGGATTTTATTTGTTTCTGTGTTCTCATCCCCTATGACTGATAGTAAGAGACAGTGTTGCTTGTAGTTGAGTCTGCTGCTGTTAAAGTAAGATATCTCATCATATTCTTGAAAATCTCATCATATTCTTGACTGCACCTCTGGTTTTCAGATTGCACACAGAAAGGACAGGATGAAGGCTTTTAATTACCCTGTTTGCCCACCTCTTGGTTCATTAAATTTGAATTACTAGCTTTCTAACTCTCAAAACCAGTGAAAATCAAGACTGTTTTGTATTGCAATATTGAACAGTTCCTTACAGAATTTTGGAATTCTGACTTAAATGTCTGTGTCTAGCTGGAAACTGACAGCTATAGAGCAGACCTTTTTTTTTTTTTTTTTTTGGGGGGTGGTGTTCTGTCTGACTTCTCTATATTACAAGCTTGATGCAGAAGAGACCCTTTTCAGGATAAACTGTGCACTCATTTTCTAGGTATTCCTTAGCTTTTTAGTGATGCTGCCAGGTGAAGATGACTTGTTGCATAGTTTCTTTGACCCACCAGACCCTGTTCCAGTCAGCTGCAGGGCTGCTCTGAACTTGATAGTAAGTTTGAGTCATTTCTTACAAGATCTGGTTTTTATGAGCTGGCAGTTTGCAGGTGAATTTCTGACTAATTCCTTGAATCCCAGTTGTTGATAGGGGCAGAGAAACTTGGAAGTATGTTATTTCCAAATAATCCATCACACACTAGTGCTATTGCATTTAGGTCACCTGGCCTTATCAACACAGCTGCTACTGCTGTTACTTCTGTAGGAGAGGTAGGCAGATGTCTATAGCAGCACTGGCTGGACCTTGTATAGCAATTCTGGGGTCTCATCGTCTTGGTGTACAGCACTGCTCCCTATTTATGAAAAGGAGACATATCTCATGGGAATGTGAGTCTTTATCTCAGAGACAGCATAATCTTTTGAGTTCATCTGCACAGCTCCCAGTGCAGTAGAAGCATTGTCTGTGATGGTTTCTGGCTCTTGGACAATATAGCAATAATAATAATAAAAAGTTTATAAACTTTGAAAAATGTTTCATCTAAGTATCTGGCATAAAATATGTGAAAGCATTTAGCATGGGTTGGGAGTAAAATAAAACAGGTATGGAAATAAATGAGAGTTTCAATTTTTATGTCTGTGAACCTAACTTGTTGAGAAGTGCTTGGTTTGGGAAGATGAGCATTGTGGTTAGGGAGTGCAAAGAAGGTGGGTACTCTGGAGGCTGAATCGTCTGCCTCTTAAAGACCTTTTTCCAAGAGCACTGCTAAATGAAGTAGTATCCTTCAAAGCAAGACTGATATTTTAAGAGGTAGCTCTTAAGGGCTGAATACATAGAATAAATGAGGAAATGAAAATTGTATCATCCCCCACAGAATCTCAAATGCAAAAATTCAGCGTGCTGAGAAGAGATTGGACAGGGAGGGGGAGGAGGAGGAGAAGGAAAAGTTTGGCTGCTTCCCAGTGTAGCATGCTTCTGTCAGCCTCTTCTGCTGGAACCATTTTGACCACAGATACAGAAAAGTGGTGCCTGAAGTTAGGAATCTGGACTCCTGCCTGGTGGGGCTCTTCAGCGCATCGCTCCTTTCCCACTCTCTTCCCAAAATGTGGTGAACCAGAATTCCCTACTGATGTGAGTAAATGTCTTTTGTATGTTTTGCAAATTCATGATTAAGTATCTGAGTACTGAACTGCATTTTTCTTTCATAATTCTAAGCCTTTGGTTTTTTAACAACTCAGCTTTTGTTCACTAGAGGAGTGTAGCGGTTGGAGTCCTGATGTCTCCCCACCCCAACAAATGTCTCCTGACCCTTCCTCCTGTTTGCTTGTAGGGCAAATAGCCTTCTCTGAGCACTTAACCCTCTTGTACTTTTATGGGATAATTTTATTCTAGTTTACTTCTTTATAGTTAATATATCTGTTGTGTATGATTTCTGCATATGGCTACCCGTTTGGCATTCAACATAGGTGCTACCACTTATGTGTCTTTAGTGTCTTTTTTTTATTTATTCTTTGATTTTATTTTAATTTGTACTACTCACTTAGAAGGTGATGATTTTCATTTGTGTGCCTTTGTTTACAACTCTGTTTTTTTTAAACAAAGAGAATGAGACTACTGAGGAAAGTGGCCAGAAGTGCTGTAACAGCAGTTTGGCACTCACTCCTCCACATTATTCATTCTGCAAGGGGGAGGCAGAAGATTACTGCTTAATATTTAGCTCCTGTCACTCATTTAAGAATACATACCAGGACCTGTTGGCCTACTGTGTGTTACTATGCGTCTTTGCTAGCATTTTCCCTTGAATCTTAGAGGACTAGTTTTGAACGGTGCTCCTACTGAAGGGGTTTCTGAGAGCTCTTAACAGGGTTCAGAGGACACACTGTAGCAGCCAAACTTTGCACCTCAGGCAGATAGATAACTGCACTGTAAAAGCGTCCCTATCCAATAGGTGCTCATATTCTATTTTTTTTTTAATATGTATGTGTGTGTGTTTGTATGTATTTGCATATATATTTAACATGAAGTCAGCCAGGCTAATAGGAAAGGTAATTAAAATAAACAGCTGGTAAACATGGTTAGGGGATAGATGAATGTTTTAGGAAAAATGTTTGGGTTTTTAAATTGTTTTTTTCATTCAAAAAATGTGGTCTCCACTCTTGATGGCTGTGGAATTACAAGGGCTGAAGTGGAGAATATATGATTCCTGTAGTTGGACTAAAATGCAGTGCTCTCTTTGTATTTTTTTCTCTCTGTCAAATCTGTATAACCAGACTTGACTTTACATAGTCGACTCAATGTCCACTTCCCTCTCTGAATCCTGTCTGGAAGGCCCCAGATCAAGTACTTAAGTCTACTGTGTATGTAAAGACCTGTTTACATACAAAATATTCAAATGGTTTTATTTAAGATATTTGTATAATTAAGACTACAGCTTCTAGATCTAACATGTTAGTGTTATGTAAATTCTGATCATGCGTGGAATCATTTATTTTCAGTATCTGTGTAGTATCGAGAGTATGTCTATCTGAGGTAGTACATGTACATATAGAGGGCATAAGCAGAAGATCTCAATGTAATATTCTTATTTTCTTACAAGTGTCCTACAAAATAATATGAAGGTAATAAATATAAAAGAGCATGAGGACAGGTCATGCTCAAGCATTCTTGTGTGCTCAAAGCCGGGCAGCCGGCTGTGAAAATAGCCTTTTTATACATATCAGAAGGAAAGCTCTCCCTGGAAAATAGATGAAAACTAAGTTATGTACAGCAGCAAAGTGAAATATCTTCAGCAGAGTTAACAGGGAGAGGCACAACCATCACCCTGAAGCATTAAGAATCAAAGAACTTGCCTTTGTCGTGGAGTTAATTCAAGTGACAGCTCATGGATTGCATCCTAACATCATTCCTAGTGCAGGTAGGGACTGCTCAGGCATGGCAGTGCATTCAGGACAAGTCACCTGTTTGCCAAAGGGTGGCCAGAGCCACCACAGCTTTCCCTGCTTCCTGGTCACACTGGGCTGCAGACCAAGTGGGGTAGTTCTGCAGGTGAACCAGTCCGCCTGTGAGCGGTATCCCAGCTCATGGCCACGTCAGGTCTCCCAGCTGGTTTGGCATGTGTGTAGGTAGCCCAAGTTAAACGCTCTTTTGACTGTGTTATTAAGAAGACTTTTATTTTCTTCTTTTTTGGAGAGTCCTGATGTGGTGATTTTTGTTTTCTTTCATTAGGGAGAAAACAAGCAGTCTTTAGGCAGGGCAGACCAGTTTAGGGGATTGCCTTACCTCTTCAAGTGATGCACCTGAGCTGCCAGGGCGCTGTTTGGCAGGCTGCGGCTGGAGGCTGAAGCCACAGACCTTCTGTCTAGACCATCCTCTGCACTCTTTTCTCCCATACTTTCAGGTTTTTTCCTCCGGCTATGGGTTGTCATGGGTTCCTCACAGCTGATGGGCACTCGCTCCTGCGGAGGACTCTGCCTGCTTTCCTGCAGAGCACAGACATTGTTTGGCTTATCGTTTCCCTGAGCCATCTCTAAAGTGTGTCCCTTTGGCTCCATCTCGCACAGATCTTAGAAATGCTTGTTTAGAGAGAGATTGTTCTTTTTTGTTAGCTTAGTAGGGGGTAGCTTTGGTTTTTTTTCATGACGCAGCTGAGCTGAAGTACTGCTTAGTAACAGTATAGTTTACCTTTCAAAATAGCTTTCCGCCATCACTCGGGTTGTGGTTGATGGATGAAACCAGCTGTAACATGTTAAGAAAGGTGGCATATGCCTGAAGGAAGAGACGGGGCTGGTGTTTCTCCCTGAAAATAGTCCTGCAGTTTGACTACCCAGAAAGTTCTTTTATCTTTCTTTCTACCCCTGCACCCCCAGCTTCTGTCTGTCATCAAAGCCGTTTTGTGATTAATCCAAGTGTTGTCTCCCTGAATTTTCTTCATGCACACCCGTAGGGATGGGCCTGGTTATACAGAAGAGCAGAAAAAGGGAACACAGCTCACCACTTCCTTCTTTAATTTCTTTGAATCGCTTCAGCTCCTTAAAATTTGAATTAATCAAGTCAAATTCTCTCTGCAAATATCCAGGAACGAGCTACATTTAATCTAGTTAAGTGTTTTCTGTTCATCCACGAAAGACATGTTTCAGGGCAAAGTGCGCAGGGGAGGGCTTTCCAGAAGGTTTAGCATCTTGATGGACAGCTTTCTGCTGCCTTCATCTCTTCAAACAGAAAGGGTGGCACATATGGCAAGGGCTGGTGGACAGATTGCACTGCAGAAAATAACCATGGTGGATAAACAAATGTTTTACTCTTTCTTGCCTTTCTCCTCTGCTCTGTCAGTGATAAGAAAGCCTTGCTAATTGTCTCTTTGTTGTGGATTTTTGACTGTTGGGGTACTTTGTTTGCTTCCACTGGATATAAAACTCTACCTGTTACAACAGCAGTAATGACATACTGCTTTCATTATTCTCTGCACTAGGAAGGAAATTTGTCTTTGGGTCTACTGGCAGGTAAGTGTGGGTTATTTTCACTTTCATTCCATTTTTTTTTTTTTTTTTTTTTTTTTTTTTTTTTTTTTTTACTGCTACAGAAATCCCAGAAGGGATTTGGGAGCTTGATGGACGTTTTGTGCAGGGTTTTTTTGTGTGCTCAAGCCTAAAAGTTGCAAACATGCTAGGTTATTGAAAGACTTCTGAGTATGTTGATCCCCTAGGTGCTTGTCCTGTGTTTGCGGTTCCTGTGGTGGGGTGGCTTCTGCCACCAAGCAAGGTTAGCGCACAGAAACAGGCCCTTCTCTTTCCACTTAGCAGAAAATTGAATGTACCCACAGAAAATGGATCTTGTTGCAAATTGGAAAGGTGGCCCCTGCCTCTCTTGTGAAACAGGACGGCAGAGAAGGGCAAATACTTGTGAACGAGGCTTCAGGTAGGGTGGGCAGCAGTGACTGCTGTGCGTGCAGCAGACAAGTTCAAGTTCTTTCTCCCCCAGCGGGGTTCAGGCTTTGTGCAGGCCACATCTGAACCTGGGTGGCTCGCATGTAGTTTGGCTTGTGTGTCTTGCTGCCTCCTTTCTCAGCGCCCCTCTCATTCAGTGTGAATATGCCAGGTTTCATTTGTAGATGCGTAGATGTATCTTCAGTAAGGATTCATCCTCTTGTCTCCTTTTCTTTTATTCTGAGATGGTCTATCGGATGTAGCTCTGTATTTGCTATAAAGAATGGGTATTTTGTTGCAGAGACCTTGGTAGGGGCACAATCCTCATCTTCCCTGTCTCATTCAAGACTGATTTGACTAAAGTATAAAGCTATTTTAATCTCCTGGTCCCAAAATAGAAGCCATTCCATTTGTGCCGTAGAAAATGGCTGCAGGATGATCTTTGCGTGTTTCAAAAAAACCTTCTGGCCACTTATTTTATCTCTGGGCACTGTGTCCTTATCTTTTCTCCTGTCATCCTATGATATTGAGCATCCCAAGGTTTGAGGTGCTGGTTTTGGGAGGTGGGCACCATCCATCATCCCTCCTAAGGTTGGTTGGTCGTGTGCTTCCTTGCTTTCCCCTTTTTTAAAATCTCTTCATTCCCTTGTGGGATGGTTGCTCAGACCCCCCAGACCTCTGCAGGCAGCCGGGGAGCAGAGGGCAGCAGCTCAGGCATTGCTCCTGCCGGCTCCCCCCGCCTGGCAGCATGTCTCACACATGCCGTGCAGCAGTAATGTCATGGCAGTAATTAAAGCCTGTAGCCCCCTGTTGCCACGGAAACACAGCACTCCACAAATATCGAACCCAACTTAGGGTCCTGTTAATTTTCCCAAACCTTCCTTCTTCGCCAGATTTAGAGAGGGATTTTTCATCCTGGAAAAATGCCATACTCCAGAACTACCCAGCAAGGGGAGCACGCGTGCATATCTTTTTTTACGATACTGCATGTGAAAACCCACACCCCTGAGGTGGGAAGGGAAAACCATCACCTGCAACCCCATTGCATTTGCAGCAATGATGCCACATCAACATCTGGTGTAGGGCTGCCACCTTCACTCTGTGGGCATTGCTTTGATGGAGCAAAAAGACAAGCATAGAAGCAAAAAAATTAATCTGCAGAGAGATGGTGTTACTGCAAGCCCAGCATTGCCTGGTTGTGTTTCAGCAGAACAAAGTCACTGTTCAGGCACAGTATTATTTAGTTTGAATATAAGAATTCCAATCATTCTGCTGAACAACTTAAAAGAAACATGGAAAAAATGTTGTTCCTTGCACAAAAATAGGTGTACTGCATAATTGGCATGCGATGACAATGTGGCTGCAGCATTAGCAGAAATCTGTCCCAGTCTAATTGCTGTGCTCTGCCCATTTCTTATAGTTTTTTTCCTGACTTTGAGCTGCCAGATGCTATTTTTTGACAACACTTTCAGTTGTTCATGTTTTCAAAAGAGGAAGAGTCTAACAAGATTACTGTCTCATAAACCTGGACTAGAGTCGAATTGAGGTTTGTGTTTGAAGACAGTGCAGCCCTCAGATATCGGTATAATTAACGTGGATATTGTATAGTCAATGGAATTTTCTAGTTCTGCTTCACTTGTTTGCTGTATGGCTTTAATATTAAAACAGAGATTGTATCTAATGAGCTAGGTCACTCTTACTGGAAGATGTGGAATAACTTTTCTCATACTGCATGCCAGCTATTTATTCTCAAAATGTTTTTTATTACAGTTTTTGCTATCTTTGATTCTCCACTCGAGCGAGACTCTGCTTTGAAAACAGTTGTGAATCATCAGTAGATGCTCTAATTCCTGTGAAGGATACTGGACTGGGAACTAAGAACTAATGTTTGATCAGTTACGATGTGGTTTTAAGCAACAGATGTAACCCTCTCTGGTTTCCCTCTCCTGGGGCTTGTGTTGATCCACTCCTGCCTGCCAAGAGATCCTGTTCGTAGCCCTAATGTTTGAAGCGGAATTTGGGTATTCTGAGATCCTTCCTAGCTAGCTTTGGCATTTAGGTGCCATGACTATGGAGAACAGACTTAAGAAATCCTGTGGCATTTTAAAATTAAGCCAGCTGTTCCTGAAATCCAGGGTGATGACCATACTGTTGTTTGGAGTTACTGATCCATACATGTTACGCGTTGCCTTGCAAGTACAAATCTGAATGACCAGGAAAGGACTGCCTGAGTTTAGGCTCATGTGAAACCTTCACCATAGCTGTTACACTTCTTTCCATATCCTCCCTTTCCTCACTGTGAAGGGATAGGGAAGGGATATGCTGAAGCATTCTTGTGCTGCCAGGGGGAAGCGAAATTTTGAGCCCTCTGGGATGAAAAGCAGCAGCCAGCAGTCAGTGGCCATGGATCAAGTGGAAATACAGGTGGACATTTTCTCCCCTGCAGTTTAAGCTACACAGTAGAAATTAAACATCGATTCAGTGGTTAAATACATCTCAGTGAGATGGTGTCCATTCTGGTATAGAGAGTTGTTAGCCACAGAACTGAGAGATGTGCATTCCAGCTGTTTTGGAATACAGAGACATCAGAGACTGGCAAAGGAACAGGGGTGTCATTCATCAAAGGGTGCTTTTTCAACCTTTGCTTTTGGTTGAGGTAATTGCATAGGGTAGTAGAGAAAATAGGAAATTGTAGTATCTTAAAGATAATTTTTGAAGAGATTAGTTGGTAAGACAAGTATTTTCTTTAGTTGTTTGCTTCTGGGATATAGTCAGATTGTTTTGCAAAATTTTGAACAGTCAGTTAATGGGCTCTAAATCTCCAGGATTTTGATAAGAGAATTTAGAAATAGATTACTTAAATCTGTGAGAGCATTCATTGCAAAATACGTATTTCCATTAACTTCAAAATGAAACTAGTGTTAATTATTTGTGACTTATGTAAAAAAAAGACAACCATAGTAAAAAGGCTAAGTTATTGCTGCAATTCCAGTTTGCTTGTGGTTTGTTGGTTTGTTTGTTTTTTTTTTTATAGTGCCCATTCAGACAAAAGGAATAAACATTGTGAAACCTGATGTAGGTATAAAGCCTGACACCTTATGCTTTTGTAAAAATGTGTCAAGCTTCTCCAGAGAATGTTAGTTGAATCAGTAAGTCAGAATTAGAGGAAGCCTAAGGATAAGGCTGGCTTTTTCAGTATAAAGTCACTCTCATGCTCACTCCACGTAAAAAAAAATAAAATAAAAATTTGCACAGTTGGATGTCCAGTCTTTCCCAGTTCCCAAGTAGATTCTGATTTAAAACTGAAAGCAGGGCACCACCTGCACTGTTTGGCTGTTGTAATGAAGTCCCAGGAGAATTATTTCCTAGGGAATTATATGACTTGAATAACAGGCCTGGCTGGCTCTTTTACCTTCTTCATGTTTTGTATAATTCTGATTATTTTTCCTGTTTGCAGCTTTCCTGAGCTGATACCATCCTGTGGACCTGGCGATCTGCAGTGATAAGAGATACAGCAAATAATACAAGGGGTGCATAACGAGGGTTGAAGTAGGGTATTATAAATGGCAGTGCTCCAGCATTGTGGATTTCAGGGATAGAGCTTTTACATCAGTGAAATTTAGACCTTGCCTGCCATCTCAATTGTTGCTTAGACCACAAATACTGTGTTTGTGGACTTTGTAAATCAGTTAATATTTTGCACTGGGATCAGCCTGTAAAAAGTCTTGGAATTTATGATTAGGCAGCCGTGGTATATAATCAATACAAATCCTGGTGATTGATTCCGTAGTCATGTAACAGGCTTGCCCCAAATGCAGCACAGAAGTGAAGGAAGCAGGCAGCAGTGTGAAAGTGAAGAAACCTCACTGTTTTCTTTGTTGTTGTTGTTTGGGGGTGAGTGGGGTGGGTGGTGGTAGTGGGTTGGGTTTGGGTTTGTTTTGAATCTTCATCTTGTAATCCACTGTCTGTTTCTCTCGCAGCTCTGCTGGCAGCTGTGGAAGAGGTGGTGGGGCTAGTTTATATGGTATTTATTGATGGTCTAAGCTAACAGGGCACTGGCAGCGCTGGGAAGCAGCTAGAGGCAATGCCAGTGGCCAGCAGAAGAGCCTGCCCCTGGCCTGAAGTGCACCTCTGCAGCAAAGCACAGCCCAGGGCACTTGGCCCTGCACCAGCAGTGTTATGACACTGGGATGGGGCTGTCCTGGGAACAGGTCTGCCTGCTCATCTCCTTTAGTGGTGGGCAACAGAGAGCGACTGCCTGTGCTTCACTGAGGACAGACTCTTGTGGTTTGAGCAAACAGAGCTTGTCTCTGGATATACCTTTCCTAAGAAGGAATGCTTGTCGTGGCAGTTGAAAACATGGCAGTGAAAGCCTGATTGCTCAATAACTTTTCTTATTTTACATTTTGTTCAAAATTTATAGTAAGCTATTTTAAAAAGTTTTTTACACACAGAAGGATTTAATTACAACCTTCTAAAAGGTGTGTGCAGGTATCTGACTGTAGCAAGTACGTGTTCAAAGTATCTCATGGGTATATTTACTGTCTGATGCTGCCTGGTGCTCTGTAACTGGCTGCCATGTGAGTCACACAGACTTCAAAGGACAGAAATGCTAGAAGCCTTCAAGAAGGTGAATGCTTGCTGTCAGGGGTCCACAACCAGAGCTTCATACCTGCAGGGCACAGAATGATCCCTGGGTTTTCCCGTAGCCTTGCTGGTGTAGGACTTGCTCCCTTCTTGGGACCTTGGTTACTTGGAGAAGGAGGAAGAGAACTAGTGCTGGGATCAGTAGTATGAGTGTGTCTAGTGTTTGGGCAACAGACAGATGTCTTTCTCTGCCTGTTTTGCATGTTCCTTCCCTCGGCTGTGCCTGTTGGTGTTGCAGGTACCCCCAAGTACAATATGGCATGTGCCACATGTTCCACTCCTGGTGCCCTAAGCAGCAAAATAATTTGATAAAGTCACAAATCACTGCAGTATTTTTCTAGAACATTTATCTGGTTTATTTTGCATTACATAAAGAACAGCCATTAGATGGGTCTCATCCCTACTGTGTTAATCCAGTAGCATAAACACAGAGCAATAGCACTGCGATTTGAGCATGAGGGCCCCGTGCTCTGCTCTCCAATCTTTGAGCTCTTACATAATACATTTAAGGCTGGAGTTTTTTTGAGTAATCTCTTTTGGGTTCTTATTTGTTTTGCGTTCTTAGTCTGCAGTAACAAAGAACCGCTATGCTGTTCCATTGTGAAATCCTTTCCAGAAGGTGCACATTATCTACTACAAGTCAGGGCAATGATGAGCATCAATTTCCACGGCAGAATAGAAGCCTGGATTACAAATTACTATTTAATCCTTTTTGCGTCAAAGGATATAATAATCCTTGTAAAATGTGCTCTAAGTCTTGTGCTTGGCTGTGTGAGGTTAAGGGGCAAAAACCAAAGCAGGGATTCTCTTTAAAAAGTGAGACATGGTGAAGTGCATGTGTTTTACAGGAATTTCAGAATATATTTATGACTACATTTCAGCAGCTAAAAATAAAGATGATGGGCTGGTACCTACACTAGCAGTTTTCATTTCTCTGTATGTTTGCTGCTACTCTGCTAGAGTACAGTAAGTGCCTGTCATGAGTGTTGCTTGCTGAATTGCAATAAAGAATTTAGTCACAAAGTAAGCATTGCCCAAATTTGATTTTTTTTTTCACCCCACCAATGAGAACATTTACCAAAATTAATGAATGAGGAGGTCTATTAAGAATGTGAGAACATTTGTTTTGTTTTCTAGATCACCCTTTTATGAGTGTCAAGTAGTGTGGTTTTCTAAGGGAGAGAAGGGTAAATAAGGTTGGGAGGAGTAAGGATATAGTGCTTGAAAGTGCAGACTGATGGCTGCACAGTTTCCTGACCAGGCAGCTATTTTAAGAGGGGCAAAGTTGAATAGTTTATAAAGTTTAGAAAATAAATCCCACAGTGACAGACCTACAGTCCTTTGACTGACACTACTATCACCACATTGAGTATGCTGTAATTTTGTTAGATAAAAAGCAAAACAGATTAGTTGTTTGGAATCAATAGCTTCATATGATTAGTTTCTTGCATATTTTTATTACTAACCTCTGTACTACATCAAATGTGGCATACTGGATAGAATCAGTCCCTCCTACTGTGTTGAAACCCACAGAGAAAACCTGAAGGTAAGTGGTGACACATATGCAATATTACTAATGGAAAGAACAGAGTAAGCGGTTTGTTGCTGTTACTTTGAATGCAGTGTACAGTGTATTTAGAACTTTAATGTGTAATATTCTAAATTAATAGTCAAAATCCTAAAAAGAGAGTAGGACTAGATTAAAATCATAATCTCATATTAAAGAACACATTTAATTACTTGGTCATATAACCATTATTCCACAATAGGGTATTTTTGTGCTAGATGCTAATTGCACGCTTCTGCTGTGACACTGCATAATGCGGCGTCCTTGCTGTCACAAACTGGTCATCTTGCAGGTGAAAACTGTGCAGTGCAGCAGCTGTTATGAAGCCATAACACGTTTATGTTGCAAAAGGAATTGTACTTCTAGATTTTTTGTTGCTGTCTTCTAGGACAAATTTACAGAAAACAGGAGTATTTTCTTAATCTATCTAGCTGTTATGTTCTGGTAAACCCCAAAGAAGTCAAAAGTTCTGAAAAGAACCATCATAATGCATGCAAAATGAATAATTTTTATTTCTTTATTTGTTGCAGAAAATGACACTTGGCTGAAGAGCATAAGTCACCCTGAAAGAAGTTGCTTCCGTCTGAGCATTATGTGAACAACCCTATCATATGAGGAGGGGGAGGAGGATCCATCAGCCTTCTTAGCTGTACAATGGGGACTACAGGTGATGACATGGCTTCGGTGGAGCAGAATGCCTCCTTGAACCCTCTGTGCTTCGAGTGTGGCCAGCAGCACTGGACAAGGGAAAACCACTTGTACAACTACCAGAATGAAGTGGACGATGACTTGGTCTGCCACATTTGCCTTCAGCCCTTGTTGCAGCCATTGGACACTCCCTGTGGACACACTTTCTGCTACAAGTGCCTAAGGAACTTTCTGCAAGAGAAGGATTTCTGTCCCCTGGATCGAAAACGACTCCATTTTAAACTCTGCAAAAAATCCAGCATTCTTGTTCATAAACTTTTAGACAAGCTGTTTGTTTTGTGCCCGTTCTCTGCTGTGTGTCAAGAAGTCATGCAACGCTGTGACCTGGCGGCACATCTCAAAAACAGGTGAGCAGTACTGGTGCTTGCATTGCATGTTCCTTACACACTTGAGGCCAAGTTTCTGTAGCAGTAGAAACTGGGGGCAAGCGTGGAGAGAGGATTGGTGGTGTTTTTTAAATTCACAGTAGAAGACTGTGGGAAATGGTCGGTCTGTAACTGTGCACAGCTACAGCACTGGATCCCATATTGGACGTTGCACCAGAAATAGTGTGATGACTCTTGGAGAGAGCTGTGGTGAGAACGAAATTATGCATTAGAGGTCTCAAAAAATGATTTAGCAGAAAAAGTTACAATGGAGGTTGTTTATGGTAGGGGAAAAAAGGCTGAAGGAGGGGAAAAATAGAAGATGTGCAAACTCTGTAGAGAGGAGGGAAGTGGTGCAATAGGAACAAAGCAGATTTAGTTCACATTAGAGGAAAAAATGCTTTATAATGGTCTGGCAGTGACATAGATTGCTTGGGTGGTGATCGTGAATTCCCCACTTTCAGAAGTGTTTTTGAACATGTTAAACCAACCTTTTTCAGGAACAGTTACAGCAGAATTGATTCTGCTTTGAGGTAGGCAGATGGACGGGGTATCTCTGGAGACTCCTGCAAGACCTATTTTTCCTGTTAAAAAAGAAAATAAAGCTGTTTACTGAACAGGTTGATGATGTGTCATGCAAGCACGATGTAGTTTCAAGGATTTTTTGGTTGGTTGTTTTGATTGCTTATAGAACACTTCCAATACCCTGTTAATTAGGTAGAAGCTCATCACTTAACACCAGTGGGAAGTTTTGGTGCAGCTTTCATGAGTGATTTTGTGTCAGAGAGATACATTTCAATATTACCTGTACCTAAATATTTAGAACCTTATTTTGCATTGTTAAGATTTTTATAATTCTGCTTTATGCTGTCCTGCCCTAAATATTTAAACATTGAAAGGAGACCATGATAGAGAGGTATAAGGTTATAAGGTTGGAGCAGATGATCCTTGTGGTCCCTTCCAACCTGGAGTTTTATGATTGTCAAATTCAGATAGAATGATACTTCATATTGTGCAGACTAGTGCATTTTGTTCTTCCAACAAAGGAATTGCCTCCATAGCATGTGTGTGGTACCCTGCTATATGAAGGTGTTTCATTCTTCTCTGTAAGGCAATGCCACTTTTCTAATGGAAAAATGTTAAAACTTGTTTTGAGAGGTGTGTTTGTCTTCTTTTGTTTCCTCTATAGATTGGAGAATATTTTCAGTAAATAAACAGATAGAGCTTTTTTAATCATTAGCTTTTCGTTACATGAGTCATTAACAAAAACTTGGACATACTATGTATGTTAAAGCTAAAATACGGTGGAATTAATGAGTCAGGGCTTAAAAAATATTATGCATATCTATACCAACTAATGTTAAACTGTTTAGAGATTTATGAAATTGTAAGAGGAGTATAGTGAAGAATTGCAAAAAGAAGGAAATAATGTATTCAAAGGAAATGTGTCTGACTCCAAAGGATCCAGTTCATGTAAATAGCATTTGCTACCAGAAAATATTCCCTGTGTACCTTGATGCTATTTGAAAGCCTATGTTTGTTTTGCAGAGGGAAGTTTCAGAAAAATGTCTAACTGTCCTTGCAAAAAAACATCCATCCCAGAAGAAGAAGCATTGAGCATATCCATTGTACATAGGCAAAAGACACTAGGGAAATACAGTTCAACATGTGAGTGTTTTTGTCAGCTACGTTTATAAAAACAAGCAACTTGTCTGGCAACACTTCATGAAAATGGCTGGTAGGAGTCCTAACTCTTCTGGTCTCCTTGGTCACTGGCTGAGATGAGATCTTTTCATTTCCGTGACTTCATCATGGGCTTCGTTCTTAGCTGCTTTGCTTTCTTCCAATTTGATACTGTTCCCCTCACCCCTTTTCTTTATGTTTTTTTAAACTAGCCTCCATGAAATTCAGTGGTTGACCGTTCCATGGGGGTGTTTCATGGTTTGCTAGTCTTATCTGTGCCAGCTCTTTAGACAAAGACCCCTCCACATCGGGACTCAAAACCCCAGGCCCAGAGGAAGGGACAGTGGTGGCTGCGGTGGAAGGGGGAGCAGTTTCCTCTCCTGTCCCCCTCCCCAAAAGGAGGGCAGTGTTAGCTCTGTGCCCCCAGCCCTCCATCCAGTCCAGCGACGCTGCTGGCCACCCAGGTGGAAAAGTTCATTTGAGAGCTGCACAGATCTATGTGCTGAACTTCTTTCCAAGTCTCAGTCTTTGTCCATTTGGAGCCTCTTGGGAGACCATCCCCAGGTGAAGGGTGACATTGCGGAGGAGGTTGTTTGGGAGGCAGGTGCAGTGTGGGTAGGCATGCAGGCAGGGCTCTGCAGAGAAAGGGAAGAGAGCAGCTGCCGCCTGCCTTGGAAGCAGTTTGTTTACACGCATACTTCCAGCGTGCCATCTTTCTTCTTCCCTACATCCTGAAGGCTTCCAGGGATTCATAGCCTGGGAGGACCTTGGGCGTGCAGGACATGGTGAGCCTGGGGCTTTGTTGGTTGTTATACCCACAGCATGAATGTACACATGTGCAGTGTCCTCATCAGAGGTATGGGCACTAAGGAGGAGAGGAGCAGCCTTTCTTTCCAGGTTTGTTTTTTTTTTTTTTTTTTTCTCCACATGTTTTCTGTGTTAGCTTAGGCTCTTGCTTGTTTCATCCAGGCAAGTAATTTCTTATATGTATGATGACTTGAGGGTGGTGAGGAAGCCTAACTGTTTGTTCAATTTATAATCATAATATTAAACTGGTTTGATTTTAATAAAAGGCAAAAGCTAGCAAGACACCTGCTACATATTTGGTTCATCTTCTGGTTTCCCGCTGTCATATCCCTCACCTCTTCAGTGTATTTGCCTTGGTTGGCATCTCTTTGAATGATATTAAGGCTACATAATTTATTTCTACATGGAACACTATCTGTGCTCTCTTTGGGTATATATGAAATACTCATTTACATGATGCACAAAGTTATTACAAAGTCCGAGTGAGCTGAGTCACTAGCTTTTGTTTGTCAGCTGCAAAAAAGCTTTCAGTTGCAGAAGGCTGCTCATTTTCTATTCCTTGTGTGGCCTTGGGATGTCGACACGCATTTTAAGTATATGATGATTTATGTTTTCAATTAAGTTTATTTGCAAACATCTGAACACCTGTAAATTATCATTGCTGACATAAACAATGGCAGCAACTGTGTAATTCGGATTTGGTTTTATATGGATTAGTGAATCCAGTAAAATTCTACTACTGATCGTTAAACGTGTGGGAAAGAAATATAAAATTCAGTTTTATTATAATTTTCAGCATAGATTAATATAAACCAGTCTCAACAAGACCTTACATGAACTAGTTTGTATTTTTAAGAAATGCAGTACAGTTGGGTTAGTTTTCACTGTCTAAAAACATTCACACTCAGGTTTTCCAGTGTTCTTTTAATCAGCTGCATTTGAGCATAAAAGCTGGAAGAAAATGTCATTGCATGCACCAGGCATCTCGGAGTGTAGAGTTACTGCAAGCTGCTCCAGCAAGGAGATGAGAGGCATGAGACACAAACTTGATTACTTCATGGTCACTAATTGCACTCCATGATACCTCATTGCATAAAGAACATATTAATCACATTTGCTTGGGAACTGTGGTTTTCAAAGTTAAACACAATGCACATAATTTGATTCGAAGGACAAAAATATGAGTAATGCTGAGTTGTACAGGTTTTCCCAGTCACTTGGTATAGAAAATTTGTTTAATGATTGGTAAAGTAGGTGCCAATTCCACTCCTAAATATCAAAGGTGTATTTATCAGAAGGAGATCTGACAGAAGGATTATTGAGTTTTTCTGTGTATGATTTTAATTCAGTTAATTCTTACAGATTATTCAGACCTGAAGAAACTTCATTGTACAAAAATATACTCTGAAATTTATACAACTTTTTAGTGAGATGGTTAGGTATTGTGTTTATGTATTGCTTCTGAGTTGGGCTTCAATTTTTCCCTCCTATATTCTCCTATGGTAGTTTAAGTTACCATTTTGGGTGGAGCCATTAATTTTCCCAAATGCTTTAATGTTGAGGCCAACCTTACAGCAAATTTTATGTCAAATTAAGTTCACACTTTATATAGGATTATATTTTCTGGAATTGAAGAGAGTATTGAGCTATTCACAGTGTGTCAGTCACCATGCTTAATATATGGATTTAGATTAACAAGATCCATGGGAAAATTAGTTGTATAGACAAAGAATTTTGTCATTCAAAATCTTGGCAGTCCCAGTTATTTTGGTGTTTATGGTAGTGCTGCCAAGTCCTGTTCTTCCCACCTGGTCCCATGTTAGCTGCAAGCCTGTCCCTGCCCTGCTCTTTGTTAGTACCAGAAGTGAAGAGGATCTGTAGGATTTAACCCTCTTCTGGCAGGTCTTTTCTTACACCTAGTAAGTGGATAGGCAGCAGATTCAGAGTTTCTGCATGCCCCGTGGACTCTTTCCATTCCTGGAAAGGTAAAGGATCTTTATGTGGTTTACTCTGCTCTGAAGCCACCTGGCTTCTTGTAGGCTGCTGAGATCATTGGGTGTAAGAAAGAAATGTGCAACAAAACCACTCTTTGTTTTTGTTTCTTTTTCTTGAGTCTTTGCTGATGCCCAAACCAAGATAACCTTTAGTGGCTCCTTTTTGTGGGTTCCCCCCCCCCCTTTTTTTTTTTTTTTTATATTTTCTGGCAAAAGAAAAACCAAGACCCAAACGCTTAACTTTCCAAAGCAGCACAGTGTTTTACTTTGAATTGCAGCAGTAAATCTTGCCAGAATTACTGCTTAAGGTCACTTTGCTGGCAAAGTTTTATGAGCAATAGCAAAGGCATTTGGGTTGCATCACTGCAGTCTTTGCTGAAATTCAGCTCCTGCTTGGAAAACGATTTAGTGTGACTGGTTTGAGGCTATTTGGTGTGTTTGCTTTTATCAAACCTCTAGACTGTGCAGAGGCTGACAGCATAAGTTACAATTAAATCTTTCTTTTCAGTAGTCAGTGAGGAAATGTGTTTTTTGAGCCCCTACTGTTATTCCACAGAATACACTGTAAACTACATCTTAATTTTGTGTGAAAGCTCTTTTTATCTTCAGAGAGGGATTGCTGCTAGTGTTCCAAGAACTCAGCTTTTAAATGAGAAACACAGTGAACTTGGCTGTAAAAAACCCCACAAACAAAAACAACAACAAAAAAAAAAAAAAAAAACCTGCTCTGTCTGATGTGAATTTAGAGGACTTGAAGGTAAAAGCTACACTTTTGTCACCATCCAGAATTCAGCAAAATCTGGTGCTGAAGGGAGGAGACAAGGGAGTCAATGAACATAAGCAGAAGCTGATTTTACAACTCAAGAACAATTGCCCTGCAAGTTTCCCAATAAATAACATCACTCAGTTGCTGTAGCTGGTTGTTTCAGTATCTCTACTCTTGAGCATCTTGATTCATGAAAGAAATCAAATAATTTCTGGAAATTCTAGAAAAACATTCCTGCCTTTCTTCTCATTTCTAGCCAAGATATTATGGCTTTGTAGGGAGATATGAAATGCTGTTCCTGTAAGACACATTTTGGTCTCATTTCAGCCCTTATTTATGCAATTTGTTGTATAAGAATGGATTCCTGTACCTATAAAAACAAGCTTGAATGTTTGTTTTGATCCCAAGATGCCCATCTGTGTACATAACTTGTAACAAGATTTGGTCCAAAATGCTCTTTATCCCAGATATTTGACAAAAACAGTATTAGTGAAGGTGTGCACCTTTAGAGATTTATTGGTGCTTGTTAACTGTTACAACTGCTGTATGGTTTTGCTGTTTGTGAATGATACATTCCTACTGCCAATAAAATCTTTTTATATTGCAAGTGGAAATGAAAAATCTCCTTATAGATGTGCTTGAATACCAGTCCTGGGTTTTGCTGCTTGGTAGGTGGTACATAGTGTTTAAAGACCTAGGAACTGGCATCCCATCCATTAATGTCTCCACCAGACAACTACTTTCCTGGCAACGTAGCTGCGCTATACCAGGCTGAAAATCATAGTCTGCTACAATTACTAGTTCATCTGGGGAAGAATCTAGGGTTTTTTTCCTTTTTTGCCTTGTAGAAAGCTGCACAAAAGGGATTCCACTGAGCTGACTAGGTGTGCTCAGAAGGCTGTTTACATTTCTTGATATTAGCCTTTGAAATGATAATTAAATATCATTGGCCAAAATAAACCTCAAATCTATTTTTATTTTGTGCAATGTCTTTCATCAGCTGCCAGGTAAGAATGGGGGAATGTGCTCTCTGAAGGAGGGTGGAGGAGGACCTCGCTCTGGTTTGGAAGGCTTTGACAGAAATAGGACACTTCCAGGGATAATTTTTGTTCCATCCTGGTTTGATACAGTTTAAATAAAAAATTCCAAGCTATGCTTTGTCATCTACACTAGGTCCTTTGGGATCCACAGGCCTTGTGAGCTGGCTGAATAAGAGTCAACAGCACAGTGTTTTGGTAGAAGATACCTAAGGAAGTATCTGGTTGGCAGAATTAATCCAGTAATTCTGCACTGTACTGTCTAAACTCAGTGGGATGGGAGCATGGTCCTCTGACAGTGTCAATTTTGAGCTATTCATTCACCTTTATGCTGAAAAATCACAAGTCCTATAGCAGAGCAGTTCAGGGACAGCAAGGACATGCAGCTTGGAGTGGCTTTGTCCTAAACTCTTGCAGATCCGTGTGGAGAGTGCATCTGTGAGAGCTCCCAATAGACAAGAGGTTTCTTCTGCGAGAGCATTTACCCTTTGCCACGTTGCTGCAGGAGTGAGTGATATTGGAGATTGGACTTTTTTTTCCTCCAGCTGTCAGTGCTAAGATTTGGGGGAGTGTGAGCCTAACCCATCAAGTTAACGTATTTTAGAAATTCTGATGGAAGGGATTGCATTTCTCCATTTCTTGGCCTTTCGGAATTCTTGTTTTGAGGTTTGCATTGTGAAATGGTCAATGATAAAATACTTTCTGCCGAGTTTTACCTGTAACTGTGTTGTCTCTGGCCACCAGAACAGATAGAGACTGGCCAGATTTCTTAGCTGATGAGTCCCGCTATGCCAGTGATTTTGTGTAGTAAATAGTACCTTGCCAAAACTAAGTAGTAGGGTTGTGTTCCATCATTACAATCAGATAAACTTTTTGACAAAGCAAAACCTTTCAAGTAATTTTCATGTTTTGTGCTTGCACTTTATTAACTGTGAAGAATAAGATGACCAGCTTTGGGGAAATCCCCAAGAAAAGATCTCTTACATGTGTCATTTCATCATGTGAACTGTCTCTAATTTATGTATTTATGCATATTTCACAGCACATTTGGGTTACCCTATGCTATTCTTCTAAATATGTATATAATTAATATATATATGTAATTATTGAGCTATACATATATATATCACTTTATGTATGTATAACACTGGTGAGGGTCACAAAAGCTATACAGATGTCTTTACCAACATTCTTCAGAGCTGAATAACTTAGTTAACATTTCTTCAAAATCCCTCATGCTGAAACAGTCTAACCATACAATTACCAAATCCCCTTCACAGAATGTCAGAACAGAATTGTGATTCTCAAAGCATTCTGGTTTAACAAGTTAGCACGTCGTTAGACTTCTGCTGTCTTTTACTCTGTTAACACATTTCTTCTCCTGTTGCAAAAATAAATCATTTCTTCTTTTGTTAGAACAATCTGTCAAGTTCCGAAACAGGGAGTCCTTTCAAGAACATGGTTCCTTTTTTCTGACACTGCTACAACACAAGCATCTTTAGGTGGTCAGCAGCTCCAGAAGCAGGAACTTTAAGGAGGACATCAAATACTGTAAGACTTGAAGTGACATATCAGACACTGGCAAAACTGTCACACAGGCAGATGTAAGATTAATGTCCACATCCAGTTATCTACATATAAATGTAAGACCATAAATGAAGGCTTTCTGTGAATTTGCAACATTGCAGCCCTTTTTTTTGCAATAAACTGTTGTAGGATTTTAAACATAAGCAAAAAAATTACTGCATTAAGAATAACGGGAACTCACAGAAATTAGTTTAGAGTGAAAAGCACCAAATGCTGATGGAGCGTTGTTGCAAGAGGAAAACTAACAAATTACATCTGCTGTGTGAAGTCAGGAAGGGAAAAGGAGAGACAGGAGGAGGATGAAACACCTTCTACTGTTTCAAGGGAAGGTGATGAGCAGAGCTGTTACTTCTGCTTAAATTTTCATACAAACTCCTAGACAAGCATGATTGTTTTCAGTATTTTAACAATTAGACTGCAATATAGGTAAATTTTCATCTCTCTCCTCCCCCAAATGACTCCAGGAAAACATGATGCTTCTTTCTGTTGGCTTACTAAGGTAGAAGGATATTGTTTTAGTGGGTCTCCAAATGTTTCTTTGAATGGGGCTTCTCTTCTGTGGAATTTTATGCCAGTCCTGTTTAATCTTCTCAGCAAGATGAACTTCCAGAAATTGAATGTAAATAACAGAGTAAGTCCACATTCAGAAGGTTTTACAGTCCATTTAGTTTATGGACAAAGAGCTATGTAGTAGTTTTGAGAAGGCGGCAGTATTCTTTTGGGGTTCTGTCCACTAAAACATATTTTGGGCTTAAAATCCAAAGTGTTTAATATTTTTTAGGGTTAGTTTAAAGCTGTGCCTTTGAAGAAGACTGATTTAATTTGATGGCATACTCGAGCATTTTGTGCTACAAACATTGCTGCAGGCTTGAAGCATGGTATAAACATTGTCTTCACAGGTGTCCTGGGGCTTCTCATCGAAGAGTTGCTCTGGAGAGAAGGAAAACAAGCAAGCTGCAAGCAGAAGCAGAGGGTGAGAGTGGTTCTGGTGGGATGGAGCAGCCTAGCAGTTTATCTCCGGATTCAGATCAGGGAGTAGTGCCAGCTGAGCAGAGCTTCACCTCGCCTGCCCTTCCCACATGGACAGACGAGCCCAGCATCGACAATCCACCGTTTGAGGAGAACACAGTAGCAGACAGTATGTCATCACCTATCTTCTTAAGTCTCTTTTATCAGATGTGTCAGAGCTTGTCTCTTACCAGCCATGAATGTGCATCATCATCTTCTGCTCTTTTCTTTTGCAGTTCCTGGAGAAATACTAGTGGGTTTCAGTTGTGTGCAAGTATACAGCTAGGATAAGGTCACAATTAGGAAGGAAAGAAATATCTCAGAGCATGTGCCAGATATCATGCTGCTGTATCATCATTTAACATGCCATGGTGCAGTAGTTCATATTAATCTATTAGTAGCAGTGGCCTCGCAGCAAAACGGAAATAATATAATTTCTGTAAAATTACAAAAGCTGCTTTCTAAGATGAGATTTCTTTTCCCCTCTTCCCCCTTTCCCCATGCCTGGATCAGCAGCCTTCCCACACATGGAGTGCTGTCCTGCTCAAGCAAAAAGGCAGCTGAGTAACTCCTGCATCCATCTGCACTGAACGAGCAGTAACACCTCTAGCATCTGGGATTTTAGAGAGGAAGTGCTGAGCCTTACCACAGAGGAAGGTGGTCCTGTCCCCTTCCTTATCCTCTGTATTTGCCATCCTTTAGCTTCCCCCTTTTTCCTCTTTAGTTGTCTCCATGTTTGCTTCAGAAATGGGCTCCTTCTCTTGACCCAGTAACTTAACAGCAGCTCCTAGTGCAGCTGTGAGACCAGCTGACGAAGAGACATGACCAAGTCATGTGCTGTAGGGTAACCCCTAAACCACATTTTTATCATCACCACCAAATGTGACATCACAAGTGACCCTATTGGAAATTAAGTATATGAAATTTATTATAAAGGACAGGATCCAAAGGGTTCAAGAGTATTCTTTTCCAGTCCAAATGATTCCATTTCAGGAAGCATGGATGCTACTAAGTTGTTAGAGAGCTGTTTCTAACAAGCTAGGTGTTCCAACAAGTAGTAGAACGAATCCAATTGCGCTTGTTTGGTTTGTTGTTAAACTGTTGTCCTATGGCCTGTCTACATTGTCCTTTGGTGATTTGCTTTATTGGAAGTGAATTGAGGTATAAAGGATATTAATCATCTTTCTTTTTAAAAATAAATGGCAGCAAATCAACAGCCACCTACCTTGCCTGAAGGAGAGATCACTACTATTGAAATTCATCGGTCCAATCCTTATATCGAATTAGGAATTAGCATAGTGGGTGGCAATGAAACGCCTTTGATCAACATTGTCATTCAAGAGGTTTATCGAGATGGGATCATTGCCAGAGATGGAAGACTTCTTGCTGGAGACCAAATACTTCAAGTATGGAACCTAATTATATATTCTGTCTGCCTGTTTTCCATTCACTCCTTGCAGAACCGCCTGTTAAATGATATGGGAGATTTTCCTTGTCAGACTGTGTTGTATAAATGTTAGCTTTGCAATTATCAGTTGGAAGGAAAATTAATATTCAGAGTACAGCCTGTTCTAGCACTTTTGGCTGTCATGTTTTACATTGGTTGGACCAGTCCCTGGAATTATTTTCCCTCCTTAGCATCTCTTACCAACATTTAAAATATGAGTTTATTTTTCTGTTTTTAAATGTTGTAGAACTTGGGCTTTATTTCAACTTAATGCATGCTTTCCGAAGGAACCCAAGGTTACTTCTTGCTAACAAGTTGGCATAATTTGTCCTTTGTTAAAAGCAATTTGTGGATTGTGAGGCTGACTTCATCTAAATTGTTATTTTAATCTGGCTTCACTATTACCTTCCAGTAGCCTAGGCAGTTGACCTGCATCTTTCAGTATGTGTGAAAGAGTGAGTGATATTCTTCAATGTCATAATTCGAAACAAGGTGCTCTAAATATTTTTCCAAAAATTCAAGTTTAAGTTGGTTATGATTAAGTGCGTAATTTTGTTACAGTTTTAAGTATTCACGCACAGGCAGTGTAAAAGTCAAATTCTACTAATTTTGGAGTTTTAATTTTATATTGGGGGAAGGGTCTGTTTAGAGGACTCTTAAGAATGGCACTAACTGAGTTCTACATACACAGGGCTGTCATCCAGCTTTTTTCTGGTTTTAATCATTCCACCTGAAATAAATATATTACCATCATTTCAAAATTACTTCAGTAACCATGTTTGCTTTTGATCTAAACCTAAGATCAGTCCAAAAGTAGTGTCAGCCTTTGCATTTCACTTTTTTTGAAATCAATTCAATAGAAGTAGCTTAAATACTGTAGTTACCCATGGAATGAAATTAGTTTGCACTTCAAAAAATAAAGTCCTTTTTAAGAAACATGCCTTTTTCTTCTCTTGGAGTGTTAGGTTTGTGCTTGGCCAAGAAAGCAACCCAGAGGTTTCCAAGATGTTGCCTTTTTAACAAGCAGTTGCAGACACTGATTGGATGCTGCCTAATTTAATTCAATACTCAGGGGCTTTCCTTGGTTTCCAGAATAGGGAGCTTGAGCTCCAGTGAGGCTTTGGAAATTCTTGTTGTTTGGGCAGGTGTCGATTATAGTTTCCAAAGCCATAAGTGGCAGTAAATTGACTATAAATAGCATTTATAAGCTGTAGTGAGTCTTCCCTATCAATGTGCTGGCACTGAGGCTGTCATGTGCTAGGGGAGTGTCCATGAGAGTCCTTCTGTCATGCTGAGGGAGAGGTACAGGAGGTAAAAGCCAAACTTTTTGGAAGATATAGTAGCTTTATTGCTTTGAATTTACCTTTGCAGGTGGTGAGCTGTTACATTAAAATGACCAGGCTCAGTCTCTGCCAGCTGTAGTTAAGTGCAGAGTTAGATGCAGCTCAGTGTGCACGCTTCGGTCGGCTCTTTCTGAAAACGTCTTCAAAGGCTTTTATGAGCATTGAAGTACTAAAAGAAAGCCAGGAAGGACTGTGAGGTGAAACTCAGCATTTCTTGCCCAGTCAAACAAGAAGTATTACCCTTTTAAGATCTGAGGGAACAGCATTTAGTAACAGCTACATAAAAGCATATGTTGTCTGCAAGGTATAGATAGGTGCCTAACATTTTCAAAGTGCTGTACAAATTGTCCCTTTAATGTGCTGGACTGTGACTGTAATTCATGTAAAACATGTTCTAATGAGAATCCCTTTCCCTAAGAAATGCTAAGGCTGTTTTATTCTGAAATTGTGAACTGCCTTGCAGAAAGAAGATTTGCTTTTTATTGCATATATTTTTCTGTGCCCTTTGAATGCTTCCGTATTTTATGTATTTACTTAGCTAGCGACAGCTAAAAATAAAACTAGATTTAATTTAAGGGCTCTGACAGATGAGCCCTAGTGGGTTTTGTGGGTGGCAGCTCTAAATGTTATTTCTCCTAGCTATGCCTCTTTTTCCCTCTGCCCAAGGTTACAGCCTGCCTCTGAGCAGAAGGAGACCAGGACACGATTGTGGTTTGGTGTGTGAGCTTGTGGTGCTGCCGGGAGCTGTGGCTTTATGCTGGGCATCGGGCTGGAGGTGGTGGTGGCTCAAGAGGGTATGGCTACCCCCTCGCTGTGCTGACACCACCAGGGCCAAAGGGTTTGGCACTGACCTTTCAGAGCCCCTCAACTCAGATGCATATCATGTAAATGGGGCAGCTGCTGTACATAGATTTCTGGGTCCTTCTCTTCCTATTCTTTTTTTAAGTGTTAATTTTGCTATTAGATGGTGGGAAGATGCAAGTCTGTATTTTTACTTACTTAGATTGTCATGGGGAGCCTGAAAATGCTTAGGTAAGGCAGATCAGTATAGTCCATTTTATGTTAGTTTCTGTCTGCTGAAATTATGGGGCAGGGGTTCCTCCATCCAGGCACAATAGTACATGCTAAGGATGACGTTTTAGTGTTAAATTTGAACCCCTTCTTACAGAACAAGGCAAATACTGCTTTTGTGCTGTTTTTTTGTGGGGATCATGTTTTCTGCCAAATCTCATTGCACTGTCAACTTTTATCCTAACTTTATAGTGCAAGAAGTGACTGAAGATGACTGATCTTTGTATCCGTGGGCCACACAACAAACACAATTCTTGTTTATATGGAGGGAAAGTTTAATCTGTTTTTCATTTACAACTGATTTTTTGAGTAATACAGGTTATAAGTCTGAAACTCTGACCTAGTTGAAATTGGTGGAAAATCTTCTAATTTCATGCTAAGAATTGAGAACTACTACAACAACCTTTTTCTGCTGTCTTAATGCACAATTTCATTATTCTGGATTTCAAGTTTTTTTTTTTTAATTTTTCACATCATGGAAGTACTGCGTGTTGTTAGACTTAAGCTTTCTTCAGAGATTTGAATGTATTCTTTTATAAAAAATCTTATACTTCTGAGTGATGCTGGGCTTGACACCAAAAGCACATGCAAAGTTCTTGTCCTGGAGAATGAACAATGTAAAGGTCTGAGGAAGGCAAGTGTAGGAGACCAGGAGAACAAAAGCCCTGGGCTATGATGACAGAGGATGCTCACTGTTAGACATTGTCACCTTTGTGGGAAGAGGCCTCAAGTTGTGCCAGGGAAGGTTTAGATTGGAGATTGGAAAAAAAATTCTTCACCAAAAGGCTTATCAAGCAGTGGTCCAGGCCGCCCAGGGAAGTGGTTGAGTCACCATCCCGGAGGTGATTGAAAAGACATGTAGATGTGGTACCTGGGGACATGGTTTAGTGGTGGACTTGGCAGTGTTAGGTTAATGGTTGCACTCGATGGTCTTAAGGGTCTTTTCCAACTTAAAAATAGGTTTGTATATTGAGCAGACAAAGTGGGTTGGCAGGAGAGTATGGAAGGGTGAGAGAGGAAGCCTGGTAGGGTCAGATATGTATGTTGCTCCAAGTCTGGTTTCGAAGTGAGGTCTGAATGTAGTTTGGAAGGGACTTTATTTCCGTAACCAGGAACAATTAAACACTTGACAATACCATTCTCATTTTTGTTGTTGTTTTGCAGGTCAATAGCTTTGACATAAGCAACGTGTCTCACAACCACGCTCGAGCTGTGCTTTCCCAGCCTTGCTCGGTGCTGCACCTCACCGTGCTGAGGGAGAGGCGGTTCGGCAGCCGCACACACAACCATGGGGACACCACCAGCTCCTTGCGGGAAGACAGCTTTCAAGTGACACTGCATAAACGTGACTCCAGTGAGCAGCTTGGCATTAAACTTGTACGCAGAACAGATGAGCCAGGAGTTTTTATTCTCGACCTTTTAGAAGGGGGGTTGGCTGCTCAAGATGGCAGGCTCTGCAGCAATGACCGCGTACTTGCAATTAATGGACATGACTTGAAGCATGGGACACCTGAGCTTGCTGCTCAGGTTATACAGGTAATTTGCATTCCCTACCTGAGTCCTTAGTTCAGCTTTATTTCTTTGGCAAAACCTGGGTTAGAGTCTGTCCCAGACAGAACGGCTTGTGTAATGCCTAAAAGCCTGCAGCGATGCAATGCTGTGATTTATGTTCTGGAAATATGAGTGCAAAGCAGGGTGTGCTGACACCTAGCAGGTGAACTTTGCCTCCTCAGAAGTGAAAAGTGCATTAAGTCTTCCCTGGCATACAATACAGCCTAAACGTTAGAAGACTGCTCATGTGAACAAGGACAGTACCATGTAGCCTACTGCTAGGGGAAAAAAAGAATAAATTATTATTATGTTTATGTATGTATAATAGTTATAATCTTTCAGTAAGCTCTATGAAAGTGGGCTTTGTTTTGCATTGATCTGCCGGTGTTTGAGTGGGGTTAAAACTGCAAAGTGCTTTGTCAGACTTTGTAGAAGGAACAGGTAGGAGCTGGGAAGGGAAAAAACAGGTATTCCGTGAGTCCCACAGAGTAAATCTTGTTTTCTGAGTGTTCAAGAAAGGGCTGCTCCCAGTGTCTGGCTGTGCTCTGGACACAAATATTACCCAGAGCTTGATGCAGTGTGATGCGTGACCCTTCCCTGTTCCCACAGGAAAACCTTTACTCCATATCTTTCTCCCAGTCTGTCAGGAAACAGCAGTAGCACACACTGCTGCTTCCTGCTGATGGGATGTTGGTGAAAATGGGTGTTTTTAGGAAAGCTGGAACAGACCAGTAGTAGGTTCTTGCAGTCTAGTGCAGTCATCTTTGCTTAACTCAGCACCACAGAGAGAACTCTGATACAAATGAGTAGTAAATATTTGTTTCAGGATTCATTTCAAGAGCTTCCCTTGCAGTTAAAAGAAAATAACAACAATAATGGGAATTGTGGTTTCCCAGTTTTTGGATACAGTGAAGTGGTCAGAATTTTACACTGGGTAACTTTTGCCTACTGAGGTGTGGTTTTGTGGCAGTAGAAGAGTTGATATTCTATTTAACATCTGGTAACTGAGTCTTGTGATACTCCCCAAAATCCATAATTTGATGGTCTGCTCATACATAACAATCTTTCTTGGAAGTCTCCTTGGAAAGTACCAGAGGTGTTCAGAGCTTTTGACCAAAATCTGCAGACCCTGGAGCCATCATGTGGGCATTTCTTCCTTTTATTGCTACATGTTGCAGAAGTTTGCAGAGGCTGCAGATGGAATTGGGTGATTTTTAATGTTTAAAGCTTGATAACACAAAGTGAGAAATAGTTCTTTTGGCAAAGGATTTCCAGCTGATGTAAATGTAACATCAGAGGCGAAGGAGGAGTGTTAATATCCCCTCCATTCTGAGGAGAATTGCAGCAAAAGCAAGTAAGGGACTGCTCAGTCTAAGCAGTTTGTGGCACACCTGGGAACTGGAAAACTAGTTCTGCTATTGCGTTATTTCATATTTCATCAGTTTTCCTCCTTCTCTGCTAATAGTCAATATTCTACCAACTTCATTGCTTTGTTTTATATATTCAACAGGCTAGTGGGGAGAGAGTGAATTTGATCATCTCTAGACCCCTGAAGTCACAGACAGTCAATATTATCCGAGACACTGGGACTCACAACAGCAACCCACACCAACACCAGTCCCAGCAGCTGTTTCACAGCAGACCTAACTCACATAAGGTTAGTGTTTCTCCTTCTAAAATGTATCAATACCATTTCACTCATGTACGGTCTAAGTGTGTAGCAAGGCAAGACTGGAAGAAAGGGTTATACCTTGTTGTTTACCAAAAGATGACAACTTCCAAGTGCTCAAGTCCTGCATCATGTCTGCAGTGGGAACAAAAGATATGCAACAGCTTTTCAGTATTTTTTTTTATTTGCTGACTGTAGTGAAAGAAGCAAGTGCTCTGAGCTCATATGGCTGTAAGTTGTTAGACCTTGTCTTAAGATGGTGGCTCATGTATTACTGCTGCATGGGAGAGCTGTCATTCAATTCATCATTATTTTTTTGTTGCTTCTGTGCTGGCTGCAACCAGCAAGGCCATAAAGTGTGGTGTGCACCATCCAGTGTATAAAATGCACGTTGGAGGGATGTGTCGTCTCCTCCATGAGCCACCAGTGCTGGCTGCAAGACTGCTGAGTTCTGCAGGGTCAAGCAGAGAGAGGAAGGCGCAATGAAGAGGTTTTCATGAAGCTAGTGGCAAATTACCTGGAAGACCTGCAGAAATAAAGCTTGTGCCTGAGGTGTTCTTGTAGTTAGAGAAATACGAATTCTCACTGTTGAGAAGTTAATTTTGTGAAATAATTGGCATGCTGACCATGTCAACCAAGCCACCTTTCCTCCTCCACTCTGTTGGCATCACTGTTTAACATCATACTTCTGTTGGGAGGATTTACATGTTGATAGTGTTTGCTTTTAGAAATTTGTGTAATTTCAGAGAAGAACAAGTGAGGCTCTAAGAAGCTTGTTTTCCTCCTGAGGGACAGAGGTGAGGCTTCTGAATACAGTTATTGGCCATCTGTACTTGCCACAATATTAGGCCGTTATCAAGACAATGATTAGAGCTCATCTGTATCAGAACTTGAACCGATTTTCCATCTGCCAGCATGGGTTGTGTCCGTATTGCAGTTCCAAAGTTGATCCATTGGCTGAGCCAATTTCTCTCACTATCAATGCTATCCATGGGCTCTTCCGAAGTGGGAAGGCCCATATAACCACAAGTGGATATTTCCCATGTGTCATACTATTTATCTTTGCCTCTTTCTCATTAACCTACAGTTGGCTTAGAAGTCTTGTGGCTTAAAAGATGTTTATATAATTGCATGGCACCAGCCAGTTAGTCCTAAAGTCTGAAGACTTAAGAAGGAGCTGTCTTTATAAGCTGTGGTATGTTTATTTACAGCTACATACGTGATTAACGTGTATACGTGAGCAGCAGTCAGTCAGAGGAGCATGGGGCACTGGCAGTCGCAGAAAGCCCTGTTGCCATTTTCCAAGAGAAGGCAGGGGAATAAATAAGTATTTGTAGTTGGAAGAATCTCCCAGGTTATTTCTTCTGTTATTTTGGATTCCTTGCAAGTACTCTGATAAATTTAAGGTGCTGCTACAAGTGCATGTTTAGTGGTTTGAATGTATTGCTAAATATCCTGAAGAGGAAAGGCTTCAGCAAATGAAATATACTTTGATTCACATTTAGATCCTTTTGATGGGGCAAAACTAAATACAGGCCAAACTTTATAATTCAGGTGTTAGAAAATGAAATACAGGATCTCTTCTCGCTTCAAGTTTGGGTCTTTGTTGTCATCATTAGGGAGTCTGTACAAGGCACTCATTAACTAGCCTATAGCTTTGATTGGCCTTAATTACTTTGTGCTCTGGGAGATTCCACATACCAGCTGCTAAAGAAAACATGATGTATGTGGGCTTTAAATGGTCTCCCTTTGTCATCATGAAAACGTGTTTTCATTTCTTAGGAACTTCTTTGTAGTTCTGTGCCATGCTCTACTGATAAATGAGATAATGCTGGTGTTCACCAAAACATCAAAAGATATGTTTTTTCATTTGTGTCCAGTCTTTTGACCATACGGTTTTGTAGTGCAGTCCTAAAATTTAGCCTGTTCCAGTGTAGGATGCTAAGAAAAACTGGAGTGAGGTTTTCAAGATGGGCCTTTATAAACTTTCTCTATTTAAGAATCTACATGAGTGGCTTTTTTTGTTTTTTCTCCTGACCTGGAAGAAATCCAGCCAAAGCTGATTTGCACTACTTAGTCCTTTTAAACCATTCTGTTAAAGTGCCAAAGTATAGCTTTGGGGTGTATTTAATTATGTGTGCTTGTTTTTTTGTTTTTTGGCGTTGGGGTTTTTTTTTAAGTTTTAACAATGTTATTTATCCTTGTCAAACAGGATCTCTCCCAGTGTGTTACATGCCAAGAAAAGCACATTACTGTGAAAAAAGAGCCACATGAATCTCTGGGAATGACAGTGGCAGGAGGCAGAGGCAGCAAAAGTGGCGAACTGCCCATCTTCGTGACAAGTGTACAGCCTCATGGGTGTTTGGCAAGAGACGGCAGGATTAAACGAGGTGGGGCTTGGCTTCCCTGGTGGCACGGGTGGCCTCTGATTGCTTTTTGACTGTGTTCTCTGGAGTCAGGTGGTGTCAAAAAGTCTTTTCACAGGCATAGGGAAGTGCTGATGGATGCTTTTCCTCATGGTTCAGTAATGGAAATCCTCTATTTAGTATTGCGCTTCTACCTTTTCTAGGAAGGGATGTTTAGAGAATGATAGCAGGGGAAGCAGGTAAGACCAGGAAATGTCTGGTTAAATTCTTTAAAGCTGACGGTAATCCCCTGAGCTGAGGGTCTGGTGTGGTGCTTTGTACTGTAGTGCATGCATCCTGTTTTTGTGTTTAACTTGGTGGCCTGAGCCCCCTCTCTGTCTGAGGAATAGTATAGTATAAAATATAGTGTCTGAACAGCAGAGATGGTCTGATGACAGGCTGCGGCTCACTCGTGCTAAGTCTACCCCCAAATCTACATCAGTGTTGATCCTGGCCTCTGAGTGCTTTCTCATCCTCTGGGACAGCTAGGGTTTGCCAGTCTTCAGGGCTGCTACAGCCCCCATCCTTGTTCCTCAGCTTTGCAGAAGGGAACCAGGAGGCGGAGGTGGTGTGAGCGATCAGTTCTGCCTGATAATAGCAAAGCATTTGATGGTTTAAATATATTGTGTCATATGTGAAACAAAGACTGCCTGTGGGATTCTCTGCGATTCAGAGTACACAGAATTACAGATTGTTTTAGGCAAGAAATTTAGGAAAAATTCACAGATTGCAAATTTAAAAAGAACAGTGTGGGAGCATCCTTATATGCTTCTAAGAGAGGGAGATTTACACCCACATACCAACGCGTATGCTGTCTTTTTCTGTACTACTACAAAAAACACGTTTGGAAGAGGAATCGGAATTGCTTGTTCATTGTGTAACGTTAATGTAGCCACAGCAGCAACTAAAGTGATTTCAAGTGAGGCTGCACCTCAACTTAGCTTTCTCTGGGAGGAAAAAAAGTTTTTAATAAATTAGTCTTGGTGCAAATGTGACCTGAGTGTTTGCACTTTTGCTTTGTTTTTTCTGGCTTTTGTCGGTGAGCGAGACATTGTGTGAAAGAGGAGACTGTCCCTGTTTGGGCAGTAAATAACATTCTTGTTTTCATTCTGAGACTTTTTAAAAATACTCTGAAATATAATAAAAATTGTGGCAAATTTTTTAGTGTCTTTGACTTTTTCCAGATTATCTTTGTAGAGATGCTCACTCTTTCTTTTAATGGACTGTTTTTTCTACCAACCTTTCCACTAATTTTTTAATTCCATTTTGTTCTCCTGAGCAACAAGTTAGAAAAAGCAGAAGACCTAAAACACTCTGTGGAGCCTCACTTATCTACAAGAGTTGGTTACTTTGTGGTGCCTGTATTGTTCCTTCCATCATTCTTCCTTCCCTTTTAAAGTTAGTGTGGATCTAAAATCCACCACTGGAAGCAGTTATGCAGTGTCTTCTGCAGCAGCACTTGCAGCTGAGATGGTGAGGTGCTTAGGTAATTTCTATCTCAAATTTTGAGGGTGATATACCGTAGAAGCCACAGTATTTGGTGCATTATGTGGAAATAAATTATACTGATCCAGCTTAATGGTTCAATACATTAGTGTTTCAAACTGACAGTGTAAGTCTTTGGAGCTATTCACGTTCCCAGGCTGTTAGTTCAGACTGTCTCAGCTCCAAAAAATACAGGATTAAATGAAACCCTGGTGCAGGAGGTGCCTTCGGTAGGAACAATTGACAGACTGATGTGTTCTCACTTGTACCTTTGAACAGGTGATGTGCTGCTGAACATCAATGGCATTGATTTGACTAACCTAAGTCACAGCGAGGCGGTGGCCATGCTGAAAGCTAGTGCTGCCTCTTCTGTAGTTGCCCTGAAAGCCCTGGAAGTCCAGGTAGAAGAACAGCCCCAGGCTAATGAAGAACAATTGAGTACCATCAGTGAAAATGAATATGATGCCAGCTGGTCACCATCGTGGGTCATGTGGCTGGGACTTCCAAGGTACGGAATTAATCGCTAAAATAATTAGTTACCTGTTTTAAGCTAAGTCCGAGAGAGATACAGAAGCAGAGACCTTACTAGTTGCAGCACATCTGCCCTTATTTCTGCCTGCCTGACCATCTCCGCCATCTTGGATGGGCAGGTTCTGACAGGACTCTTGGCATGGGTCTCTTGCACATGTATGAACCTGTAGTTACAAATCCCTATGTTGTTCTGTTTGGTTGGGTTTGGTTTTTTTTTCCAAGAACCCACTACCACCTCTGCCAAGCACAAAAAAATCTTGGAAGATTTGCAGCACGCTCCCTCCCCTTGACTAATCTGCAGTGTGCTGAACGACAGTTGTTTCATTTTTACTCTTCTGTTTTTTACTCTCTTGTGACTACAGCTGTGAGGCCATTTCGGCATTGCTTGCTGTCAACACAAGCTCCTGCTACAGCGAATGGTGTTGTTAACTTCAGTCAGGGCATACAGGTTAATTCCTCTCCCTCTGGTAGAGTTACCAGGCTCAGGTCTATAGTTTAAGCATAAAGCCACAAGAACCAGGCCTATTGGTAGCAGAATGCAGCTGAAGATAACAGAACCATGCATTGGCCCTCCAAAGATTTCACATATTTTCTGAGTTTTACTATCAAGTTACCTAATCTCAATAAACAGCTTCCAGTTTTGGTAAATGTACTTCCTTTCCATGCTTCAGCAGTGGTTTATTGCATATATACTACAGATGCCCATGCATGGCCCCTAAAGTTATGCTATGCATTGTGCTGCTATTTCTTAAATGAGCATTGTACATCAGTAAAGAACTTGGTATCTTTTTTTACCCAGAAGTTGGTTTCTATGTTGTTTGGTGTTTTTTTTTTTTATTACAGTAATAGCCAACTTCATTGGCAAGAATTAATTTCTCCCTGGGGGACATAACATATACCAGTACAGTTAGTGAAGTGTGATCTGAATTACTTACATTCTGTGTAATAAAATGGTTAATCATTTATATTTTCATTACTGGTGATGCATCAGTTCAGAGGTAGTGAAGATGATGCATGGATTTTCAGGTCTTTACTTAAAGTAGAAAAAGCCTAAACTGACTGAGGGTGGAAGTAAAATGCACTTCATTTTTGACTTGCAAAATAAACACATCAGGTATCCATTTTCCACCCACATTCTTGCCACCTGTGAAATCCCTGAAATGCCATTCTATTACTGTCAGTTTACAGAGTTAACTGTGTTTAAGTAATTATTCTAGCACTGCATTATATCTTTAAAATCCTTTTCTGTCTCAAGATTGCAGGGTTTTTTTGGTAATTGGTTTGAATATTGCAAAATTACTCTGGGAACAGAAGTTTAAGTGCTGTCCCCCCCCATCTCTTCCACGCTTAGCACAGTGGTAATGATGAGACAGCAGGTGCTGTGCCTACTATAAAAATATCTGTTTGTGGTATACATGGCTTTTTTCTCTTTCTGTACTGTGCTTCCATTCCACAGCTGCCTCCATAGCTGCCATGACGTAGTACTGCGGCGGAGCAATTTAGGGAGCTGGGGTTTCAGCATCGTTGGTGGCTATGAGGAGAACCACACAAACCAGCCTTTCTTCATTAAAACGATTGTTCTTGGAACTCCTGCGTACTTTGATGGAAGATTAAAGTAAGCTAAAATACTAGTAATAATAATAAACAATTTTATATAGTTGTGTGCTAGTGCAAATAGCTGCTGAAGGAAATACACTGTAGCATTTTGTGCTGGGGGGATCATGTAACCCAGTAGTGCTTTGCTCCCTGATGAGTGTGATGCAGGGAAGTACCAGGTGTTTCTGCTTGGGAAAAGGGTGTCTGTCAGAGCTGATGCTTGTGCTGGCACCTCTGCCATCTCCTGTGCTCCTCCCCATCTGCAGTGCTGACGTCACCTGCTGTCTCCATCTCTCTGTTGAACTCTCCATTAGGCCAAAAGACATTGCAAAATGTGTATGTGCAGAGCTAGCTAGTTTGTAACGTTTTTGTCTTCCTAGAGAACAGCTAAAAAATTAGAACTTCTGTAAAATGGGGAAGAATGCTTTATCCTTTCATATAGCCTTCTGAAGCCCCTGCTGGAAACTGGTACTGAGGATGGATGTTGCTGCTTTAACAGAAGGGCAAGAAAGCAGATGAAAAAGATCTCTGAGAAGACTGTTAAGGAACCCTGTTAAGTAACCTCAGTGCCCTGAGAGTCATTAGTTGGTGTGAAAGACACTGATAAAATAAGGCAAGTTCGGCAGAGGCCCCTGAGATGGTGAGAGCCGGAGCGCTTGCACCGCAGGGAGAGGGTTTCAGGGACAGTTAACAGCCCCTTCCAGTACCTACAAGGAGATTATCACGGAGACACAGCCTGGGCTTTTCACAGTGGTGCAGGGCAAGAGGACAAGAGACAGTAGGCACAAGCTGAATAAAAGAGGTTGAGACTGGGTATAAGCAGAAATCATTTCCCCATGAGGATGGTCAGGCAGTGGCATGAGTTGTGTGGTCTCTGCCCTTGGAAGTTGCTGAGACCCAACTGGATAAAGCCCCAAGAGACCTGATCAGTTCTCACAGCTGACCTTGCTCTGAACAGATGGTGGGACTGTAAACCTCCTGAGGTCCCTTCTGACCTTAAAGATTATATGATTTTACTTACTCATTATGTTTGGATGCAACCCCCAGGTCTAGCATCCATATATGCATCTTAGCCTTGTGAGGATTAGTTCAGAACTAGGACTTACAATTCGTATTAAAGGTTCTCTTGTTCATAAACTGACTTTTTGTGAAGGTGGCAGTAAAGATTATGCAACTTGAAAGTTTTATGGCGTGATTTTTACATGTAGGTTTACTTACAAAGTAACTTAAAAAAAAAAGTACTTATGCCTAAAGCCTTGACAGTAATTTATTTTTCAGTTCAATGATGTCATGGTTTAACCCCAGCCAGTAATTAAGTGCCACTGAGCCACTCGCTTACTCCCCCCTCACACAGGGGGCTGGGGAGGAGAACTGGAAGGAAATGCAAAACTCGAGGGTTGAGATAAGAACAGTTTAACAATTGAGATAAAACCGAAATAATAATAATGATAATAACAGTTATAAGGAAAAGGAGGGAGAAGTGGAGAGGAATAAAATCCACAGGGAAAGGAGGGAAGAAAACAAGTGATGCACAATACAACTGCTCATCACTCGCTGACGGATGACCAGCCAGCCCCTGAGCAATGATCAAAAGCCCTGGCCAACCCTCCCCAGTTTATATACTCAGCATGACATCCCACAGCATGGAATACCCCTTTGGCTGGTTCAGGTCAGCTGTCCTGGCTGTGTCCCCTCCCAATTTCCCGTGCCCCTCCAGACGTCCCGATGGCAAGGCCTGAGAAACCAAAAAGTCCCCGACCACACAGTTCCCACACCAATCCAAAACACAACCCTGCCCTAGCCACCAAGAAGAAAATTAACTCTATCTCAGATGAAAACAGGACAAATGACTAAATAAATAAATGAAAAAATAGCTTGGCTGAACACAAAATTACATCTTTTTTGACTAACTATGGAACAGTTTGGATTAAATGAAAGATCCCAGTTCAACACAAAGTAAATCATTTCAGATTGAGGACTTAATGTCTAGAATCATAGAATGGTTTGCGTTGGAAGAGAACTTAAAGACCATCTAGTTAAACCCCCCCTGCCATGGGCAGGGACACCTCCCACCAGACCAGGGTGCTCCAAGCCCCATCCAGCCTGGCCTTGAGCACTG
>JAVJGJ010000014.1:22279124-22305291 GCA_035590215.1 Microhierax caerulescens | reverse complement strand
GGGTCTCATGAGAGCAGAGCAGTGGGGGAGAATCCCCTCCCTCAACCTGCTGGCCATGCTGCTTTTGATGCAGCCCCGGGTACGGTTGGCTTTCTGGGCTGTGGGCGCACTTTGCCAGCTCATGTTGATCTTCTTGTCCACCAACACTCCCGAGCCCTTCTCCGCAGGGCTGCTCTCAATCCATTCCCCACCCAGCCTGTACTGGTGATTGGGATCGCCCTGACCCATGTGCAGGACCTTGCACCTGGCCTTGTTGAAGTTTGCACAGGCCCCCCTCAAGCCTGTCAAGGTCCCTCTTCAATCCAAGTGTCGACATTGCCAATAAAGATGTTAAAACAGCGCCGAACATCTTCCCACCAATGGAAATTTAAGCATCATTCCTAAGAGGAGTGGAAGACTAGTTGTGGTCACACTTACTCCCTTGTAAGGAATGAAAAAGATGTTCTTGTGTAATATTGTGATACAGTACCCTCTGTCTGAATCTGCCATCTCACTGAGAACATGGACTTAAAATAGGACATAAACAAGGGTGAGTTCCTTAGAACCTGCACCATGAGTTATCATGGGGCAGGTCTTTTTGAAGCTGTTGTTTTGTTTATATTATTTAGATGTTTTGTTAGGCTTGAGAGGAAAGGAATAAATAACTTCACAGTTCAATAGTTAAGACAGTTTTCTGTCTACATGATCTGTCTGGTGTGATTTTATAGAAGGTGAAATGACTTCAGCAGAAAGGCTGGGTGAGTGAGACCCCACTCAGTGAACTGTAGCATTGTGGTTTGGGTGATGGGGTACCTTGGTTCAGGCAGAGAGAGACTTGAATGCACATTTGACTGGTGTCTGCTGCTGCTCAGCCCTAATGGAGGGCAGCAGAAAAGATCTCGGGAGAGCATCTTTTTGCCTCCAGTAGTTGGGAGGATCAGTTTCAGGAAAAGCCCTGTTGAATCTCCAGAGTCACGTTCCACTGCTCTGGAGGATGCCAAACACACTCAAGTTGCAGAGAAGAGATGCCTGGAGATGGAGCGTGCTCAGCGTAGGAAGAACTTAGATGCTTTTCAAAGTTTCTCTTGAGCTTGTAAAAACTGAAACCTAACCCTTCAAGGTCAACTTTCTCAAGGCAGGCAAACATCACCCTCCCAAATTTCTGTTCCCTGCTTCAAAGCACAGAGATGCTACAGCTTCTCAGTTGAACCATCTGCTGAGGGAGATTTCAAGCCAAGTGGTTGCATTTGACAAAATTGTAAGCCACTGAAAACAAGGTTCTCGGTTGGAATGCAGTTGGTAACCAGAAGTATCTTTACTTACACCTCCTACGGTAAAGGCATGTTTGGGGTAAATGTGTTATAATCCACACAAATAAACAGAAATGCTTCTGTCATGCACGTGCTATCTCATTATCTCCTCTTGTCTCTTAGATCTTTCCAAATCTCTCTTTGCATGTTTCCCTACAGGTCAACTCTTAATGCAGAACTATCTTGGTGTTAGAATTGAAATTTAGTGATTTGGGAATTTCCCAGATGAGTTTCAGCAGTAAAACAGACTTAGAATTGACCTCCTTTGGGTTTTTTTAGCTACACTTTCCAACCTGATGCAAACCTGTCACCCCAGCAATGAAGTGCTGTTTGTTGGTGTGTACTAGTTACTGCAGAGCAGTAGCCATCGTTTGGGTGTTGATTTTTTTTTTCTTCTGTTTTTTAGGTGTGGTGATATGATTGTTGCTGTAAACGGACTGTCCACAGTTGGAATGAGCCATTCTGCACTGGTTCCCATGCTGAAAGAGCAGAGAAACAAAGTAACTTTAACCGTGATTTGCTGGCCTGGAAGCCTCATATAGATTTGTGAATCACTTCGGTTCAAGCAGTGTCTTCTTTTTTCTAGATAGCTGGCACAAAAATCTCCTTTATCTTTTTTCCCCTATTGATACAGCTGGTTATAAGCAGGGCCAAAACTGCTGTATTTTTTTTTTTATGGGCCTTTCAGACTTACTGTATATATCTTTCCATCCTGAAATAGCCATTTCTGTTTGCTATATCTGTTGCTGACGCAAATGCAAATATACGTGAGCTCACAGAGAAACTTCCACTCTGATATGGCTGTCGTTGAGCTTTCCCCGTCAGGCTTGTAGAGTAAGCAGAAGAACTTAGTGGTTCTTTGGGTTTCTCTGCACATCCCCTCCAATTATATGTGATATATATAAACATAATAGCCATGTGCCCGTTCTTCCTCGCAAAGAGAATGTGTGTCAGTACTGGAGTGACACATCTACCTGCTGCTATGAATCAAAATCCGTTTCCAAAGGTACATCTCCTCATTTCGTAAGCCTTTCCATTTTTGATTCAGTATTCCAGACTGATTCAAGTAATCCATCTTATTCATCAGAAATTACTTGGTCCCCCAGAGTTTTCTTGCAGGGCATCAGTGTTCATAGAAAAGTAGGACAAAAGCCTGATATTACTGGAATTTTTATAAAGTGCAATAATTGGACTCTTTGCTAGGAAACTTTAATATATTACAGAGTTTGTATCCTATAATGACAAGAAAGTGGAAGTAATTACTGTTGCAGTGCTGGCAAGAGTGCACGTGCCCGAGGTCACCTTTGAGTGAATGGCTTGCAGTATTAGACTTTACTTTACAAACAAATGTTTTGCTATGTCAGAGAATTTTGATGAACATTTTTACAAAGGTCATTTTTACTGTTTCTATTGTAGTTGTCAGCTCTCTTTGTTCATGTGTGGAAACAATACTTTGAGTTGTACTTTCTAAATGAGAGAATTAGTTCCAGGAAAAAAGCAAGCTATTGAGAAACCATATGTTATGGTTTACAGGTGGGCAGGCTAGAAGGAAGGCTCTTTGAATTCAAGCCCAACTGCAGAGTACGCTGCAAAGTTCACTTTTACTCTGTCACCTCCTGACAAATGTGCAAATGCCTTGATATCAAATGCTGAAACGATCTCTCTTGCATTTCAGGATTTTTTTTTCCTTTAGAGAGCACCTGCTATTAAGTTGTCAGTAAGAGTAATACTGTTTATCTTGGATTGTATTTAGTATTTTTACAAACCAACCTGTAACTTCTAGACTTTGCCTTTCCATGGTATTTGCAGGCTAAGCACCCATTTTGTTTAAGAAAAGAGGGGTGGAGTGCAGAAAGAAATGTGCTGACCTGGCGCTAACCCTGTGTGTTGTCAGTGTTCTGCATATTTGAAAAAGAACTTCATTTATAAACCAGGTTCCCAACCTGAACTGATTTTATGAATGACCTCTGTATTGTATTATTAATTACCAGAGAATGTATTTGAGAATCACAGCGTATTTCAATTGTGAAGCATGAACTTTCTTTTCAAACTTAGCTGATGTAATATTGGGGCATATTATCGCATGTCATTAATTCCAGTAGCTTTGTTTTCAAAAGAAATAAAGTTACTGTTTTGCAAAAAATTTGTAAAGATCTCATATGAATGGTTTTATTCCTCTCTGTAATGTATGCTATCAGTTTAATTTCATAGTACTAAAATACAGAAGAATGTCCTCTACAGTATATTACTGTACTGAGAATCTTTCTTCCTGAAGCAAACACCAAACTGATTTGATACTTTTAAATTATTTGAGAGCAAGTTCCCTCCTGTCACCAGATGCTGTTGAACTGTATGCTTTGCTCTCACTGCAGATTTTTTTGTAAAGTACATCTTAGTGTAGATGTTAGGGATGATTTTGACACATGTACTAGATTTAATGTTTTTTATTTTTAAAATTATACTTTTCATCCAAAACCTTAGACTTCTTTTTTTTTTTTTTTTTTTTTCTTTTATATGTATTTGTAACAAAAGCATGGGTTAGCTTAAACTGTGCGGTTTTGTTTCTATGTGCTGTAGCTTTTGATCAGAATGTCTAGAGATAAAACCCTTCTGAATTAATTCCCTTCCTGAATCATTTTCCCCCTTTCTCTTGTAGCTGCATAGTTGGGTTTGCTTTTCTGTGCCTTCTGGTTTAAATTATTTCAAGATTATTTTTTTTTCTCCAGATATTGCTATCTAATTGTATGGTATTATTGAAGGATGAATGAAAATAAAAGTTCATTCTACTCATTGTAATAACTCAAAGTATTGTCTCACTCTCTGCGAAAGATATGGGTAGCTCAACACAGGCTCAGTTTAAAGATTATTTCTTTTTCCTGCTGTGATTTACCATAAATTACAGTTAGTGAATGTACCAAAAGAGTCTGAGGACATCCTCATCCCACCAGAGTAACATACCAGCTGTTTAACTGGTAGTTCCAGCACTGAGAAGTGTTTCTAAAGTGGAGGCAAGATCTGTGCCTTACAGTACTTTGCCACAACCAGTGTTTCCTCTTTCCCCCTCGACACCAGCTGGTACCAATCAGCTGGAGGATGTTTTCACAGCAGAGATTTGATGCAAGGAGACAGTCTTGCTGGAAACATCAGTTTTACAGCTGAAACTTGAGCCTCCTGGTAATCAGTTCCCATCTCCATCTCCTGCAGGCAAGTATGCTCTATCTTTAGACGTCTGTGAAGCTGGAATGAGTCTAAAAGCAATTTCTTAATGATTTACAGTAAAGTTGCCCAGAACCTGGATTCTTACTCCTTGCAGCAGTTAGTGTGTTACAAATAGATGAGTGCATTTAAAACAAAACCATGCATACATACGGAAATGCAGAAGAAACCAGCCACATCCGCCAGTAGATTAGCTCTTGTATGTCTTGTAAGGTAAGAGCCAGACCATCAGTTCTGATTTACAGATTAATGAATTCTTTACTGCAGCTGAAGGTGCACAGAGCTGTTGAGTGAGGTGGTGGTGCACATACATCTGTGTGCTGGAGCTCTGTGGGAGGAACACCTTTCCCAACCAACCCTGGGGGTCTCCCATGAAAAATGTGAAACAGTTTATTCTGCTTCACAGCATGCCAATGAAGTTAAATCTGAAGATATTTCATTTGTCACTTTACATTTCCTATTTAGAGTCAAGAAAAACTGAGGGGTAAATTCAACATCACGAAAGATTTAAGAATTAATTTATTTGCAGATTCCCTAATAGATCTGGGGCGGGTATAATGAAAATGTAAGCCTGGTTCTCAGCTGTAGCATGACCCAGATAATACCAGAAGTTCCTTTTAGTTAAGAAACTTGACCATTTACTTCTAATGGATCATAAAGATTTGTTAAGGAAGCCAAGGTAGGAGATCCTGATGAGTTAAAAGAATGAGTATGCCAGGCAGGGCAGCAGTGATGGCAAACATAGGGTTAAGGCCATGTGTCTGATGCCACACAGCCCAAGAAGATGGTGCAACACCAAGGAAGGTCAGTGAACAGAGACATCCCAGTTGTCTCAGACAACTTCTAGGCAAGCTTACTTACCTAAAAAGTGGATCTCATCCAACACATACAAAAAGGAGAGACAGAAAATGATTTGCAGTGACCTCATCACACCTGATGTAAATCTGTCCAGCTACTGAAGAACATAGATTCTAGTTCATAGATTACTTGTCGCCCAGAGGACGGAGAAAGCTTTAGACTTTATGATTCTGGGACAATTCAAATAGTGTTATATAGGTAAAGAAGACTTAATCCTGGTTAAATGTTGGTGTTGTCGTTCTGTTCGTTGCCATATCGGATGGATGGGTCCCCTGAATATTAGCAGTGCAAGATGGGCGCAGTGCCTGTGTCAGTGATGCATTGCAATTGACATGATGGTGGTGAACTCCCTTCTGAAAAGTGATGCAGGAAACTTTGGACAACTCAGAAACGGGAGGCCTGAGAGTCCGGTCAGAGGCCATGGCATTCACTGTGCCTGAAGCTGTTTCAGAAGGAATGTGCTTGGGTTCGAGGGTTGTTTTTGTTGTTAAACCATGCTGTTAAAGGCTGGCTGGAGGAATCTGTGGGCTACAAGCACAGCCAAGCAGAAAGAGCACGCTCCTCAGTGGGGAGAGCCAGGTTTGCTTTGCCAAAGGAGGAGTGAGAGCCAGTTGCTCCCATCGCAGGAGCTGGGCAGGAGATGGAAGGGGAGAGCCTCTCCTTGACTCTTAGGGGCAAATATTGCATCTAGGAGGGGCTGCCCCACTTCACCCTCCTTCCCAAGTAGTAGTAGCTGGCTTAAACACCTCAACTCCGCTGCCAGACCTTTCCTGCCCTGCCTTGGCTACAGCAACCAGCTGTGGAAACTCAGGTTTAGAGCCAAGAGGCAGTGGCATCCAGGCTGCTTTGCATCTCACAGCAGCATGCTGCGGTGGCGAATACCAGCTTGGCTACACAGGAGTCAGCAGTCATGGTGTCTCAGCCTTGGTGTTTTGCAGGGACGTAGTCAGCAGGACAACCATCACCACCTTTGAAGGTGCAGCTGCAAGGGTTCATGTAAACACATCAGGGGCGCTCTCTAACTCCAGTCTTGAGCTAGGCTTGCCTGCGGATCCATAGCACACAAAACAGCCTCTGCTCGGCAGGGGGTTCATCTAGCAGCTCTGCCTTACCCCCAGAGCATAGCGTATGGAGGTGAAACCTCCAGGCAGCAGGCCCAAAATGCTTTTTTCCCTGCCCCTAAAGCAGATCAGTATTGAACTTCAACCAGCCTCAGGGCAAGCTGGGTATCCCAGCTGGTTCCACAAAGCCCTTTCTCAGCCAGCAGCTCCACTAAAGCCAAATAAGCCAGGGTTGCAGTTTGGACCCAAATTTGTATGGTAATGAACAAGGTACACAATTAAGGAACCCATTTAGTATTTCTTTTGATCTGGGACAAACCAAAGTGCTGGTGGCTTTGCTCCCAGGTTTTGCTATAAAGCGATTGCGGAAAGCTACTGAAGAGAAGCTTTTTAATCAGATTTGAACAGATAAAGAGTATAACCCCTTGGTTATACAATTGAGCTTTCTAATCATATTAAACTTTAATACCAGCGTCAGTGCCATATTGGAACAACAATTACAAAAAAAATCTACAAGCATAAAATATTACAGATCCTTAAACATATTACAAAATGTCATCCACTAAAGTTAAAAAATGTTACCATGTTTGGGGAAATGAGCTAGCTAAAAAAAACCCACAAAAATAGGAGCCTGAAGTCCTGTGTACACGTGCAGATTAAAAGCAGCACAGCAGAGGCAAGACTTGACCTTTTTATTTCTTACCTTTTTTGTTAATTAAATTGCTTCCCAAACAGCTACTTCTGCCATCCCTGTTGCCCACCTCAGTCCTCATCCACCAAGGTGCTGAGTACACTCAGCTCTTTTTGCAATCAATTAAAGGGTCACTTGTGGGATGCAGCAGGAGGTAGGTCCTCTGTACTGTTGAAGCAGCCCTGGAAAGAAACAGTTTCAGCTCTCTTGCCCCTCTGCTGCTGCAGCCACTGCTCAGCATCCATCGGTGCTTAAAGCTGGAGAGGACTGAAGCCACGAGCCAAGGGGAAGGGGCTCTTAATGCATGTCAGATGCCAAAGAGAGCTGGCCTTCTGGCATCTATGGGTTTCCACCAGTCTGAGTTTTCTCCATAAGTCAAGTTTGTGAGCACAAAGGATCCTGCTTGGAAATGGTGACCTTGCACTGAAACTCTGCCTGTGGGTGCAAGTCCTACCAGTATGCCTCTGGGCTGCACCAGGCTTCAGTTGTGGCAGGTGATCACAGCTGTCCATCCTTCAGTGAAACAGTCAAGCAGTAATTCAAACCCAAAGGTTTTCCTTTCTTCTTCCCTCCCGCTGGAGTTTCCTCTTCCCACAGACATACCAGAGGTGCTATGTGATTTTTTTTTTTAATTAATAGAGTCAGCATAGTAAAGACCTTGGATTTAAACGACGCAGTCCCTTCTGGCTGTGGTGTGAGTGTAGCCGGCAGCTTGGCATGGGATGACGCCCATGAGGGCGGCCAGGACAGGCCAGAGGCCACCATTCCACTGCAGCCCTCATTCCATCCTGGCGAGCTGGTTCAGGGATCCTGGGTCAGCCATCCAGCTGCAGCAGGTTTTCCTGTGCCTTTGGGGTGAATTTTTATTCAGCTGAGTACTCTGCACCTCACAAAGTCTTTCTCATCCTTGAACAAAATAGCATTTGCCCTCAGATTTTTCTTCCCAAGCTTTCTGCCATTTTTTCTGATTTTTTTTGCATGTTCCCTGTTCACCATCCTGCTGCAGTGATGCGTGGCCACTCCCCTACAACACTGGAAGTGCTGCTTTTTCCAAGGCATCTTCCAGCCCACTAATGCTTCCTCCAGGCTCAGGCTCTCTCTGCATCATCCTCTTGACAGGTAGCGTGCTGGCTGCAGCGTGGGGAGGCATAAGGGATCTTTGGGGCTTTCCATCACTGCCAGCCTTGTTGGCACTGGGGATGCAGCCTGGCACTGAGACAGCTTCTGGGATTGGTGCTCCCCACCATGGTGAGGTCTCAGAGAGGTCCCCCAGCTCCAGCGCCCACCCCAGCAGCCCCAGGCCGGTGGAGGGGGGTGCCTCTCTAACAGCCCAGAGAAGTTTGGTTCTTTGTGTTTCTTTGTGATTGACACCCTGGTAATTGTGCACCTTATGAAGATACGTGATGTAATCATACCCTTCTAAAAATGCCTTGGATTAAAAGCTTTTCCTGGGTCTTTAGGTGATGGGCCTGCAATTACAGAAAATGAACTGCATTTTAGCTTTCCATTGAAATTAATAACAGTGGTTCTCCAGTTGACTCTGTGAGTAGTTAATGGAACAAACTGGATGCTTCACTACCATATGGGTTTTAAAGCTATTTGAGAGAAATTCTGTGTTTCAAATAGGAAAATAATTCACACGATGCAAAACCATTTTGTTCACATCTTTGTGAAATAATGGCTGTGTGTAGCTTTGAGATGTAACTGTTTATCAATAATGGTTTCAATGTGCTCTTCCATCCCTTGTTGTGCTTGGGGGGAATGACCTGCAAAGAACTTGAGAAAACAAAAAACAAGCCAAGGAATTAACGATGCAGAAAAGAGCTCCAGCCTGGCCTGAGCTGCATGAATGGGTTTTACCATAAACCTTGAGAAGTAGATCTGTATGAGTTCATGCAGGGCAAAAGAGCAAATATTCTGAGACTTGTTGAATTTGTTACCCCATTTCCAACTCAGCTCGGTCGAATTCAGGCTGTGATAATTGGCAAATTTTGGCACATGGCTGGTGGGCTACAACTGATCTTGGAGAGAGCAGCCAGCTCCTCTCCTACATCCCAGTTAACCTGCCCCATAGGCAAGGATGACATAGCCCACATCTTCTGCTGCATCAGCCTCCTTGCATAGCTCCTCACGCACCAAGCAGCGGTGCGTCTAGGGCATCACTCTCCAGGTGAGTGGAAAAGGGAGTGTCCCTCTTGCCCTGATGCCTTTTGCATGTGAACCGGGCTGAGGATGGACCAGGATCCAACTCTGCACCTCCCATGGTGAAACCAGTCCCACGGCTCCTCTACACTGGGGATGCTGGAGGTCCAGAGCAGGTTCAGACCATTTCAGAAGCTTCTCCTGACACTGGCTGTTGCAGGGATGGATGCCAAAGGGGCAACCATCATTAGCTCATGCTGCAGCTGCTGCTTCCTAGCACTGACCATGGTGTTTTTGGAAACCCATGACCCTGTCCCTTACTCCTCTGAACAGTGTCTGCAACAGCTGGTGCCAGGAGTAGCTTCTCAGTTACAGGAGACAACCAGTGACTGAGAAGTCTGAGCAGCTACTCTCAGCTGCTGTGAGAGTGGACTTGCTGATGGGCCAAAGGTGTCGAAATGTTTCTTGGGTGAACTGTAGCACTTAGGAGCGGGCAGGGCTAGCTGGTGGCATGTGGGTGGTAGTGGTGGAGAGAGAAGGTGGCACCTTGCAGTACATCTGCTCCACAGGAAAGACTGTCTGAATCTGCTCCGGACCTCCAGAATCCCCAGCATAGAGGAGCAGTGAGACTGGTTTCACCATGGGAGGTGCAGAGTTAGATCCTGGTCCATTGCCACAGCACTTTCCACACTAGCTGGCTGCAACAACATCTTTTACTATCTCACACTGACACACTCTTCTCCTCACCTCTCCTCCTCACTCAGGACATGCTCTCGTCTCCTCTTGCTCCTTCCTCTCTCGTCTCCTCTTGCTCCTTCCTCTCCTTCTTCCTCAGCTGCTCTCTCTTCACTGGCTCTCAACCACTTAACTTAACCAGCCACAGCTGCACCTTATCTACATTGACCAACCTCTGCCCCTGAAGCCAGCCCACAGCTGTATATTATCAATGCTGATTAACCCAGCTTCATTCCACTACAGTCCACATTTTCACCTCCCACCCACCTTTGCACCATGACCTTCAAGCAGAGTGGGTACTGAGTGCCACCAGCAGCTCCCCGAGGCCAGCGCCGGGGCTGGCTCCCCAGTCCTGGTTCATTCAGCCAGGCAGAGCCCCCCCCCTCAGGACATCCCCCCAGCGTGCGTGGCTGGTCCTCACTCCTCACCCCCACACCTGGTGTCCTGCTGGGGGCCCTTCGGTGTCAGTACTGTGGGTTTCACTGCCTTTCCCCTGGATGCTAGTGTCATCTGGGCGAATTTTATATATAAAATAGTTGTGCTTTCAGGGCGTACCTCTCAGCTGTCCAGAATAACCTGAACTGCAATCTAAAGAAACTGCATATCACAAGGAGGTTCTTGAATGGAACGCTTTCCCCACCCCCACCCCCCACCCCCCACCCCAAAAAAAAAACCACCACCATCTGCCAGAAATCTAGTGAGACATCAATCATAAAAAATTATTTTTCATCAGCTGAGCCTCCTGGGACACACACTCACAGGGAAGTATTCCTTCAGTCAGTGGCCATGTGTGTGAACCTGTACTGCGGTGGCCTCCTTGGGTACCCTCTGGGGGGTTGGGTGGCACCAGTTTCCACCAACATGCTCTGAAACACCAGGTCTGAGCCCAGAGCCACTTGCCACAGCGGTGCTTGCACAAGGGCATGTTTTGATAGCATCCTGCTTCCCAGCCAGATTGGATGTGGCTGGGAATGAGGGTGTGTAATCCATCAAAACCTCAGGACAGGGAAACTGTAGGTAATTTTCCAGCATATTTTATAGATTTTTTTTTACAACCTATAGATTATGTATTACCCATATAACTAACTGTAACTACCTATATGTTATAGGTAACAAATTATAGATAATTTTCTAAGTCTGTAGCCTTTCGGGTGGTCCAGCCTGGGCAAGACTGAATTTCACTTGTTTGTTCTTCCAGACTTGCAGCTCCTTGAGGCACAGCTCTGCTTCCTCACACAGCTGTCAGGCAGCCTTAGCTAGGTTAACCCCCCCCTGCTCATTTTTCCTTTGCTTCCTTCTCTCTTAATTCACCCTCCCCACACTATTTATATAGCCTACCTTCCCCAAAGATCTGGGAAGGACTGACTCCGCCACCCTGGACCTGAACTGCTGCTGCAAGCTACAGCCAGGACAGATGGTTCAACCCCAGGGCAGGCTTCGAAGGCGTCCTGCAGCTGTGCTTCTGCCTACACTTACTTCATTTTATTTTTGTGTCTCATTGGTTTTGTTGGCAAGGAAGGTAGGGGGAGAGATTTTTTATCAGGAGTGGAGCCGGTCGAGAAGCACTGCAGAAACATCTTTTGGCAGATGGCTGCTGCTGCACCCCCATCTTCCACGTGGTGGAGGAGAACTGGCCCCACTCTAATGAATTTGTCTGCTTTTAGAAAATCCATCATTTATTGCTATAATTAGTTCATCCTATTAGCAAATAGGTCAGCTACGTCCAGGTCTGTGTGTGTTACGGCCTCACGGGCTACATGACTGCGCTGCACATGGATGACCAACACGAGGTCTCTGCAACGGCTGGGCTTTGCCTTCGTTCGTGCCCTGTTGGCACGAGAAGCCCCAGCGCCTCAGCTATTGCTGCTGACCATGGCTGGAGCATTCAAGTACCTGTGACCTGAAACACAATTAAACCAAAAACTTGCTCTCTAAACAAACTCACTCCTCTGTGCAGAGCCCCAAAGCAAATCAACCTTTATACACACGTCTTAGAGCCCCAGAAGGGGTTTCAGTGGCAACACTGCCAGCCCCCTGCCCAGAGCCACTGTGAGGGCCAGCCCCGCCATCATGCCACCACCAGCTGCCACCAGCAGGCAGGGCCCAGGCCCCGGCCACAGCTTCCTCTCAGGCACCCCAGGTAAAGGCAATCGGAGTAAGATGTGAGGCTCACGGCTCATTCTTCGGTTGTTATTTGACAAATGAACAGCCAGATGGACATCTTCCTTGGTTTAGGGTAAACATTCCATCAATCAGCTGGATCCTTTGGATGCTGCTTTCTCATCCTCTCCCATCCACAGCCAAGAACAAGGAGCTGCTCACCTGGGCTTGAGAGTTCTTTTTACCAGTCATAGGGGCTGTGATGCCGAAACAAAAAGCTATCAACTTTATCACAAGGGTGGAAGGCTGAGCACAGAGGTGCATCTTCGCGATGCAAATTTCCCCTTTGCTTAGCAGGATTTTTCATTGTCAAACAGATAAAAGCCAACCAGGAAGCAAGGAGCAAAGCTGGCATGTTGTGACAGATACTTGCAAACAGCAAATAAAATGTGCCATTTCCAGCTTCAGCCAGGTGTGTCTGACTGTCACTTGGTGAGTCTTTGGAAGCTTTGAATATCAGATATTTTAATTATAAATGCTCAGTCAAGTCAATGTATTTCTCAGCACAGGAGCAGCAACAGACAAAAAGATTTTCTTAGAATTCAGTGTGCACAGCGGCATCCCCAGAATTTAAAAATAAGGCCGGCACACTTTTTTCAAAAAAATATTTAAATCTCATATACACAAAACAGAAACAGCAAAATAGACCTTTGGGTAGACTGCATGTAGCCTTCAGCCCACACTTGGAGAGGAACATAAGCCTTGGAAGTCTGGAAAGACTCAGCAATGTGTAATTACACTACACTTTCATATCTTGAAGTAAAACATGGCTGTAGTTTTGGAATCTTTGAGCTACCCAGGACCTTCATGGTGGAGGAGAATTCCACCAGGTATCTCTCCCACCGACGGTCTGGATGTGAGGCATGAAGACAGAGGTGCTCTGGCCAGGCACATATACCTGTCATGTTGATAGCAAATGTTTATACCAGGGAGCCTGGAATCCCTTTCTCCTTAATGGAGAGAAGTTGGCGCTTTTAGGTGCTGTTTGTCTCATCCTAACGTAGTTGTCTAAAATAAATCAGGTGATTCACACTGTGGGCATAGCCTTTCCCCCCCCATCTTGAAAGGGAGGTGCTGACTCTCACACAGTAGTGTCTAAGGGTAGGTGAGATGAATCCTACTGTAGAGAGGAGGAGGAGGAATATTTCCAAAATAAGTCAGATGTAAAGCTCCTGAGAGAGGCTGGTTTTAAGAGCAGTCAGGAAAGTTTAAGCCACAAAGATTTCAGCTCCCCTCATGGGACGCGGGAGGCGTCAGACAATGTTAAGCACACATGGTAAAACATAAAAATGGGGCACCCAAAGGAGTCCCAAGGGGTGGGATCCTCAGAGAGGAGGGGGAGCTCCTGGGGGAGCCATTGCCTCAAGCCACCTCCTGGAAGGTGCTCCTGGGTTGGAAATGATGCATCTCAGGCAAAACCCAGCTTAAAGCTTGTGGTCTTGTGGCTGTCAGGGAAATGTGACCTCTTTAGGGGTAACATTGCGTGAATCAGGAACAAGCCACCCCACACAGGTGCCTTCACCCTTGCTGGCTGCTGCTGTCGGCTGCAGGGAGCTGGGCAGCAATGCCATTTGGTGTTAGGGCACCCACCTTCGGGGTCCCCAGTTTCATGGAGGGAAAATGCCCATCCAGCTCACTGGCAGCTGTAGGGAAGGCCCATCTCAGCCAGCTTCACCCAGTCAGAGGCCAAGTATCTCCTCTAATCATGCCTCCATGAGCAGCAGGGAGGCCAGGAAGGTGATCCCTCCACGTAGATGTTTGCCAGAGCAATGGCTGGGCAAGCCCTGAGGTTTTTGTGCCACCTGACCAACGAGAGGGTTAGCTGAGGGACCCCCTGCGTGGTTAAACCTGGGAGAGGGCATCCCATCATTACACTGTCCCAGCCAAGTGGCAGTGCTGGGACATGGGCTTAGAGGGTGGATGTTCAAATCAAGCATAAGCTGGAGCTGATTTTAAAGAAAAGTTTAAAAAAAAGCATTGTTTTGACTGTCATGTTAATTTGTGGTCTCTCAGAGGCACGTGTTGCCTGATAACACCTAAACTGAAGAAAGACCAGCTCCCACCTTGGAGATATCCAAAAGCCATCTGGACATGGTCCTGGGCAACCAGCTTGAGGTGGCCCTGCTTGTGCAGGGGGCTGGACCAAATGACCTCCAGAGCTCCCTTCGCACCTTAATCCCTCTGTGATTCTGTCAAATCTAAAAATAATGTAAAATCAATACAAAAGTAAAGGATGTTCTCAGTGAAGTGTTTCCTGAAAGACAACTCTGAGATTTTATGAAACGGCAACTTTCAAAAATACTTCCATCACTCAGGAGTGCTTTCTATTTGAGGTTTCATCAAAACAGCGCACTTTGGTGGAAACATTCACGTTGGTCTGCCAAGATCTACATCCCACCAAGCGCCTTCCGGCAGAAAGGGAGTGCCTGCAGGGCCACCCCTCTCCCACCTGGTTGCATGGAGGGTCACCACCACCACCATTCAGCAGCAAGGTACCACCAGGGCATCCTCCCCTAGAGTAAAGCCCCCCTCCCCCCCTGGCCTGCCCCTGCTCCCCTGCCACACGATGCGGATGTGGCCATGGTGCTGGGCATCCCTCCACAGTCACCTCATGGCAGTCAGCTTCCTGTCTCACTGCTGCTCCTTGGGTTTTTATATATGCTATGTACGCTCTGGTGACATATGGACAGCAAAACCTCATCCCCTTCCTCCCCTTCTATTGCTCTGCATCTCTGCACCTGGAGGGGAAGAGGATGCCAATGTTAGTTAAATGCAAAAGTAAAAAGAAAGAAAAGAAGGCGGCAAAATAATGCTTCCCTGATGGAAAGCTCTTCTGTTTGTTCAGAGCACTACCGTATCAGCAAACCCACATAAAAGTACCATTAATTTTAATACTTCCCCAAGACTAATTAGGTTTAAATTGGGTAGAAAATATTGTGCAAATAACTAGCCATGCATAAAATCCTCAGTGAAGTTTAAACAGAAGCAGTAGAAAACAGGGAAAATAGTTTTTATTAATGCATTTACACCATCTTAGAATTTCCCTGAATTGTGTTTTACCTTGGCTATAAAAATGAAAACATTTAAATTTCTTTAAAATTACATTTGACTTAATTACGGCCAATCCCTAATACCAGCAAACAACCCATTTTGCCTACTTTGCCGCATAAATAGCCACCAGCCTCATCATTTCATAAAGAGTTGTTTTTCTACATGATGTTCTCTATGTGCAGAATGTTAATAGCTACTATAGCTGAATATGAATAGGCTTTGTAGCTCCACTTGAAATATAGAAAAATGGCCCAGGCATTAAAAAAGATAGAAGGGAAAAGGGCAGTAATGAATTTAGAGGAAAATGAACATTAATGGTACTAGCATTACCTCATGTTCCACATAACAAATTATTGGAAATCTGTCAAGCACACCAAATTATCTACTCATCTGCTGTTGTGGGGCCCTTTGGAGCCATCCAAAACCAGCAAAAGCAAGACAATTTAAGCTAATTTTACTATTTATAACAATAGAACAGACCATTAAGATAAATTAATGTCATTATCAAGTTTCTATGAAAATGACAAATACCACTATTTCAAGCAGCTTTAGAAGCTGTTGACTATAATGAAATCTGCTGTACAGGTACTAAAAAGAAACACTCCAAGTAATTATTTTCTAGTAGCTTGTTTGTTTCCTTCACATTCATTTACTTTCACTACAATTAGTTCTGTACACAATATATGGTAACTAAACAGTCAACACTACGCAGCATTAGGACTAATTGGGCAATTACGATGCAGTTTTCAGCCTTTTAGGTCCTAAAGAGAGCCAGAAGTAAACATTTTAGAGGCAACAATAGCGCACCGCATGGATTGGCAGGGTTGGAGTTTGAAGGAATACAAAGCAATGTGAGAAATAAAGCCAGGTAAAATGCTTTACACAAAACAGCCCGAAATGAGATGGTTTATTAAATGATCTAATTGCTGAGGCTCCGAGCATGAGGTCGGACAGAGCCGCCAGAAGCCAGCCGGGGTTAGGGTTTTGGAGCAGGCGGGCTCCCCAGTCAGCTGTGGTGCTCAGGGCAAGAGCAATGCCAGGTCAGTGCTGGCAGCCTCCAGCCTCAGACCAGTACAGCCATCTAACCAACAGCCAGCACGACACCTGGCAGGGGTGAGAAAATACGTGTCGGGAAGACTTACGCACAATCTTCCCAAACTTTACAACCTTGGCGTTGTAACTCCAGGTGTTTTTCACATGCCCTGTCCTATCCCTTCCTGACCCCCAGCACTGCTGTGTTAGACAACAAATTATGCAGGAAAAATATCTTTTTTTTTTTTACTGCCAATCTTGACTTTTTGCTTTAGAGAATAAATGAAACAGAAGCTCCTGGTCCCTCCTCCTCTCTACCACTGACGATTTACTAGACGAGGCTGGGAAGGATACACACGTACTGCAAATGCAGCAGCTTGATATGTGAATAAATTCCAGCCAAAGCATTGATGCTCAGCTGCATTAACCAAGCGTGATGGAGGTAGCCATGGAAAGCTAGGTGGAGATGTCACGCTTTCCCAGGCCAGCTTGGAGGCTTTTTTTCCTGCTGCAGCTGGCTCGTGTGGAGGGCAAGAGGAGGATGAGGGAGCTTAGCATCCCTCTTTGAACTCCTTTTTGCTTTCCCCATTTCTGTAGCTGCCAAGCTTTTATCCACTCTCTGTGTGTCATTTCAAGCCAGCAACATAATGAAATAATTTGCATATTTGCACATAATTCCCATGCAACCATCTCCAACTTTAAACCCCGTGTATGGCTGGGGCATGGGGGCAAGCGTGGGATGTGGGGAGAGCACACTGGTGGGAATGCCAGGGGAGCAGCAAAGCAAAGCTCTGCCTGCATCCCTGCCCAGGGGCATGCAATTTGGGCCAGGAACCCCCTCCTTGCCTTGAAAACAGCTGGGGGCTCCCCAAATGGCCACAGTGGAAGTCCCAATCCTCACACTCAGCTCCCTGCTGCAAGGGCAACGCTCTGCAGGACAGAGGGTAGATCATGCACAGGGACAACCCCTGTCAGTGAACACCTAAGGGCCTGGGGACAGGGCTCCCTGCTCCCAGGGCCACAAGGTGGTCTCCAGCCCAGGGACAGGTGAGGAAGGTACAAAACCTGGCCACTGACACAAAGACGCTTCCTTTTTCCTCTTCCTCCTGGCCATCCCTGTCCTTCATCCAGCGATGTCACCACGGCACAGCAGCATCTTAGTCTGGGTGCTGATCAGTTCTGTGCTAATGATAATGAAAGGCAATTAGTCTCTAAAAGCATTATCACAACATTCATTGCATTTATGACATTTTATTAGTACTATCAGTCAGGGATTTTATGAAGCAGAGGTTCTCTTTTTCCTTAATTAGACATTTATGAGAGAATATCGAATCTGACAATCCATTTAGGAATTTATTACAGAATAAAGAGACTCCAGCTGAAATTCAGCTTTGGTTTATATGCCTGGTTTTGCACTGAATTTAAGAGGAGCTGCATCCATTTGCACCAGTGCAAAACTGGCTCAAGTCCTTGCAATGGACTATGCATCCACTGATTTAGAGAAGGCTGAGCCGTCCACCCTGTTCACAGCTGCTACCAAAGGCTGAAGGTGCTCAGGCTGCATGGGGGTGCACAGGCAACAGCAAAGGTCCCGTGAGCTTTTGCATCAGGATGATTTTCAATGTTTTTTTACAGTAACCTCCTGAGTGAGTGCTTCAGTACCCAGAGCAGAGCCTGATGTGTGAAATGCTGGAGCAGCTCCTGGGGGCAATTACTCAGGCTTCCAGGACAGATGCAAAACCCAGCCAGGTGAGCGTGTTGGGCCAGCTTACACCATCCCATCTGGGCTGCAGCAGTCTTCTGACCCTGTTCTTCCCCTGCTCATGGAAGGCCAGACATCACGGTTGGACTGGGCTCCTGCCCTTGCCTATACCCATTGCTTCACCTTGCCACTGCCTAGAAGCTTGCCCAGGAGCAGCTGGAGCCCAGCAGCCAGCACACAGCAGGGCTTGGCGAGCTCAGTCACGCAGGCACAGGAGCGTGGTGGAGGCAGGAAAGGAGAGATTTATCACAGGAGCCAGTTACATCCTCACATACCAATTCTTCCCCTTCCACTCCAAACAGATGAAACCCCACAGGTATCCACACTCAGTCTCCGATAAAGGCAGCTCGAGGTCCGCTCCCGCACTGGCAGTCACAAACACTGTGCCCCCCTTGGTGCAGAACAGCAGAGCCAGCCAGAAAGCATCAGCTGCTCGCCAGGCGACCAGCCCCTTGTCTAGCATCTCAGCTGTTCTGCTACAGGCCTGGCTTCTGGCGTTTCCTGGATGGATGCTGTTTAGCCTTTACTTTATGCAATAAAAATTAACACCATCTTTGCAATAAGAGACCCAAGTAGGGAAAGGAATGTGCTTTTGAGATCCTTCACCCTGCCTCTTGCCAAACCTGCTTTTACCTGCGTATGTGTGGTAAGGAAAGAGACATAGGCACAGACAGACGGTGGAAAAGCTGCGGGTGTGCTGAGGAGGGTACGGGGAAAGAACAGAGCTTTCCCCCATTTCTTCACACTTTAGCGGGACAGCAACATTGCCGTGGCTGGCTTTGCCCTCCTGCCCCTGCCTTTGCAACTCCCAAAAAAGCCCCTGGGATTCATCTGGTGGGTCCCTCTGACATGGTCCAGCACAGAAAATCATGATCAGATCTCCTGCCAATCAAGCTGATGCTTTGCAACAGATCCCAGCCTGAATAACCCAGAAAATCATGTGGTCACTGTTTTCGGTTGTTCTGGACTTGGGTTCAAGTTTTCCCTCTACACCCCAGAAGCAAAACCTGGGTAGCGATGAAGAAATCCCCTCCTGCCACTCCCACAAGTATTTTTCCCTTCCCCCTGCTTACAGAGAGAGCGTTAAGCCCTGATCTAAGTATGCTGAGATCAGGGCAATTAGACTGTCTTAAAAGTCTGCAAGCAGCCTGGCACAAGCCACTCTGAGGAATGGGCTAGCACGGTAATTTGAGCGGCAGCAAACCAAAATCCAAAGGGATCAGTGTACAGCTTACTAAAAATGGAAGCTTGTGAGCACAGAAACAATACAGTACTAGCAAACCAAACACCATCAGACTGGTCCTATTACATAGTTATTGTCGGATGAATTCACCAAATCTCTCCATTTTAAGAAATGGATGGATTTTCAAGGGCTTCTTCACTCAAAGAGCGCAGACGGCAGGAGCCTGGTGCAGAGCTGACAACCAGCTCACTGCAGTGCTCAGCGACCCGCAGACATGATACTAATAGCTGCTTATTACATCTTTCTCCAGGCTGGATGCAGAGACACCAGCCTTTTTCCCAGGAAAGCAATTCACAGCACGGTGTGTGCCAGGTTGCACTAATGGAAGAGCTGCAGTCTCTTTAATTCTCTCTAAGCACCCCTCCTTCCCCCAGGAGAAATCCACCACCGTTCTTTTCTGAAGACGGACAGAAGTGTGTTCCCTTCCATAGCACCAACTAAAAATAACAACCAGCGAACACAGTTGCCCCCAAGATGAATGCATTACCTGCCAGTAATTTTTGTCCCTGCACTGGTGGAGCTTTTTCTTCCCAGCAATGCATCCTGCTCTCTGCACAGCCCTCTCCAGAGAAGCCTCCTGAGAAGGCTGCACGCGGAGGCTACAGTCCACATTTGCTGCCCCTGTGAGTGCGTATCTTTGGAAAGCCTTTACCTTGGAGTGTCTTTCATGCCCGATGGACGACAGCAGGTTGCCTTTCCATTCGACCCTGTGTGCACAGGCAGCAACGGGCTGTCTGAGCCTCCCCCCAGTGCCCTTGTTATCATGTAGAGCTCCTGTGCCCTTGATGGCCAAGCCATGCCCAGGATGTTTCAGCACTTCCCCCATGTTAGGTGCCACCAGGGCTTTGTTGCCCTCAGGGCTGGGGATACTTCTGAAGGATCATGCTTTTTTCACACTGTGTGTTTTTGGCCTGAGAGAGATCTGGGGGAAGACACACTCAAGCTGTGCGATTTGCAGCCAGCCTGGGACAAACCACTTTAAACTGAGAAATTACTTGGTCCAAGACACTCTTGGGGCAGTGTTGGGTGATGTGGGAATGGCACGGCTTAATTCAGCAAATTAAGGAAAGGAACTGGATGTGATTTACCTGCATGTGGGGAAACGAGCAGCTCCAGCCATGCCAGAGGGGACCCTGACCTGCCCGCTCCAGGGGTGCAGGAAGGACCTGCTGGTTCCCACCCCTGCAGAGCCCAGTGGCACGCACACAGGGGACAGTCACTTTATCAAGACAGAAGGCTCAGAGGCTGTCACGGGCTGTCAACTTCCACAGCTTGCCTGCCATGTGTGCCCTGAGCTGACGGAATGCTGGAGCACTGGCTTATTCTGACCCATGATGAGGAGAGGAAAGGTGCACACCTGTGGAAAACTGACACGGGAACCTACTAAACAGCATTCACTTTCTCTTCTGTCCCATATCCTGGAAAAGGCTTTTAGCTGGAGACCAGAAGGAAAGGTGTTAATATGAACACATCAGCGTGCCGCTGCGGTATTTGACCTGTGCATTTTAATACACAACAGCTGTGCCATCTATATGAGGGACACAACTACATGTACATGGAGAGTCTCAGATGTCAGGAGCAGCCACCGACTCTTCTGTCTGTGTGTTTGGGTCCAGTGTAGTGATGGGGACCCACCGCCATTATCACAACTCCAAATGTGCATGATAACAAAGAATTGGGCCCTCAGGCTCTGGCAATCTTGGCAACACACACTCAGGACACGTGTGTTCCTCTGAGGAGACAGGCTCTGCTTTGTGCTGCCACCTCCACCATTAGTCAGCAGACAAAGCAAGCCCTCTGCCCTCACCCCCAGCCACCTGAAACACTTTTGCGATACCTCAGTGACACTGCCATGGCACTAAGGCATATTTCTTGCTGTTGCTGGAGTTTGACAGTGTCATCTATCCCACCACTGCAAAGTCAATGCCACTGCTGAAGGTGTTACTACCTAGCTACACATGAATGCCTGCCCATGCATGGGTATTGCCCATCTTCAGCATTTGCTGCTGCTTCTAGTCTGCCACCAATTGTGCCAGCACAGTCATTCATGCAGCACAGGGTGACCAGGACCACTGCACTTACTTGGATGGGAAATAACACACCTTTTTGCAAAGGCATTTTTCAGCTGTTTGGCTCAGCAGTCACAAAACACGTGCCAGAACAGCACAGGTGGTAGCATGGTGGGTGGGAATGAAAGGGCAGGGGAAGAAGATGAGAGCAGTGGCTAACAGAGAACTGTCTCCACGTGAGGCTGTGGCTTTGTGGCGAGCAGCCATACATCTCTGCCCCCTCAGTCCCATAGCACATGCCTTTGCCCACCTGGTACCGCGTTACACCTCGGCTCTGGAGCAACCATTTTGCAGCTGCAGTATGAACAGAGTCAGGGCTCTTGGCCTCACCTCTGAAGAAACCTGCCAAATAGTTATTTTTAAACCACATCAGTTTTTCAGTCATGATTCACAGCACAGATGTAGCTCCTGCACAATTCAATGGGTGGTATGACATAGCATGGGCTGAAACAAGAGAAATGCAATTTACAGCAGCTGCTGAGGCTGCTTCGTACAGTAACAGGACCAAAGCAGGATGTGTGCATCCACAAAAGACTTCACAGCAATAACCACATCATTTTTCAATCCCCCCTTTAAGCTTAGCTAGTGCAACCTGTTGAACTGCTAATGATGTAAGACTTCTTAAAGGAGTATGGGTTTCTTTTAAGACTATGTATGATATTAATATTAAGACTAAGGTATGATAAAGACAAAGGAAGTATGCAATATACACTGTCACACTTCCCTCTTTGACAAAGACTGAAGAGATGAACATGGAACAGGAACTGTTTTGTGATGTTGTGGTCCATGATCTTTATCTCCAAAGCTAAGCTCTATGAATAAAAAATAAACAAGCACCATAAATGAAATGCTGAAAATTACCACTTTAGTTATATGAAGAACATAAGCAATACTTACATTTTTGTAAGTATTTTGAAATTTTTGACTCCGAGACTACAGATCTTTGAAGCTTGAGCAAAGCTTTGAGTTTGAGGCAAGTGGCAGGCCCCCAGGCAGGAGTAAGATGGGGGTGAACACAGCATACAGCTGTTCAAGTTTGGCTCAAGGGTTTTGCACCAAGCCCAGGGGAATTATTGTCAAGGCAAGTGCACAGAGAGCAGTGAGAGAATCAAAGAAAAGCTGACACTTTTTCCTCAGTGGGCTTATCTGCTCATGTTGCTGTGCCCTTTCAGTTGAGACATAAATCACTTTCTCCATTACCAGGTGTACCAGGGTGATGAACTGCACCCTCGAGTCCCAGTTCCACCTGGGGAGCTCACTGCACTCGCCAGACAGAGCAGTTCATACATCACCTTTGCTGCTGGCCTGAAGGACATGGGCAAGTCATGACTAAATCATAAAATGGCAGCTTGAATTAAACAGTGATTTGCCTTTTTTACAGCCCGTTAATAGGAAACTATCTCCAATTACAATAATTTGTAGTAATAAATGACAATGAATATCAGATTTATCTGGGAGAAAGATAATTTGCTACCAAAAATGAGGGGCACGAAATGATTTCATATGTAGGTGCTGCTCAAAGACATGATTTGGGTTGCACATGGGGATCATCACAGAAGGTTAGAGCAACACTACCTTTGGCCAGGACAGTTACAGGAGAACTTGACAAATGAAATATCCAGAGTCACAGCTGCTGTGGATGGAGATTTGGGACTTTGCACTGACTACTGGAAAGCACAATTTAAAACCTGCATCAGGTTTCTTAGAGCCTTCTCCAGTCAGGGTCTGAAGCTCTGCAAGGACTGAGATGCCCCGGCTGCCTGGGAGAACACCCTGGCCCCATGGAGCATCTTTTCATCCAAAGAATTGCCTCAGTTATTTAATTTCTCACTGCTTGCAACTTCCTTCCAGGTACAATGAGGTCACCAAGAGCTTTGCTTTACCCATCTTCATAAGTACTTTTTCCTCTGTGCGCAAAGAACTTTGTGCTGTAACTATTTTTTTCCCCAAAAAGCTCTCGCTCAGGTCCCTCATGCAGGCTCTTACAGAAATGGAGCTGTCATGAAAGATCCTCCTATGAGGATTAATAACTAATCTAAAGTGGTTAAAAGATGTGAAACAAAAGGTGGAAAAGATGAGGCAGTTTTTCACAATGAAGGAGATAATCACTGGGGAGCTGTGCTGGCCAACATTTTCATAAGTGATTTGAACAAGGGGTGAATAGCGAAGTGACAAAGTTTGCTGATGTTGCAGAATTGCCAGGGAGTAACAATGACAACTGGCTATGAAAAGCTGCAGATGGATTTTATGCTGTGGAGTGACTTTGAGGATAAAATGAAAGATGAAATCCAACATTGATAAATGTTAAGTAATGTGCATGGGGGAAAACAATCCTAACTATGTACACTCAGTGATGGGCTGCAAATCAGCTATTATCACCAGGGAAGAGATCTTTGAATAGCTCTCTGAAATACCAGCTCATTACTCAGTGGTGGTCAAGAAGGTAAATATGATGTCAGGAGTTATTAGGAAAAGAACAGAGAGCAAAATAGAAAACACCATTATGACACAGCACGGATGTACTCAGACCTTGAATACTGTATACCGTTCTGGTCTCCCTACATTAAAAGCATGTGCTAGAACTGACAAACAATGAGATAAGGATACTAAAGGTACGGAATGACTTTTATGGGAAGTGACTGCAAATATGAGGACACTGGTGTTTAGAAAAAGAATGAAGACAGTGATATGTTAAATTGTGAATGACATTAAGAAAGCAAAAAAAAGAACAACTATTTGCTATTTCTTTAAAGAATAGTAAGTTTTAAAAGAAACAGAGAAGTACTATTTCACTTAGATTCTGGAAATTGTCACAAGACATGAGATACATAAAGGCACAGATGAGTTGTAAAAGGGATTAGGTTTTGGCTGGGATAGAGTTAATTTTCTCTTCAGTAGCTGGTAGTGTTGCATTATGGATTTAGTATGAGCACAGCATTAATAACACACTGATGTTTTTAGTTGTTGATGGGTAATGTTTATACTAAGTCAAGGACTTTTCAGTTTCTCAGGCCTTGCCAGCGAGAAAGCTGGAGGGACACAAGAAGTTGGGAGGGGACACAGCCAGGGCAGGTGACCTGAACCAGCCAAAGGGATATTCCATACCATGGGATGTCGTGCTGAGTATATAAACTGAGGGAGTTGGCCAGGGCCCTGGGATCGCCCCTCAGGGACTGGCTGGGCATTGGTCAGCAGGTGGTGAGCAATTAATTGTATTGTGCATCACTTGGGGTTTGGTTTAGTTTTTTCCTTTTGGATTTTATTCCTCTCTCCCTCTCCTTTTAATTACAATTGTTGTTATTATTATGTTTAATTTTATTTCAATTTTTAAATTGTTCTTATCTCAACCCACGACTTTTACCTTTTTCCCCCAATGGTCTTCTCCACCCCACCATGGGAGAGAGGGAAGTGAGTGAGCGGCTGCATGGTGCTTCGTTGCTGGCTGAGGTTAAACCAATAGATACAAACAGCATATGAAAAAAAAACCAAAACCACCAAGTGCTATTACAAACAAAGATGGTAATGCAACCTCTAGCTTAAGAAAATGGAAATACATGGTTCTACAAGTATATACTTATATATCCATTCATGCTTATAAACATGTACCTGAATGCATCACAAATACAACTATTCCTAAGCCAGAAGGGTACACCAAGGAAGAATCTCTCCTTACTCTGCCTGTACATCCTTCTGTAAGTGTGCACTGTCAGGGGCCAGTCTCTCCCAAGTCTCACACATACATCCCTTCCTTTTAGGATCACCATCACAGACGTCAGCACCGCTCTCTGCCTGCAGGTCTCTGACTAGGGTCGATCCTTCACTTACAGCTGGTACCTGGGACTGGGACACTGGCAGCTGGCTTGAGCATTCAGGAAGAGAAGGTATGTTTGTAGGTGCACATCTCTGTTCAAAGAACAGTTACCTATGTATAAATAAGAAAGGCATAGTCAAAGAGTAATGCACAGTTTACATTGCTGATTACTCTGCCAGAAGGAAACTAAACTGCAAAGTCCTGAAGTCTGCTGGGATCTGACAGACAAGAACGTTGTTTTTCTGTCCTCATATTAAGATAGGCAATGTTGCATGACAAAATTAAGTTATTAAATACCACATTTGTGGAGGAGCTCGGACCATAAGCACTAGCAAACACCATAAGGGTCCAAGTTTCCTTGGAACTGCAAGGGCAGGACTGGTGCTTGCCATCAAATGTTTTAATGTATGTCACGCTTTTTAGCCTGTGCTACAAACAAAGTGAGGGTCCTCCTGCTATCTTGTCCTTTTATGATACAAAATAAAACTTGTGACTTACAGGAGGTGCAGGCTGACAGGAAAAACACCTGAGACTCTAATGACACTGCACATTCATTCCTTTCTTGTGATTCAACAGATAGGTCTGGGAAAGGTGAACATATAAAAGGACACCACACTTCCAAGTTGTTGAGAAATGAATAATGCATTGGAAAGCAAGTGTAAGCATTATTTCCCTTCTGATCAGATTCTGTGGTGGGTTGACCCTGGCTGGACACCAGGCACCCACCACAGCCGCTCTGTCACCTCCCTCCTCAGCTGGGCAGGGGAGAGAAAAGTACAGCAAAAGGCTCCTGGGCTGAGATGGGGGCAGGGAGATGGCTCAGCAGGGACCGTCATGGGCAAAACAGGTACAACCTGGGGCAAAGTAGTTTAAGGTTTTTTGCCATTCAAATCAGAAGGACACCTTCTCCCCCACCCTTCCTGTCTTCCTGGGCTTAACTTAACTCCCCATTTCTCTACCTCCTCTCCCGGAGCAGTGCAGGGAAACAAGAAATGGGGGTTACGGTCGGTTCATCACACACGGTCTCTGCTGCTCCTTCCTCCTCAC
>JAVJGJ010000014.1:22254100-22264637 GCA_035590215.1 Microhierax caerulescens | reverse complement strand
GGGCCCACGCGCGGGTGCGCACGCGGACGTGCGCGCGAGCACGCGCAGGCCCGTACGGGCCGGCGGACGGAGGTGGAGGAGCGGGAAGCGGAAGAGGAGGGGGAGGAGGAGGAAGGGGGAGAGGCGGGCCAAGTCCCACCCTCCCCGGCGGCCCAGGCTGGTCCCTCGGCCCGGCCCGGCCCGGCTCGGCTCGGTTCGGTTCGGTTCGGCCCGGCCCGGCCCGGCCCGTCCGGCAGGTAAGAGCCGACGGGCGCTGGGGGCAGGCGATGCGGGGCCGGGGCCCCGGCGGGCTCGGGGCCGTGGTGCCGCCGCCCCAGGGCCCGCCCGCAGCCGCGCACCATCCGCGCCGGGTCGCGGGCGCCGCGCAGAGGGACGCAGGGTGACACCGGCGGTCACACCGCACGCACCCCCGGGACGGGCTCCCCGACGGGCACGGCCGGCAGCGCAGGCAGGTTGCGCACCCGCGCACAGCCCTTCTCCCCGGCGCCCCGCAGAAACCCACGCGTGAAGCCAAAACGGCGTCTGTGCAGCGCGCGTTTACGCGACGCAGCGCGGGAAGATGCGCGGCAGCAGCTCCTGCGAGGTGCAAAACATAAACATCCCCCGTGGGAGCCGCAAGCACCGAGGCACCCACCCACGCGTGCAGCAAACATGCCCTGCGAGTGCGGGGACAGCGGCTTTTCCCGCACCTCCCGGTGCGCGGGAGCTGTAGCCTGCCAGTGCATTAGAGTCCCGGCAAAGTCAGCGGACCTTGCTAACGCTCGGGCCGCACACAGTGTGGGACATGGACACACTTCCATGCTATACGTTGCACAAAGTAAAGCGCTTCCGTGCAGACGGACCTTCTCCAGGTACAGGGATGCACTTGCAGACATGTTTATGCAATGCCACACGTAGATACAGGTATGCACGTATATATTTTTAGAGTGGAGTCACATTCCTTCCTAGGCAAATGAAGTCATGCTCCTGCTAAGTCCTCTTGTATGATACGTTTTTGGTTTTCTGTGTCATCTTCAGCTTTTCCTGTACTTGCTGCCTCTTAAACGTGGAATACCAAAACTGTAGATAATGCTTGACAGTTTGCTCTTTATTTCTAAAGCTTTTGCAGCTGTTAAAAGATGAGTGATTTCTAAAGTTGTGAACAAAATGCAAATACTGGTCAGGTGCACCAAAATTCCTGGGGAAGTTCCATGAACCAGGGGAGAATGGGGGAGAAAAATATAATGGAATAAATGCCTCACAGATGTTACAAGTCTTCAGATTTCAAGCACTCGTATATTTAGAGGACTGGAGCATCTCCCTGATGAGGACAAGCTGAGAGAGCTGGGCCTGTTCAGTCTGGAGAAGACTGAGAGGGGACCTTATCAATGTCTACTAATACCTTGAGGGTGAGTGTCAGGAGGATGGGGCCAGGCTCTTTTCTGTGGTGCCCAGTGACAGGACAAGGGACAATGGGCACAAACTGCAACACAGGAAGTTCCATCTGAATATGAGGAAGAACTTCTTTGCTTTGAGGGTGACAGAGCACTGGAAGAGGCTGCCCAGAGAGGCTGTGGAGTCTCCTTCTCTGGAGACATTCAAAACCCACCTGGATGTGACTCTGTGCAAGCTGCTCTAGGAGAACCTGCTTTAGCAGGGGGTTGGACTAGATGATCTCCAGAGGTCCCTTCCAACCTGACCATTGTGTTTTTGAGGCTTGTTTTGAAAGTTTATAGCCTCTCAAGTACCATGCTGGGACAGATGCCTGTAACAGTTCATCTAAATTTTAATTTGCAAGTGGGGATCTTAGGCATGTGAATCGTTTGCTTATTTTCCAGTCCATGTATTGCAGGCAAATCTTACCTGTGTCTGTTTTTCTGATTTTTTTTTCCCTGCAAGCTTTTTTCATCATTCAAGAATAATAAAAATACTATCATTAGTGTTTCTATTAGATGATTCTGGCAAAACGGTACTTAGGTGCGTGCTTTCTGAAGGTAGCATCAACTCTTAATATTTTGTTCCTCCGTCATGACTCTCTGGGTTCAAGCCCTCTTTATTGTAAAATTACTGTTGGTTGCTCATTCCACATAGTAACACCATACATCTTTTCAAAAGAGTTTTAAGGACTGGTGTTTACTGAACTGGAATCAAATCTTTCTAATATAACTAGAAGTATCAGACTGATAGGGGTAACTTGCTTTTTCTTATTCCCTGCTCCCTCAGAATGACTGCCTTTTTCATGATGAAACTTTTATGTCAAGCAACTAGAAATCAGAAGAGATATGCAGAAAGATTCTTCGGTACTCTTCTGACACAAACACCACAAAAGAAGGTATTTTCTCCGTTCTGGACTGTGGTACCTGACCCTAGAAAGTCAACTATGTTTGGACTTCCTCAACCATTTTGTACAGTTGGAAAATCTCACGTGGAAACAAAAAAGAAAACAGCATTTGGAAGTGTTGGGCGAAGAATTCCCTATCGGATTTTGCACGTCATCAACCAGGATGGAGTGAGCTTGGGAAATATGCACCGAGCAGAAGCACTCAAACTTATGGATCAACATGACCTGAAACTAGTTCTTCTTCAGGAGAATGCAGAACCTCCTGTATACAGACTAATGACTGGGCAGCAGATTCACGAAGAACAGCTTAAACATGCAAAGAAAAAAGCAAATTCCAAACCAGGTATGTTCATTGTTGACACTACAACACTGAGCGCTTTGAAAAATGCTGCATTGAAAGTGGTTCCAGCAGATGAATCCTCTTACTTGCATTTGTGTAAATCCAAAGCAATGTCACTGCAGTCCAGGCTATTAAGGATTTGCAGTGGTAAAAATAAAATTTTGGATTAGTCTGGCCTTCCAGAGAAGCCTTCTATTGCCTTCTCAGGATTTACTATTTTGGCATCTGCTGGCTTTTTTTTTTTTTTTTTTAATATATATATATATATTTATTTACTTGAATATAACTAGATGCTGGTACACTGAATTTCTGTTCTATTACGAAGGCATAAAATGACAGGCAGTTTTTACAAACTGAGCAGCAGATACACCAATAATTACATAACTTTGTCACCAGTAGGCAATGAAACGTTCTCTTCCTGGCTTGCTGCTAGGAAGACAAAGTCTGGAGCCCTTTCTTCTACCGACTAAGAGAATAACTTTTTCAATATTGAATGCTTTTTAGGGTTTTTTTCTTAAGTCAGCCCTGCTCCAGCAGTTAACAAACTGAGTTTGACAAAGAGGTTTTAGAAAAGGCGTCTGACTTCGTATCCTCTTATCCTTGCGCTAACAAAGGGATCTGTACTTCGTAGAATTCTGATTTTAGAGGACAGCACTATCACAGTAGTGAGTTTTTCTGTTCCAAGCAACTACAAAAAGATTATGCAAATGGTAACTACTTTAGAGAATCTTTAAGAAAGAAGAGACCACAAATGTTTCAAATATATTACAAGGCATTGTACTTCCAGTTCCATATTGCACTTCACCATTCAAGAAAATGGGCTCAAGATGAAGAGCTATCTAACTTCAGAGCTTTTGCATTCAGCTATACTATGCACAGAACGTAGGAATTTACACACTAAGTCTCTTAATTCCAGACACAACGCTTACCTGTTGATCATTGTTAGACCTGCACTGTGGGTGGTATGAACAAAACTGTAACTAAAATAAAAACACTATCTTCAGACCATGAAGAGACTTCCCTGTGTGCCTCAAGCATGCAACTCAGTCTCCCAATTAAGTCAGCAAGTGTGAGATACCAAGTAGCCACCTTCTAAGGTGAGTGTGGTGCGTGCTGAGACAACAAGTCAGGATGCTTTGTGTATGGGAAGGCAGCATGGGGAAGGGTGTTAAGCAGACAAAGCACCATAAGCTGTTGGAAGAAAGCAACTAACACAGGTTTGTCAGATGTTAAGCCAACAGTTTTAGTTCTGTTTTAAACAGGGGTGGTTCAGAAGGAGTTAACTATTTCTTCAACTATTGCCAAGAATGACTTAGAGACCAAGACAAAACAGATAACACAGTGGATTGAAAAGAAATACCATGTTAAAGTTACCATCCGACAAGCAAAAGATAGCAATACAGACATGGTAAGTGGACTCCTGAAAGTTGGACCAATTAATTTCATTATCTAGCTGTACTTAATATTAACTTCCCCTATTCAATACTGCCATGTTTTTTAATATATAATGTACTGCTAAAATAAGTGAAGGTCTAGGTCCCGAGAAAGTAGTGGTTGCCTCACCATAAGCTGCATCTGTTCAAACACCACCATTCTAGAAAAGTAGTGCCATGGAGACAATTCAAATATGATGCTTTCTTAGGAATGCTGTTGTAATACTGATGTTGACGGTGAAGTCTGAGCACTTCCTACTCCTTTGCAGCAACCACCTTATTAACTGGGCTGGTGAAATTTTCCTGTCTATGCCTTAAGCCAGTTCACCCACAGAAAAGTTTTAACAGTAAGGTTTTAAAAAAAAAATGTGCTGTATTTTAGTTGGATTATTTGAATAACCTAACTGTTATTCTGAAGATCCATTTGTACAACTGGGGCTAAAGTTAGTAAGACTGGAAAAGTAAACATCTATAAAAATGTTAGGGAGCTGGTGGCAACTTGCTCACCAATATAAATGCAGGGCCTTGAGACTTTTCATTGCACAGATGTCTTCTGTTACAAAGATTCCGTGTAAGAGATTTTTTTTTTCCCTTTTAATGTGTGTAGTGAATTAGGTTTCCTTCGGTCTCTCTACAAGTTGCTGGAAAAAATTGTGTTAGCACTTCAACCAAAAGGAACAAAACTTTTTATAGGAAGTTGAATTCACAGGGAAAGAGTAGCAGGAGGAACTGGCTATGGGAGAGCAGCACATTTCATGACACAGTCCAGATTTAGGTTGTCCTTAAATTTAAAAGCTTAATTATGAGCTGAAGTGTTCAGCCTGTTATATGAAGGCACTGCACCACTCAGTTCAATACTACCACATTCTGCTATAACCTTAAGGGCAGTATTGTTCTCAGAGGGAAGCCCCGTAATAATATGCCTGAATCTAGTGGAAGAGGAGGGTGGAGACGAGAGCCAGATGCAGTCCGCTTTCACAGACACCTTTAAACAGCAAAACGAGGCAAGTCAGAAATTCAGCCCAAGTCCTAGGAAATGGCTGAATCCCTCTGGTGACTTTCCTAAACCTGCTTACGAGTAAAGAACAAATGGTTAGGAAAGGACAAACTGAACTGCCCTAAGTAGGACTAGCAGCTAGCTTGTTTCAGCTAATAGCGAAACCCATGTAGTTTGAAAAATATTCCAGGCTGTTCTCTACATGTGTTTGTGCATTTAGCCCTATTTTCCTCCTTTGTTTTAGTTCACGCTTTTTGATAAGATTTTGGAGGCTGTGTCGGAGAAAGCCACCTATCTTTCCAAGCCGAAAGTTACTCGAGAAGGAGTGAGTACCTGTATTTTCAGACATATGTCTGACAAAGAGTTGAACGCATACCGGAAGATGGAAGGCCAGAAAACCAGTACAGTAAAGAAAGATGAAAATGAAGATTTGAAGTCAAAGGAGTTGCATCCGTGACTTTATGAAGAGGTGTAAACAACATTAATTTATTTTTTAAAAAAAATCACAAAACTATAAACTTAATAAAGTTATTGTTGAGCTTTGTGCTGGTCATTCCATGAAGAGTGTTGTCTCCATTAACCTTTACTGCAGAGTCAGAATTTCAACAGCTGGTGTTTCATTTTCCATGGGCTTATCCATTGTCTTGCTTTCTGTCACAACTGCATCCTTTCCTGGCTGTGTTTTAGGAGGAATGTAGCCACTCAGGCGAGAGGCTAAGCTCCTCTTAGGATAAGAACGCTTTGCCTGGCGGAAATAAATCCAGAATTAGCAACTTAACATATCTATGGAGCAAAGACTACTAATGATGGTGGTGGTGAGGAAAGAAGAAATCAATGAATAGGTCAGCACTGTGTTATTTAAAGGAGCTTCAGAAATCAAGAATCTTCCAAATTAAGTAGATCATTGGCCTTTTTGCGACTTTAAGTCACATTCTAAACCACATAATGTTTACCCTCCTCTGAAGTGGCAGGGTATAGTTGAGAAGACTTTTTCAAGAGTATTGACTTACTTTCAAGTTCAGCTTTCTCTTTTCAGGATCATGTACAACCACATGCCTGGCTAGGCTCTGCTACAGTTACAAAGGGGGGAAAAAAGAAAAAAAGTTACATTTATTGTTTCAGATTATGTGCTTTATATTCAAAGAGTTTAAAAAATATATACCTTCATTGCAAACACTCTTCCACAGTCTGGATAATCACAAGAGAATGGCTTTTTCTCCTCATGAAAAGAGAAGATATGGCTTTGAAGATTAAATACAGTTGTGTAAGTTCTCCCACATCCTTCTCTTGGGCATCGGCAGACTTCCCGCTCCACAGCATGTGTTTTTTGATGCTGCTTGAGGTAATCCTTCCGTTTAAAGGTTTTGTGACACTCACTGCAAACTATTGACTCTGAGTGGGAGACAGACAGGCAGAGTATAAGTTAACAGCTGCTTACAGGAGCTCAGAATCAAACCCTAGTAGTCCTCTAGAACAATGCTAAAATCCATATGAAATGCAAGCAACTCGGAGACTGGAAGAGATTAATGCAGTATGAATTATCCAGATCTGAAATCCTGTATTATACAATTTTCCGTTAACAGGATCACAAAGCAAAGTTGGTATATTGAGCAGCATTTTCATCAGTTAAAGGTCTAGCCAGAGTGACAACCATTTTGCTGGTAAAGCATTAGTAAACAGGTTTGTCTAGGCACAATGACAAGTTGAAGAAATGAGTTCAGCAAGGACTCCTCTTCAAATTAGCAGGTTTTCTCCTATTTGTATCAAAAGTTCTGTTTACTAAAGCATTTGGGTTTACCTGTATGACTTTCTCTATTATGTTTCAGAAGCTCTGTCCAAGTTTTTCCAGTATATGAGCAGTTTTCTTTCTTGCATGCATAGCCTGTTGAACAGGACAGATGTTTACAATCACAAAGGTTCTGACAAACACAGCCCAGTTTTACACAGGGTAACTCCACTTCTGGAGTTTGAAAATAAAAAGCAGTATTCCTCCTTGCCTGCCATACTGCGCGGTGATGAGACAAAAGGCAATGAACACAAATTAAAACATGAGAAAATCCTAACAGGTTTAACGAGGAAACCTTGTATCACTGACACAAGTTGTCCAGAGGGGCTGTGGAATCCCTAACCCTGGAAACATTCAAAACTTCATGTAGACCTCAGCAACCTGGTCTGACTCTGCCTTAAGCAGGGAGCTGGATCAGATCACTTCCAGAGGTCCTTTCCAGCCTGAATGATTTTATGAAACTCTTATCTCTCTTTGCTTCATTAAAGCTACTTCCTCACCAGCCATACCCTTTCACTCAAATAGATGCACATAACTGGTAACACTATTTCTATGTAAATATTTGTATTACATACTAAAAACAAACCAACCAAAAAAAGATCTTGATCGTACAGTGGTATTCCAGAGTCTAAAGAGACTCTACCATTCTATCAAGCAGACAGGATAGTTTTTAAGTGAATCACAGAAAGTCAACATTATTTAAATCCTAGGACTGGAAAGGTCAAACAACCATGAACAAGTCCCTGTCTTAAAAACAGAACATAATATGAATCGCAGCTTTTTGAATACTCTTCCTAGTCCCTTGGGTTTGTTTTTTTTCCTAACACTGGAAAGCAGGTTAGCTGTCAATAGTACTGGAAGAATGGATAGGACCATAGCAGGATTAGCTCAAACAGCTCTAAACCCCCGATGATTCCACTCACATACCTTTATACACAGGTACATTAATAACTTTAAAAATGCAAGTCTACATGTTTTGCAAAGGCTCCATAGGAAATCTGTGGCAGAACTGGCAACTGATCCTAACCTCTAGAGGTGTAGGCTAGTGCCTTAACCGTTAGCGCTTCCTCAGAAGACCAATTATTGACAAGGAAGCACATTAAAAGAAGTGACTGCAGGAATCCCAAACTCTGTTCAGCCTGCCACAAGTACATTGTAACTGAACACCGCGATGCCTTGCAACTGTATCCCATTTGGCTATTCAAAAACCCCGTTCTTGTTTTATCTCTCTGGATCACTAAGCCCAGAATACTTTTCATGGCTGTCATACATCCCTGCACGCTCCCTGTACCGGAGGAAGTCCTTTTTGCTTGCTAAAACATAAATGAAGCAAGAAGAAAAAAATGTATTACCTTCATGTGTCTTCTCATGCCGCTTTAGTCGACTTGGAGTAGAAAAGCACTTTCCACATCCTTCATTATTACATCTAGGTATAAACCCCACTAGTTTAATTTCTTTCACTGCATCCACATATATTTTGTTTTTAGTCAAGAACAATTAAGGTGGACAAAATAATCCAAGTTTCCCCATGCTTAGAGATCTGTTGTGCAGCCCTCTGCCCCACCTTGTAAAAGTAAATTTCATAATGTGTTTCTAATAGAGGACTCTGCTCCCCTCGAGAGTTAAAACTATAATTTCCACATATACAGCAAGTTAAACTTTAGCTAAAGAATCAAGTCCCATATCATCCCTACATAGCAGGCTCTTCAAACATAAAACAGAAGTGGAGGGGTTTAAGTGGCTTGTACAGATCTATCAGCCAGAGCAGCAGCAGCAGAGCACTGACAGTATTTTAGAGCCTGCCACCCAGCCATGCCAGTGCACTGAAGTGGAACACTCCTGTTAAGAGTGTTCCACCTATAAGAAATATGAGACTGAACTTCACTTTCATCAGACCTATACTGATGTGCCATGTAAATAACAGAGTTGCAAGGCACAGCTTCTCAGACTGCTGTCCAAGCCTCTCACCTTTTTTAAGCTACTGCTCACTTCAGTGTTAGCCAAGCCACTGCTTTTTAGTGGAAAACAGAGGTAGCTGCATTTTTCATTACCGTGCAAGCTCCTATGCCTGTATTCAGACTGTGTGAACTAAAAAATTGGGGGGTGTGTGGTGCATTTATTTTTCCTGTGAAACTGTAATAAACCTTAAGAAAAGGTCTGGAATACTCAAGTTCCAGAGCACCAAGATGGTTGCTCAAAACAGACTACTGAGCAAAGGACTAGTACAAGAAATGTACTTACAGCCATGGCTACAGATTAATTATTATTTTTTTTTTAAATGCCACATCAATCAAAAAGTTGAGAAAAGGCACCTTTTCTCATCTGCAGTGTTTAAATGGAATTGTTAAAAGTTCATTATTAAAATTATCCACCTACTTGAAGGGAGGTTCATTGGTGTGGTGACACTGATGAACTTTAAGTTGTTGATGTTTCCTGAAAGACTTGTTACAGCCTTCAAAGTCGCACTATTTAGGAAATTAAGTTATCATTAGAGGCCAAATAAAGACAGCCCAGTCCACACGTGTTTGCTGAAATCTCAGTCACAGTATTTGAACTCATACAAGTACACCACAATAACAAGTTGAAGTATTTCACTAGATATACAAAAAGGAGCTTGTTTAGCCTCCACTTTACAGTATCAAAGAGAATTACTCACCACATACTGCTTTTGCTGATTTTGGTGCTTGCGCTCAATGTGCTTCTTTAAGTTTGATTTTGTTCCAAATTTCTGATTGCATCCATCAGCTGTGCACCTGCAAATGAACTGCATTTTTTATTATCAAACACTGACTTGTTTCACTGGCAGATACATAAATCATTGCACAAGAGGAATATGTGAGGAATAACTGAAACTCACAACCCAAATATAAAAATTTGCTTTAAAGACATGAAAAAGCCAGAGGCTAAGTTACAATCAAAAGCCACATGAAAACACAGCATAAGAGATTTTCAATAAAACACATAGGAATTCCCAGCTCCTAATCCATGACATGCAGCTATTAAGGGCTTAGTAACAGGAGATAACTGTCCATCCTTCTTTTAATTCTGTATTCTAGGGGAGAGATCTGCCCATTCCTTTAAGCATCTATAATGGATCACTGCCAGACAGGAGTTTTAGGCTAAGGAGATTCCCCACGTCTCGCCCTGTGTGCAGGCTGTTACAGCACTATGCACGATACCAGAACCAGGCTTGCAGCTCCGTACCACCCTCACATCGGTTGTCACTCCCCTGCATCTCCATGAGGACAAGCGTAACCCATCGGAAGAAGTTCGGCCTTACTCGAACGGCTTTTCCCCGGTGTGCGTAAGAAGGTGTCGAGCGCGGTGGAAATCTCTGGTGAAACCTTTACCGCAGCCATCGTAATCGCAGACATATGGCCTCTGGAAGGGAGAGGGCTGCTCTAAGGCGGTGACCGCCGCCGGGGCCGAGCTGTTTCGAGGAGGCTGCCTCCCTTCAGCAGGCCGCCCCGGCGGCGGGATTGCAGGCACAACCCACCGCCCCCCACGGCGCGCCGGCCGCCGTCATGAAGCGACGCCGGGCACCCCCGTGAGGCGAGGGCCCGAGGGGCCAACACCGGCAGGGCCCCGGGCCAGCCCCAGCCCCGAGCCGCGGCGGCCGCCCCCCCTCGCCTCAGTCACGGCCCCCCCTATCCCCCACCCC
>JAVJGJ010000014.1:22222113-22238314 GCA_035590215.1 Microhierax caerulescens | reverse complement strand
TAAGGATTAGCCAAGCAGTTGCTGTGCAGCCTCTGACAGTCCCTACGGTGGGGTTTCATCCTCTATCCAGAGTGCATGGCCTTGCTAAGCTGCAGAGGAGTTGCCCCAGGACTAAGGTCTCCTCTGCCCATTCCCTGCTCCCACGTTTGGTGGAGATGGGGCAAGGGAAAGGGGTGCAGGAGGAGAGGTGCTCCTGACCAGACACTCAGTGAAGCATAGGCACCAACATGTGTACTAACTCACACCGCAGTTCTGCACATAGGATGCTGTGACGCAGTGCTGAGGCTCTCCAGGCAGCTGAGGGCCTGGGGCAGGCAGGACCCAAACCAGTGAGCCTCCAGTTCAACTAGGCAAGACATGGATTTGGGGAAAAACTTACTCCATTTGGGGAACCAGAGCCTGGAGAGGCGGCACCACATGCCCAGGGTGACCCTCCAAGCCAGTGCTGGGCAGCTGAGGGACACAACCTTTCTGAGTACTTGCCCAGCACCTTGATAGCAAGATGGTCCCTCCTCCCACCACCTATTGCTGCCAACCTCCCAGAGCTGTGTTAGTGGGGCCCCTTCCCACAGGGCTTCATGTTGGGAGGGCAAACAGCATCTTGTCATCTGAAAGGAGCCTTTACCTGGTTTTATACCCATGACTGTTTAATCAGCATCATACTACAGCGATGAGGATGGAAAAACAAAGCGCTTGCGTCAGTAGATAGGGTGTCTGCTGCTGCGTGTGCCGGTGGCTCACCAATTAATCAAATGGGGCAGGGGAGGGAGGACCCAGTGAATGGGCAGGAGAAATCTCTGATGGAAAATCTCCCTTGTTGTTGCTTGGGTTGGCAGGGCTGTGGCCAGGGGCAGAAAATGAAGAAGCAGCTGGAAATCTTGGAGCAAGGACAGTGGTGATGGCTTTATAGCTGAGAATCCATGCCCAACCAGATGGTGAGGGGATCAGCCACTTGTTGTCTTGATATTTCATCAAGTTCTTAAATACAAAATGCAAACATTTTAATGCCTCTTGGCATTAAAACTATGATTTCAGTACAGATTGGTGGTAGTTAAATGAGCTGGGGAGTGGTCATTGTTAGTGTCCTGGGGCACTTGTGCTCCCCTTGCCATCAGGGCTGGGGCTTTCTGGCAGGTGCTGCAGCGCCGGGTATAAGTGGATCCCCTGGGGAGCAGAGGGACTGGCTGCAGGAAGAGGAGAGGCTATGAAGGAAAAGCTCTTAGGGATACTTCCAGTGATGTTTGGGAAAGGCCATTGGGCTGAGGACACCATGCTGGGGAGCAGACCCTGTGAAAGGCAGAGATCCCTGCAATGAAGAGCAGCCCAGGTAGACCCAATATTTCTGAGAACGGGAGAGGAGATCTGCTTGGTGGTCAGCTAACTGAGAATGGAACCTGAAATTATTCTTTTGCTCTTCCAAGCAATGGATGTTTTGTTTCCCAGTCCAAGGAGTTGATTGACATGACCAGGACCCTCCGACCCTGTTGTTCCACTCTTCTTTCTGCTCCCTTCTCTCCCTGCAGGAACAACCCTGCACCCCAAACTGGGTGGTCTCAGGGATACACTCCCTGGCCCCCACAACCTCAAATGATATTGGTACTGACCATTTAATGATGGATAGTTTTAGTGGCTGTTGGGGGAGGGCCTGGGACCCACCCAGGGCAGAGAGCTGGGAGCTGCAAGGGGGAGGAAAAGGCAGCAAAGGGGATAAAGGGGAGGGGGCTACAGATGCCGGGGAACAGGGCAAAGGGGAGGCCTGAAAGGAGGAGAAAGAAAAGCCAGAAACAGCCGATGGAGGAGGCAGCTTTCTCAACAATGATGCCTCTGACGAGAAGGTAACAGATGAATTGACAGTAATTTGGCTACTGGAGGAAGTCAGCATTTATACCCGTGCAAGCCCTTTGCAGGCGGTAGGGGACAGCCCCGGTGTGCAGGTCCCTGGGCACGTGCTGCATTTCAATTCTAAAGGCAACAGGCACCCCGCGTCCTCACCCCGGTTGCCTCCTCTGTAGGTGCACAGTCTGGATTACTATTATTACCATTATTATTATTATTATTATTACCATTATTACTGGTTGTAGTAGTAGTACTGTTACTAATATTATTACTATTATTTCCCAATTTTCCCATGAATCTGGACCTTTGCCTTACACAGGCAAAAAAGTCATCTGTAGTTTCTCTTAAAGACAGAACCCCCCTTGATTTTTCTCTTCAGGAGGTCTGCGTAGCCCTCAGATACAATTTGTTCATCTCCTCAGTTAAGCCAATGTATTGATCCTTCCCCTAGGCTCTGACCTCTCCATGCCTTCCCTGTTTACTGAGTTATCTTTAGCATTCCTGCCTCCTTACCGCTGCTCAGGGGCAGCAAACATTTCGGATAAAATTGATCCAGCGAATACAAGGAAAGACATCATGAGGAAACCTGGGGCATGAGGCCATCCACAGTCTCTCTGCCATCACGTAAGCTGGCTGAGGGTCAGTTCAGCATTAACTGGGTTGTCATAATGAGCAACACTGAGCAGCTCAAAGCATCGCTCACTAAGTGCAAACTGGGGTGTTATTATACCAGTGCAATGAATCGGGCAAACTCTACAATTCCACCTTTCTCCTTAGGCACACTCATAGGTTTTGAGGGCCAGACAAATGATGCAGACCACCCAGCCTGACGTGCATGGTATAGCCCAGAGCCTCTTAACCTTAGTTTTACCTTCATTGTCTGAAAGTGGAACAGGAGTTTTTGCAGTGTTTGTCAAGACTTCTGTCAAGGTTGCCTCCAGTTTTGCAAGGGCTACTCAGGACAAATGACCTTTTCTTGGGGACGTGCTCTATGCTCTCCATTTTTTAACCATAGATAGGATACATAAAAGTTATACTAAATTTATACTAAATTTATTACTTGCAAGCCCAGTCCCTCTTCCTTGTTCTCTGGACCTGCAGACCATGTTCAGAGGATTATAGATCCACATGAGTCATACCAGCAACCCTTCTCTCCTCTCGGAAAAGACTTCACCTCTGGACTATGATCTCAGGCTTCTACCCAGGAGCCTGCCTTATCCTCCTGACATGAGACCTTTTCTTTGCAGTGTGTTCTAAACTCAAGCACGGGTGCGATGATGGTGCCTATCTTCCCTCTGCAATAGAAGGGAATATTTAGTCTCCAGGCACCACTGTGCTCAGCATGGTAGCATGGTGGTGCCTGATTCCTGGCATGACTCCTTTGCCTGCCCTTCCCCAAGGTGTGTGAGATCATAACTCCAGTCATGCTGTGCTCAGAGGAAGGACCCACAGTGCACCCCACTGATCTTAGGCAATGGCTTCAATCCCCTTGCAAACAGCTGAACCTGCCAGAACAGTATAAACCTGTAAATTGGCAACACTATAAACCTGTAAATTGGCAAACACTAAGTACAAAAAAACCCCCAACCTAACCTACGAAACTCATGTTTCAGCCACTCTAAGTGAGGGTAGCTTCAAGCATCATTAAGTGAGGACTCCATTTCCAGTAGCTGTGGACAACTATTTACTCTCCAGGTCTTAATCAGCACAGGCACTCAAGCAGCACGCAGCTGCCGCGGGTGGGCTGGCAGGGCTGGCCGTGCAGCTGCTGACGGGGACGAGGTCCACTGCAGTGACTCGACGGCTGTTTGCTTGCTGGATGTTCTGGACGAGATTATCCGACTGACTTGACTGTCTCTTCTGCAAAGAGTAGAATTCACCTATAGAAGTTAGATTTCTAGAGTCTTTCTTTCATCCTAGTTCTGTGTGGTTTATATATGTCTCTTTTTATGTACAGTAACAACTGTGTTTTCTATAGTGGTCTGTATCAGAGGAAACCTGTTTTCTAAGGTGTTGCCCTTGGTGGGAAAGTCTGTGAAAGACAGTTGTGACTTATCCCAAGGAAAAGTCAGAGCAGCTTAAAAAGTGGCTTGGTGGGGCCAAGTTGATTTGGTGTACCCTGCAGCAACCTCCAGCTTTTGAGTGTTTTTGGCACCCTGATAATGAAAAGCACAGGAGCACTGTTACTGGGCGGAGTGCGGAGCGGTAAGGATGATGCTCTGGCTAATATGGGGACCTATCCAGATAAGTATGAAGGTGGATATTAGTGATTGGGTATTATTTGATCAACAAATCAAAGTACACCAGCTCCAAAGCTTTGTGGTCCCTAATAAAATGATGTCCCTGAGCATACATCACTCTGAGGATTTTGCTTGTCCATAACTTCTGAGGTTGAAACAGGCTGCCACTTCTGGCCTGAGCAGTCAGTCAGCAGGACAGGGAAGAGTCAAGCAATTCTGCAATACAATTCTCTCGACTAATTTTAAAAAAATAAGGGGGATTAAAAAAAAAAAAAAGAAAACCAATGACCAACACAGACACTGGGGTGCTTGTGGGAATGGGGAATGGGACCAGTGTTGGTTTTCCTTATGTCAGGCACTTTCTCCAACTTGCAGTCTACACTTTCTCCCCAGTTCATGCTTTTCTAACACTTCTGGGATTTCTTTCTTATTTGGTGTTTCTTGTTGTATCTGTAAACACACCTCCATCAAAATAACGATTTCTCCCTTGTATTTGCAATCAGAGCTAATAAAACTCCTCTGTTTACAGAGCTTGGTTCCTGAGCAGCTTCCTAATTTATGTGTTTTCAGACTTTGCTCCTGTTTCAGCTTTCTTAAACAGAAGCCTACCTGCATCTACCACGTATTGTGAGGAGAAGGCCACTGCCACATTGGCCAGCTTCAACAAGTCTCCATGTTATTCTGCCTCACTGAGCAGACCAATGTACTCCAAATGTCCTGTTCCAGTCTGAAAGCCTGCTGGCCTTTTGGTTTGAATGGTTCTGCAAGGTCTGGGGCTGCGTGCTTCTTTGAGGCAACTGTATTTCCCCCTGTACTGGTGTAACCTGTTCGGGGATAATGATGTGTGTCTGCACGGTCCGCTCGGTGGCTAGAGAGGGTGGCCTGGTTTCAGCTGGTTTCAGCTCTCCTGGGCTCTGCTCTGGTCTCTAGAAGCCTGACCTTGCAGATGTTTGCTGATTTTACTGCTAAATTGTTTCAGTTGCTGAGTTGCAAGGAAATAGCTTTATGTTTAGAGCCCTTATAGCTAAGCCTGGTGAGAGCTAGGGCAGTTTGGCTGGGCCAAAGGAGCTGATGGGCTGACACCATGAGACACTAGGCACGCCGTGCTGGATCCCAGCACTGAGAAAGTCAGTGGGAAAGGATGGGCTACAGTGAAGATCTTTAACCTCCAGGACCAGGAGCACAATTGCCTTGCAATATGAAGGCTTCTCTCTATTGCTGCAACCCAGGAAACTTTTGGGGTTAATTCGGCAGCTGGCGGGATGCCACCCAGATTCCTGCAGCAGTAGAGCCTCTGCTTGGAGCCAGGAGGTGAGCATGCAGGAGGGATGGAGCAAGCCACAGAGCTGTTGGCTGTTTTCTGTTCAACCCAGAGACTCAGCATGCACGAAAGAGTAGAGCTCACGTAACGTACCGCTGCAATCTTCAAATGAAGTGTATCTGTATTATCCCTGTGGGTCTGACTCACTCACTGCGTTATCCCAGAACGATGCCAGTGTTACTCGTGAAAGCAATACTGACTGCAGTGAAAAGGGGCGGTGAATCAGGCAGGCCATGCTTATGTTCTTTGCATGATGCATGATGAGCTGCTTGTGGAGTTGCTACAAAAATGCTTTTTGAGAGGAAGAGAAAGAAAGGATGGATACATTTTGAGAGATGGTTCCACACTGAATCATATGGTGCTTCTCAAATTGTCCCTGGCATGTTAGTTGGTGAATGGTTTGGACTGTGATTCTCCTGCAGTCTTGCAGTAGTCAAAAATCAAGTTTAATTCATGATGTTTAGTCTATTGTGCTCTTTGAGCCAATAGTTACCACTGTTTATTAGCTGTCTGAAAGCAAATTGATTGCACGAAAGACACATACCTTTCAGACCCTGATGTGCCTTGGGCAAGTGACTTATCTCTTTTAAGATCCCTCAATGGATCAAGCATCTGACACAGCGAACAGGGAGCAAAGGCATTGCATATCAGAGGCAAAGTTCACTATGGACCCAGTTCCTTGGGCTGCCATGTGCCTTCATTTCCCAGAGAAGCTGTTTGATGCTCCATGAAAGACACTCGGACCATGTCAGGAGGTCCCATTTCTGCAGTATCTATAAGTAAGAACCTAATTTCAAATTTAAGTGTAAATCCATGGGCTGCCAGTTACTAGCTAGTAAAAATTTCAAAAACCTGAGCACGTCACTTTCAGGACTCAGATACAGGTGAGAAAACCTGGAATAAGCAAAATATGAGAAGCATAAAAAGATATTTGATGTGTTTTAAATCACAAGCAAAGGCATGATGAGGAAAAAGGAATCTTTCCTGCCTTTTCAGCTCCAGTTAACACAGGGACCTGTGCGTATCTTCATACGGTGTGCAGCTGAGACTGTAGCAGTCCTCAGTCCAGGAGAGGAGTGTTCTGTCCAGCACCTCCTGTGCAGCATGGCTATAATGCAAATATGCGTTGCCTCTGGTTGTCATCTATACCTAAACCAGGGAAAAGCCGTCACTTGTGGAACTGTTCATGGTGACTAAGGTACAGCCCTGTGGAAGCATAACTGCAGTCATTCAAGATCCTTCCCTGTGAGTTTGGGGTTTATTCCTTGACCTGAAGCTGTCTCCTGTGAAAATCCCAGGGTGCGACACCCTCTTCATGCTTTGGGGTCGGCTCCAGCTGCCGCCTATCGTGTGTCAAAACTTCCTTTCCCGTGTTGTAGAGCTGGTTTTACACGGGGGATGTCCCGACTGTCAGGACCAAAGGTGGGCTCCCAGCACACTCCAGCTTGCCCTCAAACCCAGGCATGCAAGCAGGGAGGGAAGACATGCTGCCTGTCAGTGGCCGACCCCTGCAATGTGACCTTCTCAACCCTGCTTGTAGCTGATGGCCTGGGTGACGCAGCTCTGCTTGTGCCACCAGATGAAACCCTCTCTGCCCTGCGGGGCATACAGGACCGGAGAGGGGACTTTTCCTGCAGCTCCCATGGATGGCCAGATTGCCACGTGCCTGGGAACAGGTACACAGACACTGCTAAATGCCTTGTGTGTCACCTGAGCTGGATTTTTATATGGTACAGGAGGGTGATGAGCTCAGTTCCAGCCTGTCTAATGGATGGATGTCCCTGGAGGGAAATCAGTGCCATTGATACAGGAGCACTGGTCTGTTGTTTCACTGCTTCTCAGCACCAACCAACCTGTGTTCCCCAAGGCTCGGTACTGAGGCCAGTGGAAACCTCTCACTTTCAGAAAGCTACATAGTAAATATGTAACCACACTTGTTGATTGTGACAGACCAACAGATGAGCTTATGTATTGCCCTTATGAAGTTTCTGAAACGTTCTTTGATAGACACTGTCTTAAAATGACATTACTTGTACAAAACCAAGAAAATAATCAAAAATAGTAATATTTCTGATACTTTCTGTCTTTACACTTACATAATAAAAATTAACTGGCATCTCTGTAGTCATCAAAGTGTTTTACTGGGATTAAATTATTCTGTATTAACATTCACAATCCAGAACTAAATTTCCCTGTATTAGAAAAGAAGAAATCCTTCTTTTTCAAAAATGAGTGAAAAAGATTCCCTTTCTTTCCATTATAGAGATGGAACCTATTCCTTTTTACATAGAAATTTTGTGGTACACATTTTAATTTTTTAGCAGTTATGCTTTAACTCCAATGTTGAACAGTTTCTGTATATTCTTTTGAACACTGTCTACGTCCTTCTGAACAGCAAGCTTAGAACACTGCCAGTTGCTGTTGCGAAGTATTTCTTGCATGAAGACCTCACCTTCCATTGCATTTATGCTTGTCTTTATTAATATAAAATTATCATCGATGATATTTATGTGCCATTTAGCCAGCTGCTGCTCAGACATATAATAAGGGACATGCCCTGCCCATATGCATTACACAACAAAAATTACTCAGTAAATGTAATCTCCTAAAGACTATGCAAATGGTTCACGTTCCATGTTGCACTTCCCTAGTTCTTCATTCTCCCTTTCTGGATTTGTCGGTTCGTTTTAACACCTTTCTAGGCTAATGTGGCTGTCCCCACGTTCCCCAGCTTTCTTCGCCATTGATTAATATGATGAACTGAGATGTTTCATCAAAGCAAATCCCAGCCTGATAAAAAGCAATAACATGGTAGGCAGGCTTTGTGCCTTTTTCATAGATTGCTTGATTAAGGCTGATGCAGCCTTCAATTATCATTGGCTCTATTTCCTGGCATGATGATTTGGTTATAAGGTCTCCCTGGTGCTCTGTCAACTTCACAGGCCTGTATAGTCAGAAGGCAGTGGTAATACAGACAGACAGCGACCTCTTTTAATGTCAAACTTCTTTGGAAAGGCACCAACATGTGTTGAAAATAAGACTACATCTAGTAGAATGTTATATCTATTGCACAGAGGTATATTAATGGAGATGCAGCAAGTCAGAGATTTCCAGATGAGATAACCTTTCGGTAGAGCAAGAGATGCCGCTTGACCTTTATGCAATCTCACCGTGCTGCTGCTAAAACATCCTTCGTTGACAGGTTTAGATACATGAACCAGAGTGAGTCCTTGCTAAAATGCTCTGGCCCTGAGGGGGTCCCAGGTGAGTTTGAGCTACAAGCTGCAAGCCTCTACATGCAATCGACCTGTGCCGAGAGCCATCTGGGTCACCTGCAGATGTTAGCTGTGGTGGTAGACGCTTGCCCAAAAGGGACTGGACTGAAGTTACTAACCTTTCATCAGATAGCAAAAATTATTCCTCTCTGTTGACTCCAGTTGCTTTGAACTGTGAGTGTCCGGTGAGAAACAGCTCTGGATTGCAGCTCTAGCTCCATCCAACCTACCTGGCTCAGCTACTCCATTTAAAAGGGGGAAAGTTGCTATGGTTTCTTCCTGGCATTGGATGATCAGGGTGGAAAAAAGCCTTTGTCATTCTGCCCTCAGCACTCATAATCTTGAGCTCAGCCAGACTGGTAACACAGCACCACAGCCTGTATCTGAGAGCTGCCAGCATCCACGTCTGTAACAAGCACCACAGCCTCATCTCTCAATGGATCATGGTCAGAGGAGGCCTCTGAGATAACTTTGGTCAGTTTAAACCAGTCTGGATTGATAGTCTTGGGCCTGAACGTGACTGTAGAGTTAGCTGAGGGCATGAATCACTAATGTAACAGCTTTGTGCCTGACTGCTATCAAGGAGGTGGGAATGCGTCCCCTGACTAGGATGAGCCAAGAACAACAGCTCAAGCCATTGGGGATGAAGTAAAATACCATTAGTGCACTGTCTTTTAGTGTGTGGCTGATGTATAACATTCTTTACTGATGCAATGTCTGCTTAAATGACTGCAGATAGTATCAAGCCAGCTCACAGGGTGGGGTTGCTGCAGGCGCTTTCCAGGAGGAGAACCATGCCTTGCCTTCATCCCCTCTGAAGTTTAAAGGCAGCTACAGCCAGCCCTCTCAAGCTAAAAGGCGGCGGGGATCTCCTGTGACAGGAAATTCAGAGCAAGGAAAATAACATGTTCTGGGAAGATTCGCTGGGTACTGACTGTATGGGATGGTGGACCTCCCACATCTGCCTGAAAGCTGGACCTGCCCTTGAATATGTCCCCGAGCACACAACTGCCAGGGCATCTGCTTTTGCTCTCTGAGACCCTGGGGCCAGCTGAATTAGTTGCAACAGGCATGAAACCATGGATGCTGTAATAAACTGCATTCTTATTTTAGGCAACAACTTGACTTTGATGAAGACTAAGTTTTTAAATAATTTTCAAAGAACCATTGCAAGCCGGCCTGAGGATCTGGCAGCTCTAGCTGGGGTCAGAAGACCACAGCTGTGTATGCTGGTAGGTGTACCTGCCCCTGAGAGCAGAAGAAACAGAAAGTGTGGACCTCCTCAGGACTAGGGAGATGAGAGCCAGATGCCCAGCTGTGGACAGCTGGGGTAGGTTGGCCACAGCCAGCAGCTTCACTCGATCTCAATACATGATGGTGTGTCTCCTCAGCACTGTCAAAACAGGGTCTTTCAAGAGCAGCATGCTGTGGTGGGGGCTCCAGTTGGACCCTGTATTGCGCTGCTCAGGCAGGCAGTTGCAGCACACACACCTCAGGCACCTGGACCCCTCAGATGCCAGAGCAGCACTTCAGTGAAGCTGTGCAATGGCACTGCGTGTGTCTTGTCCGTCAGTGTCTCATCCCCTCTCGCTCTGGTGGTTTCATTCACATCACTCAATCATCAGACACAATTGTTTGTGAGGAACGAGAGTTTCCAGGTTGAGGCATGGACTGGGGACATAACAGATGAAAGTGCGGTTGCTGGCTCTACTGCAGATTCTCTCTGGCACTTTGGACAGGTCCTTTATAGCTGCATTGCCGATTACTGTCATGTGTGTGTGGTGGGAGAACAGTGGTTGAGCAGGACCACCTACTCTGCAGCTACAAAACTCCTTACAATCAGTGTAGGGACAAAGATGTAATGGCACCTGCTTTGTAAAAGCAGTCTGAAGAAACCTTAATTTCTTGCCCTAGATGGTGATCAATGCTCTCATTAACTCCTCTCAGAGCCACCTCTTCCCTAGGCTTTGTAAGAAAGAGGTTCCAACAGATGCTCTGAATTCCAGTTTAATGGGATGCTCACAGCAGATGACATGAAGGCCCACTTGGTATTCCAGATTAGTACACCTCAAAACTGAAATATGCTGTGGCAGAATTGAGAGGTGGATTGAGAAATAGAGGAAGCCAGTGGTTGGACGCTTTACGTGAAAACAAACTCAAAGTGGTTCTTCCCACAGGTGTCCAGAACAGCACTTGACCTTGGGGTTGAAGGGAGAAGGTGGCCTTCTCTGGGCGCCCCAGCCAAATGGTGAAAGATGGAGATGAAAAGCCCCTGGTGGTTGTAATTTCCCTCTCCACTTTTCCTGTATCTTCCTCCCCTCACATATATCCATGAAAATCTCTTCCCTTCAGGAGCTGCATAAAGAAGACAATGCTTGTCTGGACCCAGAACACCCTTTAGTGACTCATGGCTTCTCTTGCCATCAGATCCAAGTGATCAATACATTCCTCAGAGGCTGAATGTCAGGCTGAAGTCTGGCAGACATGAATGAGACTGGAATGCCAATTTTGGAACCAGGAGCACAGCCTCCTGCATGCACAACAAGAAGGGTGGGAGCAATGAGGACCCCAGCACACACCAACATGCCAGCATTTCCATATTTCCCATGGCCACACTGACACCACCACAAGAAGGATCCATGCTCATGGTGGTTTCTCCTGGACACCAGAGCTCTGGCTCCCTCAGAGCCTGGGCTTCATCTTACAGCTCTGCAATAGACATTCACAAGCCCTGAAAGCCACCAGGTCCCCAGCATGTCATGGGTAGCCCTGGCTCAGCAGAGCCCAGGAGTCCAGGCTACTTCACTGCCTGCAAGACACGCTGGCAGCTTCTCACACCCACACCTGGTGGACGTGTGTCCACGCATCATTGAAGTGAGTGTATTTTGCAGAATGTTCTGATTCCGGCAGATTGATGTTCAAGCCTGGAAACCTCTGTCACTGCAGGGCTCACAGCCAGCCCTTGCTCTGCCCTTGGCCCTGCTCACTGGGGATCAGGACAGCCCCCTCTGCCTCCACCATCACGGCAGGCACCACTGCTTTGGTGCTTTCCACAGAGTGTGATTCCACCTGAGTCCCAGCAAATGCTGTCACACATGTGGGGAGGCATGGAGGAGGTGTTTTCCGTTGGGTACTGACTTGGGAGCTGGCGACCTTCGTGTTTGTGCTGGTGGGGGTACGTAGCAAGCGTCAGCACTGTGTGATGGAAGAGCTTTCACTGAAGGAGGGATTAATAATGTTTGCTTCTTTCTTTCACGCTTCTGCAGGACTCTGTCAACCCTGGTGTCATGATTGATGGCATGAGCAAAGGCTTGTTGGCACCGTCTCGAAGGCAGGTGCCTGTTAATGAAACAAGAAGACAAGGATGAAGGTGTCTTGCAGGGCCCACAACTGCCCTATCAGTGCTGGAAAGTCGAAGTGAGTGGTTGTTCAGGGGGGTGTATTTGCTGACAAAGGTCTGTGCAAACAAGGACCTTGCGAGAACGTACAGGGAACAGCTGCTCTGTATCTGGGAAAGGTAAATGCAGTTTGCAGAGCAAACTCACTGTAATTTAGGCAAATACTGTTACAAGCAGTGTAGCTGAAAAGAAAACAAGTTTACTGGGATGTTAACATGACTCCTATCAAGTGCAGGGAAGTGGAGAAAATGCCCCTGTCTGTGTGGCCGCCACCTGAAGCAAATCATTGCTGGCAAGAAAACCCTTTAGTGGGAAGCATCTTCCCTTGATCCAACATCCTCAGTACCTGCGGTGGAAAGGTGTTTAGTATGTGTCAGGATTTAGCCTCTGCAGGGTCCCTCCAAGCAACAGCTCAAAACAGCTGTTTTTATTTGCAAAAAAAAAGGTGTTTTGGACTTTGGGTGCTGTTTTGAGTTGCCACCCAGGGCTGGGCTGCAGAGGTTGGGGTGCAGGGTAGGGGTTGCGGGTGGTGCTGAGCACTTGCAGGGAGTTGACTCCTTTCAGGAGGCTGACACCAAGCGTCCCCACGCTGAGCAACCCATATCACAGGCCAGCCAAAATTTCATCCCACATTTCTCCCCAGGACCACTGCCACCACCTTCAGTGCCCCAGAAGGTGAAGCTGGAGATGCCTTCAGGAGAGCAGGAAGAGCTGCAAAATTTGGGGACAGAGCCCCACCTCGTGGAAGCTTGCCCGAGGCCTTTGTGGGGTGGCTTGTGAACCCCAGCACGACCTTGTGCCCCACACCATAGCTGCGGCCGCAGTGGTCCAACTGGTCTAATGAAAGCTTTTATCTCAGCACCAGTGACAGCAGAGTGTCATCCCTGGGGCCACACCGCACAGGCATGGGGTGGTGCCTGGCTCTTTGCCCACAGCTCAAGATAACCTGTACAGCACGTGTGAATGGTAGTAATAGTTGTGGTATTAATAATAATGTTATTAATAAATACTACTAGTATTAATAAATGTTACTATTGAAAAGAAAAAAAAAAGATTTTATTTGTTACAGCTCGTTTCTGTTTCACAGACAGTCAGAGAGCTGGTTGAAGGCCAGGACAAGCATCTTTTTTTGAGGCAAAGAGCAATTCGATGACATTCGATGCGGTCAGACTGGGTGGCAATAGGAAGGCATCAGACAGAGCAGACCTGGGGACCAAGGGCTTACCCACAGCTGGGACAGCCATACGGGAGCCCTGGTGGGGGGCAGGTGCTCAGCAAGCAAAAAGGAGAGGCTGCAAGTCAGCAGCTCTTCAGACCTAGGTATTTGTGGGGTTTCTGTGTGTAGAAATGGCCCTCTCCTCTTTTTCCCACCTGTACCCAGGGGAGATGGTTTCATTTTCTTCATACATATGTATTTTCTTCATACATAAAGCAGGATGGTAACAACAGACCATTCTCCTCTTTCTGGAATCCCCCAGGGGAAGGTCCTGTGGCACTGAACTGAGTTGGGCAATGCCAGAGCAGAAGAGCAAGCTGCTTTGAAATCATTATCCAGTGGCACCCACAGAAAGCACCACTGGCCAGGAGCTCCTGCACACGTGCGAGGGGATGCAGGACTGAATTTGTTCCATCAGATTCATTTGATTTCTGTTGACAGTTTCTTGTTCCTGTCAGGAAAACAAAGTGGACTTGCCCCCCTCCTAAGCTTCTGATTTGGGAAATGAAGTCTAGGTCTACAAGTCAGAAAAGCAATACATGTTTTTTTCCAAACCCTCTTACTATGTCTAGAAAAAATTATATTTAGCAGCCTGTTGCAGGCAATGTGTAACTGTGGCTGCTACTCTCAATGTGTGTGATCAGGGATCCTGGAGGGATTATTTAGCTGGAATCAATGTGGTAGAAAATTTCCTTTCCATTTTGTTGACATGCAAAAAACCCTAAAATGGTCAATGATATTCTTTGGTCCATGTGATATAATCAATCCTGTTCACATCTCACACTGCTTGGCTGATTTGCTTTCTTAAATTCAGATTTTCCTGTCCTATGTTCCAATGCCTAAATTCCTGCAAACCACAGAGGTGGCTCAAAAAGTGTGTGATTTTGCACACCAGAGCACAGAGCTCCACAGAGACTGACGGGAGCTCTCACTCTCCAGGCTTCTGCTCAACACACAAAACCCAAAGCGACAGCCAAAGGCACTGCTATATCCAACTGACGTTATTTCCATTTCTTTAGGCTGGAAGTTCCCAAGGTTTTGCTCAGGAATCACTATCAGCTGGTAAAATGTGAGGGTTGGTTAGCCAGCCGAGCTCCCCACCAGTGCCAGACACTGGTGCGATGCAGGAGGTGCTCAGCCAAAGCAGTTGTCTTCTGCCAGACTGGAGCAGCTGCAAAACCCTGGGCCAAGCCCTAATGACCCTGTGATAAGCGGAGCAATTTGACTGTTGCCAAATCTCTTGCAATAAAAAAAGCAGGGGCTGAGCAGCATGTTTATGTCTGGGATTAATGAGACTCTTGGGAACAGGTTTTGGGGTGTATTGCGGGGCTTTATTCTTAAACGTTTTATGGAAAGCCTGAACAAACACTATTAGCCAACTCAGCGCTTATTAATTATTAATCTGGATAGCACCGAGCTGCTTTCAATTGATTTTTAGAGGGGAAAAAACAAGCTGGAAGTTTCATTTCCGTGAGACATATGTAAAGAGGAGCAACAGGGGCTAGCAGCCTCAGCTGTCACACTGAGGAGCATGAGTCCTGCAGGGCACAGGGCTGCAGGGGGTGACGCTGCTGGGGACATCCCTAGCCCCATCCCTGCTACCCCCATTGGCAGCAGGGACAGAAACCATAATGAAGGTCCCCTGGGAGTTGGTGCAATGCTCAGGGCCGGTCCCCCTGTGCCTGGCGGAGCTGACAGCAACACCTCCTCCCTTGTGGGCTCACCCTTGGCAGGTGCAGGCAGCGGAGGCAGAAGTTTGGGCACTCTCCCCATGTCCACGTGCGTCACGGGAGCTGACACCACTCGATGCCCACCACAGCTCGTCCGGGTGCGTGGTCAGAGGATGCACAGGGGCTGCCAGGGCCAGTGTGCACCACGCGTGCCAGTGTGCATGGCCACCACGGCTGGCCGCCCTCTGAACCTCCACCATCCGTGGGCTGCTTTTGAAGTAAACCTTCCTCTCCAGCCTCCCGCCTGGCCTTGGCTCCTGCTTGCAGCAGGGAGATGGCTTTTATGGGTGGCATGGCCTAAGGCTTGTGTCCCTGCTGCCTGGTGCATGGGTGACATCTACCGACTGTGCCTTCAGTTTCATTTTATGCTTTTATGACTCTCAGCAGAACTGTATAAGAAAGATACCTGAGATTGTCTGCTCTTACAACTGCTAGTTTAACTACCCCAGTAAAAGCCAGTAATTATAACCGCCTGAAGGCCCCACGTCAGGGCCTTTCTCTAGGTTTTGACAAAAAGCCAAGACTTGGCTTTCAAATGCAGCCATGCAAAGCTGTAGGAAATCTTTAAACATGAATGGAGGTTGTTCCCCTGTAATCTATTCCCCTGAGATTTATTCTCCTGTAATTAAGATTAGATCTTGGATCTGTTTCTTTCACTGAAAATTCACAAACCATCCAGACCAAAACTATACACGAGAAGTAAAACCAGTGAAGTTTTCTTTACAGAAAAATGCTGCCACTGGTCCTAGGTTTTATTTTAAAATGGCAAGCCAATGGTCATTTCTGTAATTTTTTTTTACCTTTTGAAGAGTAGAAAGTAACATTACCAAAAATCAACTGCCTAACTGCTTCCAAAACCCATAATAATTATTAATCCAACAAATATTTGCAAAAAGGAAATACCTGCTCCTTTTTAAAAAAGTAGTTCCGAGCTGGTGCCAGCTGGTGTGATGCAATATTATAGTTAAGCTTCAGGTAATAACAGTTGGATCTATCCTCAACAAACTGCTCTAGCTGGATGCAGCTGAATACAAGTGCCTGGCCAGAAGGCTGTAACTGCAGCAGTATTGCTTTGCGTCTTGGTTCTTGCATGAGACTGGAGCTTGCTTTGGTTACTTGCAAATTATTCTACAGTACTTAAAGACTTGAATTCAAAGGCAAATAGGAAGTAAACAGCACTTGTTC
>JAVJGJ010000014.1:22202411-22222013 GCA_035590215.1 Microhierax caerulescens | reverse complement strand
CCTCTTGCCATTTGAAATATGCATTCTGCTTAACTTCAAATATTGTGATTTTTAATCCTTTTATTATTTTGGCACCTGGCATGTAATTTGTGAGTGTTTAGGCAAGGTGAGGCTGCTGTAGCAACTGTACAAGCAATACTTTGGCATTTACATGGTATAATAGCACTTGCAGCCACTGCAATATCTGCAATGCCATAAATGTTAACCCAGCTCATCCTCTTTTCCTGTGTTGTTATCTCATCACACCTAAAGCACAAGACTGGGACAGGAGAGGTCTTACTGGAGGATCAGCAAGAATAAATGCCCAGTTGTGATGTGGGCTGGCAAGTGAGCTGGAGAAGGGAGAGCTATTTGCTATCTGCCTTGAGCACTGAGAAGATTCTTTCCAAGACCAGTCCTTGAAGAATGCTGCAGGTTATCTGCTGTTGCCCCGAACACTTACATATGTGGCGTGCTGGATCCCATTTTCTATAACCTGCCTGATAATTTCTCCTAGGACATCCAATGAGATGCTTTTCAGATACCCACAGAGACTAAATACTGCTTTTCCCTCATGAAAAAAGGTGGCAAGTTTTTCTGGTGTGACCTATCTTTTGTATAACCATGCTCTTTTTTATTCCTCTTTCATGTCCACTTCCTTGGCTTTCATGATTCAGCCCCTCATGGATACGCAGACTAACAGGCCCATAGCTTCCCCAGTCTCCTGTACTCCTTCCGAGTAACCTCAGCTCAGTCCTCCTTGATTATATATCTTCTGTGGATTTATAGGTCTCAACTGCTGCCGCTAAGCCAAGTTAAATTGCTTTTATTACTTCATTTATATTTTTTTTCTAATCTAAATCTCTCCAGATTACCTCCATCTGATCACCAAGAAAGCTTCCCTACTCTCCAAAGTGGGGTGCTAGCTCATCCCTTAGTCAGCTCCCCCTAGTTAGCAGTCAGTGCTAGAGACTGGGACATGATAAGCATGCACTGTGTATTTTACATGTGAGACAAATGAGTAATGTTATGCTTCATCTCGTGAATTATAAAATAAACTTCTGGAGATACAAGAATGTAAGTCATGCAGAAAATTATCTGTTCAGATTGTCAACCATGTGGAAGAAGAGCATTCAGCAGCTTTAATGTCTGATCTCAAATGCTAGACTGCCTGAAATTTAATGAAGCTTATTTTGTGGTGCCCATAAGGAAAGCTCCTGCATTTTAAGGTCCTGTACTTTTTTTTGTTGTTGTTTGTTTGTTTGGCTTTTACAGCATGAGTTAGCTCAGGTGACCTTTGGCAAAATTCTCACATTTCCCATTAGATGTTCTGCTCACCTACCCCAGCTTATATCTTCCAGCCCAGAGAAAATTTAATGGCGCCTTATAATTATTGCTTTTAAAGCCCTTTGGAATTTACAGCTGTATAAATGTCAGTGGTATTCTGTAAAATACCAGTTATGTGAAAACCTTGGAAAGCTGCCCAGCTATGATGCTGCCAGGAATTTGGATATGAGTGCAACGTGACTGGTTTGGGTAAGAAAGAGATTTAGAGCAAGTTTCTTTGATTGATAGTTCCTAATAATCATGCTTTGAGCGCTGGAATGTAGTTTGCTCTGGGTTTGATTTGGAATAAATCGCTTCTGTATCAATCGCATCGTTTGGGATGCCACAAGGTGGTGCCAGCAGCCAGGGGAAGGGGCCAGGACGGACCCCGGGAAACCGGCCGGGTCTGGGGCTGGGAGGGTTGGTTAAACACGGCTCCCGGTACCTCTGCTCCCTGTTTCTAGGAAAGGACTTCAATCCCAGTCTCTTCCAACTGCTCTTTAAAATATTTTTCATGTTTCTGTGTCACACTTCAATAGCCTATTTTAGGATTCAGCTCAGGATGCTGGAGGGCAGTTGGCATTCCCTCAAAAACTTGTTTTTTATAAAAAGACAAGCACTTCTGTTGTTTCCTTTAGTTCCTAACAACTGTTTAAAATCAAGTGACATGGAAAATCTAGTGATGTCTATGTCTTAATCCTTCATGCCTCATTGCTTTTGGATTAATGTTTGGCTGTGACTATTTTTGTAACTTAGTCATTGCAAAATCAAACCAAATTCCAGTGTTTATTTTAAGAAATCAGTTATTCTGAGTTCTGCATTATCACGATGGGCTTCTTGAGGGAAAATGCCAGGACCTTCCTGACAAGGTGGACCAGAGTCTTTCTGCTGCACTGATTTTGCTCACATCCTAGTAAACTGCTGTCCAGACATTTCCCGTTTTTGAGGCTGATTGTAAAATTAAGTCCTGCTTGAACTTAAATGTTAAAACTCATCTGTATTTTTGTGGGGAAGCCTGGAGGTCCATGCAGAGGAGCTGTAAGTTGCCCTTGCCATGGGTTGGAGACAGGGCCAGGGAAAGACCCTGTGGCCCCATCACTTCATGCAAGCTAGGCAAAAGGATGAGGCACGTGGACCATTCTTCAGCCTTCGCTCATAGGGGCCGAAATAACAGGAGCATTGCAGTGGATTGAGGGAAAGGATCTGTTTCCCCTAATCAGCACTCATACACCATCTACATACATAGACATGAAGGTGTCTAACCTTCATACTGCATCCAGGTTTGGGTTCCCCAAACACAGGACAGACATTGACCAGCTGGGGCGACCTCAGGAGATGACACCAGGAGGTCACCTATTCCTGGAGGTGAGCAGGATGAATTATCTCTGAAGTGCCTTTCTCTCTCCATAGATAACAGAGGGTGCCTAAATACCTAAAGTTAGGTGATACAAATCTAGTAGGAGGCGGATCGCTGAAGATCATAGGGGATCTGGACAACCAGGACTGAAAGCCTAAGTTTCTTGAGTGTTTAGCAGCTGCTGTAGCAACTAACTTGGACCTGAATTTAAGCTTGCCTCTGTGAGTGACCAGTTTGCCGGGCCTTTTTCATGGGTTTCCACACATGCAAAAGTTAACCTTTACCCAAGCTTTCATCATAGGTTACTTGCTCAATGCACGTAACACCCCCGTATCTACCCCACCTTCTTTCAAGTGATCCAGTCATTGTTTCAACAGTAACTTTTGCATTGGCCCTAAAGAATAAGTTAATGTCCTCAACTGGGTCAGCTTTTACAGGAAACAGACTCTGCAGACCAGTAGCATCCTATAGACTTACGTGTAAGACAGAGAAATGGGTGTGATCAGCAGCTCCTGCTCTGTGTCTGCCTTTGAGTGTCTTGCTGATGGATGCTGTGATGCTGAGGTAGCCATGGAAGTCAGTATTTCCTACTTCCAGTGTTCAGACCCCTAATCCAAGCTCTAATCCAAGCTGAAGATGCTTGGCAGTAAAGGAAACGAGGCCTTTTGTGCAAATCTATAAATGCAGCTATAAATGCCAAGCTGAAGTAAAGATGAAAACAGATAGAGCTGTCTCTAACATAGCTACTGTCTTATAGACTCCTAAGTACCATTACACACAGCTCTTGTTGGCCACAATTTAAATGGTAAGAAAAAAACATCCCAGTGCCTTTCTCACTGTATCTGCAAGTCATGGGAAGAGAGAACACAGATTTTAAATGTTATTTTTCCCAAAGACATAAAATATGCGGTGAGACTTTAGCTTTCCTTAAAGAAGCCAGTATTCTTGAAAGTTCAAATGGTTAGAAGGCTATTTGCATTACATAGTCACCTTGAGATTATTTCAAAATTTTAAAACAATATGAAGAATTTATACTTTTTTCTTTTATTCTCTTAGTTTGCTGTGTCTGCAGCAGCTCTGTACCAACAGAGCATGCAGTCTCCTCCCAGAACAGTGACATTTAGGCACAGCTATTTAAGAACTCAGTGTAAGAGGCTCTGCTACAGGTTATATTTGATAACAGAAGAGGTGCCTGGGAGTCTGTGACCTTTAGTGCAATAAAAAAGTCAGATAACAAGGATCAAAATTTAAATCCAGAGGACCCACAACCAGCATGGCTGGTGCTGGGCCCTTGGAGGAAAGGCATCTCTGGAGCTGTCTGTCACAGCTTGCTTGATATGCCACATTAGCATCTCCTCCACACTGACCCCACTGAAATGTCACAGCCCATTTCTTTCAGTCCAAGCATCCAGTGCCAATGCTAGTGGCACAAAGTGGCATTAGCCTGTGAACTGTCCTGGGGGCAGAAGACAAATCCGAATGCTCTCTGCTCCAGCTCAGGCAGCCAGATTGCCCTTTCAGAGCAGCCTCACATGGATTTATTCCAGGCTTCCAACACCATAATCTAGGGAAGTTTTGTGCTTGTGTTCCTGAGAAGCAGGAGCTCCCCTGAGAGAGCTGGCAGCAATATGTGGGTGAAGCAACCTGGGCTCGGCCCTGTAGGAGAACAGAGGAGCTTCTTTCCTTAGGGACAAGGAGAGCGGGGATGCTCGTAACTCTGGAGACACCTCTGGGAAATACTGTCACCTTCTTCACAGAGTGTAGAATTTGTTTCTTAGAACTTGCCTCTAGCATAAACACTTGTGTGCGTACTTGCATGTGTCAGTGTTTGTCTGAAACAGGGATTCCCAACACGTTCGCCTCCAGAGGAGATGAGAGAAGAGACGTGCCCCAGAAGAGAGATACACAGCTGAACACCCTCCTCACTGGTGGTCAATGCTACTGTGTGGAAGAACCTACACAGAATAAAGTAAAACTTTTCCAACTCTTATATTAAACTTATTTTCTGGAGAAAAAAAAACCAACCATACTTTAAAAAATAATGTTTTAGAAGCAGTTAAGATGTGCATAAACCAATGGCCAGATTATCTCTGTAAACCTCAGTCTACAGTTTTCAATACAAGGCAATAAAACCTTCTGGGAAACAGGAGCTCAGTATCCTTCAGCAAAAACCAAACAAAACCTCCCTGACTTATTTTAGAAACCTGAATAGCACTGCATAAATGTATTTCCCTCCTCCAAAAGGCAGGTCACAGCAGCCTTAATTATCAGAGGCCAGAATGGAAACAACATAAAAATAAATCCTTTCGAAGTTTGCTCTCATTACCACATTTAGCATATTTAAACATAAACACCATCTGTGTTTATCATGAAACACAGCGATAACTGCCGTCCGATCTCACAGTGACACCAGTGTTTATGGAGTGTTACAGTAAGGGGCAGAAACTCAGAAACTGAGCTCCCCTGAAATTATTTGCTCAGCCACCAGCTGCTTATGTAGATGGGAGGCGCTTTTGCCAAGAAAAGGATTAGCAAGGAAGAAAAACAAAACCTCAGGCCTTGCTCTCATGGCAGCTTCTTCTAGCAACCCCAAGGAGGCAAATAGAAGAGAAAGTGATTCACAGCAATGAATCAAGCCCTAAAACACACTTTGTGCTTTTAACATTTTAACTCCCACTGGGGGTGGAGGAGCATCTGCAGAGCTCTGGGGTGACCTGGCTGCCCTGCAGCCTCGCTGGCAGAGCGGGGACCTGAGTCCCTCTCTGCCTTTGCAGCAGGCTGGGGATGCTAGAGGGGGCTGCATGCATGGGCTGGGCTAGGCTGGGACCCCTCCTTGCCCTTGCACACCAGTTCCCAGGTAGGGATGGCATGGTCTGTGACTGGAGCAGGTGCTATTGTCCTTGCAGCAGCCCCTTTTGCCCAGCTCTGGTGCAACATCCCCAAGCGATCCATGGTGGGGAGCGGGCTGTAGGCAAACAGGAGCTGATGGTGCCAGTGGGAACAATTCCTCTGCAGCTGCTGCAGGAGCTTGCTCTGCTGGCCACGTGAGCCCATGGGTCTGGGCTCTGGGTGATGTTTATTTGGGCTTCCCATCACCCTATAGCACAGGCTACTCCTGTGCAGAAACAAAAGCGGAATTAAACGGCAAGGATGGGAGCAGAAGCAGGACATGCCCTGCCTCAAACCAGGATGCAATGCTGCCAAGGGGTGATGGCTTCATCACAAACCCTTCTGTATGCTATTGCCTAGCTCAACACAGGCATTTGGAGTCCTCCCACTGGGGCCAAATTATCCTGTGGATCTGGATCCAGGGCCTTGTAAACCCGCAACATGTCCTCTGTGAAAGCAAAGCCATCAGCTATCAGACTCAAACCCACGGATCACGGCCAGCCTACCTTCTCTGCAGGCGGTGGCATCGGGTCCAGCCTTTGATTCTCCTTCGATCACAAGATTTAGACAGACTGCTCATATTAAAATCCCAGCGTGTGGTTTGCTTCGCCACGTGACAGAGCTGTGTGAGTAGTTTTGTAAAATGTCAACTATTTTTAGATGATAGAAGTAATTACGTGAAGGTATAATAAGCTCTTTGACACCGAAAGATTTTTTTTTAAAACATAGGAAAAAGTACACATCCAAAATGTGTTACAACACCTAAACCTGAATAGCTTGGAGCAGCATCTGATCTCCATTGCTCTGACATCGCTTCCCCAACACCAGTGAAGGTGAAGAAGAATGATACTGGTGTCATTCAGAGCATAATTTGGCTCATTATCTCCCTTCTTGTAGAGGTGTCATTAAGTGGTCTGGTGTGTAACAGAAATACATTAAGCCATGCAAGGACATTTTAATTACAATGAAAAGCAAATTAAAAATCCACAGTATTAATGTTAATTTGTTCGATTCCAGCCTGATGACTTTATGAGGAGCAGAACTGCAGAAGTTAACAGAACTGTAGACAGCAGTTTCACAGTATAAACTCTCTCATCAATAATACGTTTGTAGTGTTTAATTTGAATTTTCCTTTTCTTAATTTCCTCTCATTTACCCTAATTATGCTGCCAGCGTGTTTGCCTAAGCAATTTTTCTCTATCAACGGTGTTTACTTTCCTCAGATATCTACAGACTATTTTAACATCTGCCCGCACACTGTGTTACATTTTAGACAAACCCTATTTAGCTTTGAGATTTTCCCTTCTAAATTGATCGCTCTGGTCTCCTGACATTGTGGCTTGGACTCTGGACTCTGTCATCCCACCAGGATGGTGGTCCAGTGTGCACTGCAAGAAGCTGTGAAGGCAGCAAGGATGACCTGCATGGTAAGCACCCTGGCCCACAGCCAGAGAAGCAATTTCCGACCTGTGCTTAACTTTAAGCACACGAGTAATCCTACTTGCTTTGCTGAGATTACACATGCCCTTAAAATAAAACCTTGCTCAGCTGCTGTGCTGGAGTGGGACCAGTGGGCTCTGCCTACGCTGCATCAAGCCCGCTGAAAAAAAAAAAAGTATTTTTCACCCATTTTGCCATGACAAAATGCATGTGTGTGAACAGCATTCAGGGTGTGCTTTATTGCATGTGTTTGTCTGATTTACTGCCCACTGTCACTCAGGGTCTCCACTCCAGATGTGCTCTCGTACATGCTATATCCCTGGAAGTGTTTAAAAAATACTTAAATGTGGTGCTTAGGGACATGGTTTAGTGGTGGACTTGGCAGTGTTAGGGTAACGGTTGGACTCAATGATCTTAAAGGTCTTTTCCAACCTAAATGATTCTGTGATTCTCCTCCCTACATGTGTTTGGGGCATATGTAACAAGCTCACGCTCCTCCAAGCCAAGTCACATTCTTGTTATCTTCTGCCTAGCTTAAAAACAGCACTTGGACAAGTGGGGGCATGAAGATAGCTTTGGTGATGAGTTTACTCTGAGAAAATATGACTTATGGTGGGAATGTAGGTGAAGTGGGTAGCTGGCACTGTAGGACTGGTTTCCTGGGGGGGTTCTGTTTTGTGCCAGCTCCAAGACTTTTTCCAGTGGCTGAAGTAATCCTAAGGTACCTCTCCTGTAGAGCTTCCCTGGTGTCTGCAAAGATGTTGGTCCTTCTCTCCTGCTTCCCCATGGAGACATTCACAGGGTCTTTTTTTCTCCTCTACTTAGCCATTTAGTTTGGTGGAACTTGTAAAAACTGAGCTCTGGGACACATTGGCTCACGTCAACCACAGTCTGATGGTATGGTAATAAAGAGGAACACCTGCACGCATGCTCTTCTGCCTAAAGCATGGTGTCACGAGAGCTTCCCTTCTGTCGCAAATGAGGCTAAAAGGAGACTTGCTTGAGGAAACAAAGAGTTATCCCAGATGAATTATGAAGAGTTTTACTATGCTGATCAATTCTCATTCCTTTTAAATGAACAACTGACAAAATCAGGGGTATCTGCAATGCTGAGTGCCTTGAAAGACTGACCTACTTTATTTAGATGTCCAAGTATGGACTGAGGAGTGTAATGCTAATTCTGCAAATCTGTGCTTTGGCTGTGCTTTCCGATGAAACATGGCCTGGAAGAAAGAGCTGAGGCTCTTCATGTCTGTCTATACAACACTGGTAAGGCAGACAGATATTGGTGACTGCTTCAAATAGCACAAGCTTGAAGAAATCAGTATGTTTGAACTCCAGGAGACGACGCGAGCAGTTGCAACACTGACCTTCAAATTCAGATGAAGAGTCTTCATCTGCACTGGTCAGATAGTGAAGTGGCCACAAGCACAGCTCAGAGAGCAGGAAGATGAGTGGGAGAAGAGTGAAGGACACCCAGTGGTCCCATGGTGGAAAATGGTGTGTGCCAGTGGAGCTGCCCTCCTGCCCCAGCTGCAGACGGCACATGGACTCACCGAACCAGAGCAGCCATAGCTCTGCTCACGGTGAGGAGGCCCGGGCTTGCTGCTGGCAGCAATGGTGAAAGAATTTCCTGGGATCCTTGAAACACCCATACGTAGCACAAGGGCAGCCTAACCTCCAAAGTGATGCTAGATCTGGGTGCTTACATCTGTCAGGCTTACTTTTAGCATGAGTTCAGAACACACAAGTCGTGTGTTACTGGGCCCAAAATGCCAAAGCAATTTTCTTCTGGGATGCTTGACTGCTTCTTTTGACTCCTCTGTACCAGGAGAGATTGTTTCTGCTTGTCTTAAGAGCAACCAAGTGTGAGGGCAGTGCAGAAGGATGGACCCCATTGACTGGAGCTGTACACATGAAGTGAACATGTCCATGGCCTCTTCTCCAGCCTTTGAGGGCAAGTGGCAAGAGCACAGCTTGCATTTGCTTGGCTAATGTGCCTTCACCTACATCTAAGGTATAGATCCATACAGTCCATTTGGTTTATTTCGAGCTGAACTGTGCCCAGGCATTTGCTGCATAGAGGAGTAGTGCCAGGGCCCAAAACCCTGCCAGGGAGCATGCCAGGACAGCCACAGGCCAGTGGTGAAAGCCCATGACCTGTCCCTTTGTAGTTTACGTGCACAGATGCAACCAGAGACCAAAAGGAAGCCCAGGAGAAGATGGGCTGTGCTGGAAACTGGCTGAGGAAGAGCAGGGCAAGGATGGTCTCTGGCAGAGGGAGTTAAGATGTAGCTGGAGTAACAAGCCAGGCCACCATCCCATCCATTTCAGTTGAGCTGCCAAGAGAAGTGAGCCCTGACCCTTGCAGAGTGAGCGGGAGGTGTCAGGGTGGAAGGAGCAGGCAGGGCAGAGGGGGAACGATGGCACACCAGGCTGGATGGACCCACCGTGCACATGGGGGCTGGATGGGCCATTTGTTCAAGAAAAATCATCCTCTGGCTTGGAGCCTGGTCTCTCAAATCTGCTGTGAAGCAAGCTGCCCTCTTCCAGCGCTGCACATACCTTTCATATTTCTTTCCCTCAAGGAAGTGTTTTGTGATGATTAATGAATTATGAAGGTCACCTTTTCAGTCTTCAGCTCTCACTGAACTCCAAAGAAAACAAAATCCAGAAGAGTTCCAGCTAAAAGTGTCACAGTAAATGCATCCAGTTTATTTATGATTATGCTCACAATGGACTTACTAAGTACATTTCTTAAATAAACAGAACTTGAGACTGTTTGTGAAATGCTGGGGGTTTCTGTCTTAAAACATCTGCTGCCTGTTTCTTAAGGACCATTTAGGTAATGCCAGAGCACATCCAGATATGCATCTATTTCCTGGAAATTGCTTAAACATTCTTCAAAAATCTGTGCCTTTACTACCCGAGAAAAACCTAAGACTAAACCAGATGAGGCTGGGTAGCCACTAGCTGAGAGAAATTCAATAAATCTACCCTGAACGTGAACTGTGTTGGTATGTGAGATTGGAAAGCTTGCTGGCAGGAGACAGAGAAGTTGACTGTAAGCCTATATAACTCAGACCAGTAGTGCATGATGTTGCCTGAAGAAACCCAGCCATTTTCAGCTGTGTGTTTTTTCTAATAACGTGCCTATTGAATAAACAACTGAACACACTGGATGCAATCTTCCTCCAACACTGAAGATGCTCTGGACAGGAATTTCCTTTTGAGTGTCTGTCCCTCTAGATGGTTAATAATTTATATCCTTAGGGAATCTTCTACATGCCAAGTGTGAAAAAGTGCTTGGAACATCTGCAGGATAACTTTTCCATGAGATGTGATCCTTGTGTTTGATGTCTTACCCCTCTCTGGCAACAAGAGTCCCACTGCACTCCGATATCCAGTGTTCCTATGGACAGTGTTAGTTCTCTTCCAGTCTGGCTTCTTTCTGGCTTTCATTTTGATTGTCATCTTCCCCATGCTTGAAAGGAAGTCAGGGAATAAAGTCAGATTCAGTCTTCAAGATTCAGCTGCTGAGGAGTGCTTCTGAAGAGTGCTCCTTAGCATTTATTGCTGCTTCCTTCCCTCCCTGTTCCTCAGCCCATCACAGCCTTGATGTCCCTCTGGATAATGGCATACCCTGCCTCTGTTTGCTTGTGCCACACTGAACTGACTTGAAGGATGCAGCCGAGATGGTAAGAAGCCTCTTTGAACCTTTGCTAAGCTATTGTCATGCAGGATGTAGATATCCCAATATCCCATCCCATTCATTTATAGTGCCTGTTACTGACCTTTTTTAAAAGGAAACAAAAGTCCAGTGGCTTCGAGTGTATGCAGAAAACATGGATAGACTTCACAAGCACCTGCCTGTTACGGAGAGCATGAAAAAACTCCTTGCCTGTGCCTGTTTTGCTGATTGCTGGTCTCTCCAATGGATGAACAGAGACCGTATAAGCTTGTGAGTTTTGGATGAAAGCTGCCCTAGACTACAATTTCCCTCTTACAGAACTACCACACCTCAGTGGAGACTAATCTTGTCCTAGATCTGGAGAAGAGAAGAGAAGAAACTAGCACAAGAGCTGTGACATAATGTTATGCATCAAGCCTGGCTTGCAAGAAAGGCTAGAGAAATATATATAAGGACTGTGATGTGACCACGATGGAAAAAGCCTTTCTGGTCTTAAATGATAACCATGTGATCCCAGCAATGAACAATTACCCTAATAGTGATTCTTCAGGACACATGACTTTAAACTACCTTTATGGCAGAAGAGTAAGTTGGTAACCAGCTGCTCACATCTGTGCCCACCACTTGGCTCATGAGTTGTCAGAGAGGACTTACTTTCTGGAGCCTTTGCATAGGACCCTTCTAGCTCTGTCCTTGAAGGTTTTGCAGAGCGTGACATGTGTGCAAAGGCTAACCTGATAAGAAGTTTGTTTTATATTTAGCTGGTGAAATAAAAAACACTATCACAACCCCTTAAGGATCATCTTAATTATTTACAAGTGCACACATTCAAAGCACCTGGAATCTAAACCACCTCTTCGTACTTAGTAGTTTTAGGTCTGTTGCTTCCTTCACATAAGAGTATTCTTAATTCTAGGAAAAGAAGGGGGTCAGCCACATGTAGGCAAGAATTAGCCATTCCTGCTCCCTTCTTACAGAGCGCGTGGCAGAAAGAAGGGAAAACCTGGCAGGAGCATTACCTGCCTGGGCTTGCTGAGAGCAAAAAGATGGTCTGATTCAGAGTATGTCACCTAGAGAAAGTCCTCTTGATCAGAGCCTCAGCAAGGGTCCTTCCTGAGATTAACCTTATTTTAGCATACATTAGAGGGGCCCTAAAGCAATTCTTACATAAACTGCAGGCTAGCAGGTAAGAGGGGTTGCCGCGTCATCCAAGGAGTCATTGGAAGAGAGAACACTTCTTTGTTTGAAGGACTCGGCAGCCTCCCAGCTTGGAGACTTACGTTCCCCTGGCAGCAGCACCTGCCTGCTGATATGACTTCTGTCTCATCTGTGAAGAGAAAATATTAGCCCTCTCTTGGACTTATGTGATGGAAGCGGCAGTAAAGAACAGAACCAAAGCTGGGGTGTGGGAGTCTTGGCATCTCTCGGATGCAGAGCAATGGGACTTCCACTGCTGCATACACCAGGAGTGGGGTGGGCAACGGCCCCCTTCCTGGGCAGGGGCTAGCCTATGGCTTCACCCCCTGGGCTGACATCACCTAAAGGGTGTCTCTGTGGCACGTGTCCATGACAAAGTGCACAGTATTGGGGACAGCTAGACAGGTGAGAAAGCAGGCTTGGCACAACAGCTGACCTTGCCAAAAAGACCCTCAACCAAATTCTTATATGAAGAGTAAATACAATCTCTTGATAAGAACATCTCCCAGGAATTAATCATGTTCATCTAGATTTCTGGGGTAGGAAGCATTTGCTCTGCTCTGATTCAGTTAAATAATGATCTGTACCAGCTGCTGTAAACTGAGCGAGTTCACTTCTCTGATTCGGTTGTGCCTACACACTTTGGAGTCAGCATCCTTCTGCACAGAGCTATCTTCAGAAAAATTCTCACTCCCATGGGGCTGGGGGAGCTTGCCTGCTGGCAGCAGTGGGGCTGCTCTGCCCCACAGCCCACCGTTCACGTGGGCACTGCCTCCCACCCTGCCTGTCATGCACGGATAAAATACAAATACCCAGAAGCAACAGCCGTAGCTTGCAGTGAAGTCCCCCTTAAAACCCTGTCTTTGCTCTGATGGCTTCTGAAGTCTGGGCAACATCTCAGCAGCTGATGTGCTGCATCACCACCTTGCATGTGTTTGAGGTTGTCCCAGTGTCTCCCTCAGCTTGCCAAGAGACCTGCTACCTCCCACCGTGTCCAGAGGCACTGAGCACCTTGCAGGAAGGTACGGTGTCTCTGCACCACCAATGAGACAGGGGCCGTGGCAAGAGCTCACAGCTGGGCAGCTGGGGCTTGTGTAGGCTGGGTTCATTCTTTTATCAGCACTGCATTAACCTACTGACTAGTAATCGATCACTGTCTGCACTATGAGGTGGTGGTGGTTGGTTTTTAGCCTCTATCACCAAAATACCTCTTTTCAGGATGTCATTCTGTTCCGTTTTTTCCTAGTCACTTAGCAGTGGTTGTAGCCCTTCTCCAGTCTGTGGGGCTGATGCATAGCCACCTCTCTCAGGAATGACACGTACTTTCCCAAGGCATCTTTCACTTCTGGAGATATTCCCTTCACACGCAGGCAACTCTCCTCCTGGCTGCTAGAGAGAGAACCCCTTAGAGGCAGCTCTGTATTAATAGGTATCGCACACCCCAGATGCAGAGGAGACAGAAAAGGCCCAGACAGAGGTCATTTCAATTTGCTAGGCAGGCTCGGCGATCCGGGAAGGACAATGAAGTTATTGCTGTCAAGACTTGTCTATTTTGGGTCTTTATGCCTAGGTTCCTGTGACATGTACCACGAGCAAATGTGGCATTTTGTAGGCGTTTCTGCCAAACTTACTGACACCACAGCAGCTGGAAGGGGCACTGATGTTTTTTCTTGTGCCTTCCAGTTAGGACGTCTTTCACAAACCTTCAAGGAGGAGAAACGTAGCAGTAAATAGCTTCAGGTTCCGGCCTTCTTTTGTTCTTGATTTTAACAGCTCCTGTCCTAATTATAATCATTTACCATGTGATTTTAAAGCAATTATGAATCGACTGTAATGCATGCAGATTATTGATTTGTCATGCACAAAATTCATTCACTCTGCCAGCAATTTCAGACACTGAACTTCAGCTTGTGACTCACAGCTTTGCATAAGTGATTCTACAGTAAAACCTGTGAAAGAGTAAACCTTCAATACACATTTTTCTTTAACAGATTCTTCAGTGTTATTACTCCTTATAAGGACTTTTTGCCAGTGGAAAAGAAAACACTCCCACACAAACATGGGCAATTTAACCAGAGACCTTTATGAGGTAGGTGATTGTTTTATACCTGAGCAGATATTTATTGTGATTACACTTAGTTACAGAAAAAAAAAAAAAAAAAAAAAAAGAATCATGTGGGCAGAAATGCACTAGGGAAGCTGAGAACAAAACATTGCTAGATTCCTTGTCCAAGAGTCACTGGGTCATTTCCTTAGGTGCTGTGAGTGAGCTGGTGCAGGTCTAGCAACAGTGGCTGGAGGAGGCAGCCCAGGAGGAGAAGCTATGAAACGCAGAGCATTCCTGAAAAACTAGAGGCTCCTCCAAAACCACATGCTGTCCACACACCATACCACATTAGTCAAAACAATGAACAGGCTTGCTTTGCAATCAGTAAAGTAAGTGTAAGTCTGATGGAATAATTGAAAACATCATGGAAATCTAGACATCCTTTCCAAAACTTGGTCAGCTTTACTAGATTATTCAAAATAATTGCAGACAAGACAGGGTCGCCTCTCGGACAATTCAATGTACCAACACCGGCACAATAGCTCTCCAATGTCACGGAAGCAGCAGATCCGCTATACATCCACAAAGGCAATTAACCTGGAATTGATGGACATTGAGGAGCCTGGAAACCAGTCTGGAAACTCAGGAGATCACTGCCCCAAGCAGTGGCCGACCGAACAGGGATTGATAGCTTGGCATAGGAACATTGCAGCTGGTGTCTCCTGACAGTGTCAGGAGAGGGAACCGACCCCAAAACCATCAGTTGCAGTTACAGTTACAGTTATGCCATGCACTTTGGATTGCAGAATTAGACCAGGCAGTTCCTCTGGTTTTGTCATTGCCTGCCCAATACTCCTTCCAGCAGTGTTGTGACGATACATTTATCACAGTTTCATAAAACATCAGGCATAATTGCTTGCTCATGAACCTCGTTGTAGCTCTTCTACAGCAGAGACTAGCTTCCAGCGGGCAAAATCCGTGCAAAGTAACAGCATAATTTCTGGGAGGGCAGCCCATGGCTGTGAACATCAAGGTCAGCCCCACTGACCAGAAAGCACAGTACCCAACTCTGAAGCAACTGTGCTTCTGCCTATCCTATACAATACTCCTGGGAGCTGGGCTTGTTCTTTTTGTACTTAGTGACATCAGCCTCAGCATCTGAGGCTTAATTCATATCAAAACAAAGTCATACTGGCTCCAGAGCGGGCCAAGCCAGGCCCACGATGATAGGAATTCTTTATTATATGGAGAGTAAGCGTGCAGCTGCCTCACAAATGCTGGAGTTGTTAGCAAACAATTAATTAGTTCTATTTTAGTTCCCCATAACAAAGATCTTGCAGCAGCGCAATAAGGGAGAGGAAACATAAGAGCCACTTGGAAGGGAACAACAGCACTACAGAGTGAATGAAGCCTTTATCGCATAGCCATCCAACAAAACCAGGATTCCAGGACTGTGGCAGAGGAGCAGCAGCTCGGCAGCGTGCAGCCCTACAGCTATACCTTCAGGCAATTACATAAGCTACAATGTCACAGGATCCAGCGCAGTTAATTGCAGGGGACCATTATGGAGACAAAGCATAGGATGGACTCTTTGTTCCACAGATCTGCACACACTTTGCATCAGCACACAGGTCAAAAGATCCTGGCCTTTGCTTGGTTTTGGGTCCTGAGTGTGTGCACTCCCCGTCAGGGAGCAGCAAGAGTGAGAGCTCAGCGGAGGACGTGGCCAGGCACAGGTGGCAGCTTGGGCAGGGACCACAGGCGAGGGCTTGAACTTCAATACAGTCCTTAAGCAATGCGAGGTGATATGCAGGCTCCTGATGCTTAACATACAAATGTCCCCAGAATGAAGCAGATGCTCTTTTAGCAAAGGTAGGGTGCTCACACCTTGCTTAGAGAGAGGGTGTCTGGAAAAGAGAGGGAGCAAGTGTGCAGTGCAGGCAGGTTACAGGGAATTAACTGCAGAGGTACTGGTGGCCATGCAGTGAATGTGTGAGATGCTGCTGCGGGCAGCAGTTATTGATTTTACTGGGTCAGGTGGAATTTGGTAGGATTTTCCCACAAGACAGAAAGTCCTGGAGGCTAGATCCAGGCATTACTGTACTCACACTGTGTATTTGGTGGTATCCCTTTCAACCTCAAAGGCAACTGTGACTGACAAAAATGTGACCACTACTTGATATTTTCTTCATCCTCCCCATTTTCTTCTATGTTTCTGACAGCTCTAGCTCAGTTTTTCTCCTGCTCTGTTGTAAAGATTTGCCAAGAAGGACAGAAAGTAACCCAGGGAACAAAGCAGTTCAGACAATTAGCACATCAAACAGATTGTCTGTCTGTCTATCCATCTATCCACCCATCCATCCATCCCTTCCTTCCTTCTCAGATATGGTCTACAGAGAGGGGCATGGTTGAAGGGTCAACCAGGAGACGGGGCAGGTGGTCATCTGGGACTCCCTTGTCCTCTGACCTCCAGCCCTCTCCTTGTCATGCCAGGCAGAAGATGAACCCCAGTGGCACTTCCACTCAAGCACAAATGACTCTTACAAGGCTACGCTTGGCACAGGCTGTCCACGTCCAGGACCCTGCACAAGGGAGCTAAAGTAAGAACTTGCTACCTTTTCTCTAAGAAACCAGTCTTTGCTGGTCAAGGCCCACACTTGCTGATGTGAAAAACACAGAAACAAGAGGACTGAAAGTGTAAGAACAAGGAGTCTAAAAGGATGCACCTACCTTACTGGGTAAAACAGAGGCAGGGAGAGAGCTCAGGCACTGGATCACTCACGTGGGGTCATCCACACTCTGAGCTCACTCCCTGGCTCCAGTCTGGATCTCTTCAACTGTCTCTTTCCAAGAGAAATCTCCTACAGAAGGACTAGCCCTGGGCAGTGTGAACACGCAGAGCAGTGTGGCAGTGAGGCTGGGCGTCCAGTTCCAGCAGTGTTCAGTCTCCAGATCTATCAGTCCAGTCTCCACTGTATTCAGCAATATGGACAAAACCACACACACTTTGGGTATTCAGTACATGGACAGCTGGTCTATCCTCAAGCCAGAAGCATATCCTTAGAGTTCCAGATCCAAAAAGGGGTTCACGATCACGAGGTAGGTTATGAAGTTGCTCATGATACTGGAAATAGAATAGGGTTGAAAGGCTGCAAATGAATTGAGGCATAAATAGAGATGAGGTTACGTACATAAAAGTTTGAGAAGGAGTGATTCAGTCCCAGACTTACCAGGTTTCCTGCGCTGGAAGCAGATTTACTGCTCTTCAAGGAGGTGTGTGCAGTGTTTCCCATCCCTGACCCCTGAATATATTTTTGTCAAGTCAAAGGCAACTTGACTTCATCCCTTCTCTATTGGGAACAAAAAGTGAGATGCAAACCTGTTGGTGGCAACTCTTTCTCTAAAATCACTGGAAGGGCCTGAAGTAGTCCTCATTCAACACTTCCTTCTGTTCAGGAGAGATTTTTAAGCAGCTGGTGGATTTGGGCATGCTCCACTGCCCAACATGTGAAGCTGGAAATGGCAAACCCCAGCTTAAACTCTTGACTTCTTTGGTGCCTCAGGCAGTACCTTGGGTGTGTTCCCCAGTAACTGGGAGTTAAAGGGTTTTGAAAAATTCAGCTGCCAGCAGCCAGTGAGACCCAGTGGAGCAACTCTCCTGCATGGAAAAAGCCTTCCTCCTTCTTTGTATCTGCTTAGGGTTTTTTTCTATCCATCTTTTTAGTACCTCCCCTATAAAAAGGAACACAGTGCTTCTTTGGCCACCTCTGTGGCATCCTTTGGATGACTAAGAAACACCGTGTGTAATTTTATGACTTAAAGAGGGAAGGGCAAAGCTCTACCACTCACTACTGTACTCAAAGCTGTAATTGTGTGTAAGTACTTGCAAATATCATGGCCACCTTTGGGAACAACTGTGTGTAATGGCTCTTCTTGTTGTATTCCATTTGTCCGGTAGAACATAATGGCTAAATCAATGTAAAGTGTCATGTTGGGGTTTTTTTCTGCTCTCCCTGGGGCTATTCTTTCCAGTTACGTATGTTCAGCTTTGATCTCTAGAAAAATCAATGAAGATTGAGTTGTTCTCAAAAAAAAAAAAAACCCAAGCTAAACATTTAAAGCATTTTCTGTCATCTTAGTGTGGAATATGTAATCCTTCTCCCCCTTAGGCTGCCCAACACGGCAAGCTTTTGTGAAATGAGCAGTAGCATAAAAACAGGTTTATACTTAAATGTTGTTTTTTCTTGGGTCTTATTCTTAACCATAATCAGTGAAATTGGTTTTACTTGTACTCTCATAAAAGAAATACTACCACTTTGCTGTTCCTGAATAATAAAGGTAGCTTTCATATACACACACACAAAAAAAAAAAAAAAAAAGAGTTGACCTATGTATCCATCCTCTGACATTCTTTTTGTGTCAAACCCTCATTCTTCAGTTCATTTCTACGCAAGGCTGTGAACTCAACACAGATGCCCATGATGCAGTCAGCCAGTGACTGTAAGAAGACACAGCAGAGCAATCAGACTGTACGTGGGAGTAATCTGAAAATAATAAAAAATGAGAAAGCATATTAAACGCAACCCAAAACTTATCTATGTCTATAAAAATAGAAATCTTTACAGAAGATGTAGGAATGCATTTGTATTAAAACCGTCATTTCAGCACTTGGGTCTTCGCAGTGGCTTTTGCCTCCACTACAACCTTCTGTGCTTTCTAAAGGTCAGATACCACAGTCAGTAAAACAATGCCGCACCCCTTCAGCTGCCTCGAGAAGTGGTAAGATTTCACGCTCTAAGATGTAATTCTGCTCTTATTACAGAGGACAATTTTCAGGACTGATGCAACACCATCAGAACACCTCTTTGCAAAGTGTAGCAGGGGCCTTGGGGATTAAAAGCGTCACACCCAGAAAGGTTTGGCATCACAGCTCATGGGCTGGCTGCTCAGCAAAGCAGGTGGGGAAGCTGAGCAATCCAGGGCAGCCGAAGCACTTCACTACCATTTTGTAGGGTATATATAAAGTAAATTGTAAAGTAAATATAAAAATATTTGGCTCAGATTTTAGCGGCTCAAATACCAAAGTTCCCTGGATGTTGGAACATCAGAGTTTCAACAGGTAGAAGGTAAAAGCTGTGAAAGAAAAGTACCTTCCCAGGGCCCCTTGACCCACTCCTCTCACTTCCCGTGGGTTGTGTGGAGGTTTGGGAGGTTTTGCTTTGCAAACAGCAGCAGACCAAAGCAGGTTTGACAGTCCAGTTCAACCAGTTGCTTGCACTTGTGAAGGAGAAGGGAAGCAGCCGAGTCCTCCTGCCGTGTGTGTATCGGAACATCAGCGGTGTCATTACCAACATAACCAAGTGGGCAGGGTGCACAGCATAGCCATCGCGGCACTGAGCACACCCTCCATGCCTCCAGCACCCTTGGGTCCCCCAGGACTGAGCCGTCTTGGCATGGGGTACACTTGGGTCTGGTAGGAGGCAAAGAATTTTTAACCCCATTTTAATTTTTTTTTTTTAAAGTTCTGTTTATCTGCAGCTGCTTGGCAAATGATGTCGTCAAGACTCTGTTTCATTGCTTCAAGTGAAAAATGTTTGTGTCAAACATCTTCCACTATGTTTTTGAAAGGACATGGCGTGGCGGGTGGAGAGTGCCAGGAGCCGACATGGGCACACA
>JAVJGJ010000014.1:22187137-22202311 GCA_035590215.1 Microhierax caerulescens | reverse complement strand
TGGCGTGGCGGGTGGAGAGTGTCAGGAGCCGACATGGGCACACACACCCCTACACTTGCGGTCACTGGTGCCATCATCACCACTTGCTCTTGGCAGCAGCTTAGTCAGTGAGGGACAGCAGAGCGGCTCTTGAGAACAGAAAAAGTTTCTTCCAATGCCACTCATCAAACCTGATGTCCTTGCAGGGCATTTGCGGAGGGCAGATCAAGTAGGAAATGAGGTCGGAGGGTTTGTGGTGTTTGCCTCTGCAAGGAAGGGGTGGTGAAATAGCCCACCGCAGTATTTCCCGGTGTACCTTGCTCTCTCCCAGCTTCTCTGGCTCAGCAGCCACACTGCAGAAACCTCCTAGCACTTTCCTTAAAAGCCACAAACCAGCTGCAACGTGGCTGGTGTCTTCAGAGTAATCTGTTGGAAGTTAAACCAGCAATTCTTTCCTCAAATGACCAGCAGAAATTTCTGGAGGGCAAAGTGAAGCAGCCCAGGCATGTGGGCCACCGTGTCCTGCTGACCGAAGGAGGCAAGTCCAGGCTCCATGGGCATTCAGCCCAGCCCTGCCAAAGCCAGGCAGCAGCTGCATGCCAGAGGTGGCTCTGCAGGAGGGCTCCAGCGTACGGGAGTTGGAAACGTGGCGTTTGAGATTGCAACTGAGGCTTCTGAAATAAAAAATAAATGTCAGCCAGCACAGTTGAGACTGTACTGGGAGGTGTGTGGGGCCAGAGCAGGAAAGTCCAAGTAAACCTGACACTTTCCAAGCTTTAGTGTCCCGACTGAGCAGGTGTAGAGGATGTCCCCATGGATGTACGCAAATGCTTCTCCCTTCCAGAAGGCTCCCGAAGGCTACCCTCTCCAGACCCTTTCCCTCAGAGAGAGCATGGGAGGTGTGTCAGCAGGGGATGACAGCACATCCTTCCTGCCTGGCTGGACCATCCATCACTCATTTAGGTCACTGCAGCAGAGACAAACCCAATTACCTGATGACCCATCAGCTCCTCCATTCATCCCCTTCTCCAGGAAAATAAAACCCAGTCAAGGGTACTCCCTGCTGCAGCAATACATCTTGCTCAGGTGCATTGATATTCCTGAGGTCAGTATCAGCCTGTGTGTGGAGGCGAATAAGACTCAGAAAGACTTATCTGAGCATTATAAATTTCTGGTGGGGGTGGACCCCACTAGCCTTGGCACGAATGCCTCCCATGGTTGGTCACATGTCATTGATCCCTGTGGTGCTAATTGAGCTCATTTTAGGAGACAAGACCAATGCCCACATCCCACCCTCTTTAGAGGCTTATTTCTCTGAGTCAGGGCTCAGGCACTGTCAGTAGCCCCCATCCTTCTCTGCACAGCCTCCCCCAGGCAGCAGCCCCCAGCTGAGGTTCGTACCCACAAGGTTTCTCCTTCCTGCAGGTTTCCTTCCTTGGCCGCCTGCTTTAGCTCTCCCAGCGTGACCCTCTGCCTGGTGCTGATTGATAACCACAAGGTCCTGGTTCAGATTAGAGCAGTTGCTAGTAACAACTTGCTCAAGCCTCCAAGCACAACCCCAGAAAGATTAAACAAAGCTGTCCAAGTCCCTAGTGAGCAACATTTTCTTCAAGCATAAGGGATGAATCAAGGGGCTCAGCAATCCTGGAGGAAGAAAAGGGCAACAGGAAAGCAAGCAGATGATGTACAGTAACCACCGCTTCCTTTCCCAACACACAGCTGGCCCCTATCTGGTGCTCCCGGGAGGGTCCTCTCAAGAGCCGCAGCTCCCAGGTTTCCATGAGCCAATGACTCCCGCTGACACTGCTTTCCCCAGCTGACTCCCATGGATTGCATGGCCATTCCCTTACAGTACAGAAAAGCTGGAAGAGGGAGAAAAATCACTGCAAGCCATCCTCCCTCCTTCCTACTTCTGACTCCACACCAGTAGCTTGATTTCAAAGTCGTAGCATTTGAAAAATAAGCGTTGGAGCTCAGGATGCCCTCTCATTTTCTCACCCTTTGGGTCACATTAGATCATAGCCCATCACTTTTCTTTTCATGTGTGAAGGCTATAAATCTGCCTTGAATGACAGGAGGCATTCATCTCCAGAAACAGTGGGGTTTTAAGTCACATCACGGGACTTACACTGTGAACACAAAAATATATAACATCAAAAATAATTTAGAAAAATTAATAAGAAAAGAAGTCTGGCTTGCCCTTGATTTTTGGCGAGGAAAGTTGCATTTTCTTGAGAGCAGCAGCAATGTCTCTGTGAATCTGTCTTTATTATGGAGGCAGGAGAAACACTGTCAGTGTTTGCCAGTAGTACTGTCTTCTCTCAATCTACCTGCTTGTGATTATACAGAGTTTATGGTCAGAAGCAGAAAAAAAATATAAGAAACGTAATTGTTCCAAGTTTCCGTTTGCTTTGGGAAATCTTTTATTAAGGAGTTTGCTGCTCTAAAATGTCCTCAGGATAAAAATTGGTATTGACAAACTGCAGGAGGTCTCCTGAGGTTTCCACATTTTAAATGTTGTTTAAATACTATAAACTATTACAGCACTTGTGTTGTAGTGTCCATAATTTCATGGAGTGTGTGCTGTTGTAAGTACAATACTTGATCCAGAAAAGAAATATCATCTTCCTTTCCCTCACCCTTTCCACTGTGCAAAATACCATCCCAAGACTACATCCTACCTTGCTTACAGTTTTGCAGCAAATCCCGAGCATTCACTGGGAACTAAAACAAAGCAATGAACACCCATGGGTTAATATTTTTCTAAACCACTTTTGAAGAGCTGTGAAACTGCAGGTTGCAAAAGATCACCAAGGAATGTGTTGATTTCAGGAGGAAAATTGGAGTTTTGGGTTTGGGTTTGCTTTTATCACACCTGACTTTAGCTAGCTGGGGCAGAGACACTGACTTGTGACTTGGGATGGCAGTCAGTGTCCTTAACAGTGACTCCCGTGGGGTAAACCTGACCTGCAGGAGGGCTGGGGAAGGGTAAATGTGATTAGATGTCATTGTTTTCCTGGAGATGCACATACAGAAGCCAAGAGCTTCAGCCCAAGCTTGCCTGAAGTTTTGGGGAAGAAGAGGGTGGGCAGTGCAGGTGGGGGCAGCTCCCGCCCTCACGCAGGTGACAGCCCTTGGAGCATCCCTTGGGGACCTGAGCTGCACCCTGAGCCCCACTGCTTTCCCCTCCAGCGGCTGCAGAGCCCTGTGTCCTATATTTGATAATGACGTGAGGTGGTTCAGTGTTTCCATGATACATTGCTGAACTAGAGGTGGAGAAGGTGCCCTGAGCACAGGCCCACAGGCCACAGCTCTGTGGCTTTGCAGCAAGGGGAGACCAAAAACAGTTACTATGGAGAGCAGAAATTACGACAGCTATACCAGATTTCTGCTGGTATTTGCTGAGTGATTCTCTAAATTAAGTAACCTAAAAATGCCCCTCGGCAGTGTCCAAGCCACAGCTAATGGTCATGCTTGAGGGCATGGATTCCCCCCTAGATGGGAGCTGCTCCAGCAGCCAGAGGGAGGGTGCCAGATCCATCCCCACCAGTGATAATCCCAGTGCTAGTGGAGGCAGCTGTGCTGGTGGGAGATTTGTTCTGGTTTACCGTTCCAGATTTCATGCTCAGCAGCACACCCACCCTGTGCTTCACTAGGTGCTCCAGGAATGCCAGGTGATGTGTTGGTGGGCAGCCTTCAGCTCCCCAGGGGAAGGGGACAGGACATTTCTCCCAGGAGCTTGCGCTCTCACGGGCACCCGCTAGCATGGCTCTATCGTGTTTTAAGCCTTGAAGAGATGGAGCTCCTGGTAGTGGAAGAATGAAATGCATTTCTCTAGCCCAGAAAATATGGGGGTCAGGGAGGGTCCTTGAGGATCTGGTCATGTGGAGAAAGTAGTTGAAATGGGCAGAGACTCACAGCTAAACAAAGCAGATGGTGCACTGAAGAGATGGCAGAAAGCTGGGGCTGAGCAGGGCTCAGGAACTCATCCAGCTTGGCCAGCCCCAGAGCAGGAACACCTAACCTCGCTGGGCTCTTCTTTCTTCTTTTTTTTTTTTTTCGGTATTTATCTCTAGACTATTCTTAAAAATTCTGAAGGGTGAGATTTTATGGGATTACCATGCTCCTTTTCTAAAGCCAGCTGTCCAGACCCTTAGAAATTATTTCCAAATTTCTGGCCTAAATCCCGGTGCCGCAGCTTACATCCATTATTTGCTGTCTTCTCTACAGCTGACACGGAGGAGAGAAGACAAGCCCTGGTGAGAGGGAGCTGAGCTGCTGGAAATGCCTGAGGGCAGGAGGGCTCCTCAGCACTAAGCATGCGGTATTCAGAAATGAGATGAAACTGGAGCTGGTGCCGTGGCCCCAAGGTGTAAACAGAGGGGGGATTGCAGTCTGGAGGTGGGATGCCAAGGAGGAATGCTTGTGGCCTGTTATCCCAAGCCCAGCTGAAGGCTTGGGAGGTCAGAGACAAGTAACTGTGGCCCAATGAGTATGAAAATGACAGCTCAGGAGCAAACCATCCCCCTGTGCAGAAAACCAGGAGCTTGTCTAAGCAGGTATCTTCTCAATTAACTGACATGCCAAATAAGAGATAAGACAGCTGGGGAAATGAGCGAGCAACCAAAAGGAGCATGCAAGCCCTGTTCATTCACTCTGGGGTGAAATCAGAAAGGACCAAGCCCAGCTGGAGCTTAGGCTGGCTAGGGACAAAGAGAAACATGAAGGGGTACTAAACATACATTAGCAGCAAAAGGAAACTGTGGAGAAATTGTGGGTCCACCAACAAACGGGGGAGACAACCTACTGACAGATGATAAGCAAAAGACCAAAGCATTTAATGTCTTTTTGGCATATATTTTCATTGGCAAAGCTTAATCCCACACCTTCACATGTCCAGCATAATTTGGGAAGGAGGGGAACAACCAATGGGTGAAGCAACAAATGAAGGTCTACCTAGAGAATTAAGTATTCAGATCCAGGTGAGCAGATGGGATTCACCCGAGGGTGACTTCATGGCTGCTGTCCATCGTCAGAAACTCCATGATCAGGTACAGCTCTGACCAGTGGAAAGTCTCCTGCAGCATTTTCATGCCAACCTGAGCAAACATGAGTTGGATGAACAAACTGTTGGACTGAAAATTAGATGGACCATTAGGTCAAAGAGTGGTAATCAATGTTTTGACAGGCCATCTGGCAGCCAGTAACGAACAGAGGACCCCAGGGAATGACACAGGAGCTGATACTGTTCAATATTTTCATCAGTCACCAGGCTGATAACACAGAGGGCACTTTCAGCGCATTTACGGATGGTAATAACTTGGAAGCAATGACATCCATCTCCATTTGGCAGGGTTGGTAGAGTTTCAGTCCAGGGGGAGCTTTAGAAATTTGGGACCTGTTCAAACCCCACAGTTTGGTATAGGATGGCATCCTATTGCCTACGTAACAGCCATGCAGGAAAAGACCTGGGCTTTACTATGAGTCTTCAGTGAGCATCAAATGCAGATCAGGCAAACTGTATAGTGGAGATGCGTTAGGAGCAGTGTGACTGGCAGTCAGAGGGTAGTTATTATTCCCTTTCTACTCAGCGTTGGTGAGACTGCCCCAGAAATGTTGTCCTGTGTTGGGACCCCCAGTTCAAGACATCATTGAGAAAATGGAGGAAGTCCACCAGAATGCTGCCAAGATGGTCAGTGGCCTAGAGCACATGTTCTGCAAAGAGGTGCTGAGGGGCATGTGTTTTGGTAGTCTGGCAAAGAGGTGGCTTAGGAGAGGTCTAAAACCAGCCTGCACCTACATGAAGGGCAATGACAAAGACAGTGGAGCCAAACCCTCCACATCAGTGGTGAGCTATACATGAGAACCCTGGTCTTCACTGGAGTGACCAGGTTTGTCTCCTCAGGGGCCTGAAGGAGGGTCATGCAGTGGACATCTGTGGTGGATCTCTGACCACTCATTCCAGCAGACGGCTCAGTGCCTAGCTCTGCCTTGGGTGGCCCAGCCACCTCCCTCCGAGCCAGTGCCCAGGCACTGCTCTAGGAACAGCTCAGTCCCACAAGTTGTCCCGAAAAGACAGCATGGACAGGGTGGTGCCAGGTTCCTCCCAGACGACCTTTAACAGGACTGTACCGGACACTGCATCCTAAAATGCCTCCAACAAGCCTCGTGTAAGACAACACAAAACCTGTTTTGCATTATGAAATTACCACCCTCATGGGCTCAAACACAGCTCTCAAGTAATTTGGGATATTTTGAACTGTAGGGGACAAAAAAAAGGAAGAAATTGTCATTAGGGACCTGAGTATCCCAGAGGGCTCAGAAGAGACCCAGGACTGGAATGCTATTTCATGTAGATCTGGCTGATCTTGGGAGAATTAGCTTTAAGAGGAGTGGATACGGGCCAGTCCACTGGGTCCTGGGCCTGGGGTTAGGTGACCAGCCCTCTTTCAGCTGCCAGCATAGGCACAACCATGGAGACTTGTGGTCGATCGCCAGGAGAAGCCTCCCCCGTGGCTGTTAAGTCACTTCCCCCAGCTCAGCTCCCTACTAGGAGGGTGTTGAAGATGAGGGAGCGCACAAGCAGTGACAGGTAGAGCCCACCACGTTGCCTCCACCTAAGTAAGAAGCGTTTACAATTACCAGTTCCCTTTGTACAGCTCAGAGGCACGTGACTGTGCAGCATGGTGGGAGCAGGAGTGACCTTTCCGTATCTTTCCTTCTCTGTTGTGTCCGTGTGGAGGTGGACCTATGAAAGCGCCAGTTTCCTCTGTGTTTTCCCCTTACTGTGCAAGAGGATGATGCAGGTAGCAAGACAGCTCATTGCCCAGATTAAAATAACGCTGTTCTGCTCCAGATCTTGCTTATATTTTACGAGCTTTGTACCTGAACATTTCATTAACAAAGGCAAATGGACTGTAACGTCTTCTAAGCAAGCTTGCTTAGAAACCCCTGAAACAATCAAAAGCCAGGGAAAACAATTCATTGCATCTGATACATCAGTTCTTGGAATTTTAGCTATATTAGGCAATACCTCATTGTTCACTCAAATTAGCCTAATTGCATGCATATTTATTGTGTGCCGTACTTCAGTATCTAGGCAAAATCAAAGTAGGCTGCTTCACTACTGAGGTGAAAATTTTGCATAAGAAACGTGGACAGTTTTACATCAGAATAATAATGCTATTCCATTATTCAAAACCAGAGCTAAAATTAGCAGTCACCTTAACAATCAGATGCATATTTTATCTTCAAGGTATGAGCCTGAATTAGCACAGACCTCTGCCTCGTATCAACAGCCCTTAGTACTAGTTAGGTTCTTCTACACCAAGATCATTGGCATGAGATAGGCACGTGAGACTCAGACTACCTTTTAGGTTTGTATCTTCTTATTTAAATACTAGAGGAACTGCAGAAGTCACATTCCATCTTCATCTAATTGCTATGTGCCAAAAAACTACATAAACCTTGAGACAGGACATTTTATATATCTTTCATATAGACCAAGCTATTAAAAAGGTATATAAAATGTTCTGTCTCAAGGTTTATGCAGTTAAATGCTTGCTGGTACGTGTTTAAAGGAAAATGGAGTCAAACCTGCCTGCAGAATTGCACCTGCTTGTGCTCACTCCAAAAGCACCAGTGCTTTTTTGAGGCCACCCTTAAAATGATACGGCATCTCTCCCTCCATGGGGTGGCTGAGGGATTGGGAGCTCCTGGTACAGAGCAGATGCTGTAGCTCATCTGCACATTCTAAATAACAGCCAAAGCCTTGTTGTGCAACCGCCACAAAAGAGTCCATCAGGTCTTTTAATAGGCCATCTGTGAGCAGCACTTGGACAGATGGAAAAATTCCCTCTTGACCAATGCTGTGTTTTAAGCACCCTTAATCTGCAGGGACATTGCCACTTGAATGGGATACCGGGCACCTTGGAGAATGCAATAAACCCAAACAAAGCTCTCTGATTTAGCCTATATAGGCTGTCTGAGACATGAAGGGGTGAGAGAAAGGGTAAAAAAAAAAATAAAATCATAGTTCTGATATAAAATCCTCAAATGTCCCTCCTGCCTGTACTGATGGAGTGTTTACTTCATGTCTAAAGCCAGGGCCAGCTTTTTCCCAACTCAGTTTAGAGGCAGGTGGAGGAAACATGGCTGCTCAAAGACGGTGAAGAATGATGAAATACTGGAAATCTGGACCATGGACTTGTCTCCTCATGGCTGGGGTGCACAGACTGCGGGGGCTGCCCAAGATGTGGACTTCACGCAGAGTGGTTCCTCCCTGTGGAGGAGCAAAATGGTCACATGTGCCTCCTTCTCTTCATGGGCTGTAGAGGATGCTTTGCTCAGAAGCTGCTGAGATTGTAGAATCATAAAATCACTTAGGTTGGAAAAGACCTTTAAGATTTTCAAGTCCAACTGTTAACCCTGCACTGCCAAGTCACCACTAAACCATGTCCCTAAGCACCACATCTACACGTCTTTTAAACGCCTCCAGGGATGGTGACTCAACCACCTCCCCGGGCAGCCTGTTCCAGTGCTTGATCACCTTTTCCAGGAAGACATTTTTCCTAATATCAAATTGAAACTGCCTGTGGCGCAACTTGAGGCCATTTCCTCTTGTCTTATCACTTGTTACTTGGGAGAAGAGACTGACCGCACCTGCCTACACCCTCCCTTCAGGCAGCTGTAGGGAGCGATAAGGTCTCCCCTCAGCCTCCTCCTCTCCAGGCTGAACACCCCCATTCCCTCAGCTGCTCCCCACAGGACTTGTGCCCCAGACCCTTCCCCAGCCCCGCTGCCCTTCCCTGCACACGCTCCAGCACCCCAATGTCTTTCTTGTAGGTGTCTCAGGTGAGGGGAGTCCCCCCCCAGCTGTTGGCAGGACCCAGGGCTAAGTCCTGGGGGCTGGGGGGGCAACTGCCCCTGTCATTGGTGCTGGGCTTGGTGGGGTGACCACAAGACCTTCTCCTTCCCAGCAGCTGAGTGCAGCCCATCTATTTTCATCCTAATAGTATCCAAGTCAGCCTAATCGTATCCAAATTTATGGCCTGCTGTTGTCTTACAGGTAGGCAACACCTCCTTGGCTGCTTCAGGCCCTAAGGGGCTGCCAATACCACGCTGCTGTTGCTGTGATTTCTCTGTGATCTCTGCACTCCTCAGGCTTCTGCCAGTTCTATATCGCAGGGTTAGAGAGATCTTCAGACTTCTTAATATCAAAAAAACCAGGATCAGTGGGAAGTCTGCTTGCTGAGCGTGGTTCAGTTCCAACCGTGTTCCTGAAGGCTCCTGGAAGGGTTCAGGGCTGTGAGCCCCAGACAACAGGCATGCCTCTGCCTGTGCTGGGATTTGTTTGCAGGAGGGGAAGGAAATACCAGCTGTGGGACTGGAGTTAGTAATTCACCTCACTGCCCCAACTGGGAGAGGCTTTAGTCCCCTCTTCTCAGAGCTGCTCCCAGAAACAATATTTGCTGATACTGGCTTACCATCCCAAGAGGGGAAATCACTATGAAATGTTTACAAGGCCCATTTGAAACCTGAGAAGAAGCCTTTTTTAGTAATGGGAAAAGAGCCAAATGCCTTAGAAGAGAAATATTCCAGCTTTAAGAATTAATTACCACTTCCCAGTAATGCAGGCTGACAAATAACCTTGCGCAATTTCCTGGACAGATACACTTTAATGTCACTATTGTACACAAATAAGAGCAAAATATTCAGTCCACTGAACCATGACCCCCACAAGCCCCGCACATGGGCAGATGCTTTTGCCCAAGCACTTACCCAGCAAAGCCCAAAGGATAAGGCGTGGGGCTGAAGCAGCCACCTATACCCAGCAGCTCACTCCCTGAGGGCCTCTGGGTGAGGACTTACTTCTCCTCTGGATGGCTATTTCCAGTCAAGAAAGCAAAATGAAAGCAAAACATGGATAGCAAACAATCAAATGTATTTTTAGAAACAGCAGCTGTAGCATCTGTGGAGCTCTATAATCGTCATGCAAAGTTTACTACGTAGCTTTCCAGTTGTAAATCAAGTATTACAGGCCAGTGAAAAGATACTCAATTTCTATAGCCTAATTGTTCTTTTAGTAGTGTGGGATGACATCATATAACTGGTTATGCTCCACAATATACACTGGATATAACAAGCCACAATATGTATTTATATTTCTTTCAGTCAAGACCACCAAACAATGAAGTTACAAAACTTCAGAAATCTCAAAACAATTTTCAACAAAAAGGCATCACTTTCTCCTTCTTTTTGGATAGGTGGAAACAGGAGAGTGGTGGAAGAGCAAATCTAAGAATCAATGGGGTTTTCTGGAAGTCTGAATTATCACTAATTACCCAAAATCGAAGCTGAGCTGCTACTTTGTGAGCCGTGCTTTAACTCATAATAAGTTTTTCAGGGACATCAATCTGAAGGTACCTCAGGAAGACAGCTCTTTGGAGGATGGCACGTACCTCGGTGCAGTGATGCAGTGACAGCATCACCCCTGGAGATATTGCTCCTAGAAGGACAACTGGCTTCAGATCCTGACTCTAGGAGCAACTGAAGAGATACTGCTGTCTTGCTGGTGCGAATCACTAGTGGTCATGTGCCAAGTGCAACAATGGCTGCTAAAGGTCAACTTTCCCTAAAGGACTTTATTCTGAACCTATTCAGACCTTCTTAAATGAACAGCAGCTTCACCAAAAGCTGTTGAAGTCCCCCAGGACTAAAATTGTTTTATAGGAGGTCCAGGCATGGGATGCACATTTGTTTTCATTTGTCTGTCCACCCAAGCCTCGACCATTTTTGCTCCTTGTCCAAAGCTGGAACTCAGCTCTTGCCTACAGTGTGAATGCAACCCTTGCTCACAATCCATCTTGTCCACAGTCCTTCATCTCAACAAACCACAGAAACACAGGATGGCCTGCAGTACTGAGCATCGCATGTGCTGATAAGTCCCTGCCAAGACACAGCGAGGAAGCAGCCTGGGTCCAGGCTCTCCAGCAGGGCGGAAAGCGAGGGGACATCCATAAAGCCTTTTGAAGAAAACATCCCTATGTCTCTCTTGGGATCTGTGGCTCCAGAACTGAAGCAGTTCCAGCCAATGTTTTACAATTCATGAAGTCTTAAAGCATTACTGGGTGATTTCAGTGCTTGGAGATAACTAGACGAAATAGCCCAACGGGGGAGATGCTGATGTAGTAGCAGCCATAATAATGCGTGATGCTGCACACTTCCCTTCTTCTGAAAACCCACTCATCCTTCTTGTCAGGGGAAATTGTTGTGATTCTGTTTCACAGCAGAGGTGGTGGGAGGAAGGAGGCAGACACATATTTTCCTCTGATCAAGGAAAAAGGCTGGGCCATGCCCCACTTACCCTCCTGAAGCTGTCCTGGCCTCTGGGTGAAGGGCTTAGAAACTGGTGATGGCGAGTATTCGGTAGGGAGAGCACGAGTAGCTGTGGCCCAAGAGAAACAAGGCTTTGGAGCTCCTCTGCTAGCACTTGAGAGATACTTTTCCCCCCCTGCCCTGATGTGCCCCTCTTTATCCGCTTGCCCTGGACTGAAAAAAATGCCAGGGCAAAATGACCTGGGAGCTAGTGGGCTCCTCCTGCGCTTTGCCTATCAGCTCAGGGTCACACGGACTGAAAATTCCCGGGTGAAGCTAAATCTGTGCCAGCCAGGGCAAATTCTGACAAACAGCCTAAATGCCTGATTTTTGTACCTGTACTCAAAAGCGTTACCCTGAATGCCCCAGCTCAGCTGCTGTCTTAGACTGGAGCCAGGTCAGAGCAGCCCTCCCTCCCTGCCGTGGGCATACATTAGCTGGCAGGATTCCTTGTTACATCCCCGAGGATATGCCCCTCGCCCTGCCCCTGACACGCAGCTGAACCATCCCAACAGCATGGCAAGTGCAGGGAGGGGATGGGAGGGTTTGCACCTCCACCTGAACATGGGTGCCTATGTAATGAGGGGCATCTCTTTATAGGTTCTTCCTATAGCAAAGATGGGGCAAATTACTGTATTTACCTTCCTGCTCTTGCTCACCCCTCCGTGTGCCCACCAGCTCCTGCACAAACTGCCCCTGTACCACAGCAGGGCCCTGAGCTCCTGCTTCACCAGGGGCAGCGGGAGGTGCCAGATGTTGGTGCAAAATGCTCTTTATAACCTGGCCTTTGAGGACCACAGTGAGATCTGGACAGGTCCAGTATGTTACGTGCCCTTTTAGCATATTTTGTGCCCATATAGGAGCTGGAAGCAACTTCTTGGTGAAACTCTGTACTGGATCCATGAGTAGGGAATCAAGCTTTGCCATTTCCAAAGGCAAAAGCTACAGTTTAAAAACCAACCAAAACCATATCACAGTGGTGATTTCTCTTGAAAACAATTCGTTATCACTTATTTCAGGATAGTGAAATGCTGCATAAATACCTCACTTGTGATTTTTCAGCTCCCCTTCAAATTTCCCTGTGAATGTGTGGCCCATGTGGTGAGTTCAAGTCTGCTAGGGATGTGCTCATTCTCATCAACCCCATAGCCCTGCTCCCCTTGAGCCCCCAGCCCAGTATTCTGGGCCTGGCAGAGCAACACTTACAGCAAAGAAATATTTAAAATGTGTTTTAAACAATACTCTGATTTGCCCAGGCTGCCACCATGCTTTTGCACTTCATTGAATTAACTCAAGAATTTTGGACCCAGTTTGCAGTCCCAGTTTCAGGTCTGGAGCTCTCCCGTTCCCTTTGGTAGGGCAGCACAGGGCCTTCAGAGAGGAGATAATACAGGTAACGTGCCCAGACTGATGTGCGCGTGGCCCTGGATGGGGAATAGTGCTGCTGGCATCCCACACCCCTAACCAGCACTAACACAGGCCTCTGATGCTTCCTTGCAGAGCATCATCCTTAACTTGCTCAGTCACCCTTCCCTCAATTACCACCATCAGCAAGACTGTCACTTGCAGATCAGGAGTGGAGATGTCCCAGAAAGCTTCAAGTCCCAGGGGTCAGAAACAACAGTGGCTGTCTGCTAACTGCAAGGTATAGCCGCGTCCCTGCAGCACAAGGAGTTAGACAGCAGCTACCTGCCGCCTTTCCTAAGAAAAGGGCAGAAGAAAAGTCTTTGGACTTAATCTATGAGGTTAAAATAATAAAATAAAATGAAAAAAATCTACATATCTCTTACTGGAGTTGAGCTTGAGTGGGGACAGCAAGTTTTGCCCTGTACAGATGACTCCACTTCCACACTTACTCAGCATGGGGCAGAGCTTTATTTTTTACCAACACTGTGCACATGCTTCAGAGGCATATTTGAGGTGCAAAACCCCACATTCCATGCTCAGACACCCAGCAAGCAGTTAATAAAACCCATTCTAGTTTGGTTTAGAGCTTATGTGAAGTAAGAGTAGAGTCTGACCTGTTTCCAATGGCGACAAAATTGCTCTGGGAACATAAAGATGCAATTGCTTTCAAATGTAGCTATTTTCTGTTAAGGGAACCTACGCATCAGTCCTTCCTATCACACATCTCCAGAGAAAGCAAGAGCCATCCCACACACTCCTCTGTTGCAGATTGCTCAGCACTTTCTCCCATGGTAATCACTAGGAGAAACTCAACCCTCCCGTTAAATGCTTGGGGCTCGAAAGATTAATTCTATGGGATACATCTCTAAAGCACATCAGAAACCAGAATTCATTCCTAACAGCTTATCATTATTTAGGCAATTACAGGAGCAAGCAAAACAGCAGGTTTGAGGGAGGCAAGTGATCCTATTATAATCAGAATTCTTACAGACAGTTTTACATTTTCATGTTTAATAGAGCTTTTTTTCCCCTCCATATAAAGCTTTCCATCAAAGGCTTTCCAAGTGTTTTATAGCAGCAGGCGAGTGTTACATCATTATCGCTCCTATTTTACAAACAGGAAACGGAGGCCCCAAAAAAGTATCTGAGCGGGATAAAACATCATATCCCAGCCCAAAACAGAAACAGAATCAAAACCTCCCGGCAAAAAAAACCAAAACCCTTCTCCAACTCCCTCTATTTAGTTGTGATGCAGCTTTTTTTTTTATTATTATTATTATTTTTAAATAACTCAACCAGTCGAACAAGAGAGAACGGCAAGAAAATGACAAGCTTCAACATACTTACTTCCATACTGCTGGCTTTAGTATAAAAATAAAGATTTTTATTAACAAGTTTACAAAAATAAAGTCTATCAGATCACACAGGATCTCACCAGGGGGGGTTTACTTGACTTTGGAAGATAAAGCCTGTTTGAAACGTCTCTTTAGATCTTGCATGTTGGGAGATTTGGGCCGAGGGATGATGGACGACCGCCTCCTGTCCGTGCTGCCGGCATGCTGTAGTTTGCTGACCTCCTTGCAAAGATACTGGAAAACATCGCAGACGCCTTGGGAGTCATCGCTCGTGGAGATTTCCAAGAACAGGCTGCCCAGTTCGTTTGCCAGCTGTAGTCCCTCTTTCGCCTGTACTTGCCTGGCGTGGAGGAGGTCTGCCTTGTTCCCCACAATTATGACGGGAGTCCTGGCGTCTGGGTGGACCTTGCGTATGTGCTGGTAGAGAGGTCGCACTGACTGGTAGCTGCTGTAGTCTGTGATGGAGTAGACCAGGAGGAAGCCCTCTGCCCACTTCACACTCCTGGACAGGGAGTCTAGCACCTGCACGCAGTCCTCCTGCACCTGCGGTACAACAGAGAGCCCAGATTTGGCGCCGGGCCGTGAAAGTGTAGAGCTTGTACTACAGCGAGCACCGGCTCCAAGGGGAAGGCTGAGCTCTGCCTCAGGAGACAGAGCTGCCCCCCCGGGCCCGTGGGCAAGCGGGGCTCAGAAGCTGAGCCTTCAGGTGGCGGAGAAGAACCGATCGATCCGAAGCACCTCCGTACCTGGATGCACCCCGGCGTGTCTTGGATTTGCACGGCGACGGGGTCCCCCTCCAGATGGACCAGCCTGGAGTAGAGGTTGCCTGGGGAGCAGAGAGCCGTCAGGCACCAGCCTGGCTGCGGGGGCCCCGCCGCGCCCCGCCGCCCCCCGCCTCACCTGTGTTGGGCTCGTAGTCGCCGATGAACCGCTTCGTCAAGAACCGCACGATCATCGCTGCAAGACAGAGCGGCCGCATCAGGCTGGGGGTGGGGGGACGCGGGGAGACGCAGGGAGAGGGGCAGCCCGCGCCCCCCGCCCCCTCCCCAGCACTCAC
>JAVJGJ010000014.1:22172821-22186716 GCA_035590215.1 Microhierax caerulescens | reverse complement strand
GCCCGCCTGCATCACCCCCGGCCCAGACAGTAATGGGGTGCTCCCCCCCACCAGCCCAAATCACCGCAAGGGGCTCCTGCTTCCTGCACCCTCCCCCCACGAAAAGAAGGGAGCGGTTTATTCTCTTCTCTCAGACTAATCTGTTTCCCACACCCGGACACATCCCTCCCCAGCCAGCCCCGAAACCCCAGCTTTGCGGAGCAAGCAACAGCCAGCCCCGAAACCAAAGCGCTCCACGGGGTCTGGACGAGGCCCTTTGGTTTTTTGAAGTGGAAGAAAGCTCCAAACAAGAAAGTGCTCCACCCCAGGCTGCCATTGAAGGAGTCTCAAAGTCACGAACAGCTGCACGGATGCTCCAGCCTCTGCCAACGGTTGCCCTGGCTCCTGCAAAACCACTGCTGCAGCACGCTGCTTGCATGTAAGTGTTCTCACGATGTTAAACTGTTCAAGGGCCGCTTCATGTTCATCTGGGAGATACACACAAAGGACACGAGATGGAGGCAGCCAGCAGGCTGGTACTCAAAAGGAGTGGTCTCACCGCTGTCCTGCAGCCCAGCACCACGGGGTGATGGCACTGCTGTGGGAGCTGCCAGGCCCCAGCTGCGGGGGCCATGGCCCAGAGCAGCCCACACACCCCCGGTCACCTGCACGCAGGCAACAAAGCTGAACTTCAGAGTAGCGGGACTGTGTGCTGGTGCTGCGCTTCCTTCAATGCAGCTCTCCGAAGATCACACAAGTCATGTTTTTCCTTGCTTTCCTCTTGTCCACCCTCTTGATTTCTCCCTACATCCCTGCAAGGGCCCAGGTACCCAGCCTGCTCCGCACTCCTCTGGACATCCTCAGCCCCAGTCCCTCCAGCAACATGACAACTCAGAACAAGGGCACCAGAACAACGCTGCCAGCTCTGCTCTGCCAGAGCAAAGATATCACTGAGGAAAGTAAACCCTTGGCACTGTGGGGACCAGGGTGGGGGACCCTGCTGCCCACAGGCACAGAATTTGTGCAGGGAGCAGAGGCATAGTTTAGGCTCTGCACCCCACAGCAGCCAAAGGACCAACCACCTCCTAGAGCAACATTCTGCCCCATTTAAAGATCCTCCCCTGGCACCCTCTCAGAAGTGTTCTACCTGGTGGTGATTCCATGCTGCTCTTTGCTGAAGGGTTCCACACACTTCAAAGAAGTTCAGGCCATGCTAATTAACCTGTTAAAGCAGCGCCTGCGCAAGAGCACGGTGAAAGAAGTGCTGTTGATAATTTGCGTTACTTTAGTGCCCAAGAACCCCTAACATCGAGGGCACTTTTCACCTTCAAAAACCGATTGCCTCCAAAATTTCTACACTTCCCACCACGCCATTGAGCCCTTTTCATTTTATAAACAAGATTTCTCTTGTACCGCTAAAAGCTTTTGGTTTCCAGAGGTTCATGCTACTGTCTATCTGCTCTCATTGTCAGGGGACCGCTTGCCTTTGGCCTCGCTTGCAGTGCCAGCACAGGCTTTTCTTAAACGTTTCTTTACAAAAGAGCTATCAGACTCCGTGCAGCGTGCCCTTGGAAGGCGACTGAACCGAGTCCGCTCCTGGCAGATGATTCCCAGGTGCCGAGCTGTGAAAGCAGTAGTATTAATAAAACACCGTTCCCAAAACTCAAAGAGCTACCCTTTTCCGGGCAGCTGTAGAGCTCATGCTGCCTCACCTGCTGCTGAGAGCACCCTGAAAGGGCAGATGGTGATGGTCAGGCATGGAGATGACAGTGCACAAATCCAGGCAGGAAAGCCTGCAAAGGAATTAAATTTCCAGGGAGTGGTGGGCTGCCTCTCCATCAGCACCTACTCTGGTGCAACAGGAGCAGTTCAGCAGGACCAAGCAGCTGGGGCTCGGATTCCTCACATAGGGGGGCTCAGACTAGCTGTCCCCAGGCTGTGGACTAAGCAATCCCTGGGCTGTATGAACCTCAAAAGCTATCCCAAGGAGCCTTTCCTTTCTCAGCTGGAGATCCTATTTGGAAGTGCCACGCTGCATTCATTCATCCCATGCAGGTGGCCCATGCCACCATCCCTATGGCCAATTGCCATCCCCTTTCCCACAGCAACACCACTCACTCCCGTTCACATGGTGACCCAGGGACACCACAACCTGCCTGACCCACCTCCCTATTCTGAGCCCTGGCAGTAATCAACAGTGGGTACTTTGGGGGGAGGGAGTGGGTGGCTTACTGCTGTGGCTGCAGCAGGAGAGCCGTCCAGAGAGCCTCTGGAGCTCTTCTCTCCTCTGAGAATAGAGTGTTTTCCTGGGAGTCTCTGCTGCTTTGGTGGAGTCAGCTAGAAGTTCTGGGCTTAAGAATGGTAGGACCATGTGAGATAGCCGGTAGCAAGCACAAAGCTTTTCCACATGGAGAAGCACTGGCAAGAACCTTTGCTGTGAGCCGGCATGGCTTCACCACTCTCCTAGGAACTTTCAGGAGCACAAGCCCATGTTCAAGACCGCAGGTCTTCCTTAGACTCCCCAATGCCTGGTGATCAACAGCTAAGGAGTTTGGAGTAGGCATGGACAAAAAGGTGATTGAGGGCCCAAGGGCCATCACCCAAATAGTAGAAAATTAGATTGGTGACCTTAGCCAGAGCTTTGTATTTTTCTGGGTTCCTGAGCTGTATGGGTGGTGATGGGAGCGATGTCCCCACCCAATGCTTCAAAACAAGGATGATTATGACTACGTAAATCCCAATGGCTACAACTGGATTCTTAGGTAGACCTTCGTAGTACATCCACCAAGGGAGATGCATGGACATGAAGAGCTCATAATCTGTGTCTTCCATCCCACCGCCCTCAGGTTTGCAGGGACAGCTGGTACCTTCTTCCCATGCAAGGAGAAGACTGTGTGCAGAAGGGTACCCCCTGCACTGTGGGAGACAGTACCCGCACCCCCACCCCACCCTGAGTCATGAGGGGCTACCCAGACAATGACTAGCCCAGTTCAACCATGTCTTTTCACCACACACCCTGAACTACAGGAACCCATGGTGCCTTGCAGTCTGCAAGAACAGGGCAAGCCTGTCCTGCCTGGTGGGACAGGGAGGGTCACCTCCTCTGGCAGGTGTACAGGCTGCTCTTGGCACCCTCTGGACCAGCCAGGACACCCACACACAGGATCTGTGTCTGGGATGCTGGACACCCCTTTGATCATGAGGACCATGAACATGCCAAGTCTAGGACCGCGCTGAGGACAATAGAGCGAAGGTCAAGACTGTTTCCATCTGATACATCCAACGGGAAGATAACATAAGCATGAATTGTTAGCATGTCCTCACGGCAGCTGCCTACCTGCCCCCCACCAGGAATGGGGATGGAGGTGTCCACATATCCCCTGCTTCCCTCAGGCACGCACACTTCACCTGCTCCCTCCCAGGGCCCGCAGCCCCTTTGCGTGGGCATGGTTCCTCCTCCCCAGTCCTTTCACTGACCTTCCTGGACACACACGGTGTTAGCACAAGCACTGCCTACACAGCCCTCGTGAAACCTGAGGTCTTGGTGTCACGGATACACTAGACAAAGCCGACAGCTCAGGAGAAGGCTTCCCTGCCTGTCTAGAGACAACATGACATCCTGGCAGGGCACCAGCTGCAAAGGTTTGAGGCAGTAAAACCTGGTAAGGAGACAGCTCGTCCCCTACCTCCTAATTAGGCTCTGCGAAACAGCGACGTTACACTTCACTGCAGTGTAATGGCTTGTGCTAATCCACAGCCACCTCACTCTCCACGTGTCCTATAGGAACCGCCTGCCCACCAGCTCTGGGGTAACCAAGCCTCTGTGCTAGAAGGGGACTGGATGACAGGTTAACATATACCGAACTTCTGCAAAACTGGCTTCTGAACTAGGGATTCCTGAATTCCACTAGCTCAGTGTGTCCAGTTGTATTGTAAGGAAACCTACAGCTTTCCAAATTTCACAACAGTTCTCCACAATTCAAAGTATCACTGAAAGAAACAAAATTTGGCTGTCATGGTGTGAAGAGGAAACACCTAGCTTGTAGCCGACGTGCTCGTGGCGAGGTTTTGCGTGCTAAGCACAGCCTCAGAACAGGACCACAGAGAACTGGTTACAGCTTATGGGTCTATTGTGCAAAACCCCTTCCAGAGCAAGCCAAAGGGGAGAACTTGCAACCCAACCACCATAAGCAATCACACTTTCTCTGCCCAGAGGGGTGGAGAGGCTGAACTGCCAAAATCACTTCCCTTCCTTCCTACACCTTTGGAAAGTCCTGCATGCACTTCAAACTATTCCATCAAGAAGGACACATTTCAAGTTAGACAATAGTTTCATGACTGAAGGTGTCCTGACAGGCAGTTCTTCAACTTTTCTCAATTCACAGATCTCCCTCTTTCGTCAGGACTGTGCAAAAACAGGGCAGCTGAACAGGAGGGAAGCAAACTTCAACAGCAGATACCAAGACCTGTAAATATCCGGGCTGTGCTTCTGCAAACCCGAGATTACCAGGAAAACCACCGCTGCACTGACAGCAACTAACAGGTAGTATCTACACACCCAAGACAGGCCAAACCTTAGTTAACTTGTTCTGTTTTCAAACAGTAAAAAACCCAAAAAAGGATATTCTCTTCCAGTACAAACATAATTTCATTTTCAGTCATTTCTGGGAATCCTGACCAAGGGAAGCATCCTCTCCTTCTCCTCCCAGCCCACACACAGCTTCCAAATACACATTTATGAGCATCTACTGTTGGCATAGTGACCTTAAAAACACTGAAACCAAACAAATTGGAAACTGCTGTAACGCACAGCGTCTTCTGAAGCACAGCTCTTAAGTGAGACCACTATATGCTGTCTAGTCTTACTATTCCAAATTGTTGGAAGTTCAGAAGTTTAAAACTACCCACCACTTAAGGTTAACCATTTCATCATGTTGCTACTGATAATTCACTGCAATATTGAGAAGTACAAACCAAACACAGACCTAAACAACTTACACAAGTGTGCATGAGAAAAAAAAACAAATCTAAAATACCATCACCACAGCTCATACCCAAGAAAGCCTCCCACTTAATTCCTTCAGATGCAAACCCTAATGGAAAACAATGCTTGTGAGCCAAACACAGATTTTTGCTTTGTTGTGGAAACTGACAAGCCAAAGCAGCTGATAAAGGTCTAAGGCTTAGTATGCAAATCTAACTGCTGCAAGAAAATCCCACTTGATCACAAAAACTATACGCATAAGCTGCTACAGTGAATTCATCAGCCTCACTTCAGGAGATGGTTGTACACTCCATGTCCAATCCACAGTGTCAAAATACAGTACCTAGTATTGTGTGTCAGTCTGTTAACAGGTAAACTTTGCCCCATCTTCTTCAAGGCATTTCCAAAGTCATTCCAACCATACAGCCTGCTTCATCTGCTGTGACAGGAGCTTGGAGAAACTTCAAACACAGCATCTGCTCACTGGGACTCTGAATCTCTAGTGCCTAAAGCCTGCCACCCTTAATACCAGGCCAAGCCAGATAATCAATTCAACATCCTAGAACTACATTCCAAGAGAATGGGAACACCCACAACTGAATGTTAGGTAAATGCAAATGGGCATTAACCCTTTAATTTATAAGTAATCTGTACAGTTTGACTCTTCTACTTAAGGCACCTCAAAATTAAGGAAAAACGCAAATCTTATCTCTCCATCTTGCTCCCAAACTTACTAGCTCTCTTGCTACTGACCATTCCCTAATTTTCAACAGTCAATATCTACAAATTGCTTAAGGTCATTAGCTTCTCTAGTATTTTACTCTCTCTACATGCAGACATTACCTTTTTATCACTTACTTGTGGTAGTTAAGCAATGCCTTACATTACACTTACAAAGGTAAAATATTACTTATCTGCAGCTTTAACACAGTTAAGCTTGAATTCATACATTTTCAAATCTAACCAAGCAGGTTACCGTCAGCAGTTTCTTTAGCAAGCCTCACACCATTTCAAAGAAAGCTCACAAAACTAGCACTGGTTAGTTAAGTAGTTGGCTGAAGATGTTCTTCCATTTAAAAACCACTGAGTAGGTAGCACCGGGTTTTTGTGAAGCGTCAATAAATCAATGGGATGGAAGGAATGCATTAGAACATCCAGGTAGGTGTTTAGGTTCAACAGTCATACAATAAACAAGTGTTCACCTACACCAGCCAATTAAAATAATAAAAAAAGCAAATTACAAAAGCTGGCAGTTTTCTTTGGTATTAATCTGAGGCCCCTTAGCCAGAAGTTTGTATGAATGAAGTGTGAAGCCTGTTATCTCATTTCCCACTAAAAAGATTAAACCTTCAAGTGATACTATGCAATTTTTGGTATATGCCATTAGTTTGCTTGTGAAATATGCCACGATGTCTCGTATTACCTCATGATCATCACCAAGCATTAGCAAATTTCAGTGTTCCCAGAATTTATGGTCTATATAAATGACTAAACTGATCAGCAAGAGCTGCAGATTATTTAAATAAACAAGCACCATGCAAGGCAAGTTAAATAAACAAACTTCAATGGAAGAAAAGGTTTCTAAAGCATCTGTTCCAAAAAACTAAAGGAACCAGTCACAATCACATACACTTGTCCAAAATCGGATCTTTCTTTTATTTTTTTTAAACATGCATTATGCCATGAATTCATAGGGAATTGGCTCCAGCAGCTCTGGATCCTTGCCATTAGTTCTCACAAAGTGTGCTTCTCTCGGTGGAGCAGGCTGTAAACAGGAAAAAGAAAGAAAAGAAAAAACTCATGGCACAAACTCAAAAGCAACCTTACTGAAAATTCATTTTGACAACCATTTAACGTTATTATTATATAAACATTTACAGCAATTTTACCATTCCTAGTGTCCTTAAAATTTGCTTCAAAGAATAGCAGTAAGAAAATGATCTGCTAGCAAGTGTGCTTGACTTTCATTGCTGAATGAAAAAACCCGACATTTACCTTCTGCAGTTTACTAACCCAAATTAACATGAAGTGATGTACCCAGAGGTTCCAGAAGGAACATCCATTATCTCCTCTCTAAGGTCTACTTATTCATTCTTTTCTTAAAGGGTTGTAACAGGAACTGTTGCTGCTAAATTCAACTAAACCAAAGACAACACTGATGCTAGAAACCAGCCAGAGCTCCTGCTGCAGATCAGCAACAGAACAGGAAGCATCTGTCCCTTTGTTCACAGCCAAGGCAACAATTTCCATCCAGGAACATTGCAGTTCTGTTCAGGCACCAAACACTTCTGACAGCTCCGATGCAGACACACAACATGCTGCCGGCTCTACTCAAAACAAAAAAAAAGTAACCTCACTCAAAAGGATTGCAAATCAAAGTGAGGGCGGTAGCAGCAGACACCTCCAACACAATCTGCCATAGACCTGGATTTTTCAGAATACTGTAAGCAGCTTAATTCAAGTGTGGTGGGGATTTGCTTTTGTTTTGCTTTTCAAAACCAGACAGAAAGAGCTCCGTTTACAGCATAATACTGTTGCTTTGGAAGAAAACAACATCTTACTCAACTGGTTTAGTTCTAGCTGGTTTCTTTTTGGTGAGCTGAATCAACCATGTGTCAACTACAATAAAAATATTACCTGACGTTTCAGTTGAACCCAAATGCCTTTTTCTTTTGCTTCCTTTTTCTTCTTTTCATTCTCCTTCACACGCTGCAGAAAGCTGTCTCTGCTCTTGGAATGTTTAATATGCTCAATCCGCACATTAATTCTCTTGGCAAGAATCTTGCCCCTAGAAAAGGGAATCAGTTTTTAATCTACTGCACTTTGAAAAAAGGCTACTTCCAAGCTAGTTTTACAGCCCTTAAATGATAAACTCCATAAGCTCAATTACAGTTAATTTTTCTTTAATAGGCAATCACTCAAAATACACTGCTTCAGATACAAATCAGATGTAACTTGCATAACTGAAAGCTTATCAATATGTAACAACGTGCTGACAATTTCAGGTTAAGATTATGGGGAATACATAATTTTAACCTTGTAGCATACAAACAAGTAATTTCATTTCCACTATACTCCAGTCCAGTTCCTGGAGGAAAATACCCACACTTGGCCTTTTCTGACTAAACTGTACAAAATCCAGTTGAATACAGCTACAACTACAAATTAGTATTTAGAAAGGATTTCTGTACCAATGTGAAAGTTGTCTGAAAATCCCCATTAGCTAACATAACTAAGTATTCCTCAGAAAAATAAAAATTGTTTCCTTTGACAGGATCCAAGTCAAATAAGCATCATTTGCTTGGGTTATAAAAAGGACATACACTTTACCCACCTTGAATGACCAATCAAGACAATAACTGTCTAACTGGCAAAGTGAAAGGAGGGTGCAATTACAGATCAACTTTCCCAAAGTTTCAAAACAAGGAATTTTATTACTTACTTAACCTGCTTGTTAACAATAATGCCCACAGCGTGCTGAGTAACATTATATACCCTTCCAGTCTTGCCATGGTAACACTTGTGGGGCATACCTTTTTGAACAGTGCCCATACCCTGTTAAGAGGTAAAATAAGAATAAAGTGTAACTTTAACTTGGGGAGGGGGGGGGGGAAAGCAACATCAAGGACTTTTCTTTCAGAAGTTATTTAAAGTATACATCTCCAATTATTTGAGACTGATTTAAAAATACTCCTATTTTACTAGTACATTAGAATTTATAACCATGCATTTTGTATCTGAAGACTACCAAATTTTGCTATGACAACTCTGGTCGCTTTCAGTGTCGGTGAAATGACGGATCACTTTGCTTTCAGCAAGCAATCACGGGAGACAATCATCATTAAGCTCCAGTGCATCAAGAACAGTGCAGTTCTCCAAGAGTCAATCAACAAACAAGCATATTACAGTCCATCTTCTGTGTGACTGTTAAGAAAATGCTGTATTTGAAATGAAACTGAAGGATTCAACAAAGTAGGAATCCTTGGTGAAAGGCTTTCAGATATACTACAAATTAATTTTGAAAGTACAGCTGATCTTAAAGGACAAGTTTGAGAAAATACCAAGTGATGGGAAATACTGCTCCACTTTTTCCCCCCTATATTAATATATATGATGTATTCTTACATTTATTTCTTGGTTTCTAGTTTTAATGTGACTTTGCCATCACCACCCCTGTACATATTTAAGCAGAGTCCTACAACGACACAGACATAACTATTAGCTACACCACCATGAACTATGGCTCTTCTGAACAGCAGGTGCAAGTCAGGCAAAACAGAACATCTACTGAAATGACAGCCTGGGTTCCTATGGAAGTAGTGCTAGTAAGCACTACACAGCAACTTGAGTATTAGACATGGCATCTTTCACTCACTTTTTTCAGCTGAACACAGAGTAACAAAGCACAGCCAATTTTTATATATATATTTATATATAAAACCCCACATAGAACAGCATGTGAGGCTGAAGCATTACTATTGGTTCAGTAGCACGGTCATTCCAGTACTGCTTCAAAAGTGAGCAGCAGATACTTGTGTTGACACACATTACCCAAGTAACAACAAACAAACAAATAAAAAAAGACCATCTCAAGAAACTGGAGACTGAAAAGGATTACACTGCTTTAGCTTTTAATTATATGGCATTGTAGAAAGTACCTTGATATCAACTATATCACCCTTCTTGTAGATGCGCATATAGGTAGCCAGAGGGACAACTCCTGTTAAGAAACAGAAATTTGGATACTTACGAAGCCCACAATTTCACACACACAAAATGGGGTGGCATGCACTCCCAATTTTTAAAAAAATCCAACAAACTCCGGAAAAATTACAGTTTTAATCTCATTCCTAAACTATTTACTACTTCATTGTGGATACAGCTGTGGATACTGCTCATTGGTAAGAAACAAAACCCTGCACATTTTACTTAAGTGTAACTATTGAAATATTTAATTCACCTTCAAATTAGTTTTCATACACTAATGAAATTAGCATTGTTACTACTATCACTATTGCAATCACAATACCAATGCACAAGCTCTAAGAGCTGAGAGTTTACTTGCACATCATTCTACAGTTTTTAGCCCAATTGTCAGAATCCTTTGACACAAACCATTGTTTTATAAATGCTGTTAGTTAGGGGCTGTTGACATCCAACAGGTCAGTAACTTCGCACCATGCTCTTACTACAAAGTATACTCACCATGCTTGCGAAATGGCCTTGAGAACATATAACGTGTCCCCCTCCTCTTTCCTTTTGTGTTCGTCATTTTGGCTGATTACTGTAAAAACGAATGCAAATTATTCAGAACTACTGCTCATTCACTGAAAGTTTAATTGATGACGATTTCAGACCTTTCAGAAAAATCAAGTCTTGAAGCCTAGTCAGAATGGCACCACTCTGAAATTGCTGGGTCAATTCAAGCAACATTATTAGCTTGGACACTCATGGACAACAGTGTTTCTATTATAAGATCACAGGTTAACTCAGGTTAGAATGGATACTAGCAAGTCACCTAGCTCAAGTTCCTGCTGAAAGCAAGATCCACTATGAGATAAGCCCAGTTTGCTCAGGGCTTTATCCAGTCGGGTCTTGAAATCCTTCAAGGATGGAGAGATTACTGCACAGCCTCCCCGTGTAGCCGGTATGGAGGCCTGGCTGTTCTCATGAGGAAAACCTTTTCCCTTATATGCTGCCTGAGGTTTGCATTTTGACTTAAGCCAGCTGTCTCGTGCCCCTGCCAAGCAGAAGGATCCATCGTCTGGATCACGGCACTGTTCGGCGCCCCCCAAAGACACCTCTGCTCCGGGTCGTCTAAGTTCAGTTCCCTCAACCTCTCCTCACAAGGCATCCAGAAGGCAAGAGCTTCAGTACCTGATTTATCAGCCACCGTTACATCCGATACCAGGCGCACACGCCCCGCGGGCCGACGGGGCCCGCTACCAGGCTCGGCGGCAAAGCCCCAGCCCCGCCGCAGCCGGCGATCCCCACGCCAGGGCGCCGCCTCAGCCGCGCTGCCAGGGCCGGGCCGGGCCGCCCCCCAGTCCCCGACATCCCGCCAGCGGCCGCAGGGCTCACCGGGCCCGCCGCCAGGTACCACCGACTCGGCGGAGCTCCGCTCCTTCGCACCTGCACCCGCCGCTTGCCTCGGTGGTCCCCTCGCTCGCTCGCTCCCTCCCTCCTTCCCTCAGCATCCGGCCACCCGGCGCGGCCTGCAGGCCGCGGCCTCCTCGCTCCCCCAACCTCCCGCCCCAGCAAGGCCATGCCACCCCCCGACGGAGCTTCAGGACCCCCGCCGCCAGCCCGGCCTGCTCGCCGCCAGCCGGAGTCAGGGAGGCACCTGAGGCCGGCGAGCAGGGCCCGGCACACCTCACCATGGGTACCTACAAAATGGCGCCTCGGCAGAAAAAGAAAGAGGCGGCGCCGCGGCCGCGCTTAACAGCGGGGCCTTCGTGCGGCTGCCCGCGCCGCGCCTGAGAGAAAACCCCGGGGAGCGCCTGCCTGCCTGCCTGCCTGAGGTAAATCTGCTGACGGAAGCCGTGGTACGGGTGATCCTGATAAATAACCATTAACTAACCCACCCTTTCGCTGAAGCAGGAATGAGTGCCGGTGTTTTCATGGCTGTGCCGTGAGGGAGGTCTGACAGCGGGGGCGGTGGGGAAGCGGGAGAACGAGGCAGGTGTCAGCTCAGGATCCTGAGGGGCGAGTTCTATGGTGGAGTGGCTGGTCCGCCGTCCCTAGGGAATTGTGTTTGTACTTACCGTAAAATATAAACGGCCCAGAAGTTTTTGTATGACATTAAAGAAGCACACTGACATTTACATTTGCAGTAGTGTGAGCTTTCCACTACGCTGTGACAGTCACTGCTGCCTGACTGGAGATCCACGTAGTCCTAGGCAGAAAAGCAAGGTGGGAGAAGCAAACTAACAGCAGAAGTGAAGAGGCTGCTCAGGTTTGGGGTTTCTTATTACTATAAGGCCATAATTTCCAATTTGTGTGCCAGATGTTTCCACAAAGATAAGTATGGATTCTCAACAAAGAGCCTTTATACAGCCACAGGTTGCATCAGCTGTGCGGTGCCTAAAAATGAGGTAGACCGGTGAGCAGCTTCCAGAGCTCAGTGTGACTCATCGTGTTTGTGCATCGTCAATATAGAGCAGACAGGAATCATCATGGGAAGCTGATGGCAGGCGGGAGCGAGTCAAAAGAGGGCCTCCTTCCCCTGAGCTCAACAGGCAGGGACAGTTCAACACTTGTCTCAGCGAGAAGTTGCCCTACTGCTGGAATTTTTGTTTTGAATGAAAGAAGCACTTATTTAATTTAGGGGAGGGATGATTACTTAAAGTGGCATATAAAAACATTTGATCCTCAGATTAACTTCACAGTTACTCTAATGTAGTCTTGCAAAACTTAAGCTCTATCATCCTTTTAAAGCTAGCTTAATATTTATGGATCACAAGAATGGATATGGAGGATTAAATACACTATCAGGTTCTGCCTGTAAAGCTAGCTGGTAGGGCATGTTTCGACAGAAGAAGCCCTGTCTCCACACACAAAATCTCTTGGTGTAAAATGTTATACTTTTAAAAAGTGTCTGTATTTCAGCCCTGCACTATTAAAAATCTAGAATTTACAGCATCTGATGTTTATGCAAAGAAAATTTCTATCACTTAATATGCATTCAGCCTACCATGAAACTTTACCAAGTGTGAAGATAGGAGCCTGAACAGCTCTTAGGTGGGGAAGTATACTGAAAACAGAGATTTCAGGGAGGATATCAAGCAAAGTAAAGACTGGAAGCCAAATCCTAAAACGTATTATTGAATAGAGGAAGATAGGCATTTTCAGTGAGGTGAACGCCTTACTCTTGCCAGTGATTTACATAAACAGCAAATCTCCACATCAGTCAGGATGGAATGGGGAAGAAACTCCACGTGTTGAAACTCATGTCTGCATATACAGCACGTAAGTGTAATTCATAAGGGAGCAGTAACTGCGAACTTAATTGAACTCTGCTTTATTTGGGGCCAAGTAAGACATTCAGGATTTGGTACATTTTTTTTCCTGAATAAACTGCACAATAGGTTTATTCAAAATTTCAGTAATGTTTTTATTTATAGCATTTACCTCGATTAGCATGTTTCTTCTTTAGATCCACATTTGAAAGCAACAGTCATGTTTCACAGTTTGTCTCCTCCCTTTCACTGGGCATGCTGTCTGGGTCTGATCCAGAAGTCCATCAGTCCATCCTATCTGCCAACATTTGATACATGGTTTCCCAAACCCAGGGCCTACCAAGCACTTAAAGACTGCAGAGCCTTTGTATGTTGCTCATAAAAAGATTTCTTAATAATGGCTGTCTCGAGCAGATAAAGGTGCACAAGTTGTGAAGTGACTTCTGGTCTGGAAACTGGAGCTAGCAGTCAAGCAGATGCTGGGGAGACCTGCAGCTCTACATTCCAGACTGCAGGTAGCCCCCCTTACTGCCCTGCGCCATCCCCTCAGAAAGCTAGCCTAAACTGCTCTTGCTTGATCAAACTGCAGTCGTAGGATACAGATTCCAATTTCTCCCAAGCTGTAGAGCAGACACCACATCTGTTTCTGCTTCAGAAACACCACATCCTCATGAATGGGGTGAATGCCAGTGGCAGTGCTCAGTTTAATGTGAAGATCTAAAACCCTGTGAAGGTCCCAGGCTGGTGCTTCACCTATGGACGTACTCTGGAAGTCTTGCTACACTGTGGTAGACCATGTTTCCCTGCTTCTCTTCCTGGCTTGGAGGTAGAGCAAGACAGGGAAAGCAGCTCCAATGGGAGCCAATTCAAAAGTTGCTGGGGAAAGGAGCTTGAACGAGAGGGCTCATCAGAAGAGTGAGCACTAGAAAAACATCACTTTGCTTTTCAGATGGAAAGTAGCATGCCAAACACCC
>JAVJGJ010000014.1:22161052-22172512 GCA_035590215.1 Microhierax caerulescens | reverse complement strand
TGAAACTTGCAGTTCTTATTGTGATAAAACTGCAAAAGCAGGAGTCTAAACTGAAAATCAGGATTGTGAAGTTAATTCATTACATGAAAAAAAAAAATAAAAGGCTAATTAGGGCTAGAGCAAAATTTTAACAAATAACTGAGAATAGAGGTTAAATAAAGAGGATTGAAACTTGCAGTTCTTATTGTGATAAAACTGCAAAAGCAGGAGTCTAAACTGAAAATCAGGATTGTGAAGTTAATTGGTTAGCCTGTCCATAGAAGTGCAGCATCTACCCTGTGCTTTTGATCAAAAAGTTACTGACCAAGGGTATTATGTGTCACCTCTTAAGCTGATCCTGTGGTTCCATTGTTCACTCCTTCCAAAAGGATCATGCTATGTGGCATCTCAGAGTCATGCTTCTGTCCCCTTTCATGCTCTCTTTAGCTCCCCGATGATCCTAGCTCTGGTAGTCAGTTATTTCTGGTAGTCTGTTCAACTCCTCATCCACAAAATCCATTTTGTAAATATAAGCCTGAGCCTAGTTTCATGTGAGTTAAAATCAGTAAAATTTGTGTCTAAGCAACCAATCACCTTCCAAAAATGACTGTGCAGACAAACTCCTTAAATGGGCTCACTGTGGTACCGCAGAAATGCCAGTACAGGTGGCTGCACTGAGCTGCATTGCCAGTGAGGTGTTTCATGGAGAGAGGAATGGAAAATAATGACCGCATGCCTTTGAGAGAAATGAAAAGGCAAAAAGTGTATAGACCAAAAACTGTGACAGGGCCCAGCACGTCACACACATAAAACATCATTACACTAAGATTACTTATACACTAATTGCTAATTCAAAATGTTACTTGATGCAGGTAGGCTGATACTGAAGCCAAACAAATGGCCTTTCTTCCATCATTATCCTGACTGCCACATAAAATCTGAAATACTGAACAACTTCTGTAATTCAACTGCTTATTTGAATAACATGTCACTCTACTTGTATATGTCTGCCAGTGAATACTGCATTATTGACCATACAGAAATCATCAGGAACTTCCAAGGAGGCTGTTGTGTAACTGACCAGCTTCTCATGGGTACCAAATAACATAATCCATTTGTTGAACTTCATTTCAAAAGCAATTAATGTTCCTTTCCTCCCTTACTAATGGAGTAGCTTCTCAGGAAACTGGTTTCATTAATAGAGTGTTTTCTCAAACTTATTGTAAGCATTACTACTTTTTTGAGGTCACTTTTCTAAAGGTGATTAGACACTTGTTGGCTGACACCGCTGGATATTTTTTGCCCCTTTGTCATGGAGAAACTGAGAGGCTGCCAGCAGTAAATCTGCATAATGCAAATAAAAGAAATCTGCAGGGCATTTTCCTCTGATACCGTATTGAATAAAAGTATAGAATTAATATTAAAATACATTTTTTAAAATCTGATCTTTCACAATTCCCCTTAACCACTTTGCTAGTCCTCTTGGAAGCTATTAACTACAGCTTAAGAAATAACTGGCTTAATGATTAGGAACTTACTGCTATTTTCTCTTCATTTGTTTATGTCTGATCTTATTTGCATTTCTAGCTAGAATAACAACAATGTTTTCCCTTTTTCTATAATTATTTACACAGAAGAATATCCCCTTTACACCTTCATTTTACTAAGCTAAATAATCCAGGCTCTGGGCATTTGCTTCCATTCCCAAACATCTCTCTTGAGTATCAGGGATCAGATTTGTACACAACAGTCCCAGTTAGCTTACTTACCATGCACCAATTATTTCTGAGATCCTTCCTGTTATTACTGAAGATGATCACAATCCATGAAACATGAACCTCCTGGAGCTGAATCTTTTTTTTTTTTTTCTGTCTGTGAATGTTTCAGTGCTTGTCCTTAACCTGCTAGCCAGGAACTTGGAGACAACTCGGGCAGTAGCAGGCCTCTCAGTGATTTCAGTGGCACAAAGTCAGTTCTCATATATTGACAGTTCTGCTCAGGCAGAACTTTCAGTGTCTTCAAAGAATTTTTGTCTATAAGGAATAAACAGGACAGAATTGACCTTTAATCACTTTAAAATAGATTGGCCAAAACAAAACAAATACACTCTAGGAAAATCTGCAGACCGGCGAGGGCCAGACTTAGTTGACCTTTTCCTTATCTGATTTCTAGCACGTGACTATTTTATGCACTATAAAGTGTAATTTTAACAGAAGCTCAACCTATGCCAATTGGTTTTTCAAGACAGGCTTAACTTTGGAGGGCCAAGAGATTTAGCTTTAAGTAGATCTGAATATAAGCTTTGCTGCTGTAATACAATACCTGATGTAGAAATTATCATATATAAGTACTGTTTATTGTAACGGCACACTGAGTTTGAACTGATGACATCTCACTGAAACTATATTACAAAACATTTTTTAGGTGCTAATTTGCAGGTGAATTTGCAGATGATACCTAATTTTTGGGAGTGGCCAAAGCACTGGAGGGCAGGGCTGCTCCTGAATGGGACTGAGCCAGGCTGGAGAAATGGGCTGACAGAAGCCTTGACATTCAGGACAGTCCTGCACTTGGGTTGGAATAACTCCATGCAACAGGACAGGCTGAGAGCTGACTGTATGGGAAGAGGCTTTACTGAAAAGAATGTGAGGGTCCCAGTGGACAACAGCAATATGCCCTTGCTGCGAAGTCAACTACATCCAGGACTGTATTAGCAAGAGGTTAGCCAGCACGGCAAAGGATTCTTCCTCTCCCTTTGGCACTTATGAGACCACATCTGGAGTATGCCTCCAGTTCTCGGCTTCCCAGAACACAAACCACATGGACATACTGGAGCAAGCCCAGTGGAGGGCCACCAAGATGGTCATGGGACTAAAGTACAGGGACACAGGAGAAGCTGAAAAAGCTGGGCTTCCTCAACAAAAACCTAGTATCTCTGTTCCGCTGTGCCATGGGAGGGTGTAGAGAAGATGGAGACAGACACCTCTCAGTGGTGCACAGTAGAAGGACAAGAGGTAATGGATAGAGGTTAGAACATAGGACATTTGTGACTCAGGGTAATGAACACATTTTTAAAATAAAGGTGGTGAAAAACTCAACCAGGATGCTCAGAGAGATGGTGGAATTTATATCCTTGGAGCTATTTAAAACTCAACAGAGCCCTGAGCAACCTGAACTAGCTGGACCTGCTTTGAGCAAGGGACTGGACTAAAGACCTCCATAGGTACCAGGGATTGTTTTGAGTTTGTGATGATTCCAACTTCTTAACACCAGGTGCTGTAGTTTAAAAGGCAGCATGCCTGATGGATGCAACAGCATGAAGTACAAATGGGGGTGGAATGATTCTCTATTCTATAAATACTCTATGGCATTGTATTAGCATATTGGTGTCTGAGGTAGCCATTTGCATTTCTCATTAATTGTTCTAATCAGAGCCATTAACATAACTATTTTTAATTGCTTATGAAATGGCAAAGAACCTTACTGGAAGGAAAGGGCTATATAAAGTATTGCTAGTATTATTTCAAGTAAAATGTTTTCTACTTTGTGTTAGCTGAATTCCAGTAAGCACAAATTTAAATTTGTCTTCAAACTGTGCCAAATTGAATTTGTTTTTCTGTATGAATACATAAAGAGTAGAATGTTTATGATTTTAATAGTGCTACAAAATGCACTTTTTAATAATGCATGAAGTAACCAGAGTTATTGCAAACTTAAATACTGAGCAAATTGTAACAATCTTTCAGTAAACATTATTGTCTTAATCTAGTTCTACATATCTTCTGGATGCCAGGAGAAAATCTTATCCTGCCTTCATAGCCTCTTATTGAAAGAAAAGGAAAGAAGAATCAAATAGGGAAACTACAGGAGTAAAAAGAATGGTTCTCTGGATTAAAGCACTTCACATGTGATTGTAATTCCAATTATATATTCTTTTCAGTGTGCTTTAGCAGAATTTGAACTTGTGGTCAGAAAATGTCAGCCTTTACACAGTGATTTACCTTTTGCATGACAGCCTCCTTTTGAAAATGGGAAATGGTCAGTAGCTTCTCCAGTCTTACACATACCAGCATCTTAAATGACAAACCTGGGACAGACTCCATAATGTTGCATGGTACAGATGCTTTAAAATAGCTGTATCTCTTAAAAAAATGCATCTGCTTTTATTTGCACCCTGTTTTGAACGTTTTCAGCCCTGCCATCACATTTTCCAGTTTTCTGGCTTACTGAGCCATAAACTTATGATAAGCAAAACGTGAGTTTCTCAAGTAATCCTCATTACCTGAACCCAGGAACTGTGGCTGCAAGGGAACTATCAAATATCACAAGGTTTGCGATAAAATAATGAGAGTTAGCTACACTTTGACAAGCCCTGTCAATGAGACAACAACAGCTGCTCTGAGCAAACATTCCAGCCAGAAAAGAACAAATTAATGGTCAGTCAAGGAGAAGTGAAATGGAGAATTAACAAAAGATAAACTTGACAAAGCTATGACCAACCAAGGATAAACTAGACCAACTTTCCCATATATGTAATAGGAATAACAGCACAAATTTATGGAGCAGGGTTATTGTTAAGGATCAATTCATTAATATTTGTGAAATGCTGCAGAGCCCTTCATGGAATATGCAAAATAGTACTGTGAGCTAATTAGCACATGTGCTGCTCCAAGGCAGCCGCAGGTTATCCAAGGGAGAGAGGAAGAGCAGGTGAAGGGGCAAAACCAGGAAAAACAGACAGGGCAAATGGCAAGAAGTGCTGCAGGGGTAGAAGAGGAAATGAAATCGCAGGGGAAATCAAAGGAGGAAATGAGGCTGTACAGGACAAAAAGGTGATGTTTGTGTCACTGCAGTATAGTCATAGGGCACAAATCTGTATGAAATTGAGCTTTATTAGTTCCAATATTCATGCAATAACTTGTGGGTTTTCACTTGTTTTGGATTTTTGTGGGTTTTTTGGTTTTTTTTTAAAGAAAAAACCTAAGTATAACCAGAGAAAACAGCTATAACCAGATGTGAGTATTTAACTGGCCATCTGCAAGTACAGAGGGGAACTGTGGGCTTTCCAGGGTATAAATCTTCCAAAAAGAGAAATCAAAATCATTCTACTTCTGTACTGCTGACAAAGAGAGCATTGTTTGAGTACTGATTGCAACACAGACTTGAACAATAGTTTTAAATCAGCAGAAGCACAAAATATTGCTGTGACATACATTTCAATTAAAACAAAAATAATTAACCACCCATTAGTGTCATGAAAAACACAAACTATTAACAGTAAATACTCTTTAGCAATTTTATTATCTCCACAAAGCTGTTTCCAGCATTTTTTCTACTTCTTATTGATAACATTTTTCCACTGCGTAGGTATCTGCATGCCATTTTACATATTCCTCCTCAGCTTCCTTTATATCTTGGTACTGTAGAGACTGATTAGTGGGGGAGACTGTAATGATACAAAGACTCTTCACCTGGAAGCTGCTTCTTGTCATATTGTGTGTCACTGTTGTTATGACATGACAGCTAATCTTGCTTTTGGAGAACTGCTGCACAGACCACAAAAACGCTATCTTGCTGACTGCAGTGGGAAGCTTTGCTTGGTATCCTGGTACGGAACACAGAGACTGAAGAAGTGATCATGCACTTCTCACCTCTGCTAATGGATTTTCCAGGTCAGTGTTAGAGCATTGTCACTGACTCCTGAGGTTTTCACACTAAGGAGAAAGTGGAGTTACTGAGACAATGGTTTCCCTAGTGCTTGTGTCAAGGACCAAAGCCTTTAAATTTTTTAAGAAATATCTCTATTATTTAAAGTATTTCATTACAGTTTTAGAAACCTTATTTTGAAATATACTTGGGGCCCTATTTCTCCAAAAGATTCTGTTCAGAACAATGTCAAAAAGCACAGTATTGGTTTTGTGCCTTGTTCATATCGAGATCACTGGGACCCAAACTCTACACATTTCTCTTGCAGAATACGATGATTCTTTTTCTAAGAACTGTAACTTTGTTTTCAGTTAGAATTCCACCTGCTTTTAGGAGTCTAAAGACTCAAACAGTGGTAACAGTTTAGAAATCTACAGTTATTTTTGACACAACTAATTTTTTGTATTTTGCAATCTTAATAGACATCTCTCTTAACTGATGTATAGTTTAAGTCCTGTTGCTAGAAATTCGTATTGTTTAGTAGCATAGATTTTTTAATTTTCTCTTTTAACTTTTCAGGTGCCGGTAACCCTTTGTGTAATAACAGGTTAATTGTTTGCCAGCCATATATATATACATATATATATATATATATATATGGCAAGACACCTAGTATCAGCCAAGCTGTGAAAACACTAGTATCACAATATCCCCATGTGTGAACTCTACAAGAAACAAATATTACCCTCTGCTTAAAAAACACCCACAAACCAAGAAAAAAACCCAACACCCTTACTGAGGAAAGCTTTGGTCTTCCAAATAACTGTAAAGGAAAAATCATGAGGAAATTTTACCCTACCAGAGAACTCTGACCTAATTTATTCTGTTTACAGATTTGGTCTAATAATGATTACTTCTCATACCTCTGTGAGATTATAATAATGTGAGATAAAATATTCTGAGATTTACTGATGAAAAGTGCTATGGAATAAAATAGTATTTATCTATCGTACAATTACAGTATCATAATTTTTATAGTTTTTTAGAGTTTTCTGTGATAATAATTTATTAATATCTTGTTTAGATTACAACTAAGACTGAATTTATTCTTTTGAACCTATGAATAAAACGTATCACTTGTTTAACTACTTGCTCAGATCCTCCCATATCCAGTTAGTCTAACATCACCCCCCTGTCATGGCTCCCAGAGAGCATGTACAACTGTTACAAAAATATTTGTATTTTCTGAAAACATATAATTTACATAATTTACAAATATCAGTCTACTAATATGTTTACCTATCTGTCAGTCAGTACAAGATGGTATGATATAACATGACTTTCCAAATAGATTTCCTGTTTGTCTCTTCTGTTCCCCAGAAGGATCCAATTTCACTCACATGTGTTAAGATTCTAGTTCTGTATAATTTGACGCAGCTTCAGCTTTTCTTGGAATTATGAAATACAAGTTGGGGAAAATTGCTTTTATGTCTTACTCTCTATTACCTCATAGCACAAATCCTGCAACACCCATTGCCCACAAAACCAGGTGCATTTCCATAGCAAGTGTGGTTATCTATCACGAGAATGGTGGATGATCTTCACTGGGCTATGTGTCAATAACAATACAGACAGTGAATTCAGATGGGTTTTCTTGCAAGGACCAAAAACACCTGCTGTTATGTCTGGATCCAAATATAATAGTTTCCAGAACTAAAGAGGTATATATAGAAAAATCAACCTGTTCTGACCTCAGATCTGACTCTGCTATGAACAGGTTGGATGAGAGACCTCCAGAGGCCCTGTCCAACGTGGATTATACTATGGTCCTATTATGCTATGATCTTGCAGTCATTCCATAAACTAGTCCAACAACAGATATGATATGTCTGCATTCAGATGCTGAAACAATAGTCTGACCAGATGGTGGTTTGACTGGTTAAGGGAGAGGTAAACAGATTCACAGGACCAATTCTGTTGTCAAGCAACATTAAAACCCTGACGTGCCACAGACTCAGCAAAACCATCTGTAGTCACAGGTAGATGATACAGGCACAAACATACCTGTACCCTGCCTACTCTTCAATTTCTATAGACAACCTCCCCACACACCCTAGAGTAAGCTGGGTGCCTGCCAAACCACAAGATTATGAAACAAGGAGAGGCACAGGATGAGCAGCAGCAGTTTACACTTGTTATATTTTATCTGTTCCTCTGTGTCTGTTGGTGCCTCTGTACGTTTGGAGTACAAGTTCTCCAGAGGATAGAATGGGATTTGCTCTTCAAGTTGTACATAGTGACTAAAGAGGCACAGTGCCCTGGCCCCTGACTTGGTGTTATGGTAATCCAAATACTATGTAATAACAACTGAGTGCTCTAAGAGACTTTCAGGGTAGGGAATTAATTCTCTCTGTTCAGTGAATGTACTTCTGTGAGAGAAGTATCCTTTAACTGAAGCTCTTAGAAGATACTGGATGTGCCACTTCTGTTAGCAGCATATTCCAACAATTAATGTCTTCCACTGTTACAAAATGTACATAATTTCTAATTCAAATTTGACTGATTTCAGTTATGGGTATTTTTCTCGTTACATCTCTTACTGTACAAGATTAAAGATCACAGTAAGTACCTTCCAGTCTTCTTTTTGATAAGCCAGATTGTCCTCTTTGAGTCTCTCCACGCAAATAATCTTCTCCAGCCTCAAATAATTTCCCAGCATTCTTTTGCCAAGGACACCAGAGGCTAGCTCAGTATTACAATAAAAATCTCCCCAATGCCACATGTAGAAACAAAATAATGTCTCTTCCTACTTGCCACATCCTTGGTTATATAGTCAAGGATTCCATTATTTGCTTACACAATAGAATTAGACTGGAAATTAATTTTTGCTGTCCAGGCCACTGTTAACTCTTCTTTTCAGTCACTGCTCTCTACCACACAACCCCTCATCTCTGCAGATGTGACCTGCTCACTGTACTTGTACTCTACTAAATCCTGTATTAAAACACACTGTAGCTGAATGGGATGAATTTACCAAATAATAAAAGTCTTATGACAACCCCAGCCTGAACCCCATTTAGACACTCTTATTCTCTTTATAGCACATAAGTTTTGCTTTTTCATTGCTGAAAATACTAATACATTTTTTTTTCTCTATATTAGGATCCTTACCCTCTCCTGCCAGTTTTCCTGAGCAACTTCACCCTTCAGAGCTGCCATTCAGTGGCTCCCACCTACCAGTTTCCTGAATAAACTGGTTTGTTCCCCTAAAACCTGGGTCTGTAGCCTGCTGCTCTCCTTCCTCAGCCCCCACAGGATCACAAACTCTACTCCTCAGTTGCTACAGGCCAGGTTTTGGTAACCAAGCCATTGATCACTACATCCCCCAGTTCTTCCTTGTTAGTGAAAAACAAATCGAGCCGCGAATCGCCCTGGTTGGCCCAGCCAGTATCAAGAAATTATCCTTGATACCAGAAATCTCCTTGACTGCTTGCATTCTGATGTGCTGTGCTTGTAGCAGACATCAGGCAGGCTGAAATTCCCTCAAAACCCAGGGTCTGTGATCAAGAGACTTCCTTGTTCCTAGTAAAAGTTCTCAGCAGCAGGTTGGCTGGCCAGTTGGCAAAGATGCTCTTGTTGCACCTTGTCAGGTGAATCTTGTCTCTCCCCAGAGAGATACAAGATATGACTGGTATCTTTTCTCAGACGGTTACCACACTGATCTATAAGTATGCATTACAGTCACGCTGTAACTGTTTTCAGAGCTCTATCTCCTCAGATGTACACAAACACACACACAATCCTGGTCTACCCACCCTGTTTTTCCTTAGCTGGTCAAATATCTGGCATACTTAATTTGTAAATAATTCCAATCACAATCACCCCAAGGGACTTCATGATGGCAATTAAGTCGTAATTTCCAATTCTCTTACTCATTTCCTCATAATGTACCTCATTTTAATGGTTGATAGTGTAGAAAGTGTTTCTGTATTTCCCCTCATTCTATGCAGCATGAGCTCAGTTTGCTTATGACACAGCACCTCAGTTTACATGGCAGATCAGTCCCTCTGCATGTTACTAATTTAGGATCTTCCCAGCTGCTTTGCGTAGTCTCCACCATGATTAGCCCACACCTGTCAGATACAGGCCAGCATAGCCATACACCCCACACTTTTTGAAACGTGGTCCAATACTCCACAGCATCTAAATTTTCCTTTGGAACTACAGACTGAAAGAGCACTTTGCACCAAGTTTCCTTTGCCGCCTTTCTCTAATTTATGGGCAGGAAGAAACTTCCAAGGCAATCTCTGTCTTTCCATTTGAGTGCCTTTTAAGATTCCTGCAGTTTTCTACGGCCTGTACAGTTCCACTTGATGCCACATTAATTGGTTACAAACTGAATTATCTCCCAGATAACCTTATAAGCTTCTGCAATTGTGCAAATGCTTTTTTTTTTTTTTTTTGCTTTGGGGAGACAGGATGCTGTCATATTTTCCTCACATTATTTTTTGAAGACTTTGTCTGCTCTGGATTACACAGGAGTATCTCTGTGCCATGTCTGATTAATCCTGTACGGAATTGTATTGCAGATGTATCTTACAGTGGTTGTATTTCAGTAGATGAACTGCTGGATATCTGAAGGTTTGACACTTCTTCTAGCCGGCCAAATACCCATCCCTGCTTTTTTGTGCACAAATGGCCAATCCACTTCTTTTGTTTCTGTTCTTTCTCATTCCCCCGATGCTGTCCTCCCCCATGGTTTCTGTGGCAACATTTTCTGAGACATCCAAGAGGCATTAATTTTCTCCAATATTATACTTTTGAAATATACACTTTTAGACCACAGAAATTACATAAAAAAATTGCTTGAGGATTTTCCAGGTTGCAATAGGGATCTGTTATAAGACTTTCTAAAGTCATATTCTTTAAGTTTCAGCTGAAGGCAAATTTACTATGTCTATTAATTTAGTTGCTAAAGAATGTTTACTTCTTAAGATCATAGAAATTATAATGATTTAATGATATAGATATTAAAGTATCTTTTTTACAGTGAAAGGATGTATTTATGGTCAAGGCCTTATGTGCATTGACATTATTCTTAATGCATCTTGATGTGCTAGCTGTTTCCCATATAAGAAGAGACAAGGTGGGACGTAAGTTAGCTTTATGCTTGTTTAATGCAGGTATTAGGATCCTGAGCAAGTCCTCCACACTTCTGATACAGATGCAGATGAACAGGCACATCTGGATGATTCACCTTATTCCCAAGCAGACACCTCAAGTAGTTGATACCAACAGCTACTCTACAGATCAGCTTTATTTTCCAAGATGCCGAAGGCTGGGGCACGCAAATCCCAGCCGCACAGAAACCGAGGAGTTGGTCACCCAGTGACAGAGCAAGAAAAAGAGGAATTCACGGGCGGCCGCCTCTCCGTGCGCCCCTTCCCAGGGGGGACCCTGAGGAGCAGCTTTGGCACAACCACCGCTCTGGCGTGAGCAGTCACACTGATGCCAGGCTGGCATTAGAGCGGTTCAGTTAATAGGAGGTGAAAGTTTTCTCGGTTGCGTTCTGTAACTTGCTTTTACTGTTTAGCTGTGAGCCAGGCCTGCTCACCCTCGCACCGCACCAGGCCGCGCCTCCCCTGGGAGCGGCTCGGCACTTGCGTTACGGAAACAGCCACCCCCCCGGCCCCCCCGCCAGCGCCCCCCCGTCAGATTTCGGCTCTAGGGCCACGCAGAGAAGAAAAAAAAGAACAGGCTGCGCCAGCGCTGAACGCTGCCGGGCGCGGCCCCCACCGCACCCGCCATAGCGCGGCGCAACGGCCCGGCGGAAGC
>JAVJGJ010000014.1:22139435-22160160 GCA_035590215.1 Microhierax caerulescens | reverse complement strand
ACCGCGGGCAGCCTGTGCCCGGGGTCGCGTCTCGGGGAGCGCCCTCCTGCTCCCGGTGCGGTTTGTGGGTGCCCCCGGCTTTCCGAGGACAGCGCCGGCGGCGGGGCTGTGGCTGTGTCGCCCACCGGCGGCCGGGTGCTCTCCCGGTGACCCGGGGAGGCGTTTGCGTCCCGCGGGATCCGCTCCGCCGGGCGCGCCACGCGCGGGCGTGTGCGTCCCACTTGTTCGCGTCGATCCAGGTCCCGACGGGAGATTCCGCCCGCGATTGCTGTTCCATTACTCTCTCTCGATACGTGACAGCTATAAGTTGATGGCACCGATGCGATAAAGCTCTCCTGGGGTTTTCTAAAAGCGGGGTGGGGAGCTCGGTGGGGTCACCGGTGGCAGGGGCAGCGCGGATATCACCCTGGGTCAGTAGAAGTTACTACTTGTCGGGGAAGAGATGTGTCGGTGGTTCGTAGCTGAAGATCTCACGTCAGGGCTCTTTTCTACGTGTTCCATGGCCAAATGAATGTTCCAGTTCCCAAATGTATTTCCCCAGGGAAAGGGAAGAGATGCTTAAGGGGGAAAATGCACCCTGCCCGTTAGTTTGTTGTTTTGCTGAATTGGGATGATACTGTCTCGTAATGCCAGACACTGGGAAATGCTTACATTTTATGTTATTGGAAACTGATTTATCATTTTCATAAAACCTTGCTGCAAAGAGGCTTTAACATCTCAAACAGACGTTTCGGAGGTGGCCCATGAGGATCTTGCATGAATGTCTGTCAGCCCATGGGGTGAGATTGCTGGGGGGGACTGGGTTTTGCCATACAGGAGATCACATCTTTTCCTTTGGACTTGGAGAGTCTGGCTTCTTGAATTCATGAGCCGTATACCGACATCTTCAGATGACCAAGTGTTGCAGGCCATATGTACTTCAGGAGCCTGCATTCTGTGAGTAGTTAGATTTAGGTGATCCTATTGAGGAGTTGGTGTGTTGATCCTTGAGCTAGGACAATCTTGGTTTATTGCAATTCTAGCCAACATCTTGACCACTAGTCTTTATGTCAACATAAATTCAGTTCTGGCCTCTTGATTGAGGTCCAGTATGGGACCTCACTTTTCTGTTTCTGGACAGCATAGAAGTTGCAGGTCTGGACTGTCCAAGCAGCTCGTTTAAGATTATGCTGTATGTATGTTTATTAGAAATCACTTTGTCATTGATATTTCAGTCAATCCTGAAACAGTTTTTTCAACTAAAAATCTTCTTACGATTAACTAAAGTGTCTATATCCATGAGGCTGAAATTCTAATGGCAATTAGGTATTATCTGTCCAATCATAATCATGTGCACTGAGGTGGATAAACTCCAGGGATAAGATTTTTCCTGTGCCTTTCAGATACATGAGCTTCAATAATGGGAGAGCTAGCGTAAGATACCTGCTGTAAAAGTTTTTTCCACACTTGATAGGTAATATAAGATTGTGCTTAAAAATATTTCGGTAAAGATACTGTGAAGAAGCACTTGGTATTTACTGTGGAGTTGTTTCGGACGATGCAGTTATGGTCAGGCAGATCTTTTTAATTTTAACAAGAGTCATATACTCATGTTTAAGCGTATATTTTGCAAAACCAAAAAGGAATATAATTGCTGAGTAATACTGGTTTTTTTTCCTAGCATTTCTTCTTTGTGTCAAACTACTGCTTGATAAACTGCCAGACAACTTCCTAAAAATTCTTAAAAAGTTTTTCTTGCCTTTCCCAGTGCCTCTTACAATACCTCTTTTTGTGTTTGGTTAGTACAAAACTAGTAATGGGCAGTTTTTGTCAGAAGACAGTTTGTGCCTACACAAACCTAACATAAACTTACAGTGTAACAGAGCAGTCTGGAATTGTGTTGAAGACCCTCTTCCATAGCAGTCGTGTGTTTCACGATTTCCTTTTTTGTATCCCAATTAAAGTTTCGCTTCTACTGACTTTTTATTTTATGCATCTTATCCTTCTTGTTGTTCAAGCTCTGAATGTTAAACAGAAATATATTATGTTTTACAGTACTTGCAGGTTGTGTGGGTCCAGTGACGAGTGATAGCCAGTATTTTTAGTTTGTTAGCCATCACGCCTTTTGAGATGATCTTAAAAGAGCACTTTCTTTTCACAAGGAGTTGGTTCTTTTGTGTGCTTCATCAGTTCATTGAGCTATACTTGGGTGTTCATACCAGTGATGGCAGAGCTCTTCACGTAGCACTGTCTCCTAGTATTGTATCCCCTTTGAGCTTCCTTGGACTACTTTGCTCTACCTTGGCCTGTAGTAACTCTTTTAATTACAAGGCTGGAGACTGTGGAAAAGCAGTGGCAAACACCTTTGCCTTTGAGTGGTTTAGCCACTGTTCTTTTTGCAAAGTGGATGAGATTAAAAGTGTGTGATTTTTTATTTTTATTTTTTTTTCTAAATGGCTTCACAGTAAAAGTAGAACTTGGCCGTTTACCCTCATCCATGTGTTAAACTGCAGTCAAAGTCTTACCTGACTGAATTGTATGGGGGTTTTATGCATGGCTGAGAAGTGGTGAGGTAGCCCATGCTAACTGCAGTGAAGATGTGCCCCAACCTATACTCACCATACAACAGAGATTGAATCTAGTACTTCTGACTTTTGCTTCTCTTGTCTAGAATTCAGCAGACACTTGCCAGCAGTTGAAAGGTGTCAAGTCTTAAAGCAGCTGAAGCAAAAAAGATAGAAATTACCTTTGAAGCTTAAAAACTACAAAGATACCGGTCTTAGACGTGCAGAAGGAAGTCGTAATGGTGGTAGTACTTGTTTTTCAGTGTTTCTTCTAGAAACTGGTTGATTATGTTAGCACAACCTGAAAAAGTTTAATGGAATTTAAAAATGATGCTAATCTAGAAGTTGTAGCATTAGATATGAAAATCTTTTCTTCATGTTTCAGGTATTTTGTCTACGTGTTCTGTTCTTTATCTGCCAGTTTAGAATCTTATATACAGGATCAGTGTCACTGCATGACTTAGGGATTCAGCCCCCCCAAAGTGACATAAAAAATAGTATTTTGTAGCTAGATGTTGATTGTATGATGTAACAGTGTGTTCTGCATGAGCAGTCTTCATATCTTATAATCCACATTTTTGTTTTGTTTTTGAAAGATTTGTGGAGTTATGCTGAAGGGCTGGCTGTTGTCCTTTTCCTGCCTGTCTCCTGTCTAAGGGTACTGTCACCAGTATCCTTTTGCTCATTTCAGTCACATTTGACAAGGATGAAGAAGTCTCAGGGGTACTTCAGTTCCAACAAGGATGTGGGGATAAAAGGCAGCTTGGAGGAAACAGACCCTGGAAGTGCCCAGCGGAGGGAAGGCTGCAGATGTCCTAGCTCAGATGTCCTAGCAGAGAGGCTTTATAAAAACACTTAATTGCAAAAGGAAAATTTTGTAACTAACTGTGAGCTAGGTATAGAAATATGAACTTCATTACTGCTTAAGGAATTATTTGTTTACAGCATTGTTTTCAAACCTGATTGTGAAATCTGCCCTTTATGTAAATTGATGTTTGCCAGAGTCAGCTGTCAGCCAGAAATGGCTGTGATGTACTCACGCCTGTTCCTTCTAATTGCACTGTCTCCTCCGAAGCACCAATACTTAAACATTAATTGATAATCAGGTTAACAGATTCCGCAGGAAAGTGTACAGAAGACTCATGCTGGAGGAGGTGAGAATTGGGAATTACAGCAAGGAAAGAAAAGTTGTGGAAAAACGTAACTTTAAAATGAGGAGGTGATAGAAAGGAAGGCAGAGGAGGAGAGCACTAATGTAATGCAGAGAAAATAGCAGTGTTAGGGCATTGCTGTATCCAGCTGTCTGACGTGCTTGGGTAGCAGGGTTGGCAAGAAGGAACATGTGCTGTGTCTCAGGCATGGCATTTCACTCTGGCGTCATGACCTGAGTCCACCTTGATCAGTGGACAGGAGTGTTCAGGCACGTGTTCTGTTGTGGTGATTCTGTTGCAAGCGCATTGCATTTTGGAGCAGTTGTTAGGCAGCTGGTGTAAGAACTTAAACCACAGTAGGGAGGTTCACTCATCTGTCGGAGCTCTTACCAGGAGAATGTTGGAGCTCTTATCAGGAGAATATTTCCTTATAAATGTGACACTAAGATTCAAGCATGATCATGGCATTTGTTGTCATCATCATTTTTATAGATGTAACATGCTGCAGTATAGTAATAAAAGAGGAGTCTGTACATTTGCTCTTTAAAATACTGGGTTTGTGACACTACTTAGTATACTAATGAATTTAGACAAATTTGTTTTAAATGTAAAGCAAAATATTAATTTGACTTAATCTAAAACAAATGTCAAATATGAGACGCGAAGAAAAAAATTCTGAAGTTGTATAGCTTTAAAGCAATATTTATACCAGCACAGAGAATTATTTAGTTGAAATATTGCTTAGTTGGATAATTTCAGTTATATAAATATTCCTTTTTCTTTTTACATTTATTTATACATATATTCACCTTGCAAGTTGTAAGCACAAAGACACAATGAAATACATACTTGGGCTTTAGTCTGGCTGATGGAATTTTTAGCTGCGTCAGTGAGAATAACTGATCCTTTTACTAGACAAAGCTTGAATATTTAGGTTGGAAATTTTTATGGTCTTTATATTTACTTTTTTAAACTACTGAAGCAACTAGTTTGCATTAAAACGTCTACGAATGATTCTTTAAAAATGTGGTGAAAGTATGTCTGTTCATTAATTGGTATCATCTACTTTTCTGTTTTTCAAATTTCTTGAAGGAAAGAGGTGTGTAAAAGTCCTGTATAGGAGATAACATTTGTTTTCGTAGCTTAGGAAGTTTGCTAAAGTGAAATGCTTTTAATAAATGGTTTATTTCAATAAAGTCTAGCTGATCTTGCAACTGAGGGAAAAAAAAACACCTCTAGATCTTTTGGTAGTGTAGAACCAGAGTGGTGTATTAACATAAGTAGACCAGAACTGGAAAACATTTTTACCATTTTTCATAAACTCAAACTCTTTTTATATAAAAAAAATCCATTAAAATAGGAAATTTTAAAAGCAGCATACTTGTTTTTATGGGACGGGAATGATGTGGGTTAAAAAAGCATGTGAAACATACCACAGTGTGCAGTTTATCAGCTAGGCAGTTGAGCAAATGTGTTCTTCCCCCCTGCCACATTATGGGTGATTAATGTAATACATATAATATGTAATGCTTATATCTATCTGTACTTGTTAGGCAGTGAAAGATTTTTAAGGTCACCATCAGATTCTCTTTTAAATATGTCACAGACTTCCTATCTTGTCTGCTAGTGTAATTCAACCTTTAACTGAAAGTATTTGAAGGTAATAGTTTTTATCTTTTGGGAGCCCACTTAATAAGTGTCACTATGAGACGTGTTGCACCAATGCTATTGAAAATCCATCTGATTAGAGAAAACTAAAGCAAAGGCACCTGATATCATAAACAGTATTACCCCAGGAGTTTTCTGGAATTTATACAGTATAAATACGACTGATCATGTTGGCAGTATTTTACTTTTTAGCAATATGATTTCATTCTGTATTAGGGGTAGTAAACAAAGTCCATTTCAAGTCTGGCAGCAATTGGGGTAGAACTGTAGAAGCATCATTACATCTTGTCATGTTTTAAAGGTCTATCCCATGAAAGAGCCAAGCACAGAGATCTAATTCTCCAAATCTCATCTTCATATGTGAAAGCAATTTATCTTTTAATTCACTATTCAAAACAGAAGGAAGTATGACTATATTTAGTTGCTGTGAAGGAAAATACCTTGTGTGTGCTCATGGGGCTCAGCAGGATGGGTTTGGTAGACATACCAAATGTGAAGAGAAGGTAGTTTTGTGCTATGCTATCATTTTCCTTGCCCAGGCAGAGATAGATGGTTTTTTTTTGTGCTTTATAATTCTTTTGTCTTGGCTCCACATGATTAGAATATACTGGACTATGTCTGAAACAAATTAATTAAGAAAATAACACTTATTTGTAAATATTTTAAAAACATGAACTGAAACTACCCACATATTTAATAGTTAGTGTATTACTAATGTGTGTTCTTTTGCAAATAGATGAACAGTGAGGATTACTGAATCCCACTCAGCATATTTCACTTCTGCTTCCTGGGCTAGAAACAGTGTCGAAAGAATTGCATTTCCATTTTGGTTGCAGTTGGAACAGCAGATATAAACTGATTTAATATAGCTATTCTGTTTGTTCTTAATACTGATTCATATAAATACACAGGAAAGTATGAATTCACATATTCTGATAAAACATAGCTGAAAGAGTAAAATTATGTAATTCTTCTTTAATGGAAGATTCCATTAGTCTTTTTACTTAATACGGTGCATTAATTAGTGTGCACTGTGAAAGTCTGTATACTTTCACTAGTGGCACAGACAAGGAAGAGTCTTCTAATATATGGTGCAAAAAAAAAAGCACTAGTAAATGAGTGCTTCTATACTGAGATTTATTTTTGTGAATTACAAATATTTAAATTGATCCTGGTTACTGAGTTTCCCATTTACTTGTAATGCCTTTCTGTCACTTAGGAAGAACAGAAGTCTTGTTTTGTGCGCTGTCTTTTTGTTGTTGTTCACTTACCTATAGCTAAGGTAATTTTTAAAAAATTGGTCTTACATATATATACCTATGCAACAGGGTTTAGTTATGTGAGTCACCTTTTATGTTTATCATTCCTTGCTTCTTGAAGGAGGTGGAGGGCATTGTAGGGGAGGATCTAGTATAATGTCTGTGAGAAATGGATCTTCAGAATTTTGATAACAAATATAAGTTTTGAGATACAAAATTTCTTTTAAAGGTGAAATTTTTGGGTTTACTCAGGAAATTTAGAATTCAATAAAGCTGTTAAAACAAACTACTTAAAAGATTACCCGCCAAGTTATGAACTGATATTTATTCTAAGAAAGGGGTAGATCAACCCTGCTGTCCCACCCCAGTAAGGCACCAGTGTAATCTTCAGAGCACATTAGGCTGGTTATGAATCAAGTCTTTGCAAGAGAAATGCTGCTTCCTAGGCTGAATGATAACAAGGTAGGACACTTAAACTGCAATTGTTTGCCTGCTTGCTGCCTTGTTTTTAGACAGTATTTTTAATACGGGGAGGCAGGCTTTTTTCTTTCCCCCTTTAGACAAGTCCTGGGTGCATTTTCATTAGTGTTTTAGGCAACGTAAGGTGTGTGGAATTCTGAAGTGGTTCTCCCAGGCATTCCAGTTTACCATCCTTTGGTTTGCATCTTGGGATGGTCTTAGAGCGCACAAATTAGATTCCTTTTGGAGGAAACTAAATCAAGTGACGTGGTCCAGCTGCAGCTGGGTGTTCATTCACAGAGACAGCCTAGAGCTAATCTGGCAAAAACCCTCAAACCCGACGTGTGTGTGCCAGAACATAAGCACCAAGTGTACTTTACAGATTGGCTTTAGTTAGCTTATCCATATGTTAGCTGTTAGTGTGTCTCAGGAGTACTAGTTCAACATGTAGCACAACGATAGTGTGACCTCTAAGGCAGTAAGAAAAGGCAATAATAGAAGTGGAAATGACATTTAACGATATTACTGCTTTAGCAAGTGAAAAACTAAACAAACACATGTCTGTACTTTGTGGGTTTTTTTACCTTTTCTATTGAAATGTACAATATCAGGGTTTTTTTAGTTTATTTTAGAACTTCGGGAGAGTATATTTGTCAAACTTGAAAATCAAGAAAATTCAACTGTACTTAATTAAAAGATACTACACTTCCCTGCTGTGTTTTCTGGGCTTTGATTCCATAAACTGAAATAACACTCATTTTGTTAAGGTTAAATGTGTTAATTTATAGAAACCTCGAGTTCTTTTGAAAATGAAAACTGAGGAATGTAATTAAGGGCCTTCCATGATAAACACAGATCCTTATCCCTTCATTAAGAAATTAGCATCTAAGGGGATTTTTATAAATCCATAGTATAGCCTTTAACTTGGTGGGAGAGATAAGCAGTAAGTGTTGCACTGATTTGAACATGGTTAAACTAAGATTACTCATAATTTATCTCATATCAGTTTGAAGTTAAACACAGGGTGAAGTGTACAGTAGTTCAGCTTTACACTGAACTTCCACTGTGCGTGAGAACACTCTTTGTAAGTTGATACTTTAACGTTGTTTCCAGGACCATTTTCTATAACAAATAAAAGCTAGGCAAATCTTGTTTTCATGTTGTGTTCCTGTATATACACCTTAGTTGCTGACTTTTCCACTTTGTATAACTATGACAAATATGTGTCCTGTGTGCCTGTGTAAGTACTCTGTGCTGGAAGGAGAATAATGTAAGGCAGGGTCTGGTGATGTAGAGGTTTTATACTAACATGATGCAAAAACCGGTAAATGCTGTTACTATTGCAGTATTGGCTTTTTTTGAACTTCTGTGTCTCTGTTCCTTCCCACTTCTGGGTAATGACCTTGTGTGCTTCCAGTCAGAAGGTTAGTGGGTGTACTAACCAAAGCTGACAATGTTCCTTTCCCCTGCACAATGTCAAAGCCGAGTTGCTGCATGGGGGCTGAGCACCTATTGTATGGGTTGTGCAGTGAGCCCCCCCCAAAAGAGGGGTTCATTTGAGGGTCTTCCCACATCCCATTTAAGTGGCAGAGGAAGTAATTCTGTACTCTGCAGCGTATGTCACAGACTGAAATCTCCCAAGTCCAGCTTGGCTGATGGAAAAGAGGTAGACTCCACTTCTGCCTTAAACCTCTGCTGTCCTCTTGTCCAAAAGTTGATACGGTACCATACTAGTTGGTGGTGTCACAGTGTTCCCCTCTGCATCTGTATTTATATAATGAAAGAATCTGCTGGGACTGGTAATGTGTACTGTCATAACGAATGGAAATGTTTTGCAGTGAGGGATAGTTAGATTTTGAAATAGCTTTTATGGGTCAGATGTGAACTTGCATTTTAGGGTCCTCTTTCACGCCCCTGCTGTGTACTGTGTTTTCCCTCTGCAACCAACCGGCTGTGCACAATATAAACGTTTACTTTATGGGGAGGAATAACATCCTGTATGATAGACAAAAAAGATTGCTGCAGAAGGAAGTCTAAGTAGCTTGAAGGTTTTTATATTGGTGTAAAACATCCATGCTGTTTTGTAGTAACAAAACATCCATAAACAACTGCATTCAAACATAGGTAATGCTGTGCTCTGAAACCATGTGGAAGTCTAAGCCTTGAATGAAACAGCCTCAAATAATCAGAAAACGATAACAATACTGGAATATCGTAGCATGTCTGTCTTATTGTCAAGTCAGGATCTTTATTGTGCTAGAAAATTAAATACAGTGTTCACGTCTATACGAAACAGAAACATCAAAGTTCATACCGTAATACTGTTCCTTCCAAAGACAGAATACTGAGCAGCTACTCAACCCTAGCATTGAAAAAAGAATTTCCTAAAAGCCAAAGCCTGCTCTTTAATTTATTTTTAAAGAAGTAGAGATTTTAACAACAGGATAAAAATGCCTCCACAGTTCTTTTTTTTTCCCTAGTTTTTTTTTTTTTTTTTTTCTTTTTTTTTTCCTGTAAATATTCCCCTTGCCAGAGCTGGTGGACATATTTCAGTAAGGCTGCTAAACTAAATATTCAGTAGTTGTGGAGTGCTTGAATCTTAAATGAGGATTTATACCTCTCTTCCTTACCACCAACATCACTGTTTGAGAACAGCTTCTAAAGTAGTAAGCCCTGCAGCCAAGTCCCCAGTAAAGGAGAGGCTTTATCATACTGGATAATTGCAGGGGATATGACTGATGAAAAAGCATTTGGGCTGTGTTGTGAGTGGAACAGAGCTGTACTGTCTCAGGAGTAGAGTTACGTTATCTTTCACTCTCTTCGAGTTAAAGTTGTCACCTCCTCATGGGCCTTTGACCATGTGTTTCCAGTTTCAGAACTACTAAGCTAGATTGGGTAACCACTCAAGTTCTCACTAACTCAAGTTTTGCAGTACCACAATCACGTCATGTCAGATACGACATAATAGAGTTTCATTTTAATTTAATACATTTTGATACAGTCCTAATTTTAAATCTGTACCCCCTCCCCCATCTGTAATTAATCTGTGAAATCCTGCATGCTGTTTTTAATTGTGATTTTGATTTAATTTTATTGTTATAATATCCAGGGCTATTTGCTACATCTTTAGTGTATAGAACTAACTTGTTGGGAAGGAGTTGCATCTGTTTTTAAGATTCTTTGCTGTATACTATGTACAATTTTAGCTTCACTTTGACCTGACCTTAGACTGGAATTTTCATGCTCATGTATTAGTTCGATAGAGGATATATAAATATCAGTGATGTTGTATGTAACAAAAGGAATTTAGAGTTGGATACATTTGCTTTTCTTTAAAAGCAGTGTAAAAACTTACTAGAAAGCGGGTTTTATTTGTTCTCTGAGTTTTCTGAAGTAGGGTTTTTTCTGTCTCTAAATAAAAAAATCCCTCTTGTTTCCTTTGAAAGCCAATGCTTATTGCACCAATTCAGTCAGCAGTCATTGGCTGGAACCACAGTAACCAAAGTTTCCTTTTCAGACTGCTTTTTAAGGATCAGACTCAAATCAGATAATGTTGGGCAAAGGCTGTAGCATTTATAATGCACAACAAAACTGACTGTACTATGTTGTCTTTCAGTTTTACAAAGTTCAAGGTATTTAGCAAAGCACTCTGAACATCTTACATTTTCATTGTATGTGGAACAGACCAGTCTCTTTGCTTCCTGTGAGCAATCTGCATTTCTTATCTTTTTCTGGAATGTACTCTACAGTGTGAAAATTACACTTCTTAAGAGGAGCTCTCCATTTGATCTTGTATCACTTGCTTTGCAATGCTGTATTGCCATAGAATCATAGAATGGTTTGGGTTGGCAGGGATCTTAAAGATCATCTAGTTCCACACACCACCACCCCCCCCGCCATGGGCAATTTAATGCATTTATTGATATATTAATACAATTGGTATTAAAGAAGGTCCACCCTGAAAGTAAGAAATACAGAACAGCAAAAGAGCGTAATTGCATGAAAATACATTACAATTACCTAACTTTTAAGATGTTTTTGAACAGAACACATTTGGAAACTTATCTCTAAGAGATCTTGGATTATTCTGAAATCATTTTCTTGTGGTGGAAAAGTGTTAGATTCTTTATTATAGGTATGTAAGCATTAAGTTATGGCACAGAAGACTTGCTGTCTACTTTAAGACCTGTGTGAAACGGTTTTGTGAACAGCCTAAACATCCTGAGAGTACAAATCAACAGAGAGCTCAAAGGACTGATTTTTTCTACATTCATGGCTAATATCCTGCCAACAAACTTCTCTTTGCTTTAAGCAACAGACTAACTAAACAAGTTTGGTTAATTTGCTATGTATGATTGTTGAGCTGCATCACAAGCTCCACTTTCTACTCCCCCCACCCTGGGTACAGACAGGAAGGTGTTTTATCTGTTTTCAGTATTTAGTCACTAATTATTTCGTTAGTTATTTTTGTTTTCATCTCTTGTGACTAGAGAGAGCTTCAGTTTAAGTAAGTTTAGGAAACAGAAGTTTTGTGGTTTGAGATCTGACGATACTGGTTTTGTGTTAGCAAGGTATATAGTTGTGACCAGTTTTTCTGGTAATTTTTTTTTTGGTAGGTTGGTTGGTTTTTGGTCATTTATCTTTGGCAAAATACTTCACTTTTTTTTTTTTTTCTCAACTAGTTAAATTCACTCTGTACATAGTCACAATGCTAATGTTTTTTTTTACTGCTTTTGATTTTTCTAGGGCGCCAATGCCTCAGCTTTGGAGAAAGAGATTGGTCCGGAACAATTTCCAGTCAATGAGCACTATTTCGGTTTGGTTAATGTAAGTTTCAGTCCCTAACTTCATTACTTTGAAATGCCACAAGTGGATTTGTTAAATTACAGGACAATGACTGAGTGAATAATTAGAACACGGAAAGATATAGTCATCGAATATACACATGTATTGAAATGTGTTTCAATATTCAGTGTATTTGTTGAAATATACTACTGGAATAACTGTTTAAATTGGACTCTGTACTTAATACTTTATTTCATTTTCTAATTGTAAGGTATTTTTAAATTACATTCTTGCTATTAAAATGTATATCTTAAAAAAAACTGTTTAAAATATGCAGCTTGTAGTTCATAATATGCCAATCTAAGTGAATAAATACAGTAAAAGGAAAAAAATTGAGAGAGACTGTTGATGACGTGAAGCGTTCACATCTGCTGTTTGTATTAATATTTAAAAAAAATACTGAACCCAAAGGGGAAAGCAGTGGTGGAAAAAACATACCAAATTGTTTGATTCAGTCATTAGTTTTAAGGAATAATTTAATTTTCTATTTCTGGCATTACCAGTGAAAAGTATGTCTTGTTAGAAATTGAATTAATCTGAAATGAAATATTAAATTGGGGCTTCAGAATGTACATATTTAAACTAAGTTGATTTAACAAGGGCTATCATGTTGCTTTTCTTAATGAAAATGACTCCTAATGCTATCCTGCTATGATAACATAGGTCTCTACCTCTCGTATCTTATCACTGGGACATGGTTTGAGAGTCTGCAATACAAGTATACACTGTGCAGTCAGTAAACACTCTTACTGATAAGCTGATCTACTGGTATCTCAAATGCCATGACTTAAATTTGTGATTTTTTTCCCTTTCTCATGAAAGTTGAAATATCTTCAAGATAAGATGTTTCTCTGAAAAGAGGAAATACACTAGTTTAACTGTTAATCCTTGTTAGTTTGGTAGCAGAGCTTAGGCTTTCCATCAAAGCTAGTCTTATCTTTTCTGAAATCTGTTATTCTATTGATAGATAATCTGGCTTCCTAATGTCTTGTCCAAGTCCAGATAGGATTTAAGACTAAACAGTAGTTAAGTTGTATTATGTGCCTCATCTTGAAGTTTTACATATTTTGTACCCTTGAGGAAAAGTTCAGTAAAGGGCAATATTCCTAATATGTAATGAATATCAAGAAATCCTGTTTCTGTACTCCAGAGGGAGTAGGAAATTTGAGGGGAGATCTTTCTTTAAGTCATTGCCCTCAACCATACACATAAGAGGCGGGCAGCTAAGCTACCTCAGAGTGCTCTTAACTTGCTGTGCAGTATAGGAAGGTTGCATATTTTAGCTTTAAATACTAAAAGTTTTATGTGTAACAAATAGTATTTGTTACATATATATTTGTTACATATAACAAATGGGATTCCATTGCATCTATGGCACACTGGTGCTGTGTTTTTCAGGTGCAGTGGTTGGTTAAGGAAATTAAGCCACATTGTTGCTTGGACTGTTTTCATACCTGTTCCACAGATGGTGTTTACTAACACAGTATATATGCCATGAATGTATAATAAGCTTGCAGAATTTAAATTATCAGGAAAAGGAAAGGTTGCTTCATTAGCAAATTATGGCCAGTGGTCATTCAGAAAGAATGGCAGCTACTGATAATTAAAAGAAATATTAGATAATAAATTGAGTACTATTAGATTGAGAAGTGATAGAAATCACATTTTTGCCTTCATTGATTTTCAAATTGTTTTATAGCAATTACAAGAAGTGAATCTCTTAGAGGTTCATTTACATTTACTGCTAAACTTTTCTAATTTGTTTATAGATTTTGTTTGTCCTAACTTTGTCAAGAGTAAAGGGAAAAAATTGAGATAATGTGGAAATCAATAGCTCTCTTCTAACTGTGTGATAAGTAGCCATTTGAGATGTCTGGAATGCAGGACAGGATTTTAAAGATGACAGTTCTGATATAGAGATGTCAGTGGTAAATGTAGCGTAAAAGAAGAAAAGGTAGAAGCACAATCTTACCTCCTCTCCAGCTTTGTGGAAAAATCTAGGGTTTATTCAGAGGATGTGCTGAAAGAACAATTTGAGAGGTAAAAGGAGAATTAAGAAAGGGCAATTATGGGACACATGTGGGAGACCAGGTGTTTGATGGGATGTTTAAATCTGTCAGTGAAAGCTTTAAATGCAGATTTCAGCTTAGGCTTGAAAGGACGACCATTCACTAAATCACAGAATCAGGAAATACTTGGGATACATGATAGGATGGAAATGTTAATAGTATGTTGGCTCATGCTCATGGACAGTCAGGAACATCAAGTCTGTCTGTCATTATTCTTTCCCTCTATAGTGCAGTAATGTCAACTGTTCAAATGCATGTGCTTTGCAAGTTAAATCATACTCATTGGATAAAATCATTGAAGTAGTGAATGCTCATAATCTCCTAAGAGCTGCTCTGGTAGCTCTTCAGCAGTTTACTAGACTTCTAGAGCAGAAATTTGGTTATTCAGTCTCTTGCAATGGATATGTGTGTTTGGAGAAATCCTATTTACTGGTATGGCCCATTGCAACAAATAAAAGTTGTCAGCGCTGCCAGTGCATCAGAGCTGGGAGGAACCCTAGAGCTACACAAAGACAGTGTTCTAAGCAGATCTGAGTTCTTGTAGATCTCGTTTGTGTTTATAGATCTGTGGGGTTCAACAGCCAAGTTTCTTCCCAGTTGTATGTTGCATCAGAAGAGCAAACTATAAGGCTCTAAGCCTTAGTGAGTATGTGGTGGTTTTGTTGCAACTTTCCTGATTATGTCTCTTATTTAAAAAAAAAAATCCACACTGGTTTGGGTGTTGTAACTTTAATATAGGAATTAAAAAATAGATAGGGGTATGTGTGGGAAACATAAAGCATGCAGTATTTTTGTGAAAGGAAATAATCTGATTTCTCGGAATTTTGAAAAGAACAATATGTACTGAAAAAAGAGAAAATGTGGTCTTTTACTTTTCTTAGATAGGTGCATCTTAAGATGGTCCTCACAGAAACAAGGAGGCAACCAAGAAACCAGTTGAGAACGTGGATTACAATAGCTGTATATAACCTCTATTACCTTGAATGAGACAGAGGAGTTTCAGTATCCCATACGGGCTGGCAGTTTAAGATACAAATTTACCATGATGGTCTTTCTTAACGGTTTGCTACCATTGTCCTGAGGGACTTCCCAAGCACTGTGTTACGCCGTGCAGGGCTTGCGCACTGTACGGGTGCTGTGCTGAGGCAGTGCCGCCTGCGCGGGAAGAGGCAGGTGTCTAGGGCTGAGCATCCAAGGAGCAAGTAGAGAGAGAAGTATAGGTGTTTGGTACCTGGTGGGAGGGTGGGAGGACTGGAGCAAGGTCTCTGGTGTTTTCTAAACGAAGGGTGTGCTTCTGCGTTGGACTCAAAGATAGGAAGTACAGTAGTGATGGTGGTAAGGCCAGCATTTATTTCTGTAACAAATTCCTATTTGCTCAGTCTAGAAACCTCCCTCCCTTGTCCCCTTGTTCAGTTTTTCAAAGATTAGAAACTTTTATTTTAAAACTATTCTAAGTTTTGAAGGGATGAAGACTGGTGTTTTAGTTCACATAAAACAAATGTGAACTGAATTTTCTTCAGGAGTTTGTATTCAGTCTTCTCTTGCTTACTGTCTTTCTGAATTTGGTTGAAGAAGACCTTTTATGAACTTAAGTCTGCTTGCTTTTATTTCCTACCCACAGGCTTATAGGTTAACAAACATTCATATTAAATTAATCTGAATTTTGTCCAGTGTTCTGAATTCCCTATTGCTTCGTATTTTGGTCATCTCTCACTGCATGTTTACCATTCTAATTAATTTATCATCAGGCTGTTCCTTTCTAAAACTGGAATGTTACGAAACTTCTAATTTGCTGCCTTTTCATCTTCTGACATTCGCTGTAGAAATTTTAGCACTTTTCCCATTTGATTTAATTTTAAGAACTTTCTTAACATTTTAATGTACTCTTCTCATGGCTAGTTCTAATTATCAACTCATAAATAGTTAGCTTACAATATTAAATGTTTTGACATAGACTTCTGTGTGATTTCATCTTCTTCCTTTAAGGAAAAAAGCCCTGGTTTTTGCTTAAGTTCATTGACTACTTGAGTGCAGATTTGGACCACAAGCTAATATAAGCATTTTTCCTAGCTTAAATAAATAAAAATAATGGGTGTTAATTTCCTCACTTTTTATTATGGAGATCTTAAGACTTCTTAATATCTTTTTTTTCAATATATTTCTTACTCATTTTTTGAGTGGCAGGTATTTAGAAAGTAGTTCTTCATATTTCATTAATTTAAAACAAAGGAAAACAATTTACTTTTCAGTTTTGTGATTTAATTGCATGGTGCTCTTGTTTTTCATTGTCTTAATTGGGAGAGAGCAAAGAAGAGTTGCTTCCCTTTTATTCCCAAGAAGTAAAAGCTTTTAGTTCTTTTTCTCTGTTGAAAGAACCTACTCTTAAAATATCTCCAAATATTGCTATGTAACAGTCTCCCCATCACAATATGCTTAGGATTTGCTACCCATATGTACTATCATCTTTAAATATAATGTAAATATGAACATTATTTTCACATTTTACACAGTGCATGCGGTAGGTATTTGCTTGAATCCACAGGCTGAGTGACTGCAGCCGAAAGGATGGATTGCTTGCTGAGCGCCTTGTAAAGATTTTTCTCACCCTTTCAGTGTTAGATAATAAATTTCACTGGAGAAGGGCAGCATAAAATGAGAGTGGCTCTATCTACCAACAGCTCATGGTACCTCCACACTGGTGATAGGGAGGTTTGAGGTGTTGGGGTGAGCTGGAGACAGTGTCAGTGATCACAGGACTCAAATGCCTAAGAACTGGAAATGAGTCCAGGGAAGAGGGACATCTGGAGTATCCTGGTATGAAGGGAGTTGTGGATGCTTTTCTTGCTGACTCTGCTTGCCCCCTTGCCATTGAGTGGCTTGCCTCCTTCAAAATGCCCGTGTCCGAATTGTGCATTCTTTTCCTTTCAGTCTTGATTTGAAGCTACCAACTGTGCTGTAGCTTTGCATCCTAAACAAGCCATGTTGCATTGTTTTAAGAAAAATCCAGAATGCCAGTCCTCCTTCAGAATGCCCATGTCCAAACTGCATTCTTTTCCTTTCAGCCTTGATTTGAAACTGCCAACCGTTGCTGTAGCTTTGAATTCTAAACAAGCCATGTTGCGGTGTTCTAAGAAAACTCCTGCATGCCAATCCTGTCACCCTAAAATGAGAACTGAGAACATAGTAACAGGTTAAAGCAGCTATTTCTGACTTTAATCACAACTAGTAAGATTTGCAGAATCCAGTTTCTGAAGTGTCTGAGAAGCTCTCAATTTACAGCTGAATTTCTTTACAGTACAAGGTCATGTTGTGCCTGTTCTTCACTGTTGTGGCTGACTTGTGGTGGATGGGTATTTCAACCTGGGCATATTTTGGGAGAAACTGTGAAATTGGTAGTATTTGTTGAACATTTTGAAGTAAGTAAATACAAAATATGGCTAATAAATGAAATTTACAAGTGAGACGATTGTATAGTATTGTTGACGTTTACTTGGGGTTTTCTTGCATTTACATAGAGTGTACTTGTTAATCCTTTACAAACCAGAAATATGCTTTACTATCACCTTAAAGTAAAAAAAAAAAAAAGACTTGCAAAAAATTTGCCCCAGCTTATGCATTCTCTTATACTTTGTATTTGATTTTACCCCTCTAAAGTAATATAATGTGATCTAATAGATCTCTCTCTTATTTTATAGTTCGGGAATACATGCTACTGCAATTCAGTTCTTCAGGCACTTTATTTTTGTCGACCGTTTCGAGACAAAGTCTTAGCATACAAGAGTCAACCAAGAAAAAAAGAGAATCTCCTTACATGCTTAGCTGATCTCTTCCACAGCATAGCCACCCAGAAGAAAAAAGTTGGAGTAATACCTCCCAAGAAATTTATAACAAGATTACGAAAAGAAAACGGTAATTTTTTGTCTTTTGTTATGTAATAATGATAGCAATTATGATTTAATTTTGAAGTTGACATAATGCGATACCTACATATTTGTTACGCATGAGAAAGTGTCCTTGGTGCTGCAGTATAAAGAAGAGGTGACCCTAGAATAAGGGTAACCCTGGATCCGTTTTGAGAGAGAATTTTTGTCTCTCTCTTCTTGTAGAACTTGAGAGTATTGTCAGTGGCTGCTTATGAAATTGCTGGCTCATATTGCCTCTCTATGAATTGTATTTTTATAATCAAAATTCACTGTAAAACTTTTGTTCCATGTTTAAAAAAGCATTACTTTTCAAATGCAGGAATCTGTCTTCCAAACTGAGTGTGTGGAAAGGATGTTTAGACTTCCCTGCAAGAATCTAGCTTAAAACCTCACAAATTTTTAAATTAATCTAGAATTTATGCAATACTTAGCTTGACTGACTTTTTAAAGGATTAATGATGAATTTTAAAATCAGTAAGTAGTGTTTTGGCTGATTTTTTTGTTTGTTTGTTCAGTATAATTGGTATCCTAAATATCAGAAGCTTTCCAGAGATTTTTAACATTTTGTGTTTCTTATCTGCAGGGCTAGTTGGTCAGAATGTTTTAGAAAATAATTCAATGTTAAAATGTAAATGAAAACTTGCAGTCTTCTACTCAATTTGGATACACTTATTAAAATATATATATATATATACATTTTTTCTAAAAATAACCCCTAGATTTAAACAGTATGAGATACCATATTTAACAATGCTACAATAGACATCAATAGACATGTTCATACTGTTGTAATCTCTCCAAGACTATATATGCAGACTAAAAAAAGTGTTTAAATGTTGTGATGACCATCTCTGTAGTAAAAACAAGAAATAAGATTTCATAATGACATTGCTAATTTGAAGTGACCCCTCCAGCAAATGCACACTGTGATTTGTAATATTGTTAAAAAAAGCTTTCTATGCAGAAGGCTGTCATTCAATTCTTTACGTATACTTGAGTAAGTATGCTTGTATGTTTGATGCATTTACAGAAATAGTTCATTATGTCAAAGAATGTTGAATAACTATGACAGATGTGGAGAATGGCTCAAATGGAAAGCAGAAAGTAAACCACAGGAGCCATAAAGTTCTTTCTAGAAAGTGTTCCTTTTAATGTTTAAATACGTCATGACTCTTAATGTTCTAAGTGGGAGAAGGCAATTGAAAAATCTTCATTAGGGAAATCGGGTGTGAAAGTTCAGTTCTTCTTGGCCCTTTGGGTCTCTCTTAATGGTGATACATACCTTTTCTACAAATAAATGGCTGACTTGTCAGGCAGTGATTACATGGACGTCATATATGCTATTAAGAGCTTACTGTAAAGGTGTATAATTTTGAGCTTTAACAAAGAGTTCGTTAAAGAATCAACTAGGTATGCAACACTGATCTAGATTCTGTTCCAGTCAGTATCCGGCTATACCATGGTGATGGCTGAGAACATAATCTTAATGTATTCCAGGCTACAGTGCTGCTATTCCATCTTTATTTTCAGTGTCTGAATATAACATATATGTATTAATGAACTTAAAGCATAGATGGCTGGGAAGCAGCTGCTGGCTTGAAATCAGCTGAAGGGATACTGTTATCTTTGCTTAAATTGTAATCATAAAATGAAAAACGTGTAGCTTTCATTCTGTTGTATTTAACGCTAATTTACTGACTGGGCACATAGCCCTGGGAGGGCTGTGATGTAGTGCTGTGAAGAACCTCTGAAGTGTTTTACCTCATGAGACTTGTAGCCCTTGTTCTGCCTTGATTTACTTGATTAAATAAAGATGTTACAGTTGGCTAGATTCAGAGCTGAACTTACCCTTCTCAAAACTAGCGTGTATTTCATGATACTTAGTTCATATGCTTGGCTGACCTATTGAACTACTTAACCTCTCCCAATGATCTAAATTAGCATAAAATTTTCTCTTTGCCCTTAATTCAGGCATGGATATTTTTTTTTCTATTTGAAATTTACTCCTGGACGCCATCAATTGAATAATAGTAAAGCTTCCATGTAGTCCCTGTATGCACTTCAAAACTTAAACTTCACTCAGTATCTTTTTAATTCATCTTTTCAGTCCTGGGAACTATCCCTCTACTGAAGGCCAGTCTCGTAGTATATTCTTGAACTGCAAGCAAATTGCAAGTTATAATCAGTTGAAGTAATTGCACATTAAAAGACTTGTATAATGTTAGCCAGTGGTACAGGATGGTTTGGAAATTGGTGGGTAAATTTCCTTGTAACAATTCCTGGTCAGAGAAAGAAGAAGTAACTATTACTAAATCCGATTCAATGTCTTTATTGTTTTCTTAGTACCATTCCTAATGTGAGGATTTGTAGCAGCAGAGGATTCCTCAGGCTGATGTCCCAGGGAACTACAGTAAACAATATTTTCAGGGTAGTACCAATTCAAACATAAAAAAGAGAGTAAACTTGTAAGAAAGAGTTCAACTTTATGATTTAATTTGTATCATTGCTATACAATGCAAGTATGTGCCAGTGAAACTTATTCCCCTTCCACTGAATCAATTCTAAAACTATCATGCTTAGAAATGTTGACAAACTGAGGACGTGAAGCAGAAAGGATAGTGAATCCATTACTGTCTAACCAACAAGTCTGACGGTTGTAAAGGTGCCACATATACCAATCTCCAGAAACAATATTTCAGCTCTTGAAAGACAAAGGGGCCTTAAAGATCATTTAGTCCCAACCCCCCTGCCATGGGCAGGGACACCTCCCACCAGACCAGGGTGCTCCAAGCCCCATCCAGCCTGGCC
>JAVJGJ010000014.1:22121259-22138870 GCA_035590215.1 Microhierax caerulescens | reverse complement strand
CTGCTCTCAATCCATTCCCCACCCAGCCTGTACTGGTGATTGGGATCGCCCTGACCCATGTGCAGGACCTTGCACCTTGTTGAACTTCATGAGGTTTGCACTGGCCCACCCCTCAGGCCTGTCAAGGTCCCTCCGGATGGCCTCCCTTCCTTCCAGCGTGTTGGCTGCACCACAGCTCGGTGTCACCGGCAAACTCGCTGAGGGTGCGCCCAGTCCCACTGTCCGTGTTGCCAGCAAAGATGTTAAACAGCGCTGGTCCCAGTGCTGACCCCTGAGGAGCGCCACTCATCACTGGTCTGCACCTGGACATCGAGCTGTTGGCTGCAACTCTTTGAGCATGACCAGCCAACCAATTCCTTATCTATGGAGTGGTCCCTCCATAAAATACATGTCTCCAATTTAGAGAGAAGGATGTCATGCAGGACAATGTCAAATGCTTTGCATGTCTGAATAGATGATGTCCCTTGCTCTTCCCTTACCCACCAATCCTGTAACCCTGTCTTAAAAAGCCACCAGTTTTGTCAGGCATTGTAGAGGAATGAAGGTAGTGGGTTGATTAGCATTGATGACACGCAGCTGTGGCCTTGCCTCAGAGGCAGTGGGTTGATTGACAAGGATGATGTGCAGGTGTAGCTTGTTCCCACTAAGTGGTTAAGTAGCCCTGAGGATGGTAGGGGAGGGGGTTGGATGGAGGAGGAGCAGTGTGGCCTCACCTCTGGAGGAAGGAGCTACAGCACAGACAGTAGAATCTGACCAAAGGTAAAGCCTTGTTGCAGCCTCCTGGTTTGTGCTACAATGATTGGTGTCCCGTGTGAGGGTGACTGAGTTGGACTCTGACTACAACAAGGCATGATTTGTCCTTGGTGAAGCCATGTTGGCTGTCACCAGTCACCTCCTTATTTTCCATGTGCCTTTAGCGCAGTTTCCAGGAGGATTTGCTCCATGATTTTGCTGGGCACCAAGGTGAGACTGACGGGCTTGTAGTTCCCTGGGTCTTCTTTTTTCCCTTTTTAAAAATGAGGGTTAAATTTCCCCTTTTCCAGTCTGCGGGAACTTCAGCAGACTGCTGCGACTTCTCAGATGTGAGGGATAGTGTTTTAGCCGCTTCATCTGCCACTTCTTTCAGGACCTGTGGATGCATCTCATCAGTTCCCATGGAGTTGTGTGTCTCCAGGTTCCTTAGATTGTCTCGAACCTGATCTTCTGCTGTGATTCTGATCAGCTGAGAGATTTTTGTAAGCTGATGCCCTCCTGTCCTTCCCCCCCGCTGTGTTTTTGGCTTAGTTTATGAAGTATGCGTTTTGAGTTGGTGTTGTCAGGAATGATTCAAGATGTGAAATAAAGACTGGTTTTGAAATTTGACTTCTTTTAAAAATGCTTTTGTAGTATAGCACTAACCGATTAATTGAAACTCTGTTGTTTTATCTTGTAGAGCTTTTTGATAATTACATGCAGCAAGATGCACATGAGTTCTTAAACTATCTATTAAATACAATTGCGGATATCTTGCAAGAGGAAAGAAAACAAGAGAAACAAAATGGCCGCTTACCTAATGGCAACATCGACAATGAAAATAACAGCCCACCAGACCCAACCTGGGTTCATGAAATCTTTCAGGGAACACTAACTAATGAAACCAGATGTCTTACATGTGAAACTGTAAGTTTGCATATACTTCATTAAACTAATTCTTCCGTGTTTCAGAACCTTTGTTTCATGATTAATTTCTTTCAACAAACTACATGCTAGCTTAATTTTTCTTTAGAAATCTTAATGTTCCTATGAACATTTTTTTTTTTTTGGTTGTTGTTAGTTAGAAAATTTCAGCAGCTGATGCGTGAAATGTAGGGAAAGGCTTTTGGTCAATATTAGGAAAATGCCCAACTGAATTTTTGTCAGTGTGATCATAATCAACTTCATAATTTGGGTTGGAAAATTCTAAATTGATGTATTCCTAAGAGCAATGAAGCCCGCTACTTTGGGATGTGGATGACTTCTCAAATTTAATGTCTTGATAACTTAATGTCCTGCTTAGTGATACATTCCTTGAATAAGTATTCTGAATCAGTTACCACCAATTTCTAGTTTTTAAATTTAAAGCCACTGAAATCAAGATACTTTGGTTGGCTCTTGGCACCGAGACAATAGACTGGGGTTCTCAAAGAACATAACTTAGTGTGCAGGAAAAGTAATCCTTTCCTAAATGTCTGTCCACCGGAATTCTTCTAATACTAGACCCTAAGAAATAAACTCCTTCTTTGAGTAGAGTGATACTAAAATTTTCTTTGAGACTGGTTTACAATAAGAGAAAGCATATATTTCAGAAAAAACTTACAGCTGGATTTTACCAGCTTGAGAAAGAGAAAAAGCAGCACAATTTGAAAATTACAGTAATTCTGTCATGGTCTATGCCTTAGATATTGTAAAAAGCTAAATGACGGGGTTTTGTGCAACTGTTCATACCTATTTTCCTTAATTAGGTAATACACATATTTCAGCATGAGATTGGAAAGGAGGAATTAATCAGATTAAATCTGTGTAATTCACATGTAATTTTCTCCATCTTCTAGAAATACCCCATCTTTTATTTCAAAGAAAATAACTTCCTAATGTTGTATGTAATGTAACCGCAGGCATCAGTAGATCATGGAATTTTGAGTAATTTAGGTGCTGATGTCTAGCTACAGTATTTTCTTTCCTGGTAGATTTCCCCTCCTTAATAAGTATTTCGTGGAAGCTGGCAATTGCTTCTCTTTTAGTTCTTGAACTGATCTTTTTTTCTTCTTGAAAATGAGTTTAGCTTAGTTTCTTAACATGACAGACATCATTACCTTTCCTCACTATGGCTTAGTGATTTACTGCTGTCAGGATTTTGATCTAGGTACAATTAATACAATTTTAAAATGCTGACACACTCTTTGCCAGCATATTTTATTAGTTATCAGGCCTATCACAATTCTTGAGTTCTTCTAATATTGCTCAGTTCTATTTTTCTTTTAGCCATTGCTGAACAAGGTACACCATGTCTGTTTGTCCCTATGCCTCCTTGGAGAGTTGAATTTTATGTTCAGTTTTCTAATACACATTGGATTTTAGTATATTAGGGCCTTTGTTTTCCAGGTCCTAACAATCTGCAAACTATTTTATCAGCTTCTGTCTATCCAATATATCAGCTTGTGTCTAATTAAAGCACAGTGTTCTGAAAATAAATACTTAGAAACACATTTAGGTACATTAAATAAGTAATATTACTGTGAATAGTGCCCCTTACTTTCAAATGTAATCAGCATATATGATTGTTTTAATGTTTATTCCAATTTGTTGGCATTTAGAGTCTTTCTGTGCTTAAAGATATAACTTGAAATATCAGGAGTACTTTGATACAACTCATGTAGAAGGTGACAGCAGTAGTGGATGGATTCATGCTTCTTAATGTTAAGACAATAACCTTAGTATAGTTTTAATCAAAATTTGGAATTTAATACATACTTAAATATAAAGCATAATATATCTTTGGTCTAAGTGAGAATGATTATCTTCTAACTGGCCAAAACTACTCAATGTTCCTAAAATCAGCGTGGCGAGATTTTATTCTAGTTTCAGTTGTCCTTATTATAGAGAAGAGCTTCTTTCCAGGACACATGTCACATTAGCCATGTATTTAAGATTAACTGACTAAAAATTTATGATCAGTTTAAGTATGGGCATATATGGGATATAAGGAACATAGATGTGATACTTTAACAAAGATTTGTGTCATGAGTCAAGCCACGCTATAAAACAAGTATCAAAACAGATTATAAGTTGTCTTTACATGCTTTTAATGTGATTTCTTGTTGTGATGCTTTCCCCCATCCTTGATAGAGGCAGTATTTTTGTGGCTAACTGATAACAATTATCTAGAAGTTCACTGATTGTACAGGTTTCCCTTAGAATTTAAGTAAAGAATAACAGTAAACCAGAAAATAATGTAATTGACTTAATTAAGATTAAATTTGAAACAGCTAAATGTGGGCAGTACTTCTACAGAGAAAAATAGGAAATTGTAATGTTTTTCTCCAGCTGGTGGTCTTGCTCTTGTGTTCAAATGACTCTACTAGACATAAAATGCTTAGGGGCAATTCTGCTGTGGACTAGAGAAGGCAGTAAGGAAAATCTCAGTGGTCTTTCTTCCAGGAGTATTATAGAAGCATCAAATATGCCCTACTGTTGTTTGTTTTTTTCTTTTTCTTTTTTAAACCAAGATAAATCATACCCTCTGTTTCAGCTTCATTTAAAATTAGTGTCTGTCTTAGCACGCATGGGAGCCTACAGTTGCAAAAGCTCTTTTGTCAGTGAGCTGGTTCAAATTGCTAATGAAATTCCAAACTGAAAGAAATACAGATTCTGTGAGTGTTAGCCTTTTGAGTTTTCTGTCCTGCGTAGCTGTTGCTCATCAGAGTACAGCTGAGCTGTTTGAGTGCAGACTACGTCCTTCATATGAGAACAACATACTATCCCCTTTAGCCAGAATATTGAAACACCCAAATTCTTCACTATTATTCACTCCTGTTAGGAGCACTCAGATGGCTTTTTGAATGCAACAGGGCTTGATTCTGCAAGTGATGAGGTTTTCTGACTGTGTCCATCTTCTTTTCAGTTTATAGATGGTTGAAATATATAGCTTTGTTGACTTTAGTCTGATGAACTTGGTGATGTTTATTTGAAGTGGAACCTCTACAGAAGGGCAGGGTCAGGCTGGTCAGTGTAGAGGGTGGCATTTTTATTCTTTTTTTTTTTAATTAAAACTGTATGAGTTAATGTTGGGGGAAAAAAGTACTGGTCAAATACTGATGTTCAAACAAATCCTGAAAATGAAGAATAGCGATTTCTAAATTATCAACATAGATGGAAAAAAATCCACTTGGCTATTCTTTCAATACAGCCTTTAATGGTTCCTGATGAGCCTAAGTACACAGTGGACTAGCTAACCTGAGGGGGGTTATTTAGGGCAGTATTATCAGTTTTGTCACTAAGAATGGAAGAATTCCTTTTGTGAACTTTTGGGTTCAGTACCATGTCTTTTGAACCAAGTACAACACATCCCTTTCCTCTTCTCCATCTCCTCCCCACCCTTAGAGCTTCTGCCTGGGATAAAGCTGCCTGTGAAATCTTTATTGTTTCATGGGATTTTCTTTGATTAGACCAAGAAAGGAAAAATTATCTAATTGCGTGTCTGAGTAACACTGATCACATGACTCCTTAATTCCAGCCGTCCTAGCTGAAGACTGCAGCAGAGTATTTTCCAGAATTTTTTTTTTTTTTTTCCTGAGCCATTCTTAATCCCTAGGCTAAGATGATTTCCAGTGTTCTTAGTGTTATGAACTCAAGTTTGGTAATTCCAAAAGTGGTTTGCAGTGGGATATTTTGAAGAAGAGTCCACACAACTAAACCATAGTCATCCCTGAAGACAGGAAATGTGCAGCCCACTGAAGATGCAGGTGGCCTTTTTTTCCCACCCTAAAAACATATTGGAAGTTTTCCATTGATATTCTGTGATCTTTTTAAAAGTATAAACATTATGCTTCAGTATCTAATATAGGAGATGTGATGATACTGGCATAGCTGACTTTTTTGTATATGTACACTGATTCTTGGAAAGATTTAGGTATAGAAGGGTAGGAGGAATCCTTGCCTAGTCCTCTCACAGGTGTTAACAGAAGCTTTTAACTTAATTTCATTAGGTTTGGGGTTTGCCCTATGGTATTAATTCTCAAAAATAGTTGTCTTGACCACCTATGTTTTTCTTTTTATTCTCCATTTATGCTGCCTTTAGGGGCTGTGTGTTTCTTATCTCTTGATAATCAGAGAATAACTTTCCAAATTTATTTTTATTCTGAGTTGAAAAGGGAACATAAATCTCATCTTTTGAAGATCAACTTTTATCAGTTGTCCTGTAGCTGCCTGCTTTCAATCAAGAAACTGCAACAAAACCATTTACTTTTGTACCTAGGAGTCATAAAAGGCAGAGGACATCCTCATGAGTAGCATTGAGTATCTCTAGATACAGAGAAGAAACGCTAGCAGACAAAAGTTAAGGTTGCAGATTGCTATTTCCTAAACCTTTTAATAACATAGTTGATTTTCAGGGCAGCTGTGGATTTTGTCCATCACCATTTTTCAGGATTTGTGGTGGAATATATTCTCTGCTTCTTGGAATTTCTTCTTTACTTTGTTTTTCTTGTATTTTGTAAGGAATGGCAGTGCACTATTCTGCCTCTATCAAAAGAAGTTGCAAGCTCTCATCTACCAGCAGATTTGCTATCTGCTGCTCATTGGAGAGTATGAATCTAGCCAGGAAGAGGCTTCAAAATATGTGTTGTTTGTTAGGGACACTGTGATATGCAAATACATAGCTTTCCTTCGGAAGGAATCATAGGGGAAGAACAGAGGTGAGAGCACTAAAAATAAGAATCCCAGTGATTGTATTCTTCTGAGAAGAGTGAGGTGCAGAAAGAACTTGGCATTGATGTTGTTCAGCTGAAATCACAGCATAATGACAGCTGTCATTATAGACCCCCAAGACACATACATACTTCCCTCTTCCTGAACAAAATCAGAAACAGAGATCTAGCAAATCTCTGAAATGGAAAGGCCATTTGTAACAATTTTAAACAGCTGTTATAAGGTAAAAGATGTGTTCTGTCAGTAGGAAAACAGTACTGAAGAACAGAGTTAAATTAGTATAATTTGGTAATCCATTGTGTTTTTTTTCATGCAGATAAGCAGCAAAGATGAAGACTTCTTAGACCTTTCAGTTGATGTGGAGCAGAATACTTCAATCACTCATTGTTTAAGGTGGACACAAAAATCTGAACTTTCATAATTTGTCTTTTGTCTTTTACCTAGAAAGCAGGTAGTACAACTAAAAGTAAAACAGGCTTAGCAAATTCTAGTTTATGTAGAGTATAAAATTATGTTTCTGTTGTACCTGTTTATATGTATATTTCAGACAAGAAACTAGTATCTATAGCATTTTTATTTTTTTTTTTATTCAGGGGTTTCAGCAATACAGAAACTCTGTGCAGTGAATACAAATATTACTGTGAAGAATGTCGCAGTAAGCAGGAAGCACATAAAAGGTACATCAGACTTAAGGGAAAAAATAACCCATGTATTTAATGAAATTACTGTTGCATTTCCTTGTATGTGCGTGTATGAGGCAGGGGGAGAATGTTCTTTTTCTCTTAAGTTTTTTCACTCTTCTTCCACTTGAGAGTAAGTAAGTAAGAGAGTAAGTAAGTGGCATTCCTCTAGCCTGAATTCAATGAGCCTACTTCTGTGAGTAATGAGATCCATGTAAAGCACTTTGGGACTCCTTTGGCCATTATTTATTTCACGAATGAGAAAAAGAATGGTCTTAAGACCAAAACTAAGTTAAAAAGACAAGTTAAACCAAACTGCCAGTGACTAACCAAAGGTTGTGGGTAATGATGAAAAGTCACTGATTTCATGTGACACTCTAAATTTGTTGTGACTTGGCAATAAAATAATTTTTACAATTGCTGTAAGAATCAGTTTGTACTTTTTTTCTGATTCAGTCAGAATGAGGCCTGTAACTTTTTTTGCTGAGTTTGTTTTTTTATTTAAATTTTTATAATTTTATTTAAATTTAAGTTAAAATATATATATTAAAAAATGCATAGTTAGTTGTGCTAAACTTCTGCTTGACAGTGCTGTTGAAAAGCATCAGAAGCTCTGTGCAATCCTGAAATTCTTTTTGTTTAAAAACAGTTCTTGTCTGCCTAATAAGTCTTGTAGCCTTGTTTACTTACACCTTTGAAAAACCGCTGAGTTTGTGTACTGCATGTTATTTACGATCTGAGAAAGTATTTGGTTGAAGGGGTGGGAACGCTGACGTGCTCTACTGGTTATACTACTGATTTGGTTTACCATAGGTTCAGCGCATGGCTTTTGGCATATCTCAGCTGTAAAATTTGCCTTCATGTGTTACCTAAGCCTACTAATCAGTGTGTATTAGAGGGTTGTGAAGCCAGGTCTGTCCTGTTGTTCTCTGTTGCTTTAGCTCTTTTTCTGTGTGGGAGGTAATGTGATCCCTGACCAATATAAGCTGTGTTGACATAAACCTGTACTGTAGGCACTGCCATACTGGCAAAACACGGCTTTTATTGTTTCTGTTTTGCTTTTCGTGTGGGGCTTAAGTTCAGTTTAGCTACAGCTGTAATTTTCTTCCATCTCTACAATGTGGAGCTTATCTGCCGTAGTGTCTACTCGATTAGCAAAGGTGGGGAACTGTTCGTCACCAATGAAAGAGCTCCTATTAGCAAACACATTTGCATTATAAGAAAAGGACTTCATTTTGAAAAAAGAGCGAGCAGAAATTGTATCCATATCTCAGAAATATAATAAAAATGTAACTCTCCCTAAAAATAGTTGCTTTTGTCATTTTTCTGCCCATCTGCTTTTTTCATAGCTCCTTTGCAGGCCATGGAGAAAATTTGAGTCTAGCAGGGTTTCCTACAGGTTACTATCAGTCTGCATTTAACGAGAAAAAGGGAAGGAAGATGAGTTCTCAAGGATTTTATCCTCAGCCCCCGATCTTTTGAAAAAGGCTTGTCTTGCACAAACATGTCCTGACCTTCCGAAGATATGGTTGGTTGGTAGATCATGTCTGAAACCTGGGCTGTATGGTTGAAACTTCTGAGATATCTTTCAGGGCTGAAGGCAGTTTGAAAAATTCAGCACAGTGCTGATCTGACAGTTAGCTGTGCCAAGAAGCAGAGTGCTCTGGCTTGGTTGCTCTGTTTGTATGGGCAAATTTATTGCCCGGAGAGTGGAAAGTCTCCCTGCTGCCAGGCCAGCTGTGGGTAGCTGGGGAGGATTTGTAGGTGCTGATGTGAGGTCTCAGTACCTGAAACTAGGGAAAGGTGCCAGTGAGTGCTTAGTAAAACTAGATCATAACTTTCTGGCTTTGACTGGCATAAAATAACGCTGCAACATCTGTATAAAATGACTGTGCTAGGGCACAGCCTTATCTTGTTTTGGTAGGGTGAGGTAAGGTGAATAACAGTGGGCTATTTGTATCCCTTGGCAATGTTAAATGAATGGCTTGATATGAAAACTTGGAGTAACACATATGTAACAAAGTGGTGTGATGAAGCTTATTTTAAAAAGCTTGTTTGACTTGGCTGGTTTACTGAGAAATTCAACTGGAACAGGATCCCTGGAACAACTTTGTTGCAATATGTCTACTGTACACCAAGTGGGATCTAGATTTTGCTTTTGGGACCTCAGGAAAGCTTATGGGTAGGTATGTTTAAAAACTGAATTCTGTGCTATGCAGTCATTATGTCTAAATTATTATGTGGGTTCATAATGGCTGTTCTTATTATGGATTATAGCTTACTATTTTAAATACATTCGCAGTTCTCTCAGTTGTTAAAACCCACTTTTAGTTTAGCGATGCAGGATATATTTGTTAAACAGCTGACTGTTGGATCTTCTTTTAATGCTTGCAAAATTTTTTAAAGACTTCAATAAGACGGGTTTCCCATCTGTTGGTATCAACTGAATGTTTTGGATGGATGTTTGCAATACTGTTGGGTTTGTGGTTTGTTTTTGTTTTTTTACAGGATGAAAGTAAAAAAGCTGCCAATGATTCTAGCTCTCCATTTGAAGAGATTTAAATACATGGATCAGCTGCATCGATACACAAAACTCTCTTATAGAGTAGTTTTTCCTTTAGAGCTTCGTTTATTTAACACCTCAGGAGATGCCACCAATCCTGACAGAATGTATGACCTTGTTGCTGTGGTAGTTCATTGTGGAAGGTAATAACTCTTATTTTACACAACAGATTTTTTTGTGTAACTATGTTTAAAAAGCAAAGCAATGCACCCAGTATCACATAACTAATAGCACTTAAAGACCTCTTAAAAGTTTCTTAGGAAAGAATGCGTTGTGGGGAGATGCTACCAATCCTGACAGAGCACAAGGCTTTGTGGCTGTGACAGTTCACTGTGAAAAGCGATTACAGTGTATTTCACATCACAAATCTTTGTATGAGCTTAACTATATTTAAAAAAAAATGACAGAACACACTATCATACAAATCTAGTAACATTTAAAGATATTTTTTAAACAAACTTTTAAAAAAAGTTCCTTAGGAATGAAAGCATTATAGAACAGATTCCTTTATAAAGTATTTCCTTTAAGGTGTTTATTTGTATGGCTCGAGCAACATTTTCTGAAATATATCCATATATTATGAGTTTAGTTGATTACTTTGTTTCATGCTTTCAAAACATGACTGTTAGATTTGTGTTTGGTTTTGCTATATTCAGAAAGTGTTTTTGTGGCTTCAGGTCTTAAAATCAGGGCTGCTTCTCAAACTGCTTATTGAGTAGGCAGAAGTTGAAAACGGTGATTTAATAATACCTGGAATCACAGAGTAATTTTCTTGTGAGGTCAACTACTTAAAGTTCAAGGCAGGGCTAATTTGGATGTTAGATCAGGTTGTACTAGGTTTGGTTTCATGGCTAGGAATGCTGATTTCACTACCTCTTTGGACAATTTGTTCCAGTCCATCAGCATTCTCACAGTGATATTTTTTTTTTCCTATATCCAGTTAGAATTTCTCTTGCTGCAGTTTGACCGCTGCCTCTTGTCCTTTCACTGTGCATTTCTGAGAATAGCATGGCTTTGATTTCTTTATGACTCTTCTTTTTGGGTAGTGGAAGACAGCAGTGGGATTCCTTGTTCAGTCTTCTCCAGGCTGAATAAAGCCAGCTCCCTCAGCCTCTCTTCATCCATCTGGTGATGTAGCCCTCTGACAAATGTAGTGACCTGCCACTGGGCTTCCTCCAGTTTATCAGTCTCTCCCTTAAACTGACAAGGTCATGTCTGGAATCCCATGCCCAATTATGGATCCCAGAATGCAGAGTGGCAGGGATTATCACTTTACTGCTGGCTTTCCTCTTACAGTCTGGCCCAGCATGTTCCCAGCCCTGTCACCAAAATGATGCTCTGCTAGCTAACAGCTCATCTGGTTGACCTGCTGGGACCACCTAGCCAGCTGGTTTGCAGCTGGTGCAGTTGGGTGGAGTTAGTCTGGCACAAGACTTTGCCTCTGTACTCATTAAACTTCATGAGGTTCTTATCAGCCTTTTCTTCCCACTTTCTGATGTCCCTCCAAATGGCAGACCTGCCCTGTAGTTGGCCATTTACTCACCTTATGTCCCACCCACAACCCCATTCTTCCCCAGGCAGACCTAGGATTGCATTAGAGTTAAGATGGCTAGATCTCAAGTTGGCCAGGTTGGAAAATAAGCCCCACTCAAGCTGTAGTCTTGGGAACTTACCCATTCTGAGAGCCACGGCAGGAGCGGAGCCCTGCTTTCGTTGGGTGGTACACAGAGACATGTCCCTTACAGGCGGCAACCTTCCCTTGCTGGTCTAGACAGAAAAAATGTACTAGTGCTGTTAGCTGGTTAAGGCAGCTCCACAACTGCTTTAACTAGTTGTCTTGCTTTTAGTTTTAAGGTTCAGCTATTTCAGAAAGTGTGTTATTTCCTTACTTGAAATCTGTTGAGAAATACAACATTTTTAAAGTTGGGTGGGGTTTTTTGTGTCATAATTATGGAGAAATTTCTCATCTGCTGTAAACTGAAGATCTGTGCATTATAACAGGTTTAGTTTAATTGGGAGCCCTTCTCATTGCTGTGAGGCTTCTTGAGACTTCCTAAATTGTCAATTCCATTTTTATTTACAGTGGACAAAACAGATTCCTGATTGAGACTATATAGATGAACAGTAGTTCTACAGCTTTTCCTTGCTGAAGATCAGAAATAGTTCGGGATCTGTTTTGTCCCTATGAAACATTAGAATGTTTTATTGACTTCACTTCTCAGTCTCTCTCTTTTAAAAATTTAGTTTATATTTTCAATACCTGTGCTGGTTATTCCTCATTGGAAATTATAATCCTTTTTTTACCACAATATTAAATGTAGAGATAAGTAAGACATTATTATGAAACTGATGTAAGCAGAGGGAAAAAAGAAAAACATTCAAATGGAAATTGTAGTAGTAGCCATTTTAATTACTGTTAAGTGTTGCTTTTCTACAAGAAAAAAACAACTTAATGAAACAGATTTCCACATATGTGTGTGCTATTGTCTCTGTTCTTTTCCAATTTTATTTTACAGTGGCCCTAACAGAGGACATTATATTGCAATAGTGAAGAGTCATGATTTTTGGTTGCTTTTTGATGATGATATTGTTGAGGTAAGCCTTATGTAACCCTGGACTTTTTTCTCATCTTGACCAGTGTGCATGGACCCCCTTTGTGTATATGAATACTTAAAGTAAAAGGACTGGCATGCTAATGAAGAGGGTTCAACTCCAGTCTAAATAAGCAGTAACTGGGAGTGCAGAGCTGTGTCATACAATTTGTACAATTCTTTGAATTGCATTTTGGTTTTATACTTCTGGAAAGAATCTTCTCTGTTTATGGCCACTGTCTTTCACCTTTGTTAAATAAGCTATTCCTGTGGCCAGAAGACTTGGCAAATAAAGATACAGATAAATTGATTTTACTGCAGTTCTATTCGGAGGGCAATTTGTTGGAGCAAGCCATTTGTTCCTATTTTCTAGGAGCTTATGATTTAATGGAGCGGGTCAGTCTGGTAGTCTGCTTTATCAAGTATTCTAAATTGTTTCAGATGAAGGTGTAACATATCAAAACAGACAAACTTCAGGTTTTTGAGATTTTACCCTAAAATTTAAAAGTTAATTCCTGAAAGAGGAGCCTTCTGCTTCTGGTGGTGTTCTTGCTAGTATTAGCCATGCTTCCAGAAATTATTCTTACTAAAAAATAAAAATGTTTCTAACTAATTTCTTGGAACGGCAGAATTCCCTTTACCAGTTTTGACTTGGTCATCTTTCTGTTTTGTTGTTTATTGAGAGAAAGACCGGGTACTGCTGGTGTCCCTGTATTAAGTCATCTCAGGTTTTCTGGTTGTTCTGTCATCATTTTTCTTTTTCCTCTTGTCTATGCTTATGCATGAACAGAAGTATGATTGTTCTGTTGAAGTCCTTTCCTTAACTTTATTTGAATTAATTGAATCTATAAAATGAATATTTTACATGTTCCTTACAATACACAAGAACTGCATAACTGAAAAGAAGAAAAATGAGTGAGACAAGTATTGGACTTACATTGTTAATTGGCAGGATGAGTCAAGGTTATTGAAGGGTTCTTCTCTGCAAGCCACGTTATGGATGTTTTTTCACACAGGAAATTACAAACATGGAAGTATACAGAGCTATTGGGGAAGTAAAGGATTGTCTCAATCAAGATACATAGTAAATTGAAATGTCTTGATAGGGTCAGAGGTTTACTCTCCTCCAAGGAAAAGAGAACAAGTTGTAGTAGATTTCACATCATTTCATGGTACTATCTCTCCAGTTCCAAAGCAGTAATACCTGGCAGTAATGTGTTGTGGGTTTGTTTTTTTTTTTCTTTTAACCCTTCTAAAGAGGAAGGAAAGAATCTTTTTATTCCTAAATGTAAACCATCTCGTTAATGTGTAGGCCTATGGATCTTCGATTTGGAATGGCTGGCTCCTTCCTGAGAGAGGTTTTATTCCAAATAATGGGACTGAAATTAAATAAAATCTGCCTAAGTGAAGGAAAAATCCATCTTTCCACCTTTTTGTTGTTTGTAGCCTAATTGCCTTTGATTTAAAATGTGACAAAAGAGCTTGGTTTCAGTTTCTTTTGTAGCCAAAAGTGACAATGAAAATGAGATAATACTCTTTTTCATCTTCTCAACAGAGTTTTTGTGTCTTTCACCAAAAATCTTGGTTATAGGAGGCTTTCTAAGCTAAGAGGATCACAAGCAAATGTGTGACAAACACAGAAAAAGTTAGCCTTCATTCTCTGCCTTTTTCTTCTCTGGATGTGATCGGCTTATGCAACTTAGAGTTAGAAACGATAATTTGAAGTTACATTGTTCATACTGATATAAAGTCTCAGTGGGTTATTGTTGTCTTTAAAACTGTGTGAAATTTGCACATGCAGGGCACAAGTTTGCACTCACAGTAGGTTCACTTAATACTTAAAAAATTATATATAAAATATATAGAGCTACTACCCTCTGTATGGGTGATGGCAGAGGAGAAACCAAAGCATAGTAAGCTGAAGAATTATTTGGATTTTATTACTTTATGTAATATGTGAAAGTTACTTTTGTTTGACGGTAGTTTTTAGAGTGGAATTTAATGGTCATGTATATGTTACATAAGATATTCTTACTTTTTTGGGGTTTTTTTTACATACAGAAAATTGATGCACAAGCTATTGAAGAATTCTACGGGTTGACATCCGATATCTCAAAGAACTCTGAGTCTGGTTACATCCTCTTCTATCAGTCTCGGGATTGAGGGGGAACTGTAGCAAAGAGAGATTTTTACGTCTCACATCTTCTCTATCTTGGAATGGAGCAAGCACTGAAAAAGAAGGAAAGCAGGGAGCTCCAGGGGCAGTAGCACAGTTTGCACACGACTAAGCGAAGCGTTTGGGATTCTTAAAACCTTTGTATCATTTTCATTTTATTTGCTCAGGTATCATGCTGACTACACATCTCCACTGCATCCCATAAGCAAAAAGAGATACCAGCCACTCTTGCAGGAGCTTTCCATTAGGTAATACTATCTCTGTGATCCTAATTCAAAGCCCATTAAGGTCACTGGAGAGCCTTTCATGGACTTAGTGGAATTTGAATCGGGTTCTAACTGCACTGCCAGATTGGTGCAATAGGAGCATTAGAAATCTGTATGTTATACAGACATTGTGTATAAAGGGTAAAGGACTGCTTGTGATCTTAGTTTCCTGTGCTTAAGTTTAAAGGAATGAGGTTGGGAGGGCTAACATGTAAGGATGATCTACCTGGGCCCAACACAATTGCCTTCTTGATGGTAATAGTTGAACTGAAGATATAACTGATGTCAGGGAGGCAAGTATGTTTTGCTTCTCTGAGGAAGCTTACGTTATTTATAATGTATGATCGGGAACAATCAGTCAAGATTATGGCTTTTAATCTCCGTATGGGGAAAGATTCGGTTTGTAGTAGTTTTATTTTTATTTATAAATTATTGTAACTTAGGATCTTGTGTATTGTCCTTTATTCTAACAAGTATTGGAAATTTTATATATTAGTTTGAATTAAAACTAATTATGTTTAAATGTTAAAGAAGAAACAAATTCTAAAAACAAAGCCTGCAATATCTGTAAAAAAATGAATAACACAGAAGAGAGATTTCCTTCTCGGGGAACTGGTATCTAAGTGAGGTACTTCATTTAATTAAATTAGAATATCCTCTTTCCATTAATAGTGAAAAAAAGTGATCAAACTACTACATAGAAGACTTTAAGAATGCATATCATAAGAAAATGATGGTGCAGTGGTGGTATACTGGGTTTTAGAGTTCTTTAAGTTGTTAATGGTTCATATCCTAAGGAAACTAGAATGATTTAAAACAAAGTAAACCATTTCCTGAATATTATTCCCTCTCCTAAAAATGGATCCATTCCTGTTCCCAATGGCATGGGTGGCTATCTCAAAAACCACTCGAGGTCTGAAGTATAAATTACATCTGAGTACTTAGAAGAAATAGGCTTGGAATTTCATGAAACTGAAGATACCACATTCCTTTAAAAGTAATAATACTGAAGTAGAGTGAAAATTTCTGAAACTAGGCAGTTTACCTTGCTTTAGGTTTATGAAATAGCATTAAGAATGAAATCTTGACAAAACACCTGATCTGTAAGAAATGTGAACTGTTGTGATTTGACATTCTTCTACTTACCAGTACGTTGTCTGACAGTAGCTGAATGTAAGTTCTTGGAAGGTCATGGGATGTGCATTCCAGATCATGGCAACGAGGTCTTGGATGCTGTTGTCACTCCCTCTTCAGCTAGTGATTTTTACATTATTGTGATTTTCTAAGGTTATTTTATTGATACTGTTAAAACTTTTAAAAAGAATGTCTCCTGTCTGCTGCTACAACTGACTATTTACTTACGTGTATCTTTTAGCTCAGGAAATGACTTCACCTATTCACTCAGTTGAACAAATCTTTAACAGGGTCACTAAATAAATTGGGCTATTTAGCAACTGTCATGCTGTAACAAATTGCTTTTGTAAAATGCAAAGTTTCTAACACCTTGGTTTGGCTAGAATTCTTTTATAGAAAATATGTATAATGATTAAACTACCAGCATTGTAAAGCTTAAATAATGTGGGAGGTGCCGAAAATATGATTGGATTTTTCTTAAAGGATTCAAATAATTTTAAAACCTTTTTTCAGCTTTCAGTGGGAAAAGGGTTAAGGGGCGAATCAGGTGGATGATGATGCATTTTTGAAGGATGAAGTCCTTTGCATACTAAAGGTACAGTATTGTAAAAGAACTGCCACATTACTTTTTGCTAATTGAAAATTTTGGATTTTTTTTGGGGGGTGTACTTAAAAGCTGTGGCTAACTGCTAAATATTTTATACCCTAACAAAATCTAAAGCATTTTTGTTGTTTCACTGGTTTAACTCCTGCTATGTATTTTTATAAGATACTGACTTTTATTTTGTATAGGGTTTTTGAGAAGGTATTCCAAATTATATATTTCATTTTTCTTTTAGTGCAGCTGAAATAATTGTAAGTTCTTAATTAAACTGGTATCAGAAACTGCAACTTAAAAAAAAAAAGAGGCAGGGAAGTACAAAATATAACTGATTGGTATGTAAAACATTATAGGGTCTTTTCTTGGCTGTAATACAGTGGGGATTGTGGGAAAGTTGTCAGTTGTTGTAAATGGTGGAAATTATTTGCTGTGTAACTATGTAAATGTTAATTGGGACTACAGTCCCTTATTTTGTATATTGGAGGAAAAAACTTCTATTAAATAAAGTATGTTCTCTAAAGGTAAGTACTGTATCCTTTGTGGAGCCTGAATGGTCAGTGAGTCGCCTTTGTGCTTTTCCATGTTCATTGATACCTAAAAAGTATCTTGAATTTTCTGTATTAACTGCCCTGAACCATGGAGGGAGAAGAGTGTTTAACTGAACTGCATTATATATCTTACTAGATGTGTTGTAGTTTGGTGGGAGCCATGGTTTTGGTCATGTACTTCTCTAGAATTAGTTTTTAAGTTGTAGGTTTCTGAGGTAGAGAAGGGAGTGTTTCAAAATACTGTTCTTTCTTGACTTCCGTTTCCTCAAAAAAATCTGTACCTTGCTCTAAAATACACATCTGAGTTACCTCAGGGACTTCATGGATTGCCACCTTGTGGGAGGGAGAATAGAAGGAAAGAAAAATAAAGAAAACTAGGACTACAGCACTAACATACGAGAGAGACTGACCAAAGAATGAGAGTCCAGCATCAGAAGAAAAAGATGCAGCTGGTTACAATATCCATGTATGACTTGGTATCAGGTCATTTTTCACTTGCAGTATACACTACTGTTCATAATGAATATAGGGACTTACGGTTTTACAAACAGGCCATAACCTGCCATATTTGTAGTTGTGACAATCACATCCTTAGTCTTTTGCTGCAT
>JAVJGJ010000014.1:22108752-22121249 GCA_035590215.1 Microhierax caerulescens | reverse complement strand
TTTTTCAGGTGTTCAAGTATTTGTGTGAATGGTTAAATCAAATCGTGTTTTCAGAAGTTAGTCATCAATCAGGTTGCATCTCACTGGGTGATGTTCAGATGTTAGCCCATAGGGATTTGATGCCACTTCAGATCTCAGATCTTCTGCCATACCCTTTAACATCTGCATGGGTATAACACAAGATCCACAGAAGATCTGCATCCTGGAGCATCAGATTGAAGCCAGACAGGACATCCTGGCTTGTTCCCCGTGTCTCTCTCTTGGTCTTTCTACAAGCACTAGTGCATATGCACTATTTCGATCATATATGGACAAAAGCCTGTATTGCTTGGTTGCTTTTTTTATGGTGATGTTTGTGAAGTTTAAAACCTCAAGTATCAGGCCTCTAGTTAGTTTCATAATTCCCTTACTAAAATTAAAAGAACTTAACCTTGTGCTTTTTGGCCTTGTCTCTCAGCTGTAGGTTTCAGATGATCGTATACAGTCTTATTATTAAGCTCATCCTTGTAACTAAAAGAAATTTTGAGGTGTGAAGTCTTCCATTACCAGAATTTAATTAGCTTTGTTTCTTCTTTCCTTTTTCTACAGAAGTTTCCAGTTGCCCTTTACCAGAAAGATCTTAACTGTGTACAGTTAATGCCATAAACAGATCCTCGTAACTTTCTTCATAACTGTTCATTTCAAAATTAGTAGTTACCCCTTAGCACACTGTGCCTCCACAACATGGATTATAAAAGAACAGGGATGTATTCTCTCACAAAAGTTTGTCTATCACATGAAGAGGTGGCATCTTTTTTTCTGTTTACTGCTGACTTTGTTCAATGACAGAATTCAGCTTGGGCTGAAAGACAGAGTGAGGACTTTCTAAAAGTGTTGGAAATGCATCAAGAACTGAAGATGCCAAGAAGGGTTGGGTGGTGGTTGGTTTGTTTGTTTTCATTTTGAGGTTGGTTTTGGTTTTTTTTGTGATTTGGGGTGGTGGTGTTTTTGTTCTAAGTTGCCTGAAGGCAGTTATTTGAAACTGTATTCATAGATTAAACCAGCAGTACATGTATCTCTTCAGTTACCTTTATCTGTAAGAGGAGAAAATTTCATTTCAGTACATGTTAATAATCTGGGCTGCACTATTACATTGCAGATACTTTTGTGACTCTTTTTCTAGAAGTTTAAATAATCCAGATATGGTTTGTTTGCTTTCGGACAGTAGTTTTACAGTGTAAGCTGTCCAGTTTTCCCCCCACATTTGTCTGGGTTGATCTTAAGTTTGTATCTTTAGAAATTCAGTCATTGTGTTCTATCTTGATAACGCAGTATGCACATTTTATGGTTTCTGTTTTGTGAGGTTTCAGAGTCCTCTAACCTCTCACAGTGTAACGTGAGATGTATAATGCATTAGTCTCTTTACATGCGAGCCTGCAAGTACACAATTATTTCTGAAATTAATATTCTACATAATCTGTATTCAGCAGTTGTTAATTTTGCAGCAGCTTTCCTAGTGATTGATTGTTATAAATGAACTATGCAAGGCAACTACCATGCAAACAAACGCCAGCTTCATCTTTGAGATACAGAGATCTCAGAAATCTGTTGTTTCCAGTTTTATTGATAGAGTGTGGTGAGGCAGAAAACCTTTTCTTGGTCTATATTCAAAAGTGTCCGCAAAATTGTCTGCCTCTTACTCAAATACATATATTTATATATATATATATAAATATATGTATTTGAGTTAAGTTTTAGGCTAAACCTAAAAATCTGCTGTTATGGTTGATGAATCCCTTTGGGGGTACCTTGTGTAAGAATGAACTGGATATATAAGGAGGATTGTTTGCAGACATCGCCAGTTTCAAAGTGAACTGAGTAATATCTTCCAGTTTCTTCGAAAAGTAGAAATAAATTCTGTTCTTTCTCTCTAATGGCTTGTGATTGCTGCCTGCGTAAGAGTAAGGGCTCAGAAAAAAGCAAAGTACTTTCTACCTAGCTCTTTGGATAGAACTTGTGTTGGCAGCATTAAGGAGCTTTAATTACAGAAGGATCATCAGTCGTGTCCTTGATCTGCATTCTGCAGGTTATGTAATTCAGGAGAGAAAGCACAGCAGTATCTGTCAGAGAATAGGGAGAAGGTGCTTTACAATTATTTACTAACATACTAGATATAAAAGTAAGATTTCCCAAGAAGATAAAATAATACATGTAACACAGATTGGTGTTTGGAGAATTTAGGGAGTGCTCAAAACATCCTGCTCTTCCAGGCTTTTGTTGCTTATTAAAGAGTCATGCCTTTGTGTGTGTTTAATTTGCTTTTTAAGCTTATATTTGAAATTTCCATCTGCACACAAATTTGTTAGGTTGATATGATTGTATTAATGAATGCTCCTCCAGAAACAATTTATGCATATATATGAATCAAATGGAATATAATCTTTTGATAGTCTGACCTTCAAACCATTTTCAGCTATTCACTAGGATTAATTCTTGTATTTTCTGTTACTGATTTTAGAAGAAAAAAGTATCTCCAAATATTTTATTAGCATGCTTTATTATTGATTTGATATCCATGGATGCTTAAAAGTCTCAGTACTGTCAAGTATATTCAGAATTTGAATGTCATCACGTTGTAACGCAAGTTCATCCACATCAACTGCTTTGAGCTGTGATCATTGTGTTATTTCAACTCTGTTTCACTAAATGTTGCCTTATTGTAACGGCTGCTTTAATCAGCTCTCATGAGATGTGCTAATGACATTCAGCCCGAGTCACATACTTTCATGTGTGCACATTTATTTGTGTTTCTAGAAGCTGATTATCCTAATGTTATGTCATGTCAGTCTTCTTTCTGCATCTTTGATGTCCAGGAAGACTGCTGATATGCAGCTACAGGCAATCTTTGCTAAATTGCTGAGTTGTATTTCAAAGATGGGATCGATGTTTAAGACTTTTGCACTGAAAATATCTGGAGCTTATTGTCTTCTGATCCTCATGCCTCTCTGGTGACAGTACTCTTCAGTATCAAAAATATGTTTTTGGAGTCATGGGGACTGAACAAATACAACCTTGTTGTGCGCCTTTCTTCCTCTTTTTAAGGAGACTCTGAAAGGCATTCAGCGTTTCTCCCTTAGCATTTATGCAGAACCAGAAACATATTTGAAAGAGTAAATATCAGGTTTTTTTAGATAATAACCCTTCAGATTATTTTTGAGTTGGCTTGAGTTCAGTAGGGAGCCATGGTGACACTACACACAGATCTATCGGAGTGAGCAGCAGGTGATGTTAAGACCTGCTGGCAGTTAGATTTCAAGGAGTTATTGCTGTATTTGGTAATCCTAATGTATTCTAGCAGGTACCAGATTTTGCAGAGCAGCCACCAACAAACTTCAGTAAGTATCCGGAGAAAATCTGCATTCAGCAGGGTTGTACTTGCTGTGTATGTGCAAGGCTGCAAGATTGGCCACTGCACCTTTTCATTCCCTTTTTTTTTTTTTTGATGAAATGGAGACCATTCTGACAATAGAATTTTGATACATATATATAGGCTATGTATTCACTCACTTTTTCTTTAATAAAATTCTAGTAAGTTTTTCTTAATTGCAGAGTATTAGGGGGAGGAACTACAGGTTGAGATCAAAAAGTATGTTCCACACATATATTGCAATCCCAATTAGCCTCTTTTTTTCTATGTAGTGTAGAGAGAAGCTCATAATTCACCAGAGGAGACATGAGACAAAAGTGACTATAGTTCCTAAGCTGTCTTTTGTCTGTCTTCATTATGGAATTGTGTGCAAGATAATAGATGTTTGGGGGGAAAAAATTTTTCTAAAGTAACTTGGCCATTTAAAAAAACAGATAATTTTGTGCTTCAGTGAGTAATAGTAATTGTTACAAGAACATAAAGCAGTGGAACACTGCTTTTGGCCAAATTCGGAAACTTTAAAATAATAGCATACTGAAAGTTTATCCATAAGGATTATAGTGAGATGAAAAATAGCCCCAGAGCCTTTAAATCTTCTTAAAAAAAAAAAAAAAAAAAAAAAAAAAAGCCATGAGCCTGCGTGTCCAAAAAATGGCATCTCCTGGTGTTTATATTGTATGTCAGGTGCATCTGCAAACATCAGGAGACACAGCTGTTCATTCAGTGGAAGACTTCCATAGAGAACGTAGCCATCATAATAGAGCACATGGATATTTGTCTGTAAGTGCACAAATAATACTAGTTTTCAGGTTTGGAAATAGAGAAGGAGTAATGTGAAAACACAGCTGATGTGTTGCAGAAAAAGAGAAATCTTGGGTTTATGGTGATTCTGAATGCCATTCTCCAGAATCCTGAATAATCCAGTCCTGCTTCAGTGTTTCCCTTCCAAAAAAAATATAATTTGTGTGTTTCAAAGAGCTGCCATGAATCTTCGCAGGACGACACTGGCCTGCCTGCCACTTACTCCGCTGCAGTTTGGCATTGCAGCCACCTATGTGAAGTGCACATAAAAATCCTTTCTTACAAATCATTCCTCGCAAAATTAGAGGTTAAGACTGGGTAGAAGGCTACATAGGCTGGTTGCCTGCTCTTCCACTTGTGTGCAGTAGGTAGGTACAGTAGCTTCTAGGACTTAACATGTGTCCTTGGTGGTTTTTATATTCAAGTCATCCTTGTCCTAACTTGCTTTGTTTTGTGATTTCTAACTGAGGGGCATTTAGCATCTGTTCATAAAGTTATCTCATTAGACCACGATCTGACTCCAATTTCCATTGCTGGCAGGGCATGGATAGAAAGAATTTCCTGATGTTTCATGGCTATTTACCCAAGTATGAAGAGCAGCAGTGCCTTTTCTGTTTAGTTCACTTAAGGGCTGAGTAAGGTTGTAGGTGCCAGCACGCAGGAACATTATAAAAATCCAATTAATCATTAAATTTAATAGGAGTTATGTATTTTAAATACCTTTGTTCATAAGGACCACGTATAGTGTAGTACAAAAGCCATAGTAATTCCTATGGAAGGAAAGAGTGCTAAAAGTTTGTTGTCTTGAGTATCTGAGAGAACAAACCTTTCAAGTGCTTTGTCAGAGCATATGGACCCTCAAAAACCAACATCTGTCCCTGAGCATTGTCTTGGAGATGCTGATTCATTGCAGATGACTTACCTTTTCTGGTGAAATGAAAAGTAATGAAGCATTTTTCCCATTCTGTAAGCAAGGTCTACATGAATTTTGATACTGTATTGAATTGAAAATTAGTTTGATGCTTTGTGATTAATAATTTACTGGAATACTTTTTATAGATTCTTAAGTTAGGTGAATTAAAGTTCTAAGTCTCCTTGTATCAATGCTGGTTTCCCATTGTTGCTGTTATTTTTTTAATTATAGTAAGGAAGATGTGGAGATGAGAAGTCAGCTGTCACATTAGCATTCCATTTATTTGGCAGATTGCTCTGCTGTGGATGTCTAGAGAATTATATGTAAATCACTGACTCTTGCTAATGGCCAACTTGAGGGTTTTTTTTCCACAAATCTGTCAGTTCTTGAACGTTTCTCCTAAAGCATGAGAAGGAATTAAAAAACATTTTGACATATTTGTGCAAATGTAAGCTGAGTGTAGACATGCAAATGCTTAAACTGCAGTATCTAAATATGGATGTTTTCAAACTACTACTTATACTGGAAAACAGGCTACAAATTTAAAACCAAAAACTTTTGAAATGCCAGTTCCTGAAGCCAATCATCTCAATATGATTTAAAATTCTACTTGTCTTCTGAATATTTTTTCAGTGTTAACAGTAGAAGTCCCCTGAAATAAAAAGGAGCTACATAATCTCAATAGCTTTGTAAAGGTCATTATAATGTAGATGCCTAATACAGAGCTGGAAGCCTAACTTTTTACACAGGCTTGACATTTTGGCCTGATGTGAATAGAAGTTTTCAGTAGCTTCACATAAGCCAAAGAACCCATCTCATGGATGGTGATGAAAATCTACAGTTCCATATAATTGAAAAGAATTTTTTTGCATTATTAAATGCTAATTTTCTTAAAATCACTGGAGCTGGTAATAGAAATGGTCAAAGCATTAGGAATGTTCTTAAGTTTGGCATAGCAGCATAGCATATTCAAACCTGTGTGAGCACAGATTTATGTTTATGCATGATTAATGCTATTCATACAAAAATACTAACATCATCCACTTTTCACACACTGAGTGTGAGAGAGAAGTTCTGTCTTCTTTAAATAGCCTTTTGAAAGCAGTCTTTGCTCATAACTTTATTATACATGGTTAATTGCACAAATCTTTCACCAGACTTTATAATCTAGTCTCCTTCAGATGCTGTTTGGGGCTGCAGAAAACATTCACAATAAATTTGGATGCTTTTATAAATTCTAATGAATGAGTTTCAAACTAAAACTGAGGTGAAGAATGCAGCCAGACATAATTATGATTAGTTCATTCACAGTTCACTAACAGCTCTCTTATTAAACATAGAATTTTAAATCTTCAAACCTGAAATAATAATACTTCTAGAAATGTGCTTATTCTGTTTTCTTATACTGTTGACCTTAGGTTTTTTTGGTTTTGATAAGCATACATGCTCTTTGAGAAGAAAAGACATGTAGTCTTCTATGACATGTAGTAAACTAAATTACAAAGTTATATAAATATATACATGTAATTCTGTGAAGCTCTCTATGTCTTTCATAAAACACTGAAATAAACATTGATGATGATGTTGGTTAATGAAAGTGCAATTCTGAGCTGCAGAACAGCCAGCTGACTGAAGGGTTTGGGTTTTGGGGTTTGTAAGTCATGCTTTGGCTGCTAGGTGTAAATATTTGCCTTTCCCTAATGCCTCTCTTGTGCTTTTTTCAGAGAGCCCTGAGAATAAAACCTAAATCTGCTGTTCTCGTTGCTGGATGAGAACTGGCATGCCAAGAGGAATAGTGGCCACTGTATGTAAGGCGCGTACTCTGTTTCATGCAAACTGAGACTATCTGAAGAACAAGGCAAACTGAAACCCTATGGCTATGGAACAGATTTATCCAAAATCATGATTTCATGAAAAGGCAATTGAAGGTTCACCCTAGGATTAACCTTCAGCGGCTCCCAAGTGATGCCGACTGGAGAGAGCGAGCGTTCTGGCTGGGATGCCCTCTTACCTGGGCTTCAGGCACGGCTCTGGCTGCCTTGTGGGAGGGGGAACATTACGTTCTGCCACAGAATTCAAACACTCGTTAAACCAGTCCTCCCAAGGCAAGGCCACATACAATATGGGCTAATTATTTGATTGTCATCGGGAATTTCACTGATGAGTAATGGTGTATTAGGGATTTTTCATTGTTGATGTGAGGAAAAATAATTGCATTTGTGTCAGCGACACACACTTTTAAAAGCAGGGCTGCAAGGGCAGCTTTGTGAGAAAAGGGAAAACAGTTCTGTTGAAACATGTTTCTCTTTCCATGTCAAAAATGAAATCCAGCAATTTGCTTGGGCAAACAATGGGATTGCAGGAGGGAGCTTTGAAGGAGTTCCAACTTGTTGAGCATGTAGTGGGCCACCTACCAAGCAGCACTCGTCACAGTAAACATTGAACAAACACCCTGGTGCTCGGAGCCCTGTGCTCAGTGAGATGCTGGCTCGAATCCATTGTGCTACTCCTGGTCTTCAGAGTGCCAACGGAATGCACCTTGACTTTCTCAAATCCCATCCTCTTGCTGATTAGGGTTGACAGAATGATCACCAAACCATCAAGGGTCAGGGTAGAATCTGCTAATGGGGTACAGCACTTTCTGAAGAGGGTCAGCCCCTATTGTATTTGTGCAATTGTGTCTTCAGAGCTAAACCGGGTGGGAATTTTCCAGCAAAGATGATTTTGTTAGAAATAAATGATTTGTGAAAACTGAAACATTTTGTGGGAATGTAATTCACCAGTTTGTGGTGAAACAGCTGCAGAGCGAAGAGAGTAATCCATTTGCTTGCCTGCCAGCTCATCAGTCAGGTTTATGGGGAGCCTGTTTTTTAGGACCCAAGTGTAACATTGCTATGTGAACCCTTCAGTGGCAGGAGACCACGTCTGGTGGAACCCTTAGCCCACTGAGATATGGGGTAGTCATCAGGGCTGAAGACAACATAAATATCTCGAGCCTGCTGTGATTGTTGAAGTTCCCTATGAGCTACAGTGGTTTCAGCCTAAGGATTTGGGTGTTGCTGCGTATGCACTAGGAGGCTGGGTTAAGTTTGCCTTCCTCCCATTTCTGCCCCTTGCATGCTGGACTTCACAAACCTGATAATACTCTCTAGGGTTGGTTTGTAGCTTTCTGGATTTTTATGAAAGGCAACAGGAAGAAGCAGAGCTGTATACTTGTGCTGATAATTTATCAGTATCTAGAAGGGCTGGAAACTTTGGGGTTTGGCATTTGAGCTAAGAGAGCAAGAGATAGGATGGTTGTCTTCTGAACAGTTTGGTATGAAAGGAAATGACTCATATGAGATGGCAAGTAGGCTTCACAGAGACTTTTTGAAGAAAACAGGTGACCTTGGAGTGAGCTTCTGGCTCCCCAGGCTGGAGGAGATTGTTTCCCATTTAACCCTCTGTTGTCTCATGCCTGCCCATGGCAAGTTTTTTGAATTACTTTCCCATGCTATCCTCTTGTTTGCTTTTGACTCTGGAGAATTAAACAGTGGGCAAGTGGAAGAGCAGGAACTATTCCCTTCCCAAAGCTGTGTTCAGACATTGTCTGTGGTCAGACCAGGTTGCTGAGGGCTTTCTCCACCTGGGTCTTGAAAATGGCCAAGACAGAGATTTTACAGTCTCTCTGGGCAACCGGCGCCACTGCTTAGCAGATTTTACCCTGACCCTTGATGGTTTGGTGATCACATTCACTTCATTCACTTCACTGCTTGACTGTCCTTGCTGTGGTAGTTTCTCCTTGTGAGTCTGAACTTCTCTTTCTCCCATTTATAACGATTCTCTCTCATCCTCCCACCATGCACCACAGAGAATAGCCTGGCTTCCATTTTCCATGTTTTAAAACCAAAGAACTATTATTACTCAACATGACCTTTGGTATATCACAAAGCTATAAATTTCACCCAGCTGCCTCTGTGGGACATCTCTAAGTGGCACATGACTCTTCATTTAGGGTGCCTCTTGCTGGCATTTCTAAACTAGGCTACTTATTGGAACTCAAGACCTTTCTCTCCTGTAGCCTTCACGCTTCTTATGTGACCTTCTATATAGTTAGTCTGAACCACCAATTTCCTCCTTTCCCATCTGACCAGTCTCTCCTTCCTCTTGTTTGCCTTGACCACGCCGTCCCCGACTCAGGCCCCAATTTCTCTGTGCATTTGAGTCTCATTTTCTGTATGACCTGCTCTCCATCTCCAAAACCTACCTGTACCTTAGGGCAGATGTTTGCACCCACATGATTCTGCTCTCTGTTCCTCTCTCTCTCTTCCTCAGCCTCAACTCCCAGCACAACTCATCCCACCAGCTCCAGTCCTGCTCTCTTTTTGCTCTCTCTCCCTCCTCGCATGGGGCTGATTTGAGACTTGTTCCCCCTGCATTCAGGCTAGCAGTACTTGGCCTCTCTCTTCCCAAGCTCAGCAGCAGGATGTTTCTGCTGCTGATTTAAGTCTAACCCCCAACTCCAGCATGTGGCTTGTGCGTTCCACCTTTGACAGCTGCAGATCCACAGACGCAGGGTAGTCCATGTAACATGGGGTTACCCTTCGCCAGGCCCTGAGCAGTGCTGCCTGCCAGAGGGGACGTTACCACTTGGCCTGTTTTCAGCCTGGAAACCCTCTTCCCTGTACAGTGTTTTTGTTGTGCTATACAAAAGCTACAAGCCTTAGTTTCAAGACTTTCTACCTGTCAGTGGCCTGTTCCTCATCTGTATCTATACTCTGGCTTGAACAGCTGTGTCAGCTTAGTTTTCCTGAACAAAGTCACAATACCTTTTCTTTCATCTCCATTTATGCGTGGTATGGGTGCTCTGCTTAAAATTTAGTAATTTGCAAACTGAAAGCATTGGTAAGATGACTTCACTTCATTATCTCATTCCTAAGCAAAATTATCCTTGAAACTCACCTGTAAAATCATCTGATGTGCTATGTCTGCGTCTAATAACAGCATATTTTTTTTCATTTTCTAATTTTAAATTTGCACCGCTCATATCCATTTATATCTCCTAGTGAGTTGCTCTGTTATCCTGAAGTTGTAGGGGGGACGAGGTTACTGCCACCTGTTTATACAGCATTGAGTCTGTTTACAGTGGAGCTGGGGCCCTATATGCTGTGGAAGGTCAATTATTAGCAATGATTAGCAATCATTATCTCTGGAGGGCATCAGACACTCAAATAGAAGGCATTCATTACTGTTGAGCTCAGATTTTACTTGTATACCCTGTGGCTGTGATGGAAACTACATCTTTCGTTTTGTGATTAAATTAGTTCAGTATTATTTCTAATTCCTTTAGGGTTTTTTCCTCCTTTGGTGGTGGTGGTGATGATTTTCATTGTCATGGGATTCCTCATTCTTGGCTCCATGTAATGTATTCCTGTCGTAATGTTCTGTCCTGTATAGTGGGAACATTGGGGTTTCCTGCTGCTGTAATTAAGCCATAGCGGTGGAGGCCAGGGGGCACTGGGGAGGGTCTTGGGGAGGCAGCCATGGGACACAGCACTCCGGCCGCCCTGCTGTGTCCCCCATCATCAGGGCAGGGTGGCTTGCCCAGACAGCATCACCTGTGAAACCCAGCAGGTGCCAGGTAAGGCCAGAAGGAAAAGCTGCAATAAACCACAGTGTGCTAGGACAGCTTTCCTGTATACAGCTGTCTTACTGCTTCTGGGTTTCACAGCAGGTTGTCTCACCTCTGCTGCAATGACAAACCGAGCTTGCCAGAGGACTGCTTTCTGCCTGCTGAGGGGAGCGCAACCAGCGCTGAGCATCTCTGTTGTTGACAAGTAATGAGTGGATACAGGATGGACCCCCGAAAAGCCATGCCTTTGTGCTTCTGATCCATCTTAGACAACGCTTCAGTCCAACACACTGTTTCTCAATGAAGGGAGATGGAGTTTTCCCAGCCATTTGCTGAACAGAGGTTGCTCATGGGGTGCTGCTGTTCCTGCCTTAGGCAGCAGCTGCTTCGCCAGACCACTGCTATGGTGCTTCCTGGGATGGCGAACCACTGACCTGGGGGGTACGTCTCCCCAGCAGCCCCCACCTCCCTTTTCCTTGTCAAAATACCAGATCTTTTCCCCCACAGGAGAGGTGAACAGCTTGGCAGCAACACAAAAGATCTCAGAAAGAAACTGTTGAGGAAGGGTTTTATAAACATTGCACTAATTCTTTACAAAAAGGCATGAGGCTGCAATCAGGAGTAATGAAAGGAGGTGCCGTTCCAGCATGCTGCTAATTAGGTACTAAAAGCCTGAGCACAGTCGTCAGCACCTCTCTCTCCAGTGATAATTCAAAATGTGGTATTCCTCCCCTGACAAATCCCCCTTGATGAATAAATAAAGTGACATTCGGTTATAACCACCTAAAGTTATAGCAAACCCCATTCGCTTTAAGCTGTCACACATCTAGGAACAGTCTCTGGCAAAGTCAAGAGGAGTCATTCCAATTACACTGAAACATGAAAATATATTGCTGTCTTTTTTATAAACAGTTTCTGAAAATTGCACTTATTTCCCCACAGCCAATGGCAGTACTGCCGCTTCCTCGCTTGGCTGGGCTCCAGCCCCAGCCTGTGCTATGTGCCTGCCATGGCTTGTTGGGGAAATCAGCTCCTGAGCTGTAATTTATCCCTCCCGCTGGTGCCTGTACAGCATTACTGTAGGGATGTGCTAATTACCTGGTATTAATTCAAGCAGAGACAAGCACACTGCACTTTCTAATTTGTAGGTAGGATGAAGATGTTAGACGTTGGTCCAACCTTTATCAGCCTTTTGGTTTGCTTTGGTTGTGCTGGTCAAAAGGGATGTTACCAGCTTATGGATAATTTTGATATTTGGATTTTATTTCCTTTCTATCCCAGCTGAGAACAAATACCCAAATGTTGGAAATTTCCTCCCAGTCAGAAAGCCTCCACACACCAATTTTTAATTTTAAAATTTCCTGTGAAGTAGATGTTATTTGGGGATTCACGTTTATACTTTATGGAATCATTTAAGTTGGAAAAGCCCTTTAAGTCTATTGAGTCCAACCATTAACCCAGCATTGCCAAGTCACCCCTAATCCATGTCCCTAAGCACCACATCTACACGTCTTGTAAATACTTCCAGGGATGGTGACTCAACCACCTCCCTGGGCAGCCTGTTCCAGTGCTTGACAACCCTTTCCATAGAGACATTTTTCCTAACACCCAGTCTAAACCTCCCCTGGTGCAGCTTGAGGCCATTTCCTCTCGTCCTGTCCCTTGGCACTTGGAGGAAGAGACTGACCCCACCTGCCTACACCCTCCCTTCAGGCAGCTGTAGGGAGCGATAAGGTCTCCCCTCAGCCTCCTCCTCTCCAGGCTGA
>JAVJGJ010000014.1:22095139-22108396 GCA_035590215.1 Microhierax caerulescens | reverse complement strand
GGTGTGACCCCAGGGCAGGACCCGGCACTGAGCCTGGTTGAACCTCACACCACTGGCCTCGGCCCATCGGTCCAGCCTGCCCGGACCCCTCTGCAGAGCCCCCTGCCCTCCGGCAGATCAGCACTCCCCCCAGCTTGGTGTCATCTGCAAACTCACTGAGGGTGCACTCATTGCCCTTGTCTAGATCATTGATAAAGGTATTAAACAGAACTGGCCCAAACACCAGGCCGTGGGGAATGCCTCTTGTGACCAGCTGCCAACTGGATATAACTGCACCACAACTCTCTGGGCTCGGCCATCCAGCCAGTTTTACCCTGTGGAGAGTATGCCCATCCAAGCCGTGAGCAGCCTGTTTCTCCAGGAGAATGCTGTGGGAGATGGAGTCAAAGCCTTAGCTAAAGTCTGAGTAGACAACAGCCACAGCCTTTCCTTCATTGACTGAGTGGCTCACCTTGTCACAGAAGGAGGTAAAGTTCATCAAGCAGGTCCTGCCTTTCATAAATCCATGCTGGCTGGGCCTGATCACCTGATTGTCCATGTAATGCCACATGATGGCATTGAAGATGATCTGCTCTATCACCTTCCCCAGCACCAATGTCAGGCTGACAGGCCTGTAGTTCCCTGGATCCTCCTTCCTGCATTTCTTTTAAGTGGGCGCCACATTTGCTAAGTTCTGATCAACTGGGACCTACCTGGTTATCTGGGACTGCTGATTGATGATGGAAAGTGGCTCGGTGAGCACATCCGCCAGCTCCCTCAGCACCCTTGGGTGGATCCTACCCAGCCCCATAGACTTGTGTGTGTCTAAGTGGTCTAGCAGGACACTGACCATTTCCACTTGGCTTGTGGGGGCTTCATTCTGCTCCCCATCCCTGTCTTCCAGCTCAGAGGAAAACCTGAACGCTGTGGTTTTGACAAGCCATAATGCAAAGGGTGCAGACAGTCCATATTTATTGCTGAGACCTTGGAGGAAGGGAAAGCAGCTGCTTCTGTTTAGAAATTCCTTTTTTCTAGATCACACTCATCTTCTGTGTTTTCAAAGGGAAAGTACACACACCAAATGCCAGTCTGTGCAGAGATGCAGGGTGGCACTGAAGCCATCCAGCACATGAGGTCTGTCTCTGAGGCACCAGGGATGCTCAGGAGGCTTCTGGTCCTCTGACCCTTCCTGCCAGCCAGCAGCTCCCCAGGGGCCTGGGGTGACAGCCTGCCCCAGCTAGTTGAGTGTCCCAGCCTGGGGGAGACCTAACCATGAACAACAGGGACAGGATTCATTCTTGATCCCCAATGGATCAAAAATCTCTAAATGATGGAAACCCTGATGGTTGGCGTTATTATTCTTGGTAACAGGTTGGATTAACTGGGAGGTCTAAGGGGGCTGTGGCTGTTCAGCATCCTGATGTGTGTCCCCCTGGTGTGCTACTGGGAGCTCAGGATCCCCCTTCTCTCTTCCCTGCTGCTGCCAGCCATGTCCTGGGGGAGAAGTACATTTTTCAAAGCTTTGAAGGCTGGGTAACCAGACCTAAAGGTGTTTACCTCTTCCTCTGACATTTACAATGGAAGCAAGAACAAGATCCACATGAGCAATGTCAGAGAGGTTGGCAGGAGGTGCTGGACCTGGGAGTTTGACAAGCCAAGAACTTGGGTTACTTTTGCTTCTGGGAGGCCCAGGGTTTGGGGTCTCAGCCCCTGGTGACATGTTGGGGTGCCAGCTGCTGCTACATGGGTTCCTCTCCTCCCCCTCTGCACCCAGCAATGACTCCTCGCTGCAGGGTGGCTTTCCTTACCTGACTGTCCGGTGGAAAAGCTTTTCCCAATTTTTTTGCCTCACCCGCAGTCTTCCCTCCATGCTGTTTCTCCAGCAACTTTTGAACCAAACCTGGGCAAGGCACAGGAGTCTCAAAAGTTATCAAGTTTCTCCATGCTTCATGTTTGCTGGTGGACAGGTAAAGGAGAAGACCCAAAATACTTTTTCAACTAGCTGTTTATTTTAAAGTTTTCATAATTTTCATTTTTCTTGAGGTATTGAGGAGTGAAAACCACCTCTGAGAGCTGAAGATGGAAAAACCAGCTCCCTGCCAAGTGTCAGTGACTTTGCCCCAAACCTCAGGGATGTCTGCTTAACATCACCGCCTTCCCAAGCTCTTCAAACAGTTCAGGTTTTTATTACAGCATTTCCTCTGTACAGAGGGGACTGTGCATTTTTTTTTAGGCTGAATCTCATTTCCATCACAGTTTGTATTTTCCATTAAAAAAAGTTCTTCCTCCAAAGTTCTATGAAAACACATCAGTGCTCATTTTTGCTGATTATTTATAGTCCATCACTGCATTTATGCCGTGTCTTTTCTGAGAAACTTCCATCAGGGAGCCTCAAACCTCTGCACAGGGGGGCTCGTCAGAGGTTGGGCAGCGTTAAATAATGGCAGGATGTTTTGATTCCAGGTATGATATGAAAATATTAACCCTGATACCAGTGCTAGGGCCTTAGTTCTGGTCAATCTGCCTTGCAATGCTTGGCTGGGGTGTAGCTGTCTTAGAAACATCCTAAACTAGGGCATACTCTTGGTGTAAGCAAATACCCTGGGAGTTTACAGTTGACTTGACCCCCGAGCCTTCTGCATGAATATTGTTGAAATTAAGGTTAGCACCCACAGGCAAGTGCGATACCTTGGCTGGGACCAGTCCACCTGCCCTGTGCTGTGACTGCACAAAGCCTGGAGCCGGCTCCACTTCCCACCAGGCTGTGCTGAGCAGCGATCTGAACCTGCCAAGTGTTTGCATTTCTTTAGGTGCTCCCCTAAATGCTTAAATTGTGCTTCCTGCTTTGAGACTAGATGTATGTATCTAAGTCCCACAGAAACTTCTTTAGCTATCGTCAAAGGCAGAAAGAACTTGAGTAGGCAGTGACTTATTTTTAGAGCCGATGATAAATCCATGGAGAGGGGTTTGTGGCTGTGCCCGTGAATAGCTCTCCACTTAATATGAATTATTCACCTAGTCTGCCACAGTTTGCTTGTCTGGAGTAGGCAGCGACTTGGGCTTCCAGTCATAAATCCTCACCCGCTGTGTCGGAGGTTCCTGCCCAGCATGGTTTACACCAGCCAGCTTGGGGACAGGCCTGTGTCAGCCTTGAAGGATGTCTGCCTAAAGGCAAGGGAAAGACAAGCGGTCTGTGGGCGTCCTGGCATCGGTGGGGAGGAGGGGGCTCGGTGCAGCAGAGGCTGGGGACCAGGGCTCTGCACCCCTCCCTGAGCAGCTGAGGACTGAGTATTGCTGTTAGCAAAACAGACTGCCCTCACTTCTTTAACTCTGGAAAAACGTAACCTGCTCTTCTGGCAAAAAAATCCAGAAAATTCAATGACTGCAGGGTAGTGCCAGGGAGAGGAGGAGAAGTTCTCCAGGCAGCAATATCATGGTCTCCCTAGTAGACAGGCATGCTAGCACCATGATAGCTCAGGTCCATGTGGTTAACCAGTCCCGTAGTTAAATGATTGTTGCTTTAAAGATTGCTAGAATATAAAGACAGATGATTCTGTCATTCAAGGTAGAACTACTAGAAAGAAAGCAAAAAAGGCCTCTGGGCTATGATGAGCAGTGGGTGTGCGGGTATCACGCATAGCAGCTGCCAGCCATGTTTTCCTGCGGTAGTTAAGGCCTCTGTGAGAATCAGGTTATACTGAAAATGCTAAAAGCTGCTTGCAAGCAGTTCTAACAGTGATACTGAAACTTGAGCAGAGAAATGCTTGATTTGGAATGACATGACAAGTCCCTGGGGATGGACGTGAAGAGGAAATCCACCTCAGAGTGCTCCTTCCCCATGCCCCAGAGCCTTGTCAGGTTTTTTGTGCAGGAAGCAGTATTAAAGATAACCGTTGCCTTTCTTCCAGATTTGTTTCTACCCAGATCTGTTATGTATAAACTATATAAAGAGACCAGGAACAGGAACCCTGTGCCTCTGACTGAAAGGACACAACCATCTGGGTACGAGGTTTCCCCTTTCTTGGTTTCCAGCTGTGAGCTGGGTCATTTGTTGCACCGTGCCCCGGTTCAGCGGGAGAGGTGCTGGGGCCACATGCTCAGCTGGCCTCCCATCCCCTGGCCAGCGCCTCAGTGTGAGCACCAAGCCAGGCATGGCCATGGGTATCGCCTTGCAGGCTGGAGACAGGAGCCTGGAAAAGAGGTGGCAGGTTTGGGTCACTTGCTCTCTGCAGCATTTTCTGCTGGCTTGCTCGATGCAGGTCCCTGCTCAGAGGGCAGGACTCTGGGTCTGAGCATCTTTTGTCTGCCCTGTCTATGCTACCTGGAGTGTATGTTGTTCCAGTGGGGGAAGAGAGATAGGGACAGATGCTACAAGGCTGCACTGCCAGTGCCTCACTCACAAGATCTTTCTGTGAATTATTCCCACCTCGCATAAAGCGTCCTTGTTTCAAATGTATTATGTGAGAGACGTAATGAAAGAGTGCGAGGTGCCCAGACGTGGCGATGTGGTGATGAATGCCTGCAGGGCAGAGCAGAAGGTGCTGCCCGCAGCCTGTGGGAGCCCTGAGGAGCTCCATGATGGGTAGGCTGGGGCTGACCATGGGTGGGCAGCTGTTAGGCATCTCCCTACAGCTCTGAAGAGCCCAGCTGCCCACGGCTCAGCAGCCAGGCTCTCATCTGAATGGGAGTGTTCATGTCCCCTGGCAGACAGGGCACAGGTGACATGCCCTTCTAGAGTGTCAGCCAGAATTTCCCCAAAGACACGGCTAGGTTAGCTAAAGCAGCACATTTATTTTAAGGCACAGACAAGTAAAAGATTCAGCAAGACCCACAGGAAGGTTTTCAAGACTTTTTTTTTTTTTTAAATCCAAATCTGTAGGAGGCAAAGTTATTACATTGCAATGCTCACATTGGGCTGTTTTGTTTAGTAGGTCAGATTGAGTACAAATGTAACTTCATTTGTCCCTCTTCTGCCTGCTGTCCTCAGATAAAGGCCACCTTCCCTTTAGATACAGTCAAATGGTAAAAGATCTGATTTCCAAATCTGTACCTGTTACCTCCACCACCTGCTGCCTTCAGCAAAGGTCAGGAGCTCCTGGTGTGCATCAAGAATCATCGCCCCGGTACATCACATACAGCCTTTTCTCTGTAGGTCTGCAAGCCCCTGAAATCAGTTGTCATGTGAGATCCCTATGGAGCAAAGGGTTCATCTGATTCAGTGAGTACTTCGTGGTTGTCCTCTGTTCTCCTGCTCTTCTTGTTCTGACACACTACAGCACGTGAAGGGTGAAGGAGTGCTCCTCTGTGTGTGGCTGCTTGGAAGGGAGGTGTGAAGGGAAGGAGAAGCTGGCTCTGCTGGTGTGGGTGCCATGAGAGCTGATGGCTCCAGGTACTTGTGGGCCTCTGTGGTTATTTTTGGTGGGGACTGCAGAATAACTTGTAGAAACAACATGTAGACGATGGGGCCTGTCAGCTCAGTCCAGATACTCTCTGGGGGTTCCCTGAGTCACCCCGCTTGTGTCTCCTCCAAGAAAGGCTCTTGCTTTTGGGAGGCTGGAGAGGCCCTGGGAGCTCTTCTACTTGGGGAAAACAGCAACTGGAAAGAGGAAAGAGGAGAAGCACCTTAAAGTGGGGCAACAGAAGTGGAATATCCTGCTACATCTCAACCAGAGGATTGATTGCACAGCAGTGGGAGGACAGTATTCACGCTAACTCTCTACAGCCCACCTCAGCATCCCCCACTTCTCTAGGGGGATGACTTTGGAGAGACTGTCTCAGAGAACGAGGTATTTGCTTCTTCAAAATCTGGAGGTAAGCGTGAAGGTTTTTATGAAACCTTCTGACAGTACCATCTCCACGTGGGGAGTATAGGACGGCACAGCAAGAGTGGGCTGATAACTTTGCTACAGAAATTTACTGGAGGGCCAAGGGTCAAGACTCTGCAGGATGCCAGAGGGGTGGGAAAACATTCATGCCCTGACTTTTAGAGAGGGTGGGGGCACTGTGGCAAGTCAGAGCTTTTGCCAGCTCCCTGTCAGCATGAAGCCTCTCGCTAAGAAGTGCCTGCTCCACCTGAAAAGCGACGTGCTCCTGTCTGCCTCCCTTTCCTCCCATCAGCTCACATGAGATCCTGACCTGCCTGCTGGGATGGCATTAGTGCAGCTATAAATAGAGTAGCAGTATTATTTGTTTCAATTAACAGTTTTCTGATTAGAATAATGAAGCCAGGAGTCATACATTTCATAGAAAGGTCCTTAAACGTATTTTTTCCATTCCTAATGCTGTTGGCTGAGTCACAGGAACCTGGGATCCAAGCACTGAAGTGCCCTGGGCTTGCTGCCTTCCCTGTCCTGTGTCTACCATGGAAGCTTTCTAGCTCCCAGCTAAGTCAGTATGTCAGTGCCATCAGCACCAGAACAGCTGTGAGGAAAAGTCCTCTTCAGCAATATCAGTATTTTTTTGTGCAATCTGTAATGTTCAGGATAGCATCCACTCAGGTCCTGGGCTGAAAATGCAAATGAAAATTCATAGAATCATGGAATGGTTTGGATTGGAAAGGATCTAGTCCATGACAGGCCATGGGCAGGGACACCTCCCACCAGACCAGGGTGCTCCAAGCCCCATCCAGCCTGGCCTTGAGCACTGCCAGGGATGGGGCAGCCACAGCTGCTCTGGGCAACCTGTGCCAGTGCCTCACTGCCCTCATCGCATCAAATTTCTTCCTTATGTCCAGTATATACAAAAATCTCCTTCAGTTTAAAGCCATTCCCCCTTGTCCTGTCACTACAGGCCCTGGTGAAAAGTTGTGTCCCCCCTCATCACCTGCTGTGTGTGGGTATCCTGCACACACCAAAGTCAGTCCCTGTCTGTGGTTCAGGTGAGAAAGGACCAGGAGGGGGTGGCTGGGAGTTTGGCAGCTCCTACCAGCACCCCCCCTCCATGGGCACTCATCTGAGGCTGGTCTGCAGAAAAGCTGCTGGGGTGTCAGGAATATGCCTTGTGCCTACAGTCGTGGTGAGAACCTGCATCTTGTTGCTTTTCTCCTTAACAAATTGTATGTAGGTGGAACCAATTATATGTAACGTACTTCAGCTTCCTAAATGCAAAGCATAGGAGGCTAAAATGTGCCCCAGATTGACGTCAGCAGTATTTCAAACGTGTGGCTGAAGGCAGCATCCCTTTGATATCTGTCTATTAGTATTTTTTTTGCTGATGTCATGGGTAGCTTTTTCTTCCACTTGTCTGTTTAGAGTTTCTTTAAACTTTTTTACTGTATTTTAAGTAATGATTTTCACCAGCAGAACGAAAAAGAATTAGCAAAGACCAGAGGAGGGGCGGGTAGCTGTTCCAAGTATATGATGCTGTAGAAAATATTCCTCTGAGCTTTCTGGGTCCAGAAATAAGCCCAGAGTCACATTTTTTGGAGATGTGAAGTACATCACACACAAGCCGTCGGACTTTGAACTTTGCCTGTGTCTCCTGGCTCTTGGGGATCCAGGTAACAGTTTTGCTTTCATAAGCAGATCTGTTCAGTAAGAAATGGTTTCTCAGCAGCTTCACAAATGCCAGAGCTGGCTCAGAGATGTGCAGGCAAATCCATTTCTGTTGCAGGCAGCAGGCAGGCAGAGGGGAGGGAGGAGCGTGGGTGCGATGATGGGACACATATTTGAGGGGGTTGAGGATGGGGAATAGCCTTCAGTGGGCAGTCGCTGAGCTTTCCAGGGGCCGTTGGTAGGGCACATCACTTTTTGCCCCACACCACCTCCTCCCTCACCCCCTTGGGGAAAGGGAACCCCCATGTTAGGCTCTCCCAGGTCCTGGGAGCCAGAGCCACCCTTCTGCCCAAGCTGCTGACTCCCATTGCTCCACCAAATCAGACCATAGGGAGAAGGTAAGGGATGCGCAAGCAGTTGAGGAATGCCGCCCGCCCCCCCCCCCCCCCCCAGGAGCCTTCCCACAGGTAAACAGACACAGCTTATGTGAGGGGGCGAGATACAACCTGTCAGCAGCTCTACAACCTTCAGCAAACAAACGAGAGAGCCTGGGATTGCATGGCAGGCTATTGGAAGATGCACACTTCTTGCTTGTATGGAAAATATTATTAATTCAGACAAGGAAAGAGATTTATTTATGAGATGCTGGGCTTATTTAGCACACTTAGTAACCAGCTACCTTTTTTGCACCAGTCAGGTTTTACTGCCATTTCAGGCAGCTCCCAGTGCCCATTGCTACAGATGTTTTGACTGCATGAGGGAAAAGATGGAGAAAAAGAACAAAACAGTTTGTCTGTTTTCAGAAAAGGCCACACGTTCAGCAGCTGTTGACAACCTTTAGTCATACATTTCATGTGCTAACATAACATTCATAGTAACGCTTCATGCTGTGGATTTGGTATAAGCACTAGTTCTACATATGCTGCTTCTTCAGAAAACTCATATTCACCAACTAATAAAGTGTAATTAGCAATTGGGGCCTTTAATGATGTTGTTTTAAATAGATTATTCTCTATGGATGGTACCAATGTCAGTCTGTTCTCTGTATTGTTTTCCTGAATGCTCTAGCAAGTACTTCTGCCCTCCTGATGAAGCCACTGCTCGAGGAGTTGAGAAATGAGGAATGAACCTGAGCACACAGGCAATTAGTTGAAAGTACATCTTATCCCTTCAAAAGCTGGTCCTGTGAAAGGGCACTCAGCCTGCCACACTCAGGCCCGACAGGAAACACCCTAAGAGATCATTTGGGAAAACCAATATGTACCAAACCACTCAGGTAAACGGACATTCAGGTTCCTGAGAAGCCAGCAGCCATCACCCTGAGAGCTGTCTATTGCCAGCAGCTCTGGGCAGCTTCTCTTGCTCTCAGTGCCCCTCATTCCTTCTCAGCATCCCACAGCCATCATGCACCACTGTACCCAGCGCCTCTGTCCATCTCACCCCCCCCAGCACTGTTTTCTCCTGTGCTACCTGCCTCTGAATCCAGCCACTTCACCCATCCTCCTGCCCAGTCCCCAGGGCTGTCCTCTAATCCCTGCTCGCAGCCCGGCTTAGCACTGGGAGAGCTCTGTCCTGCAGCACAGCAGCAGCTGGGAATGAGTCATGGGTGGCCGGGAAGAAGCTGCTGGCTCAGCGCCCAAGCCCAGCTGTGCGGGATGAAGGCTGGAGCTGTGAGTGGATGTGGTGAAGCTGTGCAGAGGGATGTGTCTGAACATAGCAGACTCAGAGAAGGAGACGGGGGCTACTGAGACCTCTCTGCCGAACAAGTGCAAACTGAGGTCTAGAAGAGGGCCAAAGCTGTGTGGGGTTCAAAAGCAGTATGAGTACTCTGGACGTGTCACTTACATTGGCTGGCAGCCTCAGGGATGCACACGTTTCTCCAGAAGCAGTTCGCCTGAAGCCACTAATGCTTAAAACCATGGTAGTTCCCCTTATTTCACGCTTGCAAATGGAGCGGAGCAGTTTTGGCTCAATCTGTTCCAAGTCCACCTGAATCTCATGCCTACCCTGGAAAAGTCAGCACAGAGTTGAAGTTGATAAATTTAGACACAAATAAAACCTTCATTGCAAGAAATGTCTATACAGTGGGGAAAGCCTCAGCCTTGCCTAAAAGGACTGCCCTGAGCTGAGAAGCATCTCTCCTTAAGTGAGTAGGAGAAAGATAAGTAGCCTGCACTGATGCAGATCGAGCAATGCCACTCTGCCCTGTCTCCTTAGGGAAGTCACTAGCCAAGCTGCGTTTCGTCTTGAAGAAGCATCCAGACATAGGCTTGCACTAGGTTTATTTTCTTTCTTTTGTTTCTTTCTCAGTCCTATCCAGAAAATGTACCTCACCCGAGTGACAAACCACCACAAACCACATTATGTTTGATGTTAAATGCAGGCAGATCGTTCCCTTGGCCGCCCTTCAGTCATTATTACACATGAAAACCAGCAAAAGATAAAGCAGTAATGAGCAAGGCAGCAGCTAAAGCAGTGGAGCAGGGATGCTGTGGCAGGGACTGTGCCATGAGAGCCTCATTAGTCAGAGGGACAGTCATGCTGGGATGACTCAGCTTGGGAAAATGCGCTTTTTTTGATGACTTAATAAAAGGTTGTTTAATTGGGTTTTTTATTCCAATAGTTGCTATTACTGACTCATTGCTACTGGATGTTAAGGACAAAGGGAGCATGATGATGGAACTACCTTATGTAGCAGACCTGTAGCTATCACTTCAAAGTATGCTCCATGTGGTGCCACCTGTAGCTTAGGCTCTCATTTATGCCATCCCTGTGATTTTGGTGGCTTTACAATTTTGCCAAGTAGGCACCATTTGAGCTGAGTTTTCCCATGCGGGTGGTCTGCCTTGAGCTTGTTATTGGTAACAGGATTGTGGTGTGTCAACTGTTTCCGAGACCTAATTTAGGCAGAAATATTTTGCTGATGACTGTTCTGTACTTCACAGGACATAACAGCAGAAGTTCTGGGCTCAGAACACCACCACAAATCACCAATGCTTTTGAAATTCATCAGCCTATGCTTTCTCAGATCTCACGTGTTCCCCAGAGACTTCTCCAAATTCAGCATCTCTGCGGATGCTGTATGCCAGCACTGACCCTTCTCTGCCCTGGCACGTCCCTGGTGCGCTGCCCATCCTGCACACAGGCCATCTCTAGGGGACAATGACCCATGTTTCATCCACAGGTCAACGTCAGAGCAGGACTTCCTCAGCAATAGTTTATTTCAGCTCCTGGATGCCATGGACCAGAGACCAGAAAGCCTCTCAACCCTCTGCTTTTGATACTTCTCTTTGATACTTGGCACAGAGAAGCAAGGAGGGAAAGGAAGTGTCTTTGAATGCCAGACAGAAATAAGTTCATCCAAGGATAAAAAGTAGGGAGGGAGGAGGAGGAGGGCAGTAGGAGACAGACAGACTGGAGACAGCAGGGGCAAAAGGGGTCAAGCTAGCTTGGAGGGGGTAAGCAGATGAAGAACAGCCTGTAACCAGTACAGCACACTCCTTTCTTGAAACCTGGAATAGGACCCAGCACTGGCAAGTCTTCACATTCCTCTGCAACAAGCAACACCTCCACCATCAGCTGGTGGAGATGGCGTGGGGTTAGCAGTTGGGACACAGGCACTCTGGAACATGGACATCCCCCGTGGGTTCTGCAGCAGCTTGTTGGCTACAAAACCATACAGTCAGCTGCCACATCCCTGATCAAAGCTTGAGTGAGGTCCCTGGGGTTAAGCAGAGGAGAATTACTGCTGGTACATGCTCTGGAGAGGGAGGGAAGGAAGGAAGGGAGGAGGGAGGGGGCTGGACACTGCTGTCCTACAAACCCTCTGCAACGACAGAGAAGTCATCACTGAGAACACTGACAGCACCTTGGAAATGTCACCACCCATGCGACCTCCTCTCCTCAGAGAGTAGGAACAATCCTTTCGCATTTTAGTTCTCATTTGAGTAACCTCATGCTTTAATCAGCAAACCCAAGTGGCTCCAGGAGTGGAGGGCTACAGCAGGTCCCCTGCTGCCACAGCTGACAAACTCCTCATCTTTTCCATAAGTCATTCAAGCCATCAAGGGAGACAACTTGGGTCTGATCTTCCTGCTCGTCCAGGAAGACTCTGTCCGAGACTCTCACTTTTCACAGCACTCTTCAAATCCTGATTGCCAGCCTCAACTTCTTCGAGTTTAAGTCCATTTGTTCTCAGGTTTTCAAAGCCAGGGACATATCATGTACTATGTGAAGGGCAATCTCTATGCTAATAGGCAATTCCCCAAAGAAGCTCCAACCCAGGAGTCAGAGTATGACTGATTTTTTTTATTGCTCATTCTCCTATTGCCTATATTTGTAACACTGAATGTTTTTAGAGATATTACTGTATGTTAGCTAAAGTTATTGCACCAGACTGAGCTCAAACAACAGCAGCGCGCTGCCAATATTGGAAGTCCAAACTGACTAAGAGTTATGAGCCTACTAATTTTGTTCTTGTTTTGCTTAAACTTAAGCCCAAATCATCTCAAAGAGGACAAGAAATACTTGTGAGAGCTGCAAAATTAAAACTTATGCTGTATGTCCACAGAGCTTTCTGGAAGATGGATTAGACAGTGAATTTGGTTTTTTTTGCCATATAAAATGTAACTAAATAAAGCTATAAGAATGTATAAATAAAGCTATAAGAATAATTCAGCACTGGTAGAAAGACAGATTATAACATCTACAGGTCTTCTTCCAACAAGACTTTACAAGTTTTAGGAAAACACAGTTCCTGAGGATGAAAAATGGGGCTCTCAAGTACTCCCAGTTGCAGTTGTGCTGGTCTAATTTTGTGCCAGTGCAGCCCAGATGGGAGCACAGGGACATATGTCCGGGCTAACAGGAGAGTGTTTCACCCCTTACACACATACCATCCCCCTGGCACTTTGTATTGCCCAAGAAACATCACGGAGTATAATGTAGATTTTGGGGAACAGCTTTACCAACAGTGGACTCTTGCCTCCTCCCCGTGCCCTAGGAAGCCCCACTTCAAAAATTCCAGCTCTTGCCCTCCCTGCAGCTTTCCTGTACCCACCTACCCTTGGCAGCAGCCTTGCTTTCAGGAACAATTTTCTGCCCTCCCCTTTTGGTCACATTTTTCCTTCTTCCTCTTTTTTGTCTTCCTCACTCTTCTCCCTTTCCACAAAAGCTGGCACTTGCTCTCCCTCCCCTTCGCTGTCGAATCAGCTAGTGTGCATGTATGTGTGTGCCCGTGCCCATGTGCCCTTGGTCCAGTACACAGTTACTTGCACACCCTCCCACTCAAGCACCCTTACTGTCCCTGACCCTACTGCTCAGTCTTACAGCCTTGTCTCTTCTCACCCATCCTCTTCCCTCCAGCATCATCTAAATAAATCATCTCCATCAACTCTTCAATTTCTATTCCTTCACCCTGCTTCGGGACACCTCCATGCCAGTGCCTTGCACCGTGCTGGCTGGGTGTCCAAGAGGATGCACAGACTTCTGCAGACATCCCATGCCCGACACTGACCTCCTTGGGCCAACAGGACCATCCAGCTCACGTGGACTTCAGGTCCATCATGGCATGGGTCTGCACAGGACAGTTCTGCTTGCAGCGGGCCCATTCCCAGTGTGCCCTGCGTATTCCTGATGCATCGGGCAATGGCACAGACCAGCTTTCAACACAGACACCAAATCGCTTCTAAGCATCACGTTGAGGACACCCAGGTGTCTGTCCCACAGCACCTCAGCTGCTCTGTGTGCCCTCCAGGCAACCACAGCCACCTCCCACCCCACCACT
>JAVJGJ010000014.1:22061596-22090522 GCA_035590215.1 Microhierax caerulescens | reverse complement strand
CTTGGGAGGGGACACAGCCAGGACAGCTGACCCGAAGTGACCAAAGGGACATTCCATACCATATGATGTCTGCTCAGTAATAAAAGCTGAGAGAGAGGAGGAGGAAGCGGGGGGGATTTGTTATTTACATTTGTCTTCTGGAGCAACTGCTGTGCCTCCTGCAGCCCTGCTTCCTGGGAAGTGGCTGAACATTGCCTGCTGATGGCAAGTAGAGAGTAACATCTTTTGTATTCCTTCGCTTCTGCACGTGCAACTTTGCTTATTGCTTCATTCAACTGCCTGTACCTTTATCCACAAGGGTTTTTTCCATCTTATTTTGTCCCCCACTGTTCTGCTGTGAAGTGGAGCGATAGAGTGGCTTAGTGGGCACCTGGCTTCCAGCCAAGGTCAACCCACCCCACAGGGACACCTCCCACCAGACCAGGGTGCTCCAAGCCCCATCCAGCCTGGCCTTGAGCACTGCCAGGGATGGGGCAGCCACAGCTGCTCTGGGCAACCCGTGCCAGTGCCTCACCGCCTTCATCATAAAGAACTTCTTCTTTATATCTAGGCTGAATCTGCCCTCTTTTCATTTAAAACCACCACCCCTTGTCCTATCAATGACCCCATTGAATGATACCTAATCGGAGCAGACCCCTGTTAGGCTTCTCTTCGTGTGTCCTTCAAGATGGGAAATTAATGGTTGGTAACTACTTGTTAGCCTTGTTTGGTTGGAGCACACGGAGCGGTGGAGCTGGCAGTGTCCCCTCCCTGTTGAGTGTAAAACGTTGGCTGAGTTCGGTCTGACCTGGCAGCGGGACAGAGCTTTCAAAGAAAATCATGTCTGTATAAATGTCATTAAAGTGGATAGCCAGACGGCGACAAGGACCCTTTTCAGTAACTTTGCTGAGCAAACAGCTGTTGGTTTGCAAAAAGCTCTTGGCTTGTCAGACACCAAGGAACCTGCACAAGTGAGAGCTCTTATGAACCCTCCAGACAGAAGCAGAGCTGGAGTCAGGCATTGCCTCTGGTGCTGGAGTCAGTCGCAGGGCACGTCTGAAGGCAGGCAGGCTTCGGGGGGGCCAGGACTGAGCGAGCAGCTCCAAATCTGCCTCACCACCTCTTCGGTGCCTTTGCTGGGGAGAGCCCCGGCTCGGGAAGGGTCAGAATCAGCACACCGGACAAAAGGAATGGAAAGCAGTGAGTCTTGCCCTGCAGCGAGCTAATGATGCTGATGGCTCTGTGGGCCAGCACGCGTGTCCTGCTGGGTGGCCAGTATTGCGAACAGTAGCCAATTCCTAACTGAAGCAAACCCAGCTCCTTAGCTGTGTCTCTCTGCTCCTGAGGTGTCCACACGATGCCCAAATGAATGAATAAGAATGACCTTATGGCCCAGGCTGTGTCCTGTGCTGCTGCCAAAGGCTGGTGGACTGTTATACCCTTTCAGACACAAAGTCTGGGCTCTGTCCAACTCAGCACATCCTTTCCCATCTCAGTCCAGCCAACACATTCAGCGTTCATGCTGAGGCACTGTGTCACGCTGGCAGGACTGGCTGAATCCGAGGCTGCTCCAGACATTGCCATAGCAGTCTGTGCTCCAGCCTCATCCCTCTTGGTCACCTGGCACACAGCAGGTCTCACCTCCTTCTCCCCATGTCTCTCATCCCTCCTTCCCTGTTCTCCATGGTGTAGTAAGCCTTTGTGGTCCCACTTGGACTCTCCACGGTAGCTTCTGTCACACAAGCCCCCTTTTTAAGGGGATGCTCTGAGGTACATGCAATGACTTCTGCAAAACTTTGCCATGGTTTTGATGGCAGCTGCAGTGAGAGCTGTGCTGGGGCTGCTTGGGCACTGCAGAGATTACATCTGATCATTTATATTAAACAGTGGGACTGCAGGGCCAGGACCAGAGGACAAACTCAAGTGGCTTTAATGATTGGGAGCTTTGTGCTCAGAGGTTGCTGTGAGGGTGAAATAATAATGGGGTTGCTGGCATTTTGCTGGTGTTGCAAAGGGTATTAGCTTTCAGGGGAAGTGGGAAAGGAAGAAAACAGCACTCAGTTCTATGCTGCTGAGTTAATTGGGCAGAACCAGTATAGTTCTACCTTGCTCAATACCAGTCACTAATCAACTGCTCCTAAAATTTGCCTACCTCTGGGTGCCACCTCTGCCAGGTCTGTCATTGTGCACAGCTTTTTTGAAACACAACGTGGATGAGAAAACCAGGTGATGGAGAGGCAAAGGTGAAAACTGCATAGTCAGAAACTCACCCTTCCTTTTCCTGGGGTGCGGAGGTAGGAGGCAAGGTTGAGGGGGTTGCATTCCTTCTCCCAATCTTCAGCATCCCCAGGTGCAAGAAGCACTGCCAGACCCTCAACAGAGGAGCAGCTGCAAGAGTGCAACTCGGTCTCATGTTCAACTGTGTGATTATTTTCAATTAACTGTGTACAAATCCAGCAGCTGGAGTACGATGGGAGTTACCTGACCCAGTTCCTGAGCAGTTCTCAAAATATTTAGAAGAGCACTGCTAGCCACTAAACCAGGATGGCACAGGGATGATGGTGAGTATGTAGGAGTGGCCATACCAAGCCAGCTCAGCACCCTATCCCCAGCATATGGCCGAAGAGAGAAGTAGGCTATTTAGTCTTGTTACGGTTGTGTTGATGCCCACCTCCAATGGGGAAAACTAATAGAAGTGGCTCGAGGAAAAGCAGAAGGCTCAAGCAAGTGTATTGAGAAGTTTCCAAAAAATCTGTTCCGTCATACAGTAATCTACAGCTCGAGGGCCTCTGGGGACTTTGCACCTAGGACACCTCAGTGGATTTCACCTCCCAGAGGATGTCCAAAGCATGTGTGAAGACATGCACATTTTTTTTACATCCATAATGTTCTTTCACAGGGAGCATCACAGATTTAAACCTGTGCAACCGTATGAATTCTACACTGTATAAAAACAATCTAATTTTGTATTCCTTGAAATTGCAACCTGCTGGTTTTGAGTGAGTTGCCTTAGCTCTTGTATTAAAACAGGCTGACGGGTGGTTCCTTCTTCATCTTCTCCATGTTGTTTGCAATTTATAACCTGCTGGCATATCCCTCTGTCTGGCTTTTGGGCTAAGGAGTTCTCTCTGCCTGTTTTTATCATGTACAGAAGCCTTTGTGTACCTTTGATCAACTTTGTCAGCTTTCTCTGTATCTTCTTGGCCATAAAGCAATAACCCCTGTCACCTGCCTATAATGATGTGTAAATGCTAAGTAAGGCCAATGTGTACTATTCATTAAGCCCAAGGCAATCTTTGGAGGCATATGAACCCCATGACACTGCAGTGCTCGCAGAAGATGTCCCTGTCCACAGGAGAGTGGATTCAGAGCAGACAGGCCATAGTGGGGAACGGGAGTGTGGAAGGAAGGAATATCTGCAGGACCAGAGAATGAGCAAATTCTCATCCTGCAGTGATTCCTGTTCCCTACAGGAACACAGCATCCTGCCACAGCCTGAAACAGCTGATAAGGAATGCTAAATCCTTTGTACTGAGCACTGGAGAATGCCTGCTGAATCCCTGGAGGGGTTCATTTTAAAGGTGGGAGAGTTACAAACATCCTTTAGAGTGACAAACCACCTTTCTAGGGCTCCCTTGAACCAGGCACTGGAGAAGAACATGAGACAGAGGGCTAAGCCCTGCTGCAATCTCCAGGTGTGCACAATGAAATGCAAAGAGCCTGTGCTGGCAGTTGCAGGTGAGTACAATATTTAAGTGCCTGACTTAAATTCCCAGCAGTGTCTGGGATGTAGAAGGAAAAGTTTCTGGATGTGTGGGATGGAGCCTGGTCTCACTGTCTCTATGCTGTGGCAACCTGGATGCTAACATGGGGTCCTCCTGGATTCTTAGCATTGACCTTGGAGGCATGACTTTCTCCTTTAATAGCTGTTATTGAAACATGTAACTATAAAAGCTGATGCTCTGTAGTACACAGTGTCACATCCCTTTTTCCCCCTCCTAGAGCAAGAGGGGGCATCTGCTGTTCAGGGTGGCTTTGCAGACCCCATGTGCTGGTGACAGGAGCACTAATAAACCACAGACCAAGCCATCACAGTGCCTTCCTCGAATACTTTTACCAATTTTGCCTGCCCAGCTTTGTGACTAGTGCATGCCTTGCGGATGGCAGAGATGTGAGTCCAGTCCCTGCCCAAGTGTCACTCCACACCTCCATCTTGCCAGGAGAGGTCCGTATTGCCTGCTGTGCAGCTGGTTGATGTACATAAGAAGGAACAAAAAGTGAAAAAGCAGTTCTAGATCATCTGAGCATTCAAAGAGGAAAAGGGAGAGAATTTTCTGCCTTGTTGCAGATGTGTCTGCTCTGGGCAGAGCCCATTTGCAAGCCGGGTGGGACTGCTCTTTGCACGCTGCAGGAGGAGCCCCAGGGTCCCTGGCTCAGAGGAGGACACTCACCTGGCCAGGTGAGCCCTTCTCCAGAGTCCCAGCGGAACAACTTTAAGGAAGGCAGAGGAAAAGGTCACCGTTGTAGGTGCCTGGTAGGAATCAGATCGGTCAGGGACACTGCTTCTGGTCCTCAGCCACCAGCACTGCTCTCTTCTGGCATCTCGGTATGATGTTGTTTCCTCCTTGGCTGCTTCTTTTACCATGACACAGAGATCAGCTAAACCAAAACCTGTGTGGTTGTGTCTTTATGCGATGAATACTGAGGCTTAATGACAGAAGTGTAGGCATTGTTGCCTCGAAAATGTGTTGCTAAGAAGCAAATGAAGAGGCTGCAAAATGCAAAATACAGACAGCAAGGGAAAACACAAACACTGCTATGAAAGGAAGAAAGAAGTGATGCTCATAGCTCCCTATAATCAGGTACTGCAAGGTTTTGAACCTTGCTTTCAGGAAGATCCCAAAGCCATTTTTATACAAAGGCATAACAGCCAGCTGCTATCATCAATAAATATTTTAATTATGAAGTAGAAATCAGCAAGTAACTGAAAGGAACAATTTAATAGGGTCTTCAGCTGCTTCTCAGATCTCCCTGGAAGGCTGGGGGAGAGATGTGAATTGGGTGAACAAGGGTCGGAGTCTGTCTGAGGCAGCATTACATTTTTTCCCATGTTATTCTTGGATAACGTTAGGAGGTTGGTGAAGAGTGAAACTTCTGTTTCAGTCTCAGCAAAGGAAAGAACTGAGTCCAGAACATTTTAACTTTTCGTAACAAACACTCCAAAGGTGCTCTGAGGTGTATGCAATGACTTCTACAAAAGGTATGCACATTTACAGTGCTCTAGATACTTAGTGTGCCATGTAAACACCAGCTAATTAATCTAAGTAATGTCATAAAGCAAATTATTTATCTTCTTAGAGATAAACCGGTAAGCAGAGCTTCAAAAAACCCAACACCTCAGCCCCTTAATAGAATGCTTATTTAAAAGGGAAACTGTTTGGGTGCTCGATTTATTTCTCCAGAATAAAGAAATTTCCTGATATTTCTGCTACAGATGTGGGCAGAACAGATGGAAGGGATGCATTACATTCATTTAGAAGGCTTTTTTTTCCCTCCAGTGTTACACCAACATCAGCCTGTTGTTCTCAGAAGCTTTGTGTTCTGTCAACGGTGTAAGCACTTGGGAAGCCAGAGTTCTAATTCCAGCGACCTTCAGCTGTTGTCTTCCTCTTTCTTATGCATACAAAAGAAGACTTAAACAATAAGCACAAAAATATTCTGATGCTGAAATTGGGTTCAGCTGCCTTTCTGTTCCTGCCCCCGCTCCCCACCCTGCTTTGCCTAAGCTAAATGAAGCGTTTTTTTACAGGGCTGAATTTGCCCAGGCTAGCCATCATCTTCTAAGAGCTGAGCCTTTATTTTGCTGCAGTCTTCTTCTCTCACGAGTGCATGAGTGAGAGCACGAGCCAGAGCTGGCCGTGTTAACGGGAGGCCCCCAGTGCCCCTGCAAACCTGCACCTGGGCTTTGGCAGAGCCTTACTTGGCTGAATAAAGGCTTTGAGGACGTAGCCACATAAACTAATGTAAATACTATATAACAACTAATCTTCATTGCAGAGGAGGAAGTAATGCAGCTTTATGAGCGGGAAGGTCAGGGAATGTTATCTGCTTTTACCCAGGAGTTTTGTGTTCTCCACTTACATTTTATCCATTTGCTTTTCTATTGACACTGGCTTGGGATAGAGGAAACTCATGCAAAAATCTGATTGCCAGTCAAGGTCCTGACAAAGGAAGGAAACGGTCGTTGATTACAAGGGACCTGACCTGGCATTCCTTGCAGAGCTCCCTGCCCCCTCGCTGGCTGCTGCGGGTGCCCCAGCAGTGCGGAGCAGAGCCTCGTGCTTGCCCGGGGCTGGCAGCGGGTGTCTGGTGTAGCCTGCAGACCGTCTGTTACGACCATGCTTGGGTAATTTCAACTGCAAGAAGTGGTCAGAGTGGTTCTGATCATTCAGAAGAGGTCACGTCTTAAACAACAGCAGTGTCCCTGTGGGTCTGCTGGCCCCTCAGCCAAAGGGAAACCAAGAAGGGTCAGAAGCGGATACTGTCTCCCCCGTGCTCCCACCATCCACCCACAGTGTTTCACCTTCTGGAACGTATTTTTAATATAATGGAGCAGAGAGAGAGTGACAACAGGTACTTCTAATGATTTAGATCTCATAATAAATGTTATTCTTTCTAACAACAGTTGTACATCTAACAACAGAACACATTTATATACCATTATAGATGCATTACATGAGCATATATACACACAGAAACACACACCAAGAGTAACCAGCTTACATAGTGTAGCTGAGGTTTTTAAATCACCTGTTCTCCAAAAAATTATGATAGTGTGCTTTGTAAAACATGGGAAAAAATCCTAGACTTTATGATTCTAAAACGTAACAAGTAGAAATTAAGAGCAAGGAAAAAAATTTCATGGGATCCACAAGTAACTGGAAAGTTATTCTGCTTTGGAAATTAACAGTTTAAGAGATCACCACTTGGTTTTTGGATATGCCCTGACACAGAACACAACACTCAAGATTATATTGTATTAATTCAGATCAGATTGGTGGATTCTACTCTCCGTCAGGGAGAATCAGAGACTGGAATCTAATCTTGCATTGTTGTTCCTTACAGAAGTTACAGAAATGCTAACCTGATCCCTCATGCTTGGTTCTGCTCTTGGTTGTAAATGTAGCAATACAGAATTCCCTGCCAAGGCAGAGAACATCAAGAACACAGTATGGCTTGAGTGAATAACCCACCAGGAGAGAGGATTTGCCCCTGCAAAGTGTTTTCTGGGCTTGGGACAGATAAACTTTGCCATTGGCGTGTGCACATGTGTGCATGCACACACACACAAAGCCAGCCAAAGCCTCGGGGACTTTTGCCACCATCCTGTTAATCATTATCAAAGCAGAGCTGTATTCTTTGAGATCTCTGACCTGTTTTGCAGCCCTGAAGGGTTTATTGCAGTCAGCACAGCCTTGGCTGGTGTTTGGATTGCGTGCTGACAGCTAGCTAGCTGGCCGCGGTTCAGAGCTCAGCGATACGGAGCGTTGCAGGACTGCCTGTTTGTACTTCTTGCCTCTTGGGAAAATGGAGCAACTCCTGCTTCCATCAGCCAAAGGGGAACTGGTGGCCTGAGGGATGTGGGGCAAGGAGGAAGCAGCCAGGTGAATTTTCCTTGGGTGATAATGAAGTCACATGGACTTTGTGATTGCAAGAACGTGGATTCAGGACTGAAGAGCCACCAGGTGAAACAGGATGGTGCAAGGAGAGCCTCTGTCTTCACTGGACTGCTCTGAATGCATAAAGTCTCAACCTCAAATCTTATGAGATTCACACACAGAGAAAAGACTTCTCCCAGAGGTCTTTGTTTAAGTCCATTTATTTTCTTTTTTTTTTTTTTTCAGGGATCTGGAAGCTTTTCTTGAAGCCTCTGGTGATTTGCTGAAGCCTTGAACTTCTGCAAGAAGTTCATTCAATCTTGCATTCATTCAAAAATTTAAATACTGCCCTATTCCTGCTCTTCTAAATCATAAATAATTTCAAACAAAGAGTAACCAGAATAATTTTGTAGATTGTTTTGATTAGAATTAGCCAGTATCTTGCTAGCTCCTGCATATCCTTTCTGGTTGGTGACTCTTGGGGTAGACATCTGCTTCAAATCCCCTGAAAGTAAGACAGTAAAAAATTTGTGAAGAAGCAAAATTAGGAGTTCACACCCAGTAGACTTGCTGGATAAGGGGCTTGTGACTACTCTTTAAAGGTGCCTTCCAACCCAAACTATCCTATGTGTCTGTGAGCCTACGATAAGTGCATGACCATGCAGTCACTTGGGGAAGCTCCTCTTTGGAACATGTTCCCAAGAGGACATAAGGAAAATGGTTCTTTCTTCTCAGTACCAGAAACTCAATAAAACCATCTGCACTAACTAGAAGAAAGGGCACCAGCCATGCTACACAGAAGGCATCTTCCTGGAGTCAAAAGGAAGGAACAGAGCTTGCTATCTCCAACACGAGTCTGTGCCCTCCTGAAGAGTGTTCCCTTTACCCTGACTAGCAGCAGAGCTGTTCAGGCCAAGAGATTGATTCTTCTGCATTTACCAGGAAGGAGTTAGGAAGTGGAAGGATGTCTCCCACCTTCTTTTCCCTGGTAAAGTTTGTGCCAGTTTTGGTGTATCTCCCTACATCCAGATGTTATGGTCCACTGCCTTGCATGCTGCCTACCAAAGGCTCAGAGTTATGGCCAAGCATGAACATGTAGTAACAGACAGCGATCCTGGTATCGGCACCAGCTCAGCCTGTCAGCTAGACCAGGCGCATTTGTTTTCTGCTCAAGTTAATCAACCCCCTGAAGGAGCTTCCAGAGAGCACAACGGGGTGCATAGTGCCTGGTCCTGGCTGCTGAGGTTCACACTTCGGTGGGGCCGGAGCTGATCAGAGGGCTTTGTCTTGTCCAGAAGGCTAAGCCCTCGCAGAAAAGTGTGTGCTGCAATCAGGATGCTATCTACTGTAATCCTTCTTTCTTCGAAACATGGAAAGGTGTTACTTTTTTTCATGAGACCAGCAAAGATCTCTATTGATTTTTTTTTTCCGTGTGTGAAACAGCAATAGCATTTTGAGCCTCCCCTGCTGTCTCACCAGTTCAAATCCCAGCACTGTGCAGAAATGACAATTCTGTGCAGAATGAAATCACTTGGAACTAACTGTACAAAGGAGGCTGCACACTATTGACAAAAGCCTTTTTGTCAGTTACAGCCAGCTATCCGGGTGCATATTCCCGAAAACCTTTGAAATTTTGGGGGCTGAATCACTTTGGTTGCGTTTATCCATAATCTTCAGCATTCCTCGGGAGTCTGCAGTAAGAAAAGATTACTCATTAGGGATAATGAATATAATTCACTTGTAGTTCCGCTCCATTTTACCAACTATATCACAGGCAGTCATGTCAAACTTAAGGTATAAAATAGACATGTTCAGTAAAGGCTTATTTTCCCGCAGACAAGAAGATACGAAGGCACTGTGTGCCCAGGAAGGAACAATTTAGGGAAGTTAAGAGTTGTTTCATGAACGCAAGAGCAAAGCTCGCTTCCAGCAGCTCTGTGGCTTCTCTGGTGCTGAAGAAAAGGCAGCATGTGTCTGGTGGGGATAAAAGGTATAAAACTTTCCTCCAGCTGTCACTGGAGCCAGTTTTAGATTTTTTAAGATGGAGCTTCTTGATGAGTGGAGAGAGGGCATTAGTGTGCACCAAGGGTGGCTGATAGTCACGCACTCCTCTGTGGCTTGTCTTTCTGGGGTCTTACTGAAGGCCAGCAACCCCCTTCTCACAGGGAAAAATGTCGAGTTCACCCCCATGGGACAGGGAGATGAAGTCTTTGTGGAAAAGATCTCTGTGGGGACACTTCCCCTGTTCTGACTGGAGAAGATGGCCTTTTTTTCCCAGTAGCACCCAATCTCCTCATCTTCATCCTGTGCAACAGCAGGACAGAGTGGCCGCCATGTCCTCATTGAGCTGGTCTAAACAGAGGGCTCTGCATCCTCAGCAAATGTCTTCAAATTCTGCTTTCAAATGAACCAGCCCTGGAAGCTGTGTAAACCCCGATTCACCTGGGCTGACATTAGTTGAGGCGACACACCACCCTGATTCCAGGCACCTTAACCAACTGCTCTTAGCTTTTACTGGGATTTGGCACACAGCTCCTGTTGGCATGTAGAAAAGCAGATGATCTACACTATGCTGAACTTCTGAGGGTGTGGGGAAAGCAGGTTTGCTCTCCCCTTGACATCGATCTGTATGGAGGTGATGATGCCGCTGGGATATTTTACTAGTGGAGGGGATGGCGCAGGGTGCTGCGTGTGCTTTTCTCTGCCCCCAGGAAGGGAGCGTTGTGGGTATTTACCCCGGTACGCGATGTGCAGAGGTGCACTCGCATTTCACCTGCATGTACCCAGCTTAGTTATTGTGGCCACCATGGTGGCAAAGGCCAAGAAGGTGACGAGCAATCCAGACTGCTCTCCAGAGCTGCCAGACACTACCTCCTTCCTCTGTCAATGTCAACATTTAAATGGGGCGCTTTGAGCAAGCAGCCGAAACTCAACACATAGGGTAGAACGATAGGATAGAGGCAAGTAAGAGTATGATGGGTGGAAGGGCAGAAAGAAGGAGAAATGATACCAGAGGGAAAGGTCTGCCAGGATAATGCAGGATTGTGAAGAGAAGCAGAAGAGCAAGAATGAGAAGTATAGGGGTGGAAAAGTCTGGAAAAGTATGGAAGAAATGGAGGCAAGCATGAGGGTTAACTTTGGTAGCAGTTTCCTTCCAACAGGGAGGGTGGAGAAGAGCTGAAAAAAACAGGGAAATGAAGAACAGATAGCAGAGTCTCCGGTCCTCTGTTTTATAGGACCCATCTAAATGCTTATTTACAGAGCACTTTAATTTTCCAAAACTGCCCCATCACGGCGCAGAAAGCACTTGTGCCATCACTGCACAGCCTTGTGCAGGATGCCTCTTGCTCCAGGCGCAGGGTGCAGAGCTCCGGTGGGTGTTTCCACTGACCCTGCACCACAGCCTCAGCACCACCCTTCCTCCTGCGGTCGGAAGACTTGCTGCAGGCATGTGCAGTCTAGAGTTTGTGCCCATTTAAATTAGGCTTTCCAGACATCTTGCTCTGTGTGCAGCTCTTTGTGCATGTCTCATCACTAAGATACACAGGATTTGTCATGCAGATAATTTACCACGATGTTGTGGACCCACACCCTATAGCTCCCCGGTGGAAGTCCGTGGTTGGAGTCATGCTGTTTGGAGGGGGAGGTTCCTGTCCTGGTGACTTTATTTGATTCAAACCCTTTTCTCAAATCTAAGAGCAAGCTCTGGAACTGCAATTTCATGACCTATGGTCACCTTCAGAGCACTGAGGCTCATTAGAAGGCCACCCACATGGGATGCTGGACACTGACTTGGCACCAGCACGCACAAAATACTATGATTGTTGTATTTTCTGTAAACTACCGTAGGACAGAATAAGTGCACTGCCTGTATTCCTCTGAGTAGTGCTAGATAATGTGCAAACATCTAAAAGACTTTTTTTTTTTTTCTGTAGAATAACATAGCCTGATACAGGGACAGAGCAACTTCACACAATTAAGACATGCTGCAAAGTGACAGTGCTTGATCCATCAGCTGACTAATTGAATCTAACTGCAGCAAGAAGAGATTCCTCTGCCCTCAGTTTGCTGGCAACAAAGTGAGGAAGAGAACTGGGTCGCCTAAATGGCCTGAGGCATGGGCTGGCCAACGCAATTCTTTGCTTCACTGGGTCACCTTCACTGATGGGAAAATACAGACAGCACTCCGGTACTCCTGGAACCTTTATCCAAGAGGCTGCATGCAAAGAAATACTTAGAATTAGAAGAATTTTGTATTTTTTACATATTTCTAAAAAGTAACTGTTATTTTATCACCTAATCAAGATATACAGTAGCATTTTATTACCAAATCTAAAATTTATTATGGTTGTTTTGTGGTTATACACAAGCGTTGAATTAGTGCTTTATTACTATAAGCAACTGATAACACATGCCTAATTACAGTATCTTTGTATCTATCTCTTTTGTTTGGAATTGTTCTGACACCAAGTTCTTGCTAATACTTAACAATTGTTATTATTAGTGACTGCAGCAACCTGAAACAGGATTGAATTTTCAGGTAGAGAAGATGTGATTGCACCAACGAACATCTAAGAAGTAGGTTTATGGGTAAATAATACAATAATACCAATTAGAATGTCACATCTGCTTCCCTCATGGAGATTATGTGATAAAATAAATATGTAGCTGTAAATATATCTTGTTATGGTACAGTATAGTTTGCATGATTTAAATTACTTATAAGAAACAAACTTCTTTATGAAGTCAGATATCAGAAACAACAGTGGTCTGCACCCTGACTTTGTGAACACATCATCACAGAAAACACAAGCATATAAAAGACAAAGTAAGCCAGGAGTTTCACCAGATATTATTTTGTGATTCTGAGTTCCAAGTAATATTTCGTGTCTTATTTTGTGTCTTTTCTGGAAAACAAACCAACAAACAAAAAAAACCCAACAACCAAATCCAACCCCAAAGATAGCTGGAATATGTGTGAAAAATGTGGCCTTATGGCACCAAAGAGAAGGATTTGGTCTTGGTGCTAACCAGAAGCAGGGCTTTAAGTTGCAAACATATGCTACGTTTTGTCATTGACTTTCCCCTGCATTCAGAAAATCCAGGTTTTGAATCCTCTGTGTAAATAACAGGACTGCAACACACACACACCTGCTCCTAGCACCAGTTGCCTTTTCCAACTGCACCTCCCAAGCCAAAATAGTTCCAAAGAACAAGAAATATCCCAGTGACTAACTGCCATGGTCCTCGGCACGGTACAGCTATTTAACATCTAGGTCAGGAAGATCATGGTGCTAATGCAGACATTGTGCTTCTGAGAGGTGCTCCATGCTGCTGAAGTAAGCAGAAATCACTGCACAACATGGGACCGTGATTGTATTCTTGATGCTTAGGTGTCTTAGGGGGGACACTGGAGGCACCTCATTTTCTATTAGGGAGTTAGGCTTTTTGAAAATATTGTGAAAGCAAGCATATACACAGAGTATATGCAGATCAGGTCAATTTTATTTCTTGATAAAGAGAGTAGGGAAGAGGCAAAGACCATGACATGTCCAAAGTCATAGTTGCAGTATGTGGGGAAGGTGGGAACAGAAGGTGGGTTTCATTATTTCCCACCTCACTCTCAGTCACAGGACCAAACCCAGAGAATGATGAGATCTCATCATTCTCTGGGTTTCAAATTCAAATTCATCAAGGCTAGAAATAAAAGGACCAAAAATATTTCATCTCCTACTTCCCTTTCTTCCTTGTTCTAGAAACAGTCACACCATCCTCTTGTAGATAATTTTCTTTCCTTCTCAGTTAAAATTTTCTCCCTCCCTCAGTTATAATTTTGATCAGTTCCTCTCCTCCTCTCCCTCCTGTCCTAGGACTGGCAAGTGGGAAAGGCAAATGGTGAAGGCCAGTACCTGCTGCACAGATTCAACAGGCAGCAGGACTGGTGACAATTCCCTGCTCCCAGTTTTTATGGCAGGGTGCAATCAGTGGCTTGTGTTTGCTGTTTAAACAAGAGCCTTGGAGTTATAGGGAAGGTCTTCCCCAAGAAGCTGCTGACTCCTAAACCCAGTGTCCTGCTCCTTATCAGACCCATTTATGACAGGTTTCATAAATGTTTTATGAGACCCTGATGACTGCATCGCTGAGCAGGGTGGTGGCAGCTGCCTCCAACTTTGTGCATTGTTGACAAAAGATCAAAGACCAGATTTACCACTCTGATAAGATTGGATGGATAAGAATCCCGAACTGACTTTTCCCCCGTTTCCTGCATGGACAAGCACGTTGCAGGACTTATTGACAGAGGCTCAATCGTGATGACCTTGTTTGAACAAGACTCCTACCAATTTCTACAGCCCTCCCCTAGGCTTAGTGGAGATTCCTTGAAATGGGCAGTAAAGTTTGAGACAGTTGTTGACTTAGGGTGAGCCAGTATTTCGACTGAAAACCCTTCTTCTGAGAGTCCCAGGACAGAGAAGCACTGAGGGGATCATTGGTCTTGGTGGGGTCAGGTTGATGGGAACCACCATGCCTTGCCAGCTTCTCAATTTTTCAAAGCTCTGGTGTACAAGGCCTCCCTCCAGCTGTTGCAGAGCTCTGTCTTGCTCCCATCTGTGGTACTCCAGCCTGGGATCTGCTGACCAGTGGTGTCTCACTGGCTGAGCCCAGTGGAGGCAGCAGCTGGGAACATGGGCTGCATGGCAGAAGCCAGCCAAGCCCGCCACCCACAATGTGTCTGATTTTAACACATCTGATTTCCTAACAGTCCAGCCCCTAGGAAGGTCCTGGGGTTGGTCTGAACCAGGGCTTGAGGTAGTACTTGTCCTACGGAAGAAGGTATCTCTCCCAGGTGTGTCCACCAGCACCTCCTGCGCCAGGAGCCCTGACTCCCCAGCTGGGGGCTGCAAGGTGAGAGGGCCACTCAGCACTGACAGAAGCACATTATACCTGCCGTGACGTGGGGTATTAGATGTGTTAGCGAGCTACAGAAAGCAGGCGATAAGGCAGGGCTGCAGTGTGTTTCAAACATAACTAGGAGTCAGAAGAGTTGACTTCTGTTACTATTTTTTGCTGAAGTCTTTCTGGGTAATAGTGAAAAAAAAAAAAATGTATGCCTCTTCCTTGCCTGGAAAGAGAAATATTTTTAGTTTCTTTTCAAAGGATTATTTCCTTATTAGTAGAAAAACTTTTTTGAGACAGCTGGAAACAGAATATTGTAGAAACACTGGGCTCAGTCATTCAGAGTTTCTTTTCTTTTTTGAGCAATGCATGAGCAGAACCACTGCCTTTCAATGACACAGGGCATGCCTGTGCCCTGAAGTTTTTTTCCCAGGAAGCCTGACTCCTGCCTCAGAAAATGCCCAACAAAACATTAGCCAGGTTAAAGTATCTCAGAAGCTGCCTTCAGAGCCACTCGACCAGCAGAAAAGATGGCTCAAAGAGCAGGCTGGCCAACAGATCTTAAATACAGGCAACGGTATGACATATCCATCACCAAATTCTCAAGAGCCAGAGCCTGCACTAAGTCAGAGAAAATCCCCTCCCTCCACTGCCAGCCATACTTGGCCAGAGAGACACTGGTGTTCCTCTGCTTGGAGACCAGGGGAAGACAGTCTGAACCCATTAGGAAAGATTAAGGTTTTCTCAAGCTGCTAAGAGTCAAACAACCGTTGGCCAAACAAGGGTCTCCCCCAGCCCTGAAGCATACAGTTTGCTGGGAGCTGCCATCTGGTTTGCAAGTTACATTTTCTTCAGTCTCACTGAAAATCAAAGATTTCTAAAAAGTGCAAGTTTAAGCCTTTTTCTTCTGTCCCTGATGCTAGAAACTTGCTTTGCTAGCGCTCAAAGAAAGATACTTCTGTGCAAAGGTAGCGCTTGGCAGCCGTGAAACAGCCCATCAGCTGGAGATGGTTGGGCTTTACAGCCACTTCGTGGAAGTATAAGTAACTCCATAAAGTGATGGAGAGCCAAAAATCAAGCCTAGTGACCTGAAGTACCCAAGGGACTTGGCTTTTTAAAACAGTACATGGAAAATTAACATATATAATCTATCACGGTTTTGCAGGAGATAATAAGAACAAGTACTCTGTTACGCTACACGTCCAGGACTACAACATCAAGAAACAGAACGCAGTGAAGCAGCTGCTGGTGGCCAAGGAAGGGGCTGAAAAAAAATAATAAAAAAGCAAAACACCCTGTTTGGAACATTGCATGTTGCTCACAGAGCATCTCCAGATGATGTTGATCATAAAATCTCAACTCAATTTGGCTTCCAATTACCTAATGTTTGCTGTGAGGGGAAGTAGAGGTAAGGCTCCGCATGGGGTTTGGCAGTGCATCCTCGCATGAGCAGGGTCACCAGCAGAGCAGAGCTGATGGGGCCACCACCAGCCCCTACCCCTGGTCCCACTCTGCCCATCAGAGGTGGGTTGAGAAGGGACACTGGGGAGAACCGTTGCTGCCTGTGGGCCATGGGGCTCCATCACCCTGGGCTGCGGAGCGCCCTGTGCTAAAATACCTGCCAAGCCCTGTCACTGCTTGGGTCTGCTTCTCCTGCGTGCGGTGTAAAAGCTCATTCCCAGGGGAGCAGGAGCGGGGGACAGCCCTGCCTGGGGGCTGACAGGTCTGGCAGGGCAGGAAGGCAGGCAGCAGAGCAGCGCAGGGGTGCCCAGCACCACCAGTACACCGAGCACAGGCAGCTGGACACGAATCTTTATCATCCGCGAACTTCTTTTCTAAACATTATCAACTCAGATTACTGTCTGCAAATTTCACTCCAAAACTTGAGAGTAATAGGCTTTTACAATGCAGTAAAGGAAGATATTAACTGGTTAGGGGATTGACTAGACAACTGTTTACACCACTCTTTTATCAATATTGCCATAATTTGACACTTCTGAATGGAGGAGGATTGTAAAGCGCCTGCAGACCCTGTAAAACATGTTAAATGGAGATTAGTCTTACTGCTTAGTTTAAGCCTAGTAAAAGATAATTAAATTGACTGATGCAGCTGTAAATCTCACTTTTATCAAATCGTGGCTCTCTTTGTCCTTATGATTTTACAGCATCATTAATGTTGTTGTGACAATATCATTAATCTCCTCCTGCTGTTCAGAAAATGAAAGGCAACCAGCAGACACTATATAAATCTGCTCTCCCCTCGCTGGCGTTATCTGTTCTCCCTTCTTGAGTCTTATACAACTCAGACACACATTTCATTCAGGAGGTGATTTCATAAGCTGAAAATTAATTGTAAATAAACCATAATGTTCCTTTTACTGCTGCTTGTGTGAAAAGGCTTTATTAGGTTTTAAAATTTATTTTAAAAGAAAAAAGGGATTAGGAATAATTCTTCAGTGTTCTTCAGTGTTTTGGTTTGGCTTGGGACTTTTGTTATTTAACTCTTTGTTACAACATGAGCCACTATCAGGCCTACAACTGGAGATACACTGCTGTTTTGGAAACACTGGGAACTCCACTGCAACTCATCAATGATGTATTTTTTATTTTTCCTGAATTTATGAGAGAAAGATGGTTAACTTTTTCCCAATTCTGGTTTCCAAGTGAGGACTGGGACTGAGCTGGGCACGTGGAGGTGGTGAACAGTCTGTATGGGGAATGTGTAGCCCAACAACGCTGTGTAAGAGAACCTGATGTAGTGCCACCCAGCATGCAGAAGGCTTTGTCCTTCCCTGAAGCAAAGTGGCTGCTGGGGCCATAACTCGCCCCCTGCTTGCTCCACGTGAACTTCTTCATGTGGGCAAGCCCTAAGACACCTCTGGTTTTCAGTGTCTTTTCTGCCCACATGCTGTGTGACTGCCAACCATCACCTGGGCAAGGCTCAGGGGACAGCCCAGCCCAGGCACAGTTCCTGGTGGGCAGTATGGATGTGACAGCAGTGTTTTGAGGGAAGGGAGTTTAGTTATATGGACTCAGACCAGCCATGCTACTTGCTCTCTGGGCCTGAGGACTCAGCATGGTTATGCCTGTATACTAGTCTAGATGGAACCAGTGTATGTCCCAGTTACAGGCTTACCATGGGGAAACTGTTCTGCTACAGGACATATTGGGGCATAGCTACGGAAAGCTGGAATGGAGGTTGGTATGGGATGCTCTAAATTCCTATGATGGAGTGAAGAACCAGCAGGATTTTCAGAGATGACTCAGAAAAAGTTATCATAAAAGTGACCAAAATGCCTGTCCTGGTGTTTCACAGCAGTCACCAGAGGCTCTGGGAAAACTCTAGAGGCATGCAATGGTCATGCCTGCCTGGGAAGGGTGTCATGCTGTCTCACCACTGTATCTCAGCTCAGTGTCCCCTCCAAATTATTCCATCTTTCTTTCCTCTGTGTGCTTCTCCCCTTCATGATTGCATATGAGCCATGCAGCCTGAATCATATGGGCTTTTAATTTCTAAACCACTTTGTTCTCCAGAGGAGGGCCACCTGCCTTCCTGAGATGTAACTATGGATGCTGGGTCATGAGCCTTAGGGTGCTCAGGGCACACAGAGTCCCCTCTCAGTGTGAGGTGGACGACGTGATCCCACCTCAAACAACAGGAGGCTTCAGATAAGTGAAGTTCAGATAACCAGGCTGTCTGCCTTCCCCAAGCTCAGCTGGCTCAGCAGGGCTTTATCCACATTGTTTTACCTAAGATATTTACTTGTGACCCAGGACTAAATCCCTTCAAAGGTAGATTTCCACTCAGGCACTTCACCTTGGGTGGTGAGTCTCACATGACTGAAATTTTGTAGGATCTTTCTGGAAAAAAAAAATAAATAAAAGGAAAAAATCCAGCAATCCAAAAGCCAAGTGGCTTCTCCCAACAAGGGGCAGCAGGCCATTTTCTCTGACTATCTGTGTTTTCCTGATTAATTCAAGGTCTGAGGCTGTCCACTAGGACTAATGTATAACCAGAATTGTTTTGCAGATGGCTGAAGTCAAAGGAACAAATTGGGTATTTTAGCTCACTGTTTATGGGGGGAGAGTTTATGCAAAAAATATTTTGGAGTTCATAATCTGACGTTTAAGTTACTGTGAAGCCTAAATATAGTGCTTTAATCATCAGCAGCTCTAATTTCACTCCAATATTTCTTTAAACTCCATGGTTTGAAAGTCCAAAAGATAAGAAGCACTTCTCAGCAATGCAAATAGATGCAGGGCATGGGGTTCACCCTCAGGCCATTCCTCCAGCCAGGGCTGTGCTTACCTTTCAGCTCCCAGGTAACTGGGAGGAAGAAAACGGGGAGCTCCCTCCAAACCTCGGATCCTTCAAATCATTGGGGTGGGCAAGGTTGGGCCCTCTGCAAAGATGCAGGGCAGCACCAGCATCTCTTTGCCATGATGACCCTGTAGATAAGCATCCAGGGTGGTTCAGAGGTAGCCCCTAAGCCCTGCAAAGGGGAGGAGGTTATGGGGAGAGTACAACAGGTTGCAATGGTCTGGGATAAAGGGCTGGTGGGAAGAAACACATAGCTTAGTTTGGGTATGCTGTGTGCCAGGCTTAGCTATATTCTTATACAAGAGTATGTGTAAAAGGGGCTAAAGAGATAGGGTTTTTTCTAGGACCTGTGTAACTGATGCCTGCTAGGTAGTGTTCTCTCCATGAGGATCCATCTCACTAGATGTCTGACTTCAGTCTTGCAAAATGTGGATGTTTAGCTTTAAGCTGCTCATCTGGGCTGTCTGAGCAAGCGAGGGGGATAGACAGGCATCTCCTGAGACTGGCCATAGGAGACCAAGGTACCTAACTCTGTTGACTATGCAGGTAGACCTCCGGCTTGGACTAGATGCATGACATTGTGTGGGCCTTGTCCATAAAGAACCGACCAGGAAAGAGAAATCTGTGCGAGCGAAACACAAGGATGACTGTGCAGAAGTCCCGGGCACGATGCGGGCAGCAACCTTCCTTCTGCTGCCTGCCAGGGATTTTGGTCATACAAACAAACCCTGGGTCTTGCTGCCTGGGGCAGGGAGGGAAGGGATGTCATGCGAGGTAGGTCAGCGGGACAGGAGATGGGCTTTTCCAAGCCAGGGGCTCAGTGTCCTCACAGGGCTCTCACCACTCAGAGCTCCCCAAAGCCCAGGGGGGACCCTCCAGCAGAGCCCTGTGCCTGGCTTGATTCACAGACGCTGTGACCTCGAAAATCCTCTTAGCCAGGTCAGCAGGTGCAGGTGCTTGAAAGTCCAAGGGCAGGGCTTTGACAAAGTCCACCCCTTTATGGCGCACAAAGGTCTGTCACTGCAGCCCGGCACCTCTGCTGCGCCTTGGGTGAGGCCCCCGGCACCGAGGGCTGCCCTGGCTCCGGGCAGGTTGTGAGAGCAGAGCCCTTGCTGCCCTGGAAAGCATTTGTGCCCAAGCCAAGCATTGCATTTTTTCAAAACCAGCTATAAACCAAGCGCGCAGCTGCAGCGCTGGGGCCCGACGGCACCGGCCATGCTTGGAGGTGCAGTAATGCTCCAGCATCTGCTCCCAAACTAACCACTCAGATTATCTGGAAGCATAAACAGCAGAAGATATTGAGTGTTGTTACCCCTCAATAAAAGGTGCATATTATTTGATTCTAATTATATTTAGTTGCTCCTAATGATTAGTATTTGAAAGAGATGTGAACAATTTTCACTTTCTTTAAATGAAGGGTGATAGGCTTTTATAGCAGAGTATAAAGATATCTTCTGGGAAATCTATGGCCATCAGTGGCTTTATTTTTTTCCCTTTATCTATTGATATAGCCCTAATTTGACACTTGTCTGTTGAGGAAGCTTGTAAAGAGACTGCTGACCCTGTAATGCATGGCAAATTTAGATTAGTCTTACAGCTCACTTAAAGCCCAGTAAAGTGATAATTAAATCTGCTGTGGTGGCTGTAAATTCTCAAGTACCTGGAATTAGCTCTTTTTCTGCCACTGGCACTGAGGCTTCATGAGAGTTTATACTGTCCCCTTCCCCGAGGCCCTCTCCAGATGTGAAGTGGAGGTGGGCATCTGTCTGACCAGACTGCCCAGATCCTGCTGCCTCATCTGGCCCATCCAGCCTTGTAAAACATTGCATGGTTCCTGTCACAAGTTGCTTCTGAGCCTTGGCACAAGGCTCATAGGATGATACTTATCTCTAAATTCAAACCAGAGTTTATAATCTCAGTCAAACCCATTCAATCTATCAGAGGGAAAAGATAGCCCTGTCTGGCTGTTGTTTGGGGCAAACAACAAGTAATTTTATGTTCTCCTATCTTGGCTTCTACTTTTAGGCAGCATTAGTCATTTGGGAAATGAAGCTAGATTTGGCTGAGGTTGTGTTTTGTCTGTGCTATGCTCTGTAGCAGGAGAGAGCCCACACACACCTTTGCTTGTGTTGCCTGCAAGCCAAATATTCTGCAGCCCTACAGGGACACCACAGGGTGAGCTCAGTCCCAGAGGAGAAAGTGAGATAGAGGAGACTGTGGCAGTCTGTCCTTCCCTCACAATGACTGGTTTTGTGGGTCATTTCATCTTGTCTCTGTATCCCTGGCATCAGATTAGGAAACGTGGAGCAGGACAGCTAGCTGGGAGACAGATAAAGCCATCTCTCAGCAGAACCTTGCTGTGTGCCACTTGGTTTGGAAGGACAACTCTGCTTGTTTCTTCGATAGGGGGAAAGGGGTCTAAAATCCGTCCAAACTGCTCTCACAGATACCAAAAGGAAAGAACTGTACATCAAAGGAAGCCAAGCAAAGGACAGGCTTCAGGTTTGGTCACTGTGATTCAGCAGGTGGTTTATGATGAAAAAAGCTTGAAACACATTCCGTGTTCTTTGCTGTCTCAGTTCAGGTTTTGTCTGATAACTTTTTTGAATTTCAGTCTTTATGATAATTAATTTTCCAGGCAAGCATCAGATCAAATTTTCTAAGAACAGTTACTTATTACTTTTATCATTGGCTTGGCATTCATGGTTCCCTGCGATCCATCAAAGAGATAACATTTTGCACACTTTCTCATTGAAAAATATGTAATACAAAAAATCCTCAGTGAGCAGCAGTTACAGAGAACCATGCAGCACAAAATGGAGTGGCCACCAGGTGGAAGTGCCTTTCCTGAGTCCACGACTCAGTGAGGATGGAATTAATCCCGCCTGGTTTGATACTGTGCCAAATGGAGACCTCCACATCTGAGCTACCAACTTATTTACCTTGTGTAGTGGAAGGAGGGAACTTGGAGTGTGTGTGTTCACATTCAGACCAGACAAGTCATGCTGAGAAAGTGCCCCATGCCACATGTTCCTTCCCATCACACGGCCTGACCTGTGTCCTTCATTACACGGGGACTTGGAAGAAGGGTCTGCTAACATGCCAAGGGAAAGACTGAGCTGAAAATACATCAAAGGCTGGGTGAGAAAGGTATCACAGGCACTTGTCTGTACTTCATCTTCTATCAGCATCTGCCACTCTATCTGATAGAGGCAGGACACAAATGGAGTTTGGGGCTGAATCTCAATAACCATTCGTTTTCTAAATTTCTTGAGACACTGACTGAGTAGCGCCCACCTTTGGTTTGATGCCAGCTCGGTGGGACCGTGTTATGCTACACCCCTGCCCTGCTAGGATGTGAAAGGGTAACTCTGTCCTGAAGTAGCTACCTGGGAGGAGCAGTTCATTTCCAATGAAGCCCCCTACATTTAGCAGCCTGCCTATGGGTTGCTACACGTGCGACATGCAAGCCCAGCCTCCAAGCTCCCGTTACAAGTGCTGTGGTGAGGGGAGCGGTGCTGCCAGCCACAAGGCTACCAGGCCAGTCCTCCAGGCCACCAGCTGAGCTCGGCAGGTTGTGCTGACAAATCTCTGTTGATGACAGGCGTGTTTACATGCTTAGTGTGCAGGTGAATGTCTAAATGTTGATGTCTTAACCGTGGGCTGAAGGCTTTTGTTGTGAAAAAGGGGATATCTCCTGTAAGGGCCAATCAATGTAAAAGCTGTTGGGAGTCTGATCTTGCGCCGAATACTTTGGAATGCAGCAAAAGAAAGAAGCTGGGGAGAAAGAAAATCTGTAAATTAACCAAAATGCAGCAATATATGCCTCAGAGATATCCTTTCAGCAGGCTCAGAGAATCTGTCTCCAGTAATGTTTCGCAGTGAAGGCTCAGTGGACTTTCAATATTTAAAAAGTGTTTCTGAAGGTAGCCAAGGGGAGATACACCGATAACTCTTGAAAAGCTAATGCACTGAAATTTCTTATGTCTTCAAAGAACACGGGACGGTGTCTAACTCTAGGTTGCTTTAAGAGAGCACTTATGTCCTGCTGCGCTCCCTCCTCTCATTAAAATGTCCCTGCGGCTCGGTGCCGGGAGGCAGAACGAGGGTGTTCGCCGTTGTAGGCAAGGACCACGACCTGCGACACATGCAACGCTATTTCCAGACAGTTGTCGCGAGTCACTGCTCTGCCAGCACAAAGGACACGCGTGTCATGCGCTGACCCCGCGACACCGACACCTGCAGCGAGCCCCCCCGCAGCACCCGCAGCGGGAGCGCTGCCGCCGCGTGCCGGTGCTGCCACCCGGTGGGGAGCGCCGCGCCCCGCTCCCGCTCCCGCCGCTGCCCGCTCCCGCACCGCGCCGCTCCCGCCGCTGCTTGCTCCCGCGGCGTCCAGCAACGTCGCGCCCCACTCTCGCACTGCACCGTTCCCGCACCGCTCCCGCACCGCGCCGCTCCTGCCGCTGCCTGCTCCCGCGGCGTCCCGCAACGTCGCGCACCGCTCTCGCATCGCACCGCTCCTGCACCGCACCGCTCCCGCAGCTGCCCGCTCCCGCACCGCACCGCCGCGCCCCGCTCCCGCCGGCAGCCGCCCCCACCCGGGCGGTGCGGTGCCACCTTTGCCCTTCGGGTTTTTTGGTGTTACAACCCCAAGACGAGCCACCGCGCAGGGGCGGCGGGGGGTGCAGGTCCCGGGAGCCCCCAAGACGCTGCGGATTAGAAGGACGGGGTGCGCCTTGGGACCGATTCGTGTTAGTTTATAACTTTCCAGCAGCGACTTCGTTTGCCGGGGGCTTCCCCAGAAGGAGAGAGCTGGGCAGCTGCTGTCAAGCCAGGGGTGAGGAGCTGGGCGTTGTTTCTGGAGCGGGGATGCTCCGCCAGGCAGAGCCCTGCCCCTCTGCCGTGCTGCTGCTGCTCTTCTCGGCTCTAAAGCACACGTTCACGCCTCCCCCCTACCCGTACCTGTGCACCTGGCAAATGCGGGATGGCCCTGCCCGGGAGAGCTTTTGCATTTGTGAGCTGTTTTCCCATCCGGCTTTCGCTCCCCTTCTTTAGACAAGACTTCAAGACAGCCAGCTTTCCCATGCCCCCGGCCAGGGCGGTGGAAGCTACTACCTACCAGTCACCAGGATGGCATCCAGCACCTCCGTCCACACAAATGAACCTGGTATTCCTTCTTCTCTGCTTCAGGGTCCACATGGTGAAGCCTTTTTTCTTGACTTTGTTTTCCACTTCTGCCTCTCTGCAGGGCGTGAGGCTCTTACTCCAGTGCTGTGGGGTGATGGACCAGCGGCCATTAAACGGCACCACAATTCCCAGCTTTTCCCTTCAACCCTCCCGCCCCTGTGTCATCTTCTCCAGTGCTCACCAGAGAGAAAAGCAAGGCATGTAAACCACCCTGGAGAGGGACATTTTAATGAGAGGAGGGAGCGCAGCAGGACATAAGCGCTCTCTTAAAGCAACCTATAGACACCGTCCTGTGTTCTTTGAAGACATAAGAAATTTCAGTGCATTAGCTTTTCAAGAGTTATCGGTGTATCTCCCCTTGGCTACCTTCAGAAACACTTTTTAAATATTGAAAATCCACTGAGCCTCCACTGCGAAACATTACTGGAGACAGATTCTCTGAGCCTGCTGAAAGGATTTCTCTGCGGCATATATTGCTGCATTTTGGTTAATTTACAGATTTTCTTTCTCCCCAGCATCTTTCTTTTGCTGCATCTTTCTTGAATCTCTCTCTGCCATGTTAGTTCTGCTCTGTGTTTCATTTTTCCTTTCCTCTTCTCTCTCTAGACAGCTTTCCCCCTCCCATTTGATTTTAGGCTAGATCTTTTCCACTTTCCCCCCCTTTGGCTTCTACTTCCATCATTTCTTTCCTTTTCTGCCTCTTTCAGGGTTTCTTTTCCCTGACACCAAAGGTTGCAATGAATTGAATGGGTTAAAATGAGCAGAGCAAGCCATTCTCTGCCAGATCACTGGAGCTCAGGAGAACATCTAGCTGTTCAGTAAAATGTCACCAAACCTAGGGTGAACATAGATTACGAGCAAAGTCTTCCAGATGCTGATAACCTGCCTGGACTAGTTTGAGTGATGCTCTTCATACCACTGGCCAGACATCTCACCTGAATTTAGGGGATCAGAATATGACATCTGTCTCTGAGGGACTCGTCTGACGGCCTTTATAACCAAAGGCAAGAAATAGGCACTTTGGGGTATGATTCAATGGACACATTTTAAATGTCTCTCTGGATGTTAGATGATCTTCTGCTTCTACCTAACCCGTTCCACAGAGCCATAGACAGTAACTGTTTCAGCTTTCTTGCTGTGATCACTTGCTTCCTGTGGGCATGTTCTCTGAACACACAGACATTCGGCAGCTTTCTTGAGCTGTGGACATTAGGCATGAACACGATATCCAGACACTGCTTGTACCAGGTAGGTTCATGCATGGCTGGTCCCGTGACTAGGCAATGGCATATTGTGCTGTGGTGGATGGAAATCTTGTCACCAGATCATGCTGCAGCACGTGGACCTTTGGTGCCTTCCTCAGTGCCCTGTGTCCTGCAGCGCTGGAGCAGCTGGGAATAACCAGTTTAGATGGGCAGAGCAGAGCAGCTCTGGTGATCAATAACAAATCTTTTATTCTGAAAATGTAACTATAAAGGAAAGAAGAAAAAACAGCAACAAAACCATGTAGCGGTTTAGCTTCAGTGTCTTCTGTGGTGTCCCCTTTGAGGAGGTCTGCCAAGAAAAAGTTTCTAGTTCAGGTGAAATGAAGCAGAAAGTACACGTTGCCCAAGTTTGGCCTCCGACACCATGTTCTTAACAAGGGATTCAGCTGGAGCCTGTTAACACCGGTTCCTTTTGGGACACTCAATTCCTGACCATCCTCACTGAAATTGTTACCACGGTCAGGGCGCGGGGTTGTGGTGGGCTGACCCCAGCCAGCAGCCCAGCACCTGCATGTCTGCTCGCTCTCCCTTCTCCTGAGTGATGGGGAGAAGGTAGGAGGAAGGCGAGAAGACTTGTGGATCAAGGGGAAGGCAGATTAGTAGGTGAAGCAAAACCTGCACGTGCAGCAAAGGAAAAAGAGGGATGTGTTCCCTTTATCCCGTCAGCCGCAGATGTTTTGCGACCTCCTGGAAAGCCCGGCCTCAGCACATATAAAGGTTACTTGGGGAGGCACGTGCCACAACCACAAATGTCCCCCCTTCCTCCTTCTCTCCTTGAGATTTTACTGCAGCACATGTGGTTATATGGCATGAAATAACCCTTTGGTCAGCCTGGCTCAGCTGTCCTCCTTGTGCCCCTTCCCAGCTTCTCGCCGGCCTCCAGCTGACTCACTTAGGGGGCAGAGTGGGAAAAAGAGGCAAACTCGATGAGGTGCAAGCACTGCTCAGCAACAACCAAAGCATGGGTTTGATATCAGCACTGTTTTGCTCATGAATCCATACCTCAGCACTGAATGGGCTGCTAATGAGAAAATTAACTGCTTCCCAGCCTTCCCGGTACAGGGAGTCAGTCAGGAGGTTCAGCATGTAGGCAATTATCTCCAGCTGATCTGTCCTCTGAGCTCCCATGGTAGATTAGAGGCCCTCCAGGGGCTCAGCTGACATGTGGAGGTCTGCCAGCCCTCCAGCCACCGTTCCCCAAGAGCATGGGTCTCCATCTGTCCTGTCCCATGTCTGCCAGTCCCAAACAAATGCCTTGGAAACCCTTGGAGGCAAAGGGATGGTGCCACCACACACATGCAGATGTTAAATAACCTGCCTGCATCTCCCCACATGCTGATTCCCATGCAGGGGCAGCTACGTAAGGACCAAGGGCCAGACCCTTCTCAGTGCTCAACCCAGGGCAGCCCTGTCTGCCTGAAGGTACCTGGCATGAGGCAGCTGGTGGAGCACGCAGACACACCACCCAAGGGAGAGGTTCAACAAATTACTTTTAGACTCCATCATCCCTTTTAGATCTTGTTCCCTGCACCCTGCATGCTCATTTCCGAGCATTCCTTAACTGCTGCTGTTGATATACTAAGCTATACTTTTTGTAGCACTTGCTATCGTTTGGTGAACGAGACATTGTATCATAAATTAACCTTTTGCTTTGTTATTTAAAAAAAATACTAACTGAACCTTCCACTTTGTCATTTAAAAAGTTATAATCCTGCTTAGCTTCCCCACCATTCGTACTTAACCATGCATATAAAATATCATGGCTTTGGGGTTCTTTATCTGGCTGGCAAATAACGCCAAATAACAAATCACCTTTCTGGGAAATGTTTAACTTCCATACATCAACACAACCAGGTTCAGTTCACCAGTGCCAAATACATCTCTCAGACACAAATTTTCCCTGGCAGCATTTCTACATGGCTAAGAAGTGTATCTGTAGGGCCACAGTCTGGACCTTGTGCTGATGGATAAAACAGCCGCAGAGGCGCAGATGTGGGGTTTAGCTGCTGTATGAGCTCTGGACATGTTTAGGATGGAAAATTGAACTTGCTGGAGCTTCTGCGAAGGCAGAAAATAAACCCTCCTCTTCCTCAGGTCATATAGCTCCTTACCTGAAGCAGCTGCTGTTGCTTCAGTCCTGATACCATTTCACAGTCCTGTTGAAATGCTTCAGGGCTGCAGCACAGCTTCATTTCTCGTTAACGCTTTGGAGCCAGTGGGACAGGCACAGGCCAGTTAAGGGGAAGGGGTAAAAATTAAAGGAACCAAGAAATGAAAGGAAGCGGGTGGAGAGTGTTTGGCTCATTTTCAATGGTCTGAACACTGAAGACAAAACATCAGTATTCCTTCTGATAGTTGTTTCCTTATCAGAAAGACAGCTTGGAAGGGAGAGGCCCCACACCAGAAGGAAGAAAATCTGTCACTGTAGGAAAAAAATGGAGGCTCAAACCACAGAAATAATTCCTGGAGCACGGGAAACAGATGGATTTAAAAGACATGAAATGCCATCTGAAAACTTGTGATGTTGATTCAAACTGATACCTTGAGAAGTAATTAGTAACAGACTGGTATGGCAGACCTTTATTCCATCAACTGGCCCTTTTTATGATCCAAGCACTAACTCTGTAAGACATTTCTTCATGCTTCTTTGTTCGATCAGGCTGAGGAAAAAGTCAAATTACAGGGAGGAAGAGCTCAGTGAAATTAATGCATTTAATCGAGGGGTTGTTTCATCACATTGCAGCGATCTGAAAGAAGGCCACTGGATCAAGTGGTTCTGGTAAGTGGGCAAGGAAGCTGTCCGAGGCGTGAGGTGGGAATCTAGAAGTGCTTCTTCCTTCCTCTTCACTGATGAAGGAACCCAGAGCTCAGACAATCGACTTCAGGTGGGTTGTGATCTCCATTCAGCCATTCGAAACCTTCAGTCTATTTGAGTCAAAGTCAGTAGTGGTATGGAGACCTCGGAGGTCTAAATTTCACAAACTTGGTGATGGTCAGTGGCTGGGAACTGAAAAGATATGTTGGTGCATGCAGGGAGGTAGATACCTATGTAGTTCAGCCTCATCTCTCCCAAGAGGCAGTGACTACCAGCCAAAGCAACATCCCCAGCAGGGCAATCTGCAGAGGTTGCTCCACACCATCCCTAGTGCCTGCTGCCACTGCCACCTGAGCAGAACATGGAGGAGGGCTGCAATGTGGTCACTGTGGTGAAGGAGTAGGAGGAGACCTGAGGTGGCTGTGAAGAAGCTTCCTTCAGGGAAACCAGCCTTTCTTAGTGCCACTGCTCCTGGAGAAGACTGTTTAACTATTAAGGTTTTGCATATATATATATATAAACGCCTGTGTTATTTCTCCATCTCTTAATCACAGTAATAAACCTTTGAGCAGACCAGGTTTGTACCAGATCACTGTTGTCTGGATTGTCTATAAGAATGACTTCATGATATGGGAATAGGCCTGTAAGAAGTCATCTAGAAATATATGGCTGTAAAATAGCAATTAAAACATAAACGAGCAATCCAGAACCTCCCTCAAGGGGTATAAGGGAATGCCAGATGCCTTTCCCTGCATCTCAGAATATCTCAAAGGATTTTGAAATAAAAATGTTAATGGCTTACAAAAA
>JAVJGJ010000014.1:22046156-22061496 GCA_035590215.1 Microhierax caerulescens | reverse complement strand
ATGTTAATAATAACAGTCAAGAAAACTACCAACTGCAGAATATAAAATTGCTAATAATAACCTGAGCTCTGAGATAAGTAACATTGTTAATAAGGCAAAACCACTGGCAGACCTAATTCCAGAAGAGTCCCTTCTTATTAAAAAAGGCAGATCGACCATGTAGGTTATGCAGTTTAAACAGGAGCAGAGACAGATTTCTCTCTTAACCTGTTCCCTAGAGATACCAGTTCCTTCTGATTTCCTTACAGTGATCATCTTCATTCACAGTCTGCATCCAGGACAGTGTCTCCAGGTGATGACACTGCCCAGAAGATGGGCAGATGTGGCCATGTTGCTCCATTGCTCTATGCAAAACCAGTAGGCAAAAATGCCAGCTCCCCGAGACATGAGGTGATGCTTTGCCTTGTGGGTGTGAAGAATATTTGTAACTTGGGAAATGCCTGTACTCAGCCTGGATCTGATCCCAACTCCTGCTGGACTTCTGCAGAGTCAGTCCCTGTGGTCTTGTGTGCACCTATATATAGCGGTTATAGTCTTATATGTATCTTTAGGGAAGAGTCACATTCATAAAAATTATCTCATGTTACATGCAAGAAGGTTTATGCTAGAAGGACACCTAAGGCTGGAACATTTAAATGCTCAGAAGTTAGAAAATGCTAAAATTCAGACTGTCTGAACAGATGTCAGTCTGTCCCTAGGGTGGTACAGCTGGACCAGAAGTGATCGTCTGGATTTGGGGTACAGTGTCTGAGATGGTCCTATTAGATATCAGAGGTTGAAGGCAGATGAAAGGCCAAAGGGAATTTAGAAATCACCCAAGTGTGTATTTTAATTTCAAATTGCATAATTTTCATATTCTATGTTATGTCTTAAATAATAGATGAACATCTAGCAAAAACCACTGAAGGCAGAGATGCAATGAATGGATACTATCCCTCTTCTGCATCTTAAAAAAGCAGTGTTTTTTTAAGTGTTTTGTAAAAAACAGTTAATCCTTTTTACAGGATTAAATGCAACTGGAAAGTTCATAACCTCCATATTCTCTTATTCTCTACTTGTAGTTTCTCAGCCTTTAGAAAGGAAACCTGAATAACTCCACCTCTGCCACCTCACAAACTGTGATTATTTCAATTTTTCTTATGCCTGCGCCTTTCTGATAAATTTTCTAATTCCATTCAGATGCCCACCAAAAAGCAAGTGAATAAAGTTTTGTGTAAAAAAAAAAAAAAAAAAAAAGTGTTTTCCTAATCCTCCCCTGAATACCTCGTAAACCCCTTGGGGAGCACAGAACAGTCCCTGAGCCCAGGTGTCCCAGAATGCACAATTTGTGAGTGCAGGAAGGAGTGAGCAAAGGGGTTTATTCTTGCCCTGAAATTTCTCCTTTCTTCCTGCTCAGCCAGCTGTCTTTTTACCTCCAGGTTGTCCAGGCTTGCTCCGAGGTTTGCAGCATACAGTGGTGAGAAATGCTGCCTGCTGCCCCAAGCTGGAGCTCCCGCCTGGCCAGCCACCACGCTCAGGGAGCCACAGTTGCAAAGGAGGTAGGGAAGCCACTCAGGGAAGAAGCTGGAAGCTTTTGTAAGCCAGACACATTTGACTTTCTGTGTCAATCAGAAGACCTGAGAAACTAGTTAGCTTTTTCCATTTGTGGCCATCAGCAATAGCACAGGGCACAGAGATGTGAAAGAGAGTGACATTTTTCAAATGGTGATCAACATTTGGGAAGCAAAAGTAGGTCCCGTTCCCAGAGGAGACACATCTGCTCCTTATATTTCATGCATGGAAATGAAGCATGAACCATCATTAAAAAAATGCAACCTGCGCCAATTTTTATGTACCTGAAAGAAGCAGGCTCAAAGTAAATGGGGAAAAAAATATCATTCTTTTTAATTCCCCATTTTGTTTGTTTTCCTTGCAAAACAATTTTTATTTGTGAGAGCTATTGAGCTTACATTTGCATCTAAAAATAATATTGCAATGCTCCTCGGAGTACTTCGACAGCGTGTTATCTCTGGACAACCTCTCCCCACTGGAGTGAACTGCAGGCATCAGAGAGGCTGCCCAGCGTGGGGCTGATTGAACAGCTCTGGGAGCGATGGAGCGATTCCCACCGTATATCATGGGAACAGATCAAACTTGTCACATACAAATAATTTCTGAGACTAGAAACCTTATCTTCTCAAGTCATAACCTGTAGCTCAAACAAGTTACAGTTCTTTTTCTGCTCCTGTGGTTTCACACCCGTGGTAAATGACAGGGGTGGATGTTCCTTCCATCGAGGGTTTTTTTGAACAGAAACAATAGTTCAAGTACGAGCTGTTGAAGTTGAAATTGTTCCGTATTTCCCTGCTATTTCACAACTCCTCATCTCCCAACTGATGCACAACTCATCCTCCTTGAGCATTCTCTAATGTTCTTGCCTACACTACTGTAGAAGTCCAAAGGTGTGAATGATGTATGCCCAGTATGTTTTTGTGTCTTAGCTTATTTCTGATACTTCAGGCTAAACTGTTTTCCAAAGTCTTACGCGTTTTTCTCCCTCATTCTGTGCACACCTTTTAAGCTGATATTGCAATATCTGCTACCAGGTTCACCATCATGTCTATAAACCTGTGGAAATTTTGCTTGTGCAGCTGGATACTGCTCCCAGAACAAGAGCTTCCCATTACTGCAGCACAGAAGGGGTGGAAGTCCTCTAGCTGGTCTTCAACTGTTGTAACTCCGGGCTCCCTTCAGGGGAAGTGCCCAATGTTTTTTGCCCTTCTGCAGGATGCTGTGCTCGAAAATTGCCCGTTTCTTTCCATAATTATGAAGGGAACCTCTTTCCAGCAAGGAGCAATCACTGCTTTGCTACACATGAGCAGCGTCCACCACCAAGACACCCGTGCCACAGTGCACAAGGGGAAACCCGTTTGCATCCCCCAGCTCCATGCTCGGTGCTGCCTTATCCACCATTTCGACAACTATCCCTCCCTCCTTATCTGTCTCCAGGCCTTTCTGTCTCCCCTGGCTTTTCCCCTGACCAGAGTGAGGTCCTCCAGCCTTTTCCAAAGCCCAAGGAGGATAATTTGGGGGAACCTCAACCAGGTCACCACAATCAAGTCCCAGGCAGGAGAAGCAAACCACACTCTAGAGCAAGCCACCTTGCCAAGCAGGCTGCCAGCCCACCCTCTATCAGGTCCTCCTCACTTTCCTACCATAAAGTGCTGGAGCCCAGTGTAAGGCATTATTCTCCCTCTGGAAAAAGCAGGTCAGTGAGGCTTGATATCACTTTTTAATATAACCACTCTACTTCAAAACCCATGCAATTTTCCTCCAGATTTTGAAATGTCAGTCAACAGCTCTCCAAACGTCAGTGATGATTTTTTTAATAGGTTTGCAATCAGCTCTGGTTTGCATTATTTTGTCAATATTACCATCATGATCCCAGCCTTATTTTTCCACAGGTTTTATTGCTCTGTGGGCAGTAGCCAAGCCTGCTCCCACTGGGATCGGGATCAGGAGGTGGTGTTGTTCTGCCAAGGCTGCTTTCAGTTTCCACTGGAATTAAGCAAAGCTTTTCTACTAGCTGTAAGCAAGTTAGATGGTCCCTCAGAAAACAGGCTGCTCTGATGCTGGTAAAGTGTGGCTGCTGTTACTACAGCTTCTCTCCTGGTAGCTTTTGGCTAGGACCTATCCACATCTCCACCTCGTGGGATTTGGCCCTACGCCTTCACTCCCCCCGCAAGTCCCAGGTGGTTCTCAGTCCCTGACGTGTGTGCTCCTCACTTTGCCTTACAAGAAGGATGGGAACAGCCAGAGTCCAGGCATCTACCTCCTGCACAAACACCCTCGCTGTAAGCATGCAGCCATGCTCAGGTTCTGCCCCATTTCCCTGAGGGACACAGCATCACCCGCGATGGTCTGTAGGCAGCTGCCCACGTGCTGGGCAGGGTTGGTGCAACACCTCCTGCAGTTTGGGTGAATTCTTGCTGCTCTCGGATGATACAGGCTTTGCACTGGGCAGGATGACAACTGGCAGAGTCTGAGTCTGGTTTTCCCTCCCCTCAAAATCTACTTTTTCTCTGCATTCGGTAATAGCTCAGTCTGAATTAAATTCTCACTAGTCCGGACCAATACTGTCTCAGATGGCAGCCAGAATCGAGAAGAACCACACCAGGCAATAATATTAGAGCTCTGCAGTGAAAGTCGAAGGTAAACAGACCGCAATATGAAAACACATCAGGTTTTGTTACAGGAGTTTGACACGGAGGCTGGCTTTTTGCTAAACTGCCTTTTTTTCAGGCACTTCAAAGGCTCTGCCACTAGATGTAGCAAAAGCTCTCTTAAAAGTGGACCCCGATGTTTTGCTGTACTCCTTCAAAGGGGGAAACAGACTAAAACTCAACAAGTAAGATAAGGATAACCATAACTAGAGAGCAAAAGTGTCCAGAAGAAATAGGACTGGTGGCATCTAACATCGGGTAGGACACAAAAGGTCCCTCCATTAAAAAACGGAGATGAAAATGGGGTTGGATCATCATGCTTGAATGCTCCTTGCTTGGAAAACTGCCTATATACCAAATTCTGCTCAGTGCCTTCTCTGAAGCAATCCCAAGTGTATTATTAAGTTTTATTAAAATGGCACATGGGACTTAGTAAAGGGGAGTTCAACACCCACTGGGGTGGGTGGCTGAAATGCCATGGCGACTGGGAAGTGCAGGGTGTCTTACTGACGTATTTCAGATCTTCTATGCACTGTGCTATAGTCCAGAAGCAGGTATTTTTAAATGCAAGAATCAAATATAATAAACCAAAAATAAGGTAATGTGGTTTGTTTTATTTACTTATAGGACTAAACTGTAAGAATCTCCACAAAACTGATCTGCATGAAAAGAGAATCTTTAAGATTTTTTTTCTGAGAAAGAGGGTTGTCTAGGTATTCTTAATGTCAGAAATAAGGTACCTGGAAAAACAGAGCATCAGAAGTTAACAGTAGAATTAAGGAGTCAGCTGTGTGAGGCTTTACAGCATCTGAATCCAATATTTCACGAAGCAGTTTACGATAGAGTGGAGACAATTTAAAAAAAAGCCACCACTACCTTTGCAGTATTACCAAAGAAAGATGCAAACTGAACAGAGCTTACCAGGAAATGATAAACAGATCTGGGAATTCAGTTGGTAGGAATTCAAACCAGAAATTGTTTTTACAAGGCATTGGTGGGTACATGGTGGGTAAGGTTCCTTCAGTCCCATGGGGACATGCACATCTGAGCTGGTCACCCAAAGCTGCTTTCACAGGCAGTAGAGCCCGCAGTGTGTGATTCATTCATTCTGTCCCAGAGCAGATATCCACACTGATCTGACAAACCACACACCAAATTGGCCATTTCTCCTCCTTGAGCCGTGGAAAGAACCTGGGCTGAGCAGTTCAGCTGCAGGTCTCTCCCTTGCACAGATCTGGAGGGATCCAGGGGATGAATCCTATCTTTTCTATCTACTTAAAGGAAAACTGATTCAAATCAAAGCAAATAAATAAAACTCAAAACTTTAGCCAACAGACCTGCATTATCCAGGAATGCCTGGATCCATGGCTGTGAAGTGTGTTATTTGCACCAGAGCCCTGGAGCTGGGACAAAAAGACAGAAGATGGTCTTTGCTGGCTGTGCAGGGACCCACACCATTGCCTGCACCCGGGGCTTGGTTAATTCACCTTCTTCTTACGCTAGGTTTTCCCCAAAGCACACTGTATTTAGACCTTAAAAGAACTTGCTCTGGTTTCTGCACTCGAGTTTGGTGAGATTTTATTTTGAAAGCAAATCATCTTACTTTAAAGCATGACTCTGCAGTCCCTGCTCACCCTGCTTGCCTGGTGCTGCGCACGTTATAGTAAGGGGATGCGCTGCCTCTCAGCTGCTTGAAAAATGGGTGGTTTTAAAGACAATCTCAGAAGATAGCACGAGGATAAAGCATTACTGCTAGCGGTGCTATTTACCCCGTGGGGGGAGGGAATGACCTGAGCAGGGGAGTGACAACATGCATCTCCATCCCATCTTGATTTATCAACAGATGGTAAAAAGGGTGGTAAAAAAGGACTTCTAAGTAAAAGCAAATTGGGCACCTAGGCATAATTTTTTTTTCCCTAAACTCAGAAATAGAGGAGTTTCTTGTTTCAGAACACTGACAGGTCTGGATCTGTAGATTGAGGAAGATTGGGGGAAAAAGCAGTTTATTCTCTCCTAGCACAACTGAAGTAGTGCAGGTCCCTGCAGCACAGGGTATAAAAGGAACTTTAAACCCAGCTCTCAAGGTATCCTGGTGGGTCTGGCCATCAGCTACCAGTAGCCAGAAACCATCTTTGAGAAGCCTGTGTTCATACCAGGAATTTTGCATCATGACATACCCTAAAAGAGCAGATTAACCCAGGCTAGACATAATCATCAGGAAACAGATGGCCACGGTGTAGGAAAGCAGCTCATGTACTGCGGGAGCGAGGTGTATCCGGCTCATGCGAGCACCTTGAAGAGAACAGGGGCTTCAAGACTTATGAGGGAGGTCAGGACAACTTGTGCTTAGAAAATCCTGGGGACATGTCAGCAACATTACACAGTCTCTAGAGGGGATCATATATACAAATGTGTAGCGGGGACCATTTCCTTTGTGGCGTTTTCACCATTGCTCTGATTTCTCATCAGTCTTAAGCTGACTTCCACATGCCCAGCATGCCATGTCTTCCGAGTGCCATGTCATGAACTGAAAAAAAAAGTTAACAAGGTGTTATAATCTATTTAACTTATTTAATTACATAGAATAAACTTATTTAACTACATATAGTAGAAAGCTCATCAAACCACAGGATTAACCATGGATTATACTGTTCATCATCTCATGTAACCCTGGATATTAATCCAAAATTTCCTTGCAGAAAGACAGCCTTTCAGAGAGGGCAGATGACTAGACACCCATACCTGTGTGGGAGAGGGCAGGCGTTCAGCCACTGACCTTTCAAGTCTGGGTGAGGGAATGGGGGCTCAGTGGCTTGAAAAAGGCACCTAGACTGTGGTGTCAGGAATGCAGGCACAAGATGCAACCTGGTTCTCAGAGGAGCAATGTAGCCTTGTGATGCAGCACCACGACCCTTCCCTGGAGGCATCTGAGTCACCTGGTTGCTTATGGGGTGTCTGGGGCCAGGCACCCCTCATGCAACCGGGTAAGAGCAGGCAGGGTGCATTAGAGTTTACAAGCCAACTGAAACACTGAACCGTGGCTCGTAGAGAAGCAGTGCTAGCGTCCAGCCACACTGTTGCTTGTTCTTTCCATGCCAAATTCCTAGCTACAATTTGGGAACATTCATATTTTCCTGCTTCCTACAGGGGAAATCAGGTCATGTCTTCAGTAAGATACAAAACTCATTACTTCGTTGGAAATCAATAACTGTGTATATATAAAAGCAAAACCTGCCTTTATATGCGTCTAAAAAAGTCCAGCAGAGCTCATAGAAGCACACATGTAGTGCAAAGTCAGGTTTCATCAGGGTTTTATTTCCATCCTACTGACACATCACAATTCTTACCACGAATGCTATAGCAGATCTTCAAAATCTGTTAACCCATGCGAGAAAATAGAAATAAAATGGCTTTGTGCATTACAAATGCGATGCCAATGTCCATGGCCATTTGGCCCTCATTAAACAAGGCGTCCTTGCAGTAATGTGCCATAGCATATGGATGTTGCTAATAATACACCTCAGAGCTGGTTGTTTATATGAATTGCAAATAGGTGGCATTTTTAGCAAAGGGGTTTAACCACTCAGGGGCAATTTTTACTTCAGTAACTCTCAGTGTCTCTGGTTTATCTCTCCTCCTACAACCAGGCACTGTGTGTTCAGGTTAGCAAGCTTATACAGGATGTTGCTGTGTGCAGATTTATTCCTGACCCAGATGGTTGGAGCTATTTCATGTTAATGCTGCTCATGAGTTCATCTCTGCCACACATGAAATACTGAGCAGCTTTCAGGCACTCAGTTCTGCAGAAGAATATGCATGGACTTATCACTTAGTTATTGCTCTCATTAAGGTTAATAGCCCATAAAGGTTCTTCACCTTCCATTCTCCCTGTTAATCAACAGTGATACTTGGCCTATTAAAAACTGGGAGGGAGAAGAGAGGAAGACAGAAAATAAAATGGCCTCTGGGACAATAAAGAAACACTGGTATCATCCCAGAGTCCAGAAGTGATGCACAACACACAAAAGTGGTGAAGACACTGAAGACTCACAGTTAACAACGTTGTCCTTGGTTAATTCCCTTGCACATATCTCACATCTGCCTCTGGCTCTTCTGTGAGGCTCCTTCCAAGCTATTTTATTTTTCTCTCCTCATCTTTCTGTGACTCCCCCCATTGCTCTTTGTCTTGCCTCTTCACTGTATTTTCCCTTCCCTGTCTGCCCCTACTCCCTCACTGTAGCCTTTCTCTGCCACGTCATGGACTGTGCCCAGAGCAGGTCAGTGGCTCTCCCAGCAGCTCACAGCTCAGACAAATCAGGGTTGGAGCCACCATTTCATATGTCTTGTTAGATTGGGAAACAGAGACTCGCTTACCCTGGTTAGTGACCCACATTTTGCCTGCTGGCTGTGATCAACAGGTGACTCAAGGTTGGCAGGGACAGAGTGAGGCCAGTCTGCAAAGCAAATTTTCAAAATGTTGGCCGTCATGCAAGTTTGGTAACAAATACTTTTCAAACATACAAGTAATAATCCTTAGTGTTCATACAAATATTTGCACCTTCTTGGACTCACAAGGGGTGGTGTGCTCATGCTGGAGGTTCAGAATTTTAGGTCCTCATGAAGTATTTCACCTCCACTACTTCCCCTTTCCACTGTCAGCTTATGAGGACTGGTGCAGTGTGTGACCTCCTTGAGATGAGGGATGGCCGAAGGTGCATCTGGCAGGTGGCCACAGCACAGCTTCCTCACCAGGCACTGCAACCTCTGGGCAGAAGGTCCCTCCTCATTGCGGACATTTTGCACTGCTGCACACGTGGCAGCTTGGGCAAAAACACGAGGCTGTGGGCCAGTGTCATAAGGAACATAACCAATTCATAAAGACCCAGACCAATGCAGCAGCAACAGTGGTTGTGGAAGGACCAGAAACATCTAAAACCTCTGCTGCTGCTGGGGAGTGAGTACAGGCCTGTGGTTATGTGATGACATAATGGCTGAACTGGGAAGATGCTGGCAATGGGTGAGCTGGGAAGATGCTGGGATTGATCCTGCCCAGACCAGTGGAGGTGCCAGGAGCAGAACCTTGGATTAGCACCATGCTCTGGTATTTCCTGCCTGAAGGAAAACATGGTCAGAAGCAAGATACTTGCTTGGTCCCAGTTCTCCCAAGCTATTTCCTCAGATCAACAGTCAGAGCCCACAGGAACATTATTCCTCAGGACACCCAGCCTATTCTGGCTCCCATCAACAATTTGTATCCTGCTTTTAAGCACTACCTATGATATCATTCATTAATACAGCTCTGCTCTAGCAGTCCCTCTGCATCCCAGACACTGCCATTAATCTAGAAAACTACTACTGGGAAATATCAGCACAGTTAACCCAAGAGAAAAATGTCTATTCAGCTGGTACGTTGAGGATAATGAAGTTTCTCCCCAAGGTTCCCAAGGCTGGCCATCACAATAATGTTAGAAAAGTTACATTTTGTTCAGGTGAATGTTGCATTAACAGCTTGATGGAAGCCCATGAAACATAGATAACTTCTTTTAAATAAAGTAGACGAGTAATCCTTAATGTAGAAATGCAGAAAGTAAGAAAAAGGTCTTTTTTTTTGTCTTTTTTTTTTTAATTTAAAGACAGATATTCTCTACCAGATTCTCCAAATTCATGGGGACTTTTTTGAGGATGGAAGGACAGAAAAGCACCCTTCATTGCTGTGTAGAATATACAGCTGCTGTGAATCCTGCTTCATTTTTTCACATAGCTATTTACTTCTTTAAACCAAAAGACCTAAACGCAAACACAGGCAGTTCCTTCTCTAACGTTAAGTAATGATGGAAAACCAGTGTCTAGAGACACATTGTACAATCAATCTGAAAAGATAGTTATGAAAAACCCACTGAGACCATCCAGTCTTTCCCCTCCAGATGGAGGCTTTTGTTCCCTGCAACAATGATCTAATATTACATTTGTCACTATTGACTTTCTGTGCCAAGTCAATTCTGCAGGGATGTGTGCTCTTAAGCTTAGGGGTGAAATTTTATCAGTCAGAAAACTATGCAGCGAAATACTTTATCCATAACATCTTTATTTGCCTTAAGAATACAAAGAAATGTGCTCACTGCCCCACAGAAAGTGTTTATCAGCAGCGCCTTGTCCTGCTGCTGATGGGAAGCAGGACACGGAGTGTGAGGGCTGGCCACAGCCTGCCAAGGAAAGAGGATGGGCAAAACGAGGGAAACGGCCATCACACCGTGCGGCTCCATGCTCAGGCTGGGCTGTTCCATTCAGCCTTCTCCATCTTACTCCTGTTAAGCTACATCATTAGCTTAACAAAAGGAGAAGGGGCTGGTCTCAAGACGAGGGATTGTTTTAGGAACTGACTCTCAAAACTGCACCCTCAAAATTCCTGTGAAATTGCCGACTCAGCTGCAAACATCTGAATTGCTTCACCTCCCAGCACACACCTGGACACTGGCCCTGGGCTGCCTCCATGTCCAATGGAGACCGCAGGCATCACCAACAGGGTGTCTTCCCACTTCTCTTGGGGTAAAACCAGTTCCTCCTGGGAGTTCATGTTCCCCATCACTGGCTTAGACATTCCTTGGGGTGACTTAGCTTTGGCTGAGGCAATGGGCTTTGAGCTGGGTGAGGTGGCTCCCCAGATGAATGTCTGTTCCCAGCAAAGCACTTTGCTACGATACCACCTGCCTGATGCCCTCGGGAGTAGGTCAGGCTTACTTAAAGGCAACTTTAAAGGAAAATCGGGCAACTTAAAGCCATCATATGCCCAAGCCCCGTAGGACGCCATACCCCACTGTGCTTGCTCCCATAGGTGATAGGCTCTCCATAAAACATGGCTGCTGGAGATTTCTCCAGTGGTGTAAATCAGGATTCAGAATTCCACCAAATCTGAATCATGATGGTCACACACTTCCCCAGGGTCAGCTCACTTACATTTAGCTGTGAGTAACGTACGCCTCTACATCTGAGACAGGCACCAAGCTCCCTAGGTACAGAGAAACAAAGAAAAACCGTGATTTTAATTTTTTTATTATTTTTGGTGTTGTGATTCATTTTCTCTCAAGATAGACATCTGAAGGTGATCGGGCAAGTTGTCTGCCTCTCCCCGCTGACTATGAAGGAAGCCTAAAGCTACACTGAGGATATCTGCATTTAGCAGTGTACAAACCATAGAACACATGCATATATAACATGTTATACTGAAGAAATCTACAATTTTCTTTAGTTAATAATTCTTAATAAAATACACGAAAGCTGGAGTTTTGTCAAATGTAACCTTAGATTCTAAACCTTTGGCTTATTTTACTTTAAAATGCATTTCTTAGTATGTTCATGGAAAAATAATGGCACGGCAAGTGATCAGTAGCATCTGTGACTAATTGCAAACAATCACAACATGAAATTATATTTTCAAGTCTTTAATTAGCTGGAGAATGAGTCCCTTGATTATTTCTGGTATGCTACTGTACTGCCTGACCTAGCAGACAGAAGCCACTCTTTTCTTTCAAGGTCGTTGTAACATACACTCCTCTGCTGATCCCACATACTGCAAAGCAAGTGCTGTGGATTTCAGCCTACTGCAAGTTAAAACTAGCTTAAGAAAGCTCTCTCCCCTGCCTAAGGGAAGTGGGAAATCATACGTGATACAGTAACACACCCTTATATTCCTTGCAGAGTTGGCTGCAGAACTTTTACTGGACCAATTACCTTTTGCTTCTCGCTGCAAATCTTGAAACTAACTTGGATGAGCAAGGCACTAGTCACTGAGCGTTGCAGACAGTGTAACAGCGGTATGCCACAGCTGGGAAATATTTAATTGTGCATCTTGCCCCAGCTGGTAATTGACATAAAGCAGCAGCTGCAGCTACAGAAATGTTGAAAAAGCAAAATGAACCTGTAGCTTCAGCTTGAGGTAGAGGCTGGGCTGCTGATGGCTGTGTCTGGCTGATTTCTCGTGGCTATCCCTCTGCAGGACGGTTAACCTTGGGGTCAGCAGCAGCACAGCAGATCTTCAGGCCTGCACTGACGATGGCTGAGAAAAAGTGGGCAAGGTTGGAATGTTTCAATGTCTGCCCTGGGGGCAATGGAGCTGTCACTGTGCCTGGCAGGTAGCATTACCATCGCCAGCCATCCCAGGAAATCCCTGATGGAGAAATCCCTGATGGCAGCCAGCAGCAGCAGAGCACATCTGTGCCAGGGGATGTCCCCCAGAAGGCTCAGGCCAGTCTTTGAAGGGATGAAGGACAGGCTTTCATCTCAGCTCCAGCTGGAGCTACGTCATCTCAAAACCAGCTCAACAGCATCTTTTACTGAGATTTAATTCCCAAACTAGGAGAGTGCAGGACACCACTGTCTATTGCTAAATTGGGAGATTAGAAATGTTTCCAGTCTGCCAGGTCTTGCCGATCCCTCCATTATAGTCTGGCCCCTATCAGAGCCAATCCAATTGGCGAGCCAAACCACCCGTTCACTATGGTTTCCATAGGAAGGATGGGGGCACAGTGGCAGGCCAGAGCTGTGGAGCACTTCCCCCCCAAGAGACAGCCAGAGGATTTGAGGGGTAGGAGGGCATTCCCCATGGTCCAGCTGGTTCTAGTGTCCCACAGACATCTTGCACCACAGATACCTCACATGTGGCTTCGAACTGGTATGAAATAGGGTGACATCAACTGAAGAGGAGAATCCATCCACGTGCTGGAGAAGAAGAACAGGCCAAGTCACGTCCTGTGGATGGGAAACCACCAGCACTACATAGAGCCAGAGGCCCTCTGGTGCCCCACCAGAGGAAGCCTCTTTTCCTCTGGCGCTGCAAAAGCAATGTCAAAAAATTATGCTCAGGACATGTGCCGCCTTCTGCAACCAAGGATGTGAGCACCTGAGTGAAGGACAAGCACAGAGATCCTGAATTCAAAGAGAACAGCCTGACAAGCCATTTCAGGAGTACATTCCTCCTCAGCAGACAAGAACATGGCATGTTTGCTTGTTTGGCTGGTGTTTTCCCACCTTGTTTCATTTAAATTGTTCTGCTTTACAGGATGCATGGCCTTGGTCCATTATATCATGTGGCTGCTGCTAAATGTGTTAGAATCACTGTGTTTGCTCATGCCCCCAGCAAGGATAAAGAGCTAAAAAAGAAATACGTTTTGCTCAGCCTCTGATGTGTGTGGACAGTAGATGTAGATGTTCCACAGCAACAGAGTATAAGCCATTTTCAGATTATAAATCAGATGTCCATAGTCTACTATTAAAAACTCCAATGTTATTAATTTACTGCTATTAGATGCTATTAGTACACACAGTAAGACATTTTCATTATTAAGCACTATCAGTAAGTAAGGGCTTGTGTTAATTATCTGCATTTTCATTGCAATCTGTGCAGGCTTTTTTGCTGTATGGACTTTTCAGCTCTTCCCCATGCAGCAGAACCCAAAAAGCTGGGTTTCTCTTGGATCTCTGTTCCATCACGTACAGCTTCCCAGTCTGACAAACCCAGCTTTCCCTCAGGACATCTATCACTCATACCATCGCAACATCCTCGGTCCACCCCACCATGCAACCCTGTGGTGGGGCAAGCTCCTCCTCTTGCCCTAAGCCCCAAATCACATTACTGTTGGCACCCTTCCCCATCCCTCCCTGCCTTTGCCTTCCTTCTCCTGGGCTGCACAGACGTGCTGGGGTGGCTCTGGCTCTCCGCTGCCCAGCACAGGGGAGCGTATTGGTGTGCAGCCTGTGATAACTTTTGAATCTGTTGATGAATAACAGCCCAGTTTGATTGCAGGTCAAGTCACCCAGGTTTCCCCAGACGTGACACCTGAAGGTGAGGTGAAATTTGAAGGTGACAGACATGGTGCAGAACATGTGGACACCTCGCAGGTAATCTGTGTGGCACACACATGGCCTGGGCTGTACAGGCTGCCCATTCAAGCATCAAATGTGGCAAGCCTTGAAATGCTGGATTTCCATGCCAAGGTTCATAGCCCAAAGCACACACAGAAGGACCAAGAGGCACAGGCTATGCCTGACACTACCCTAGACCTGAAGGACACACACGCATTCAGGACAAGTCTCACACCAATTCACTGACCACTGCAGGAGTCCTCACATGGGAACCCAGGGATGTCTGGTCTTCTGTGGACCATAAAGTCCACCACTCCCTTCATTGTCCAGGGCTCAGCAGATGCACAGTGAAGCAGCATCAAATCTGCTCCTGCTGTATCAGCTCAGTCTTAACTCACAAAATAATTATCTGTTTATATTTCATGCCTAAAGGAAAACAGCTGAAAAGAGGTTTTGTGCAACTCAGTGCTACATCCATACTTGCATTAGATTTGCAAGATTTTCAAAAGGCTACAGACATAGAGCTGCAAAGGAAAGAAAACAGAGCTGTTGATCCACCGCATCCAAGCAGTGGTCCTGGGCCCAAAGCAGTGCAGAAACCCTCTGCAAAAGTCAGGACCCACTGGCAATATTCACAAGGGTTCCAATTAAAAACATAAAGATTTCAGACTGATGTGTTTTGGTTTTTTTTTTTTTTATTTTAATTTTTATTTTTAAACCTGTCATCTCTTTAGAGATTTTTGGGAGAAGTCAGCAACCTGCCTTAGGCAGTGCACAGGATCTCACGTTTTGGAAGCAGCCTGGGGCTGGTGCCCCACAGCTCTGCATTCCACACTGATGGTGGCCCCAGGGACATGCAAGTATGTAAGGGCACTGGATTGGAGCTGCTTTTCATACCCCAGCAAGGGGCTCCGATGTCTGAGCCATGTCCACCCATTTTGCAACCTCCTTCTCTGATGAGCCACATCCAGTGCAGCACCCGGTTTAGCCTTGGGTTTATTTTATGGATGCTCTTTCCTGGCAATTAATCCCCCTTTCCATGTGTCTCTGCAGAAAGCTCTGCTCCTGCCAGGACATCCCCTGGGAACCCTGGGGGAAACCAAAGTGCCTCTAATGAGCTTGTTGCATAATTTCCTATCAGATTTATGCTGGAAGTAAAAGAGGTAGATCAGCTAACATTTTAAACTGAGAGAAAAGATGGAGACTCTGATGTGGAGATATGGAGGCAAACCTGGAGCACGCATAGGCAATGAAGGTTGACAGGTCTCAGTGGCATCTTG
>JAVJGJ010000014.1:22002632-22046089 GCA_035590215.1 Microhierax caerulescens | reverse complement strand
TAATTTCTCAGGTGACCTTGGGCAAGATGGTGCATTAACATTACTGTTAAGATGGAAATGATACCGTTCCCCCTTTGCTGCTTGTTTTATCCCATGAGGGACAGTGGGTACGGTGAGTTGCCACAGCACCTGCCACAGGATCAGTCCTCATCCCAGATTGCTCCTTTAAGCATCCTTGTGGTACAGTTATCACAGAATCAGTATTTACTCTCTAAACCCACACGTAGTGCATTTTCTGTGCATTAGTGTCACTGCAAGACAGCGATTTATTACCTTAGCGAGGAGATGCTTTCTCTTGGAAGTTCTTTAACCCTCATCCAAGTGCTGCCAGACAGCTCTGGTGGGCATGGGGTCTGCAGCATCCCAGCACCTGGGTTACATATGGTGCCTGTCCGTGCTTTCCCACAGCACTGGGAAAGCAAGCCCAGGGCACCCTGAGAGCTCAGCCTCTCAGCACGTAAGCTGAATCTAAGCCAAACAATATAGGGGAGCTTTGCAATGCTGCCTGGTTTTAAAAGGATCATTTCAATAGAAAGGTCTCGCTGCACTTGTGCACAGCACATGTTGGGTGACACTCTTGGTATGTCTTCAGCACATGGCACATCTGTCCTGCTACTGAGGGACCACTGTTTGTGTCATGGGTCTGGTGGCACTTGATCCAAGGAAAATCAAGTGATATGTTCCTCATCATGCTTTCCAGTGTGGGTTTAGTCTTTGGAGAATGTAAAGGCCAAGGCAAAAGCTGGGACAGTGTCCTCATTCTCTCAGTAAACGCCTATAGTCTGGCTGATGAGTCAGTAGGCACATTTGAGTTTATTATTTTCCATACAATTTTCATGTGTATTTTAATTTATTGGTGTTTGGTTGTTTTTTCTTTTGGGGAATGTTTGCCCTGTGGCTACATGGTGCCTTCTCTTCTGAGAGTAAAAGTGAGGAGCAGGCTGGGTTTGGATAAAAATGGGAGGTACAAATTTTGAGTCTCCCCAAGGTGCCAGATTCCCCTGCCCCAAACTCTTATTTTCCTTTTTCCACATACAGGGCCAGAACATTACTTTCTGGGGGGTGGAGGGTAGGGGGTACACCAGCACTTACCTGGCAGACATAGGGAGGAGCCACATTTTCTAATGTCAGTAGCATGAAAATATTCTTAGTCTTCCCTTGAAAGGAGCTAGGACAAGAGGTGAATCAGAGACCTATTGAGAAACACTCTCCATGAGTTTTGTCAAATTTAGTGACTCGTTCTTATAAGCCAATAGTGAAATAATTACTTTTTTTTTTTTTTTCCCCACCAGACAGATTCTAAAGATACCAAAAGACAAGCTTGAAAATATCTGCAACCTAGAATACGAAATAGGGACAATTGGCAGCCTGCATACAGCTAGCTGGCAACCCATCCAAGATGTTTGCCTTCTAATAATAGAAAGCTGAAAGAGGCATATGGAGAAATCGAGCTCAAAGACTTTTATTTCCTATGTATAAATACACTGAAGTCACAGATGTCTCTGAAGCCTCAGTGTGCCAGGACTAAATGCAAGGAACAGACCCAAAAGAAAAGACACCAAAAAATGTGGAACAGCAAGCTCTCCATATTGAAGGGTTTGTTCCTTTTGTGACAGATGGGTGTTTAAAAAGCTCTACCAACCCATCTGAAATAAATTGATTGATCTATAAAAAAGCCAGATTTTCTTCACACTGTCATTTTCCATTAAACCAGGGTGTTGGTGCCTGTACTACTAAGGGGAACCATGTCTTGCCAGGAGCATGTGTCTGATCACCTCTTGGAGCCCTGAGAACACCCTCAGCTCCACCAGAAACCTCTCTAACAGGTTGGAAGCATTGTGAAAACAACTGTTGGGTAGGCAAAATCTGTTTTTTACATGTGCCTGGTGACATTCAGACCAAATCCTTGCCCTGTTAACAGAAGATTTGAGTTCTAAAGGATGAAAATGTAATTTTCTTGCATAGCCCATAAACAGAAATAGTTAAAATTCATGGCATTTACAGTCTCCAGCACTGTGAGCAGCACTTTTACACATCAGACCAGCTGGTAACCTGTAAGTCTTAGAGATAATGCCTGTGATGGATACTCATAAAATCTGCAAGGGGAGCCTGTAAGTCTCAGGAGAGCAATAGACTGTCTACAGCTTTTACAAGTTCTGCTGTAGCAGGAGGCTGAGATTGCAATTGCCAGGAGAGAAATATTTATGGGTCATGAACCTTCAGGCTGTGCCAGGAGAGCCTTCAGCTATTGTCAGGAGCATATATAAACTCTGCTTGTACGTTACTCAGTTGTCCACCCATGGGCAAATTGAATTCATGCCAGCACTGCCAAAATCTCCTGAACGGGCTGTAATTTTTTTATTTTTTTTTTTTTGTCATTTCTTTATGATGCATTGGGCAGAGTATGACAGACTTATTATTAAAGTCACATGGGAGGCAAAAAGGTTTTGCTCGCTTTTTCTAGGGAAATCAAAGCCTTGTACAATCTGGAAATGTCCATGAACAAGTGAGAAAATGAAGGAACCAGGAAAGTGAAAGGTGGTCAGACTCTGGACATATTTTTTTACCAAACAATTTTCTTTTTTAACTACTTTGGAATTTTTATTTCAGGTGTGTGTCTCTTTTCTCCAAGTATTTTAGGACTGATTTCATCCTTTCCATTGCTGGGAATCAAAGAAGCCACCCAATGTCCATTAGTTCATTATTCATTGGTTCCCTGCAATAAACACTAAAACCCGTTCATATTCCAAATAATTTCAAGGAGACAAATTACACAGTAAAAATTACTTTCTAAAAGAAGACACAAAGCCTGACTTCATATATAAGGTTTTAAAAATACCTTGTTCCCTTCTGTAAATCTTTCAGTAATTTATGAAGCCTTTTGAGATCATTTGTATTATATTGCAATAAAAATGGAAGCTATTATGACAGCGGGTGTCATTTGGTGTAAAGTAGCATATATAATCAGCCATGAAACACCTTCCTGCTGAAAGAAGTCAGTTCTCAATTAAAGAGCAAGGCTAATGTCATCGCAGAGTATATTTATAAAGCAGCAACCACCATCACAAGTAACAGCACAATTCAAATCAATTTCCAGAGGGCCTTGAGCAGACCCCTTTCAAGCTGTAAGAATGTATTTATTAATAACTGAATCATGGTACAGCAGTAATGTAGCTGTGAGAAAGCTTGGCCATTTTTGCCAGCGATATCTGTTTCTCTAATAAAAGATATTACCTCTTGCTCCAAACCTCTGCCTTGCTGAAACCGTTCCTAAACCTATGCATACTATTTTTAACGAAGGAGCAGAAAATGTCATGTAAACTTCCCCCCAGGTTTTTTGCTGTTTTTTCTCAGGCGCTGCAATTTGGCATCCATTCTGCCTGCTAAAAAATAGGTCTGCCTCGTCCAGAGCTCCAGCTTGACACATATAAAACGTTTTTTAGAATTTTTAGACTCCTGAAGCAACCTCTGCAGATCATTCCTTACCCCAGTCATCTGGGTCATCTGCAAAACCATCTGTTAGCTCTGCAAAAAGATGGGGTCCTGACACTGATGCAGGAGGGACTGGAGCCTGAATGCCATTAAGTGCCAATGCCACAATATCCCTGTGTACAGCTGTTCCCACTGAAAAAAAAAAAAAAAAAAAAAGCAGCGTAACCTTGTAGGGAAGGTGCTATCATCAAGCACCTATGAAGGAGACACCAGATGAAGCTACTCCCCTTGATGTACACAGGCATCCCCGCTGCCCCTTTGGTCCACTAGTGGGCTTTGGGATACAGAGTAGCATTGGTACAGTGAGACAGGGAGGGGAGCAAAGGGGTCCTGGCACTTCTCCTTCCCCAGTCACATGGAGAGAACACACGATGCTGACTGACAAGGAGTCCCTCTGTGTGATCTGTGGGGAGGCGGGTCACAGGGGAGGTGATGGAGAGACAGCACCAACGTGAAATCTGGGTCTCCCGAAGGAGTCATATACATTTTTCTTTATGTCTTTGGGTGATGCAGCTACAGCACGTGTTTTCAGTTCTACCCCATTAGCCACTGGAATTAGCATTATGATATATGAAATGCTAGTTACTATTATGTATTTTGAAGAGGGTTTATGCCAAATAGCAGGACACACATGCCCCACCCCACACCCAATTCTTGTCCTAGGAAGTGTTTTGAGACCCACCCCCTCTTCCTGCCACTTGCCTTATCCCTTGGCAACTGGGCTTCCCCACATGCTCCCCCTCCTTGCCTGTGGCAGCTCAGGCAGGAGATGCCCCAGCTGCTCCCCTCCCTTTCCAGGAGCTGCTTTTTGCAATGCCCGTTGGAGCTCCCGCTGGGCAGACGCCTTGCGCAGGAAGACATCACCTTTGCAAGTGTCAGCTCTGGGTCTCATCCCCCTTGAATCCACTCGCAAAATCCCTCCAGTGAGAACAGGGTTGCTTTAAGCATTTTAGAAAACCATCTCTTTGTAGCCATAATTTCATAAGCAAGCGTGAGAGTGGGGATGGTTTTAATCCAGCCTGTTCAGTGCGTCACCTTGATGCAAAGCCTGTGCTCGCCTGGTCTCAATCTCCCCTCTGTACTGCACGAGTGTTGCTGCTTTCCTGTGGAGATGCTCCCGAAAAGATCCTTAACTTTTTGAGCATGAGAAGTGTGTCCGCAGGCAGCTGTCACCAGCTGAAGAGCCTCCGTGCTGCTGCTGGTGGGGCTCACCCCACCCATACAAACCCTGTGGGTTGTGCCCATCCATCCCAGCGAGGGGACAGCATAGCACGAGCCATGGCGAGAGCATCCAGACAGTTGCACTTAGCATGAAAAATGGGTAACCCTGAAAGCACACACATTAGCAACCCACTACTCTCTCCAGCCAAGGTTCTTTTAAATACATAGGTATATGTAGTGTTATATATGTATGTCATTTTTTTGTGGCAAGACAAGAAAGCGTTTTCAAATTCTACACCCTCTGCTGTTTTTTTCCCCCTTTATGTTTCTCAGTACTTGAAGCAAGAACATACAGCCCACCTGATGAGTAAAAGCTGAGCAAGCCAGGTCTCCTTTGCTTCAGACCTGCTACTCACAAATAATTTAAGCTGCACGTTTCCAAACCAGGGACACAAAAATGTTGTTTCCACCTACCACATCAGCTGGCTGTGTGGAAAATTACATGCAAAAACCCTCACTTTAGGACTGTTAAGTGCATGGGCAACCCCTAAGGTGCAGAAATAATCTGATTTTCCCTTATTGCAGGCTCCCCCAACAAAAAAAGAAACCAAACATGAGACTATCAGTAATCATGAGGGTTTGCAGAGACAAAACCCAAAGGTAGAGCAGAAGTGAGAGAGATGTCTGTTGCCTGTAGAAAGGGAAAGGCAGTGTGGTGGGCAGGAGCCAAGGAAATCCCCAGTGGGGGGCTGGGAGATGTGATGCTATGGCAGAGCGAGCTTGGCATGGAAAACTAATGTGCATGGAGTGAATGTGTCAGAAACAACCAGGAAAGGTGACAAAGGGCCCCAGGACTGAGGATGTGCCAAGAAGCCTTTTTCAGGGCAGCCCCAGCCTGGGACAGAGGTGACAGGGAACAGAAGAATGGAGATGGCAGAGGTCTCTGCAGCCCTGGAAGGAGGTGGCTGCACTTACATGCTATGCTGGTATATTCTAAACTGTATATCACATGGAAGTCTGCTTATAGTGACTCCTAAAAGGCTTATTATTAGGGCAGATGCTAAATTAATATTAGCAGCTGAAAAGCTCTGCTTCTGCAGTATTCCCTGAGGAGGTAAAAATCCATAGTACATGTGAAATCACCACGACATTAAAAGGAAACACAACTGTAGTTACAAACAAATCCCCACAAATATTCCCAAACTAGATCCTTGGCGTGGACTTGAAGGGTAAGTGCTTCTCAGATAGTGCTGGTGAACACCCCAGCTGACAGCTGACAGTGGCAAGTGCTGGGGGGGTCACGCTTCAGCTTATGGCCAAATGTTGCTGGCTGAACGTGGCCAGTGGCTTTTCCAGGGACGGGTAGAAGAAACGCAAAATAAAGGGCTTTCTAGGGTCACATCTCATAACATGCAAAGAAAACCACATGTAGGTAAAAAGGCAGTACTAGAAACTGCCTGAATTCAAAACCCCGTATTTATTAGTGATTTTAACGGCATCATCTGTTTAGGTACTTCTTGGTACTTGCTGTAAAGTGTATTTTCTCCAGTAATGTGACAGATAATACTGAAAAGTACAGATGCTGCCAATTCATTCTGCTCCTTTTCCCCCAGCAAGGCTTTGTTAGGGATATTGCTCAACAGCATAGGAAATAAATGTAATAAGTCTGTTTAACTTGACAGATAATGCATAAACAAAAAAGTGACACCTCCTCCGAACACACACCTGATTTTTTTCCGAACTGTGGAATAATTCAAGTTGGATGGGGCTTGTGAAGGTCATCTGGTCCACCTCCTGGTCAAGCCTGGACTCAAAACTTCAGCAGTGTTCTGACTTTTCATCCTGAGAGAAGGAAGACCTCTCTCATATTTCCACCCCCAAATCCTACAGGGGTGAGATTTAAGACATGTGTTACTACTTGCATTTTCCCTGCTGTCTGACTTAGGCAAAGCCAATGGTTCCCAGTGCTCAGGCATTCCCAGAAACTGTACAGGGAGGCAAGGGGTGGTTCATCACACGGGATCATCTCTTAAGCTATCCAGAAAAGGGGTAGAAATGTCCCAATGATCTTTGGTGTGGAACATACAAAAGCAGTTGATGAAGGAAAATAAAATGGCAGCTGCAAACTGATGTAGATAAGCAGAAAGTAATGCACATGGGAAAAAAACATGCTTCTACGGCAGTCAAAGTGATAAACGCTGAACTAGCTGTTCAGGAAAGAGATCTTGGAGTGAGGTAGTTTTGTGAAAATATCAGCTCAGTGCTCAGGAGAGGTCAAATGGAGGTTAGAAATGGAATTGGTAAAAGCACAGCAAGGGCCATCGTGCTGGCTGTCAGCATACCGTGTATGGTACAGCTCTCTTCATCTCATAAATGAAGGGGAATGAGAAGGATATCAAAAGAGGGGATAAGGATGGCCAGAGGCTTCTGCGCAAAGAGTGACTGAGCAGACTAGGACTCTTCAGTCTGGAAAAGACATTGCTGAGAAAGCACATGAGAGCGCTCCTCAAAATCATGAAAGATGCAGAGACTTCAACAGAAATGATGCTCCCTGCCTCACTGGTGTAGGAACTGCAAAACACCTAGTACCAGGTGGCAGATTCAAAGCAGTAGGGAGGGGTTTCTTCATGCAATGAGTATTAAGCTGTGGAGCTCCTTGCTGTAGGACACTGCAGGTGATGAGATTTTCCTCCAGGGAAGATCGGGCAAAGCCAAAGAGATATTTTTCCAAGGAGTAATATGTATAAAGACACTGCTTCTGGCTCAAGAAGTCAGTGCAGGTCTGTCTTCTTCCTTTTATCCACGTCACCACTCAAAAGACCTTTGCTTTGCCCCACGAATGCTGTAATTACATAGTCATGGTTTTTGTGTTTCAGAGCTGTAGGTTCCAAAAGAGAGAAGGGACGTCCAGACATGATGGTTTGCAGAGCCCAGCATCTCATTCCATGCTATCAGCTCTCTGAAAAAGAAGCCAAAGCTTCAGGATGGCACAAAGCTGGTGAGTGCAAATTAACCCATTCCAGGTTCTCCAAAGGCTTCTGAAGCAGCAGAGTGCCCAGAGGAGCACTTGACACCACGTTGCTCTGCCCTTTCCCAGTCTCTGCTAGGAGCCTTCAGGAAAGATTTATTGTATCCTTGAACCACAGCCTCAGCTACTCTGGTTAAAGCAGATCTGTGCAGTGACCTGGCTGAACAAAGCATTTGTAAAAGCAAAATTTCTTTCTGTCAAAAGATATGATCCATTTTCTTAAAGTGGACCATTTCATGGATCTTTCCAAGGCACAGATACACAAAAGAAGCCAACCAGCCCAGTATGGAGGGACGAAGCCTCTGGGGAAGGAAGAAAATCCTCCAGATACAGGAACCTCTCTAACCACCCTGCTGCCAAGGGACTTGTGATGGCAAATGGCCCCTGGTATTACAACCTCTTACTCTCTTTTGGCCTGCACTGCTGTATTTTCCACACTGCTTACTAGATCCTCCATGCCCAAGACGTCTGCCTGTTTTGTTACTCAAAGCCTGAGTCAGAGGAAAAGCAAAAAACTCTTTTATTGATTGCGATTGAGAAATGTAACACCCCGAGATGAGTTATTGGCCCACTTGTCACCCGTGAAATGTGTGTGACAGACTGAGAGCGTATTTGAGTGTGCAGAGCACATTTGCACAGCCTTCACTATGCCCGGAGCCTGATGTTGGCAGGTCCTCCACCTTTCCAGCCACGTGTGGCACAGAGTCCCCTCAACTGCTGGCTCCCCGCAGCCTGCAGAACACCAGAAAAACTAAGTCTGACACAGTTCTGATTTACATCTTCATGATTTCATTTTTTTTAATGATACAATTTATGCGTTTGAGAGTGCTGCTGCTGTGAATACGAAGCAAACCTTCAAGACAGCCCACACAGTTCATGGCATAGCTCATGTCAATCACTCCAGCTCTGAGCACAGAAGGCTGCGGTGGCACTACTAGATTTCAAATAAAAATCACTCATGGGGGAACTGGGTAATTTCTCTGCATGGTGCTGCCTATTTCAGGTGCCTGAAAGAGAAAATGGAACTAAATATCATTCATTATGTTTAACTCATCTGATTTTTGAAAGAAGAAATTTGGTTTGAAATGGCCCATGGCTTTGAAGCTCTCCCCTCTGCAGGTCTGGGTATTTCAGTCGTCTGAGGCTGGGAGGGAAGAGTGTGCCGTTTGCTTTCCAGTCCTCAATTTCAATTCCATTTCTAAGGGATGAAATGCAATTAAAAATGTTTCCCTGTGAAGACGGGCCCATAGTTGTGAACATCCCTGTGTCAGGCTGCATATTGCAGGTATCACAAGATTTTCCCTTCATTTACTGCCCACCAAAAGAAAGGCTGCGGGTGGAGCACAAGGCTCACAGTCTTCTTCCCTTTCGTGCTGCTCATGTACCAGTGGGCATACTAGTGAGCATCACTGAAGCAGCGCTAGGTAGAGCTCTGAATGTCTCAAAATCAGACCTTGAATTCTGCGTGATGCATGCCATACTTTCATTTCCCCTACACCACAGACCAATGTCTTCCCCTTGACTTTCACGTTTTACACAAGCCCTGAATCAATTCCAGCTTACCAGTATCAGACAAACCGTGTCTTGTCAGGGGAACTGGAAAATTGGCATTAAATTATTCTTTAGCACTTAGGAATTTTAGTTTGGAATTCCCCATGGAGATACTAGTTATGTAGGGTTGCCCTTGTTTGTTTTCAAACCCAAACCATACTACAGCCATATGACATCCTACCACCAAAGCCTCTTCTGCAAAAATATGTGCCTTCCCTCCCCCACAAAATAAGGACATTGCCTGGATTTCATGGATTTTTTTATTCTCTGTAATTGTTTCAGTGATTGCCTCAGTCTGTACTTGGAGAATAGGTAAACAGTTCAAAAGATGAAAAGGGGTATAAATGTAAATGCTATGTTAAATTTTGCGTTACATGCATCATAAAGCTCTGGTTTAACATCTTCAGTCCTTGGGCACTTAGCTTTGAGCTACAGCTTCAGCGCTGCTGTGCTAGGAGGGTAAGAAAACAGGGCATGCCTCTGTATTTGGCATGTTACCTTTTCTTTAGTATTTAGGAGAGCCGAGACCCCCTCATCACCTTCCCACTGTGGACATACCAGACTGTGCAAGCTCATGGCACCTGAGGGAAAAGCCCAGCTTCTCCAAGCTGCTTCCACACTGCCCTAAAAGCACCATCAGCCATCAGGCTGCAAGCAGGGACTGGCAGTTTTGCCCCATCGTGAAGATACTCAGGCATGTCCAAAGTCTCCGTAAGCCTCACTGCAGGCTGTGAGCAGTATGCACCTGGTCATGGAAACTGCCCGGGCACAGGTGGGCTTAGGGGTCCCCCTGAACTGCATCCGCAGGCCAGACTGCAACTGTTCTTTGTACAGGTAGCTGGAAAATGCAGTAGAAGGATCCTCGTAGAATCACAAACAGCCATCAAAGCTCATCAGAGGATCCAGCCGGTCAGGAAAGGAGGGTTACAGTCCTCATAACTGCACAGCTCCAGCCCCCTGTGCTCAAGCCTTTCCTTCAGCCACCTTTTCACGCAGAGCAGACACCTCACCTTACTGCAGGCACCCGGCATCTGCTGCAGGATGCGCTAAACTACACCTTCAGAGCTCAGCTTCTCTGTTGGGAACCCAGAATGAGCAGTTCATGTGTCAGCTTTTCCTTGGTGGACATCTACCAAGGGCAAATGCACCCTCCTCACACCAGCCTGAGCCTCTCCTGATTGCTCCCCTGCTTAAAAGTCAGAGACCTGATGCACCATTACGTGCAGGCAGGGGCAGAGAAGCAGATGCCTCCTAACATCCCCTAACTCCTGCTGCATCTTGCCTGTCTTATGCTGATTTACCTGAAGGAGTCAGGAATTGGGGAACTCACAAAACCTTCAAAGGGAAAGAAAATGTCCCTCCAAAGCAGCCTGGTCTACTGACCAGCTAAAATCCATTTTCTGCCCCATCGCAACTATAGGAGTTATGTCAAGCGCAGATGAGCACAGGCCACCTTGCCTCACTCCAGCAAGCTCTGCAAGAGTCTTCTGCTAAGCTGAGCTGATGTCTTATCTGGGAAGATTGGATATCCCCCTACAAATCCAGTTCCTGGCATAACATTAAGTGTTTGGGATTTCTCTGAAAGGCTGTGCTTTGCTATATATACTCTGCTTCTAATGGCCTGCCACGAGAATTGTGTCTGATAAATCTCAAATACCTGGCTATGCAATGTATCTTGCAAAATTGTAATTAATTGCACCTTCCAAGCCAGGGAACCTAAGCAGCTATTTTAAAGTCTGATTTATATTAAAGCAAGTAAAGTTAATTGCCTGTCCATAACAAATGAAAAAGAAATATGAGCTTTGGAAGATGGCCACAGGTCCCAAATCAATATAAATTTAATGTGCTTCTTTGTATCTCAGAGTAAAATTGCATTTCAATACTTTATTCAGTATTCTAGGAATTCCTTGACAACACACTGCTAGGAAGTCAGGTCAGTCACAAATGCCCGCTGACGGCACGGGAAGGCCAAGTTCAATGGAATCAAAAGGATACACATCACCACCTCACGGGAAAGGGATGATTCACTTCTTGGGTTTCTAAAAAAACAAGGTAGCATGGAAAATAAACATAATGTGTTACATATTTCTTTAGTAAGTAATAATTAATATCATAACCTTTATAACCCAGCTATGTGCAGAAAAAATACACAGTGGTTTTTAATCTTCTAACATTCCTTACAGCACTGAGACTTCTTGCAGGAATAAGAAAAAAAACCACACAACAGTTGAGTTTGAACTGGAAGATCAGCACAAATTTAAGTGTTTTACAAACCTTTTGAGGGACATGGTAGTGAATCTCCTGTCACTTTCACTTTCAGTCACAGAAAACAATTACCTCTGATTTTGGATCATTGCAGAACAGCCAAACACTCAAGAGCTGAATGTGTCAAAACCTTTTTTGGCTTGGAAGCATCATGAGCTTTGGCTTCGGACAAGTTTTTTACTACCCCTTGGGTTTAGCTGAACTGAAAATATTTTTAGAAAAGAAGAATGCCTGATAACCCTGCAATCATGGGCTCAGCTGAAGCCAGAACGTTCAGAGGGAGGCTGAACAGAGTTAAGAGAGCAGAGGACTTCAATTTGGAGCAAAATGCATTTAACTGAAACATTTGTCACTTCTGAGAGAAAAGAGAATAGTTGTGTATTGTCACACAACTTTGTTATTTGGGAAGCTATACATGCTTGGGCAGTGTAAGGCTGCATTGTAAAACTTTTGTGACAGCGGCACAACATATACGGCAGCCAACAGGGAGGTGATCTGGGTTTGGCCCAGTGTTTTCAGTGGAGCTTGGCTTCTCTACACCATTTGGACGCTCAAGCTGTGGAAGTTGCTTGGCACTACTTACTAAATTCTGCCCTTAAATGAGCACACACAAAATAGAGCAGCCAAAGGCCAGAAAATATTCTGGGACTTGAACCCTGCTTTCCATTTCTGGGGAAGTGTTTGCCTGCACTTTGTTTCAGTGCCTGCTTTGTGGAATATAAACTTTGTTTCTTCAGCCAGCTAGTGAGTAAGCCCCAGATGTAAGAAGTAAGATGTAAGAAGTAAACCCAGAGTAAGCATCCCATCTAATGGAACATGGCGCATCCATGCAGGTGTCCACCTTCTCTCCCCACTGGGATGAGGCACGTACACAGCCTGGCACAGCTCTCACAAGAATAAAGTTCACTGAAGATCAAGGTAAAACCTAATTGAGTCACAGAGATAAATGAATGAGCTCAACATCACATGACCTGCCTGCACAAAATGATGACTTTTCATAAAGTGATTTCATAAAGGTGAATTTGATTATAATAGAGGGAAGAAGTTGTTCCTGATTCTGAATTATGTTTCCCCAGTTCAGCCTTTTGAAATTACATGCGTGAAACCAGAAGGGGAAAGACTATCCAGCTGAAACTAAATATTTCCATTACCCAGTGAACAATCTCTGATTATAGCATAGGTGTCCATAATTAATTAGAATCCATTGAGCTGGTCCATTTCAATATTTCTAACTTTATCATTTGGCAATTAATCTACTTCTGGTGACATGGTGCTTACGGTAAGAAGAAACTACTGTCTGCTCTCAAGCCTTGTTAGACAGGGGAGGACCTCAAAAATAGATGAGAAGTGCATTGAACATTTATTTTTTAACAGTTGAGAACACTGGAAGGAAGAGCAGGTGTGTGACATGGGGCACACCTTCCCAGTCACCTGAAATGTTTGGGTTTATATTCATTTATCTGTATATGTCTGCAAATCAACAACACCCTTAATCTCAGGAATGTTTTTGCACATCATGAATTGTTAATTAGATCCTGTTTTGCACAGTACCTATTACAGGGTCCTAGCTCCATTTATAGGTTTCTGAAGCAGAAACATCATGCCAGTAGAAATAACAGTTGTAATTATTATTATTATTATTATTATTACTATTATTATTATTACTATTATTATTATTATTATTATTGGCAGGATGAAGGGATGGCACTGAAAGCCTGAAGAGCAGTGCAGCCAAAGCTGGTTCATCCACCACATTAGTCTCGTCTCCCCAGCAAATTGTCTGATCATCCCTTCAGACAAAGTACAGGGTGTAAGTCTGTTCATCTATTTGGCACTATCCCCCCTACAGCAGGAGGAACCTGACTGTTTGTCCTGCACAGCCATGCTTGGGATTTCGTCTGAACAGAATTTGGGTGGGGAGATGTGTGCCTTCACACGTACAAGCGACAGCGCTCTCAATCTTCACTCGTTGGCCGTCGTCCCCTCATGAACTGTGATGTGTGGCAGCCGTGACAACACCTCCATCACATCTCGCCGAGCCACAGGAGTGGCAGCAGGACTTACTGGAAGCCCAGAGAACAGAGGTACTCTGAAGTTACCACAGCAGATCTCAAACCTTATACTGCCTTGACCTCTCCTTATGCCTGTGCCAGAAATTTGTTATCTCAAAGCATAAAAGATTTGACTAAAATAATTGTTTACTCCAGTAGCTCTTCTGTATACAACACACCACCTAATTGATCAAGTATCCAAAGGTCCAGGTGCAAAAAAAGCAGCATTTTTGGCTAATATAAACCTCTTCTGTAATGCTCAAGGTTTTCCCACTTATTAAAGTGGCTGAAGAACTATTTGCTTGTCAGTTTTGAAACAATCTGTCTTCTTTGTGCTTGCTCCCTGCAAAAGCAGTTTTCTTCCAAATTTTTCTAAGTTTCTCATGGGCTTGCCAAAGATCAGTGTTGTAGTTGCTGAGTGCACACGGTCAGTATCAGTACTTGATAAAGAGGGCTTGATTATTGCCTGTTCAGTGTAGCCTGGAGAAGATGAGAAAGACGCAGTCTAGTCCAGACTGGGCAACAGCCACTCCAACCCATTTCGCAATTCCAGCTGAGCCATGCCAGATGTGTGGAGCTCAGTCCCAGCATTGCAATTTATGCACAGGAAACAAGCTTCTTCGACAACTCGCCTATCACTGGAATTCAGGCACAGAAAGGTTCTGAGCTCAATGGTAAACTCAGGGACTTGACCTAGAGAGAGAAATCAAGGGCAGGCTTTAAAGGACTGGCTTGCTTCCTGCCAGGAACAATCCCCCGTAGGCAGTTTTCATGTAGCCAACCTGTTTTGGAGACTGAAAGGATTTATCAGGATGATTTGCAAGCTGACCTAAGTTCCAAAGGATGGTCTTCAGCCCGTTTAATATTCAAGTGTAGGAGAAGCCAAAATGTCCTGCTGTATTCTCACTGCCGTGAACCATGGCCATGTAAGTCCTTGAGAGGCAAAGCCTCTTGTTTTCAGTTTGACTGTTCTTTTATTACAATATATTCTAAATATACCTTTGAACTGGCAGGTTTACAAAGACTGTCACCTTTTTCTTCTTCTTTTACTTTTAGGTCTCAGATTCCTTTTCTATAGAAGCTATTAGCTTTGCAATGAGAAATACAATGAGGAATGTTTCAATGACAGCAAGGTGCAGCACTAGGTGCAATGTTATATTCTGAGTAAATGATACCATTCAAAGGGCAGAATGTAGCATGAATAGCATTGATTTCCAGAACAGCTATTTTAGTACTTAGCAAAGTTTGATCAGACTACTTTCCTTCGCTGCCTGAATTGTTAAGGGGCAGCATTCCACCCTTGCAGGCAGCAAAATGGCCTGGGCTATACGTAACTTCATCACCTCCTGCGTCAATGCCAGCACTGCATTACGCCTGGGCTTGCCACCCCAGCCTCATGGAAAAAACCAAGTCTCTCACGCTGCCACTGTGGGCTGAGGTAGGAGCTTCCAAACTGCACTTTGCTGTCTAGAAGGGCTTGCAAAGCAGGGATCGGAGCGCCCTGTCACCTACACCAAGGGTATCTGAAATCACCTGGAGTCCAAGGACCAAGGCTGAGACCCTCCAGGGGTGAAGCTGGGCAGGAGGAGACTCTTTGGAGCCAGCCCAAGCCAATGGGATGCTCTTTCAAAACCTCAAAAACAAAGGCAGCAGCAGCACTTCCAGAGAATATTTTATCTAACAGACTTGATCTACCTCAAGATGAGGTGAACTATAGCTTGAAAGTGCTACCAACTTTGCTTAACTATAAGTGGAGTCTAGAAAACCAGCTCGGGTGTAAAAAATTACATCTACAAGTTTGAAGAGGCAGATCCATCTCTAAGCCACCAGTTGCAATATGCCTGCCTGTACGAATAGCTGTACTAAACCCAAACTGTTTGCTGCCATAGCCCATAGATTTATATCACTTTTCAGATAAAGTTACAAGAAATTGAAGTGAACACATTTTGTGGATGATTTGAAAAGAGAAAAGAGAAGAGGACCTATTGTTTGTTCAAGTCTACCGCTATGTAAAATCTCTTTCTTTCAGAGATTTTGAAGTATTTTCTGTGTAATGACTTACTTTTGCTACAACACAATGTTTTAAACCTACTTCTGGTTTTGAATGATTTATGAAAATAACTTCCAGTCCTTCTACAAGCACAAGTGTGTGAATAAACTTTTGTCTCATTAGAATGTCCTTCATCCACCTGAATAGCTCAATATTGGCAGTATTTCAGAACACAAATCTTGGCAGAGAAATAGCCTGGCTATTTATCCAAAACTTGCACTGAGCACACTTTTCTGTGGCATGCTAACCTTGTGTACCTTGAAACTGTATGAGTGTTTTAAGAAGGTTAAAATGTTGTTGCCAGTTTGACAATTGTTTCATTTCACCAATTACCACTTCAACACATCTAAAGAATGTCACAGGTCTCTTGAAGCTGCTGCCAGATTAGAAAAAGGGAGAGGGATGGGTCTACTGTGCCATTGAGGGAGCAAGGGAATTGAGGGAGCAAGAGCCACTATGGCTAGAAGCTAGACGCTTGTTTGGTTCAGTTTTAACCTTTTTACTGAACATTGAACTGGGAGTCGTGATTGCTGCAGTGGAAAGAAATGGAAATTGTTGCCTTTGTAAAACTCCAAATTCTCCATGGAGTGCTGTGGAAAGGTGACGTCGTGGGTGAGAGCCGGGCCAGCAGAGAGGACTGTGATGAGACAGATCTTTCCAAAGACAAATTGGCTGTAAAACTGTGTGTTCCTGATCTTCCCAGTGCTCCCGCAGCAACAGCTCCCCTTCTTCATGGCCCACATTACCCACCCGCCACCCGCTCTGGCATCTCTACAGTCACAGCAGTTCCCAAAGCAGCTTTGCTCACCAGCGGCTGGGACATGCCTCCCACTGTTTCCTACCCATTTTCCCTTCTTCCCTGCTCTCCCACTGTTCCTCTCAGTGACCTGTCAGATGTGCATATGCCCAGCATCACTCCAGGGTGAGTCCCTGCCCAGAGAAAACCCTTCCCTTACACATTGCCCCCCCCCCGCAATGTTTCACGTATAGCTTTACTGTCTTGATCATCCCCCAGCATCACCTGCTTCTTTCCCTGCATCACCCCTGTCTGCTTGCCTCCTGCCTGCCTCTCGGATACCTGGGCACTCAGGGAAAGCAGCAGCAGAAGGCCAGTAGAGCTAATGTTGTCCTGTCAAATCTCGAATCACCTAATTCCAATCCCAGCTGGTTCCTTCAAGGAGAAACAAACAAAGAAAAAGACCTGAAACACAGAAGCATGAAAATGGCTTTGCAAGGGCTGAATGCTGCCGTTTAGTTTCCTGACATGATGAATTTACCCAGAAAAGCAGTTATCTCAAGCATATAAGAATCTATTAAGAAAAGGACACTACAAGTAGCTGGGCAGACAGCGAGACGTTGTGGCCATGACAATTACCTTTCCCAGGTAATATCCCTGTCAAAGACAGTAGGACTGCTCTGCACATGTGGGATGCAGAACCAACCACTGAGCAGGCAAATTCCAAAGTCATTTAATCAGCCATAAAATAAATCCTGAATCCATCAGTGCTTGTATAGAAATGAAAGCTGGTTTATGACTGATGCAGAAGAAAGCCCTTCAAATGCCCACTCCAGAGTCTGCAGTTCCTTTTTACGCTTCTGACTCTTTCAATCCCTTTAGCTTTTTGCTGCAAGTGCAGTTTTAGCAACAACAGGAACAAGAAAATAACACCAACAAATTGGCTTAGCACCACGTGTGAATTCCTATTTACAGGCTACAGACAGCAGCATTTTTTTATCCATGGCTCAGCCCTAGCTGCAACAAGTGGGTCTGAAGCCAGCCCCACAGCACAAAGCTGGCAGCAAGTGGGGCACAGCCCCACCACGAGCTCTGCTCCTCTCTCCCAAGGCTGGCTACATCCTGCACCACTGACGCGATAAGGTATTGCCATCAGTGTGTCACCGTGTCAGCGGAGGATCAGGGACTCGCTATGCACCGTGATGACCAACTGCTGGTCTCTCCAAGGCCACTTCTTTGCTGATGTCTGACCTTCTGATTTTCTCACCTCTTCCAAAAAAGGGCTATTCTTACTGCTGGTCCCGTCATTTTTTTCTGCTCCACAGGGCAGCAAAACATTCAATGGTGCCTGAAAGGGAAGTAGTCAGTAATCAAGATTAAGCATGAGCCTGTGCCCAGGAGTCGAGGCACCCTAGCAGTGATGAACCAGAGGTCCTGGTTTCCATCCCCCAGAGCATGTTGGTGTACCAAGAACAGGAGCAGGAGCAGAAGCTCTGGACTCATCTTTCCCGTCTTACCTGTCTCCAGGTCTTCTTTGTCTGTTGCATTTATACAGAGCTGGTTATAAATACCACCACAGGGAATTGAATGGTTTGGGGGTTTGTATCTAGCTGACTCTCCTCGTGTTTTCCCACATTTCTTATGACACATGGGAGGGAGGAGATCCCATAAAATCCATCATCCTTTTTCAAAGATCTTCAGCAAGGTGTCCAGTGAGGCAGTAAGTCACATTTCACATCTGTACATTTTGGCAAGGTTTTCACTGGGTTAATTTTAAATATATAAGGAGATAATATTGTCATGATTTCTTTTTTCAGGATATTAGATGAAACACACCAAACCCTCTCCAGAATGCTGTATGGTCCCATTTTTCACTCCCTCTTTAGTCTCCATCATTTGTCCTTGCTGTTGTCCCAAAACATTTAGACCTGCTGTAATATCTCTTCCCAATGTACTAAGATATAATTTGCCTGTTGTTATTGCAAGATGCTAAAGACCAGATTAATTGATTGATTTTTTTGCTTGACTTTGGGAAGGGGGGTCCCAGGAGCATAACAACAAAATATAAATAACATCCCATCCACTCTGGTGCACCTGACAAATACAAGCCATAAAAAAAAAAAAAAAAAGGCTATAACATGCTCCAACAAACTTAAGATATTTCATATAAAAGGCCAAAAACCTAAAAAGTGACAACATGCATGCACAATTAAAAAAAAAAAGCAAAAATAAAGAACACCCAAAAAACCCCAGAAGAAATGAAGAATATAATTTTCCTTATATTTCTGCAGAAAGAGTGTCTATTGTGTAACAGAGCTGAGAGGACCCTGAAAAAGACAATAAAAACCCAAACAAACAAAAAAAAGACAGTGCTTGCTAGTTTGATCGGGACTCTTTCCTGATTTTAAACTTACTAAGTGGATGTAGGAGGTTGTGTCTATCTAGATTTCAGCCCTGGCACACAACTAGATATTCTGAGATAACATTTTGTTTGTGATGTAAATCAAGCATGAGGTTCTAGCTTACCCTAGGAAAGCTGTTCTCTATTTGCTTAAACTAGGCAAACTTGGCGGTATGACTAAGCCGAGACTCCCAAATAAATTTAATTTTAGTGTTTGAGTTATTATTAGCATGCAGAAGTCCTAGAGCTAGCCTTTTACAGAAGGTACAGCCCCTGCCCTGCGATGTGCACAGGAGGCACGAGAGGCAGGTAGAGCCGGCAGAGAAGGAAACCGCAGAGAGAAACAAACCAGCGCTAGGACCATCCACAGCCCACCCCACCCCCCACCCCTCGTATAACCAGCACTGATTTTTAAAAAAATGTCACAACAGGGAAGATTTTATTGGGGAATCTGAATGCAGCCAGTGAGGAAACTTTGCCACTATTTATCTGAAGCTCCTCCATACACATAGGAAGAAGACATCCAGCAACTAATCTTCCAGCAGCAACCTCACAACTTCTCTTACACCCTCTCTTTAAGCCAGGGGAAAAAAAGTGAAGATACTTGTTGGAAGATTTTACAAGTGGATTATCCAAGCTGTCAGATATTCACGCAACAAAATCAAGAGCTGGTGGAGGAAACTCCAGTTTAGCAAGAGCAAGAGATTTTGCAGAAATGTATTTATTGCCAAAAACCTGCAAGAAGCCCGAGTAAGGGTGGATGTTGTAATAGAAGCCAGAGAGAGAAAGACCTCATCCGACCTGCAAAATCTGAATGCTGCTTGTTCCTCATGAGTGTTGAAACTGAAACGGCCTGTAGATGCTACATCAGAGAGCTGGTGGTGGTGGTGGCCCATCTGGCACATCTGGTGGTGGCCCAGAACAACCAGCAATCGATGTGGCTGGCAAAGCCCACGTTCCAGCCCTGCTTGTGCCTGAACCAGGGAAGCAGTGACACCTATACACATTGCGTCCCAACAGAGCACTCTTGTTATTACACATCTCATTGTTCTTAGTGAATGTATTTTGAAAAGTTTGCAATTTCATTTTGGCACAAAAAGAAACCAGATTTTGGAACTGCAACATTTCTTCATGAGATGGAGTTCTTGTTTTCCAGCCCAGCTGAGCCTTAAGCCATAGTTTTCAACGCTTAATGCAAATGATTTGAAATGGGAACACTGAAAGGCCTGGATGTATTCTGAGCATGAATATCACAAATCAATAAGCATAAATATTTTTAACTCACTCCTTTTCCATAAATCCAAACTTCACACTAAGTAAAGCAGAAATCTTCTTATGTTTGAAAGCAAACCACTTTCATATCTCCCCTCACTTGTTTAAATTATGCTGAATGCCATAGAAAGCATAAACTTTAGAAATAATAGGTGATTAAACAGTCTGCTTCACCTGCAAACAAGCATAGAATTTGTTGTGTTAGATATTTATTGGATTTGCACCTACCAGTCAAGCTCAAGTCCTGTGGCTATTTATTTACCAGAGAGACTCCAGCCTTTTTCTTTTGAAATAAATGCCAAATGATGAATTGCTTTTGACTCCAGTGATATGGAAACTGAACTGCTGCCCATACATATAAGCCTTTTGCCGGAGAGCCACCTGCAAGCCAAATACAAACCTCTCACATTATTATTCCATCCCAATGTGAAATCCTGCAAAATACAAACTGAACCCCCAGTGTCACTCTTACCAATGTGCACACAACATAAAGCTCAAATAAAAATGTTCAGCTGTGAATATTTATGTCTCATCCTCAGCCTCGTCGTGTTTAGAGGTTTAGTACACCCCTGGCTGCTTCTCATCTCCTAAATAAACAACACAGAAAGCCATTTTCTTTGTGGCAATGACATCCTAATATCTGCCAGACAGAAGGAACATGACAAAGATACACAAAACGTAAGAAGAGATTTTCTGGTGTTTGCTGCATTTCAATGGGATGTTTAGAAAACAGGAAAAGTTTTACTGATTGCAGAATATACTTTCAAGAATCAGCAGCTTTCTGATGTGTGGGAATCTAACCTGCACTTTCATGCCTCCAGCCAAAATCGTAGCAAGGTGCCAGTGGGCCCCAGAAATCTCTCTGATGTTTCAGTTGTGATTCTCCACCTATGGGCACTTGGCAAATCATGCATTTCTGTCACATGCTTTTCTCTAATTTATTCTCTGAAGACACAGGAAAAAGCTTTCTGAAACACCCCATTAGAAAAACAGCACGACCTGGCAAATCCAACATACCTCCCAAACACATCCTGTGGTATTGTGTAGTGCAAGCACATATGATATTAATGGAGACCAAGTTGAAACCACGTCTCTCACTTGCCTTTCAGATACCGAAGTAAACATTCATTATCATATCTATGAGCATAACTTGGCAAATTGCATAAGCCCAGCTAGAAAAGGTGCACAGTAATGAAATAAACCAGTGCAAATGTGATCTGAACAGTAAAAAATTATTATAAAAGCAATAAATGATTGCTTTTATCAAATAATTACAGTACGGTCAAAACGAACGGTTGCAACAGCTCTGCAGTCGCCAATAATTAATTCATAAGGCACCATCATAGAATACTATGGATTAAAGAACATGTTGTAAAGGAACAGCAATTAGAAACTCAGTGTACTCTAAAATGCAGAAACTGGATGCCGAGACGAATCAAGTGAGGAAGGGCTATTTTAGCAGCCATGTCCTTTCCCTCCAGTTTGGATTGAAATGCTGTCTTGTAGGACACAAGTGTCTAGATGCTGCCATGCAATGAGTATCTTGCACAATTAAAGGAAATACTAGTGACACACATGATTCCCCCCATGCGTCTGACCGTGACTCTTTGGTAACAGTGATTAAGAGGTACACTAATTATGACTGCAGGCAGGAGACACCAGGAGTATTCACCCTTCCATCAGAAGCATTACATGCACTTCTATGAAATCTATAAGAAGATTTTCTGAAGGGAAAGGCAAAGCTGTCAGCATGATCCTAGTAGGATGTTTTTCCATCACTGTTTGGCACAAAGGCTGTGATTCTTTACTCAACTGATCTCTCCAGACTGACTCACAGCTGTAGGCACCATGGAAATCTGGGGAGCTGTTTGCTCAAGGCACTGGCAAGGTCCCCATCATGAAATAAGATTACCCAAATGGCTCACAAATTAGCATGTTTTAACAATTTTAACATACTTAACCTCATGCTACCCCCATTATTTCACAGAATATTATACAGAGGAGGAATTACAGCACAAAGAGGCTAATGCCTGGATCCTAGGAAAAGGACGTTAGCAATAAATTACCATTATGTGCCATTGCAATGCCTGACTTTCAGCATCCTGATCCTCCTGGTGAAATCTGGACCTCTGTAGGTCTGGCTGCTTGGATGTCTCATACAGGGATGCACCCTAGGCAGCAGGGAGCTGCACAGAGGCAGCGAGCAGCAACCCTCTTTCCACAGCAGCAGACAGGCATCTCCGGGCTTCCCTGAAGGTGATGATGGATACAGACTGAAGAGATGCAGCAAGAGATCTCCGTAACAGTATACCAGGTAGGTGAGCAGCCTTTCAGTGAGCTGTAGAGAGCAGTGCTTTGCCAGATCCACCGGCCTGGTTACAAAGCAGGAGGTGATGTAGGCAGGTCATCTTGTCATTTGAAGATGACATTGTCATATCTTAGGAGGAGAAGAGATCTTTAAGGAGTTAAAACAAGCTGTCCCTTGCCCAAGTCAGGCCTTTGTACATGTACTTGATGCTACTTTTAAAAAATTATCCTCAAGACTTTATCACTGCAAGTAGAATCAGATTTTAGGGCAAAAGGAACTGTTAGATGATCCAGTATGCGTTCATGTGCTTATCACAAGCTCTGCTTTTTTCCATGATTACCCCTGCAATCAGTCCCACAGTTCAGTTTTGTTTAAAGAAAATATTAGGACCTGGACAAACTGTCAGGGACGTAAGAACAGTCATACATGGTCAGAGCAACGGTCCATCCATTCCCACGTCCTGTCTCCACTCTCCATCTGAGCCAAGAGCAGGTGCCCAGGAAGCAGCATGACAACAGGGCAAGCATCCCTCAGCTCCTGTCCTGATTATGCTCCCAGCACCCTACAGGTTGTGGCTCTGGGACCTCCTAGACCAGGAAAAGCGTAAACTTGCACAAGTGATGTGACACAGATCCACAACAAGTAACTATCCAGGATTAAAGATGCCCTTTATACTTCTCGCTGTAAAGCATTATTTTCTTCAGAAAAAGTACGTGACTTTTTTTGCAACCTCTGCAATGTTTATTCTTTCTTTTATTCTTTTAAAAAACATGAAGGTATAAACTGGGTGCACATCTCAAGTACCGACCCTACTAATGCTAAGTACAGAGTTCAACTCCCTTTCAAGTCAGCAGTCTTATTTATACATCTCATGGCCCTTTTTGCTGTAGTACCAAACTAGAATTTCATATTTGACCACATGCTCACTGCAATTCTTAAGCTTTTATCAGCATTACTGTTTTCCTGATGCATAGCATCTCTTTGATTACACTTAAATACAATTTTGTGCAGCAAGGCAAACTTATCCAGCACTCCAGACTGCTCTGTAGGTCTGCCCCCTTACCTTTATGGGTCTTTCTACAGTCTTCATGTGAGTTGCAAGGTTTATTCTGGTTTCGAGTTCAGTGCTAAAAATATTGAGTAGTATTGGGTCTTGTACAGAGCCTTAAGACTCTCATGAGACACACTTTAATCTAGTGATGATTTCCTATGACAAGTTTCTAGGCTTATGCAAATTCAAGACAATTTAAGGTATTTCTAGGAATATTGCTCTAAAAATACATCTTATACGTTACTCACAGCTTGCTTTCAATGAGCAATCCAGAGATGTGTGCTGGAGAGTCTGCCCTTAAATACGGCTGTCACAAAACCAAAACGGATCAGAGTGTGATATGTATGGAAATAAAGCGAACAGGAGTGTGAATGGGGTGGGAGTAAGAGCTTTTACACAGGCAGCAAGTGCCAATTAACAAACAGCCGAAGTCTGTACCAGTGTGAGGCAGACACTCCCAGCCCACTGCCTACCTCAGGCTCTGCACTCCAGGGACTAGAAAAGTGAGTCAGAAGCTGTTGGGGCTGTGGACACAGGTAGTACCAACCTTAGGCTATCAGGAGTAGGTAACGAGGGCAATGAGGATGGCAGGGACATTGATTCGAGATTCTGGTCTGTGGATGTGGGGTGAGAGAAGAGGATGGAGCTTCAGACCCAAGTGTGCAAAGGATGGGTGATGTAAGAAGCACAGCTTTGAGGACATGGCACAGCAGGGGTGGGACCTCCTTATGTTCAAAACCAAAAGCTTTTCCTCATAAATAGTTACAAATCTTTCCCCCTCCCTTGTTTTCGGGAAAATATGATTCTTATCAGCCTCCACCAATTAGATGCATACTGATCTATGGAACAGTACATTCTTGATAATGTGTAGGGCTACCCTCACAATCCAAATGTCAAGTGGCAGATAATATAAATGCCTCTCACAGGTTAAAGAAACTGCATCTGCTCTGTTCCTTTCATTTGCAACATTTATAATCTCAGCAAAAATGAAAACAGATTTGATTGATGAGATGTAGCATGAAACACTGAAATCCCCCATTGCTTTGGCTTGCCAGCCAAATAAATCACAGGCCACTTCATACAGCCCTATCTGAATATATAAACGTGACAGCACAGCTTTGGGAACATCTACTAAATCTCATTAAACACTTCCACTGATAACATAATAATGTGTTAAATATATTCTAGCTGCCACACTGCACTAAGAATCAGAGTGCCCCTTTCCTGCTTTTTGTAATGCTGTGCTTTGCTTCCATAAAAAGGAAAAAAAGGAAAATCCTATCACAGATTTGTTTTAAAATACTGGCTCACCCTGCAGGTTGTATATTTTCAAAACCCAGCTTTTCTCACTCTCGTTTCTGGGACACATCATTCTTTAACCTTGGACTGCTCTCCTGACAAGGTGAAAACTCATTAACCACCCCTCTATAATTTAAACACACAGCTTTGTTACTGCGCTGGCACCAGCCCACAGGGACGGCTGGGTTCCTGTAGCGATAGCTTGTTCTTGTGGCAGGTATGTCCTCAATAGCTTTCCCTGGCACAGAAGATAATTACCTTCCCAATAAAAGAAGCACAGTACCAAAAAACCACACAAATGCTGTGGAACTTGTATAAGGCACGAAGACTTTCCCCAGGACTGTCACAGAGAAGAGAAAAAAAGAGCTGTTCTTGGGTACTCCCTTTTCATGCTACCTGAACAGTCCCCAAGGGACTGGCTCCTCTCCCCATCTCACCCAGTACCTGCTGGTACAATCGATGGTGGCACACACAAATGTTCCAGCTCTCACGTCAATCACGTTTCTCCCTCAGCAAGTCATTTCAGAAGTAGGTGGCTTTTCAGAAGTGCCTGTTGTTAATAAAGAAATTTTCAATACTCCATATCTGTAATAATTTATACCACTGTCCCCTGTTACAGGCAAAGAAATGCTAACATCGCTGCAACAATTGCAGGTAAGTGGCAGCTGGGCCCACATGGTGGGGGAACAGCCCCGCCGCTGTGGAGCCACCTCAGGCTCTTCCGTGTACCTGATCCCTAGTTACATTTGCTTCATTTGGGCTCCTTTTGGTCACCTTCCACCCCTCTGCCAACCTCCCTAACATTGCCCAAGGCCTCGTGTCACCGGGGAGAAAGGCTCCTTGGGCGAGGATCACCAATTCACATTCACTTTACAGGACAGGCTTTTAGACATGCTCGTTGCTCCAGTGACCAGGTGGATAGAGCAGTGGCAGACATCTGAAGTCACCAGAGACACGCAAGTCTCCGAAATCTTGTGGTAGCAATACCTGACAGCAAAACTGGGGCTGCATCCTTTAATTTACAGCAACGTTAGAGAAGGAGGGGAAGCAGCACCATAGCCACTGGGCGAGGGCATTCACAGATGAAAGCCATTTGGATCTTTAAGTTGGTCTGCCCTACGCGTGTTATTTCTAGGCTGAAAGCTAAGCAGGAACTACTTCCCAATTGCAGTTTGGATGATGCCAAAATCTTTGGAGCACAACCCAAGGAAGTCAAAGTGGAAGATATTCATTTCACTAAAGGAAAAATACTCTGGAAAGCTCTCTAGAGCACAATAAAGGCCCACATATGGACAGCCCTGAGCTGTGGTTTGGTATTCACATCAACAGCCTCCAGCATTTGGCAAGTCCCACAATCAGCCACCTCCTACAATGTCTCAGGTGCCACCCAAAGCTCCTTGACATCTACTTCGATGAAGATACAGTGATGGTCCAGGGGCAACAGCAAGAAAGCAAGGAGAGAAACAAAAACTGCATGTAGAATTTGAAGAGCTAAAGTCACTGATTCTTTTTCTACGTAATTAAAAACATGGCATGAGATGACTTTGAAAGGATCAAACTATCTTTTTTATATTGTTCATCTTCCTTCTCCTTCCATCCTCCTTTATCTCACTCTCATCACTTTCCACCATGGAACAACTGAGGTTTTGAGTGCCCTTGCACCAGAACCCTTCCTTCTCTTTCTTTTTTAACTGAATCCTTCAGATCAGGAGCTTAGGGGCTGTCCAAATCCAGTCAAGGTTTGCAACACCTCCCAGCAACCTCATTTCTCACCACATTTCCCTATGTGTAAAGCTCTGGGTGGGAATAAAGCCACGGTCCTAGCCCACGCCTGGAGCATTGCACCAGCTCCAAGGGCAGCACAGCGGTGAGCCCATGACATGTGCGGGCAGGGAGCTACCTGGCCCTGATCCAAACCTCCATGAAGTCGGTGGCAAAACTCTCGTTGACCTGAACGTGATTTGGATCAGTGCTCTGGTGAGATGACTTTGGAGGTAACATGCAAGACTCCAAGTAAACAAGTGCCAGTGATTGCCATGCTGATGAGCAGAAGGGAAGGATTGTGACAAGAGGAACAACCAGGCAAAAGGGGTAAAGTAGAACAAGTTCCTACAGGATGATGTATGTAGAACGTCTTATAGTTCCCTTTCTGTAACCCCATCCTTGCAAATTTCTCCTATTCACATATAGTTTACACTGGCACCTACTTCACCTCCAAATTTGGCATAACACACTTCAGATCCATGCAGCAAGCACATTTTATAGCATAAACAATACAAATAAAGAGGCTGTTTCTCAGGTTCCCTCCTATTTCACATTTGTCTGGATCCTTCTCCCTCCTTGGACTAACAAAAAAAAAAATCTCTGTTGTCACTACAGCCATTTTTTATTACAAAACCTGATGCTTAGGGAAGTATTTAATGCTGTTTATTTGGACATCAATTAGAAACTACCCTTTTTTAGGAAGGTGACCGAATCTCTAGGCAGAAAATGTCAATGAGACCTTTGGTAATTACAGCAAATCAGCACATGGAAACTACTGCTAGAACCACCTGGAAACTAATAGGGATTATTGAATTCACCAGATGCAGCTGTTGGCACTTCAAGGAGGAGGCTGGGAACCTACAGTTCATGGAGAAGGAAGGAGACCTCCAAAGACAGATTCAGGTCTTAGACTAGGCTAAGCCATCTCTGAAGGTATCTGCCTCCCCTCCTCACTGTGGCAGCCAAATTTTGCCTAACCCAGACCTACCTGTGTTCAGAGCAGACCTGGAAGCAGAGCTCGGGAAAGGGACTGGCCGCTCAGGTAACGTGAGACTGAGCAGATGAAATCATTTTTCCTTTTAATCATCTAGTGCTGCAGTGGTGGAACTAGTTCATCTGGCCACTTGCTCACGCAGGTGAGCAGGGCAGAGCTGGGGGTGGCAGCTGGGCTCAGCCAAGCACCCAGGGCACTGGGCGAGTTTGCTGTGATGGGGCAGGTCCATGGTCGAGCTGGAAGGTCAACCCCACAGGTCAGGGTCAGCATCAGGCCCAGCGGGGGTCCCCACGGTCAGGCACTGCCCCGGCATGGCCAGGCAGGGCTAGGGGAGCTGGAGACTGGCACTGCTGGTCTATTGCCAGGGTAGGGACTGACAGCCCCAGGGGGCTGGAATGGGGGTCTGGGCCATGGGGGGGGAAGCCCCAGAAGAGGTCAGGTAGGGCCAATACAGCCTGTTAGTGCTCTCAGGGCCCTGGCAGTAGCTCAGCTGCAAATACTCAAGCTTTATCAGATTTCATTAGAACTAATGGGCTGAACTCGTACTTATTCATAATGCCTTTTGCCCTCCTTTTCTAAAAATTTGTCTGTTCTCGTAAGCAGACCCTTCAAAACAACTGTGAGAATGGCTTGCTATGCAGAATCCAACCTGCAGGCTAGTGCAATTACCCAAACCTTTACCACTGTTGCAAATTACTCTCATTTGTCAATGTTCCCATCCTGCCCAGCCTATGATATTTTATTACCACCCCTTTGTTTTTGAATATATCTGCATTTATTGCAGAAGGAATTTATTAAAAAGCAACGTGATATCTAAAGACTTTTGCCCACAGATAGCTTGAATAGCATCCAACAACCTTCACAAATTTTTTTCTTGCTCCCTTGCAATAAGCATGAAGATGCTATGTAAACAGGTGCTCTACCAGCATGAATGATACAGAGTTTATCGTTTCCTTCCTCATGTACACTAGACAGATTCTTACTTCATAAATTGTTCCATTTGTAAATTATCTGGTAGGTTAATAGATTTTAGAGCCTGAAGGGACTACTGGCATCATCCAGCCTGTATTACCTCTTGTGTAACTGCTGCATGCATAAGCTTGACAATTTTATCCAGTGATTCCTGGTGAAGAAGAAATTATTCCCAAACTTACTGCAGTGGGAGATCTTCGAGGGGATCACCATGAATGAGATAGTTTTTTCACTGTAGAATTACTTTTAAAGGGAGATCTTCTAAGTATACAAGTCACTAGTAGTTAAAGACAGATTACATTTATCATAAATGATAGATGTTCTCAAAGTGATTTCAGGCTTCATTCCACAAAGGCACTTAGGAGTGAATAGCTTTAAACTTGTGAATTGTCTGATAGGTTTCCATGAGACCACTCCTGGGCTTCCAACAGAGCCTGCATGCAAGAGCTTTGCTAGCTTAACCATTGCAAAAGCGAATGGAATACATCTATTCAGCATCAGATGAGCTTCATTGTGAGCTAAGACTCTAGACCAGTAATAGCTACACTGCACCAAAATGGCTTCAAGGCAGGGCTGGAAACATTACAATGTCTATATGTTACACACACCAAGCTGGTTTTGACTTGTCTTTGAGTAGGGTGATTACCCACTTAAAAGAAACCAAACAGCCTTGGTACCTAACACTCCCACTTGAAAATCTTCGGTTTTCCTATCAGAAACCACAAAATAGTGATCATTTCTTATGAATTGGACAAGAAATACTTGGTGGTACATGCTGAGCAAAGACTGACTTGTAAGGGGTGACTCTGGCAGCTGTAGATGTATGCTTAGCTGAAGCCACCTTCATTTACCTTCCAGTGAAGATGACAGCATTGTCACAACAGTTGTGTCATGCCATAAACTTAGCCTCAAAACAACAGTAATTGGAATCCATAGGGAGCACCTGATACTTACAGGAAAACATAAAATTATGTCAAAGCACATCAAAGAAAAGTAAGTTGCGACAAGAAAATGTCAAAATAATATCAATATAGACAAATACGAAGACGAAAGATGAAATGCAACAAAAATTATTGCCAGCTTTTGGAAATAACTGTAGAGAGTGTCCAGGTGACTGCAAAATTAATTGGGACACTGGGAAAAGAACAAATTAGCTGACTGGCAAGTTAGATATGAGCTGGAACCTAACTAAAATTAGAACACTGAGTAATATGGCTTCAAGGAGAGTCTGTAAACTTTACAGAGTCTATATAACATTAAGCCAATTTCAGGACATCTTTTGGTAGATGATTACTCAGTTTATACTTTAAAGAATAACCCTTATTTCCTTGATTTGCCCCCATCCCTGATGCTAAAGATTCATTTATCATGAGGTCTGAGTCTACTAATTAAGCCTCTGAAGAGCACCAATAAGATTCTGATTATTCTTCCTCTCAGTGCAGAGTTAAGCCTGAAAAAACTGTAGTACTTCAGCAGTACTAATGACAAAGCTCCCACCAAAAAAGCAGTGCTGTTTTTCTTTCCTCCTCTCCTAAGGTGATAGTGAATGGGATACTTGTACTAAAAGTCATAAATAAAACTTCCCAGTTAATACATTTTCTGTTAAGGTATTTCCCTAAACCTCTGGTTTCACAGTTGTAACTTGAAAGGAAATTATATTCCAAACCTCTAGGAAGGCTGGGCAGTAGATGAAGTGATGCCTTCATGTGGCATAGCGAGGAGCAAAAGGAACGGATTGGCAGAGTGAAACACCTATGTACCACATACATACCACAGCACAAGCAGCCCATTAGCAGTAGAAGTGCATGTGGGTGCTCCTGGAGGGCATCGTTTTGTTTAGTTGCATTCAAAGGGAATCCAATCTGTGTGCTCCAAGACCAATTTTTGATGTGAAACAAAGAATAAAGGGACAATTGCTCCTAAAGCATGCTTCTACTCTGAACTAAAATATCGCTGGTACATTGCCTGCAGGCAACAGTCTGCTCGGCTGGGTTCAGAAATGGAGCAGCAAGTTAATGCTTCTGGCAGGAGCTGAAAACAGGTTTACTAGGGCTCTTTGGGATCTCTAATATAAGTTCAATACTCTGTTACCAGAGGTAAAGGTCAGGCCTTCAGACGTTTTATTGTAGCGAGCTGCTGTTGTGTTCTGAGTGCCAAGGTAGTCACAGAAGACCTCAGCACCATATAATGGAACTGGAAAGAGAAATCAGTCCCCTCCAAGCTTCATATAGATACTGAAAGTTTCATAAATTATCTGAGGGGAAAATTTTCCAGAAACTGGGATGGGCACTAGAGTTTGAGATTGAAGCATTAGGGCCCCAAAAATTAGGAAAACTGAGAAAATCACTGCAAGGGCTCACTTGCTCACTGTACAATTCATTCTTAGCCTTCAGCAAAACTTGGAGGAATGAAATCTTTGGCTGAAGGATGTAAACACAGCAAGGGCTGAAGGTGGGAACAACCATGAGCGACCTCCTTTGACACTGAATCCCAAAAAAGACATCACCGATACAGAATAGAAACTTCTCTAGTAGCAGTAGGTGCTACTTGCAGGAGCCTCTGCTCTCCCCTGCCCACATCTGTTGCCTGTTCTTCTGCTGTTTCAGTTTCTGTTTCAGCACCGAAGCCTGCCAGCTGCCCACACAATTGTTTTGTGCATCCATGGTCTAGACACAAAAAGAGCTATAAAACTTTTGGGGGTTTTGTCATTTGGTTGCTTCTAAGGAAGTTGTTGTCTAGCATTGGAAAGATCCATGGCCAAACTGATGGGGCATTGAGTAAAAAAGACAGAGCAAGTTACACAGTTACATGCTGTGCTCAGCACAGACCACACCAGTCACGTATCACTCATCTCAGAATTTACCATCAGAAATTCTCCATCCCTCTCAGCTGGCGAAGGTGCTGCTCCTGCAGTCCTCTGGTGCTGAGCTGTGAAGGGAGCTGAAGAACAGGGATGGCCTAGAGCCTGCGCTGCTTCATCGCTCCCTCATTCTGGCTGTTTCCCAGGGATCTGGCGTGTCCCCCTTCCCCTGCACTCCCCATGCCTTGCACAGCCTGCCCTGAAATGGCTTGTCCCACCTGTCCCTAGTTTCCTCTACCAGGACAGATACCCCACGTACGCTCCCCATGCAGGTCATTAATGGCGGATCAAAGCAGCAAACGCATAGGGTGCATTTCTCGCTGCAGTTCTCTGAAAGCCTGTGCTTTCAGGACATGTTTTCAGAGACAAACATCGCTCTCGTTGGCAACCTTGAAATGTGCCTTAGCAACACAGCCAAAACCGAGAAGCCTGAAGCACACAGCAGTTCCCGTGGGGTGACAAGTTGCTGTGTGTCAGCTGCCCTGCAGTGGCTGTCTGCACCCCTGTTAAGTGTCTGCAAAGAACGACGTGTGACTGTCATCCGCTTTGGCCACAGACCGAGCACGTACCGGTTACTGCACATCAGCTGGTAGGAGGTCATTCCCTTTCCACTTTTATTCTGCCTGAGCGTGTAGCATTTTGCTGGTTGATTTGACAGGCCCTGTGTAGACACAGCCGGTGGATGGCTGGAAGCTTTTTCTCTATCATTTCCCACTTCCCTCCTGTGTGAAGGACAGCCTGGCAGGCTGCATGCAGACGTGGGTCTGGCCGGTGCTGGCTGGCAGAGGGCCTAGGGAAGCACCCATGGAGCGGGAAGGAAACATTGGCTGTGATTTAGTGGTTGGGCAGGGGTGGGAAAGGTGGGGTACAGAGAGAAAAAGTACGCAGCTGCTTCTCAGTGCTCAGCTCACAGAGGCTGGAAGATAATAGCTGATGGTGTGATTGCAGTTCTGGGAGCGTTGACTCAATACCAGAGGAAAAGCTGTCATGTCAAACAGGACCCTCAGCTAAAAAACATAAAGGTACTGAGAAAGGAGAGGGAAACAAACCCTGCTTGTCCTTGTCCTTTTTCTTTTTTTTTTTTTTTCTTTGAAGGCTGGTGCAGTAAAATAAGAAATTTAGAAGCACACTGAAAAGAAATTTCAGTGAATTATCTTCTATGAGAACAAACTGAATTAACTCCAAGACTAAAGTTCAACATTATTTTACTGCTGCACCTCTTTCTACACCAAAGGCTTTCTATAACTACTCAGTGTTTCAAATCAGCTTATTTCAAAGCTTATAGTATTACCTAGTTACAGTTCCCATATATTCAGAGCCTGCACACCATATATATCTAGTTAATGCTTTCATTAACAAGGAAATAAATTATTTCAGCAAGAAAAAAATATTGCAGATATTTGCTTGTGTAATAAAAATGTTTGGGTCAGAGAAGAACTCTCTTGGGGCAAGGGGGAGGGGAAAATAGGGATAGCCAAATCAAACCAGAGACATAAACAGAAACATGTGTTACATCTTTACTTATCCTGGTAGCCAGCCTGAGAGTTCAACACAACAAATCTGCACTGAATGACATCCAGCTCAAGGTCCAGAATTTTGCACTTATTATTTAGCTGTTTGGATGAAAGTGATGGATTTTTTCACTGTAATGTTTAAAGTGATTTGTCACGCCTCTCACAAATTAAACTGTCCTGCTTTCTTAAAAATGCTGGACCTTGCTGGGTTGGCAGGTCATGTAGATCTCAACAGAAAACCAGCACTATCTTACTCAAGTTGACTACATACAACAGCAGAGATTAAACCAAGTGAAGCCTCATGGGCAGAAGAGATGGGGAAAGACACACACTCCAGAATTTTCTGGATTGTTTATATAATGTGATCACTTTAAATAGGTTGTTCCTGTAGCAGCTCATGGATCTTCTGTATTTCTGAGATTTAGGTTGTGTTCTTTTTTTTTTTTTTTTTTTTCCCCCTCTCTCCTGGGTTTCTCACAATATAAGTTGGAGTTTTCTGTCTCCTTGCCTTCCTTCCCCTAATGCCACCAAAACTTCTGGAATTGGCACTGGCTCTCTGGATGCCTAAAGAAGCAATTTTTCAAGTGAGCCATGCACAATTTAATTTCTCTTGGGGTCTTGATAATCACATTATCTTTCAAACATAAGGTACAAAGCTTCCTTTCAAAAAGAAAGCTTCAATTTTTACATCTGCCTTATTCCCCTGCTTAAGAGAACTCAAATTCTCAAAGCAACAAAGGCAGAGGCAGCTACTTAGTTATCTGAATTTGTATATCATCACTGTTTATTAGTTATATCCCCGTGGCATTGTATTATACACAGTGCAATATAGATGAAGACAGTCCTCTCTGCATCATACAGCTTATAGTCATAACTATAGCTAAAATAAGAAAAAAAAAGGGGAGGACGGTCTTAATATCTCTGTCTCAGTTCATCACCTTTAAAATAACAGTACTTGGGCTCAGAATTATTGGTCATGTATCTACCATGGAAAATAGCGATAGTTACACATTTAAATCACTAGAGGTTTTTAAAGACTTCACCAAAGACATAACTTCAGTGCTTCCAGCTTCACTGCTGTATGTGGAAGCCCCAGCAAATAAGTTACAAACAGGGGCTGCATGGTCCTGTGAATCTTAATGGCTCAAAGACAAGAGGGCAAATACGACAACCCCAATTTCTTACTAAACAAAACTAACAAAACCCACCTTGTATCACACAGGCTATCCTTGTGAGTTTTAGATGACCGAGTTATGGTTTCAAACATTTGGGACCGCAGACTTTGCCTCTGCATTCTGTTGCTTCTGCCTCTGTGTGAGGCAGCAGTCTCATCACCCACAACCTTCTTTATGTTAATTCTGCAATGTGTCAAGAACCACATCCTTAAAATTATGAATCAGCAAATTTCTCACCTTTTCCTTCTATTGTTTGAGAATGGCTGAACAAACTACCAATATAACCTGAAACAACGGGCAAACCCCCTCAATTAACACTGAACTGGTCAGTTTCTGCCTTGCAGGCTCTTGCGTTGGGTTCCCACCAGCAAGAGGGTCAGATATGTCAAGCATACTTAAAAATGTTATTTGCAATTATAATTAACAGTTCATTTATGGTGGGAATTGTTTGCTTCTTACCCCTCAGGAATTTTCACTTGGTTGGCTGAACAAAAGAAGAGTATTTCTTCTTTTTAGGGCTTAGATATAAGAAGAGGATCCTAATGTATTTTTTTCAGAATCCCCTTGTTTTCCTCACTTTTTCATTTTCACCTTTGCTACATAACACTGTATCTCACAGGCTGCTGTTTACTTAAGAAGAGATCAGTGTATTTTGCTCCAGAACACACCGCTACTAGGAAAAGCCACATAAGCACTAGCTGTGGGGGCAAAAAAGAATCTCTAACTTAGAACCAAGCTGTGTAATGAATCTCCGTATGAAATATCTATGGAATTAATTAAACATCAAAACAGAATACTGAAAGCTGCCAGCTGAGTCATCAAGTAACAAAAGATGCCAGAGGCCAAGAGTGAGGATAACCTCCATGATCACCTAAACCAGATGTTACCTTCCCAGCCTCCTTGCTACCCTAATACGTGTCAAGAATTCATGGGGTAAAATCTGCCTGAAAGCTTAATTCCCCCTCCTGTCAAAACTTCCTCTGATTCTGCCCTCGCCAAGCCACCATGGCCCCTAAATTCCTTAACCTGTTCTGTAACCTGGCTGAGCACATCTAGCATTCAGCTACACATGACCAACTAATGAGCAGGTTTATAAAAACCTGCTGCACTGTCATCTCATCCCTCCTCACACACACCACCTGTTTGCTGGTTCATCTGGTTGTTGGGTTGGTTTTCCCCCATCCATCTGTTATGCCTTCCGCTGTCTTCACTGTCAAGCTCTGTGCTACATCTTTGTATGGTAACTAGCCAAAATGACAGCTGCTGGCACAGAGGTATTAACAAATTTATCAGTAGAGTGATAATAACAGCACCCTGGCCCGGTACAATTTTCACCTATGTCAGCTGAACTCACTTACCCAAAGGAAACAAAGGCTGCTACTCCAGCCTTTTCTGTATTCAGGATTTTTATCCATGGAACAATTAACTATTTCTACCATTAAAGAGTGCTGAATGGTTTTATTTGCACAGCAGTACATCTTTCCTGCACTAATCAGTAAAGCACTGACCTCTTGGTAGGTGACAATGGACAGGCTTGCTTTTGCTCTGTGGTGGTGACAGCTCCCTGCAGTGCTCTAATAAGCACACTGTGACAACCAGTAATGACACCGTCCAGAAGACAATCTGAAAAACACGAGGGTAATGTTGAAGTGAACGGAATATTTAACCTGTAATCTTTCTACAGATAACATAGCATTGAACCCACATCCAGTTGCATGCAGCTGTGCAGGGCTGAACTGGGACAGTGCCTACTTTGGGTGTGCAGAATATGGCAGGAAGGGAACTGTGCGTGAAGACTGGAGGTTTTGGTTCCTTCTCTAGCAAGCAGAAGAGTATGCCACTCACAATGGTATGTCTACACAGAGATATATGTAAATATGTCCACACTGACACCTACCTCAGTGTAAAGTAACTGGGGAACCAGCTGCCTTTCCTCCATCTCTCCCAGTCAAGCGTGCATCAAACAGCCAAGGTGCCAAGTAAGCAAGGAGAATATTTATAACCCTTTTATCTAAAGGAGCTTAAACTATCGATATTTTCTTTTTTCTATACTCCCATGTTATATTTGCAAGAAGGAATTTCTCCTTCCCTGTGTCTGGAAGTCTTTGATTTATGAGGTAACCATTCCTCTTAAATTTGACCTCCATTCTAAAGCAATCTGACTGTTTGGACAGGGCTTGAAAAAAAGCTAGAGAGGAAAACTCAACCGCTTCCTAGAACCAGTGTCCATCTAAGTGTTGCACACAGCGTTGGCTGTTGGTACAGCCAAGTAAATCCCGATTACATACTCCCTTACCAGCTCAGGAATGTATCCTACAAAATCTGCATGATCAGGAAAATAACCATGACTGCCATGTTTAATCTCCACATCTTGTACATGCCCATCCAACGCACTGAATGCCAACAACCTTAAAAATAAAAAATAACTCATTCATTGCTGGGTTTGAGTTCTAGGGCAGCACTTCACAGGGGTCCTGCTCGAAACAGAATAAAGGGGATAAAACAAAGAGCCTTCAGACTCCAAGGACTGGGTGAATTTTCCCTTACAACAATGTTGTGTTACGTGTTTACATTTTTCACACAGAGCTATTGGCACTTTTGAAGTTCACTTTACAGCTTGAGAGCTCCAGATCAGTGCTGCAGAACAAGAGAAGCTGGCTGGGTCAGGGCCCTCTCTCAAAGTCCTGGTTGTTTCAAAAAGTTTTTGTAGTTACTTCTAAAGAGTTGGAATGCTCCCTTCATTAAATGTTGCAGTGCAGACCATTTCCTTTTGATTAGTGAGCACATACAACCTTTTAATACTTTCTTATTATTCCATCCTGTTTGTATCACAGATTTCCATCACTTCTCTTAAGAACCATGGCTCTAACTTAAACTTATGTTTTCAGCACTTCTTTCATTCTCATTCTATAGGCAAAAGAACAGATTGCTCTGTGAGAAAATGCACATGAAATAAAACGTGTTTTCCCTGAGTCACAGAGCTTTTTCTGTGGAAAAAGTAGCTAAAAGCTTCTGACATTGCCTGTAGGTGCCCAATACAAAAGAGAGTACACAAAAGAGAAGTAACCTGCTCTACAAACTACTGGCACAGATACAGGTGCTACTCTGTGCAGGTATCCAAAATGTAACACTAGGGTCAAATCCACATTTGCCTGCAGCTTTGCTAAAGTTACAGCAGGAATGCTTTTGTCTCCTCTGCTTCCTTTAATTAGTGTCACATCCATTACTGAGCTGCAGCAATACTGACATTCCAGGAAACAATGTCTGGTTCTTGCTAATCAGTAAGAGAGCTGTAAATCTTGCAAGGAGATACTGGTTTTAATTTGCGCCTGTGGGATTCTGATGTTGAAATACTGGCCTTAAATATCTGCTCCATGGGAAGCTACTGCTGCACACTAATCCTAAACTTATCAGTTGTTTAGCTGCAATAAGACAAAAAAAGCAAGAAGTGGCATAATGCTAAGTGACATAGCACCCGGAATGCCATGCCATATGCAGGATTGCACTCACCCATGAAGCGCACACCAGTATTCACCCCACACACAAAGCCTGTACTATTTCTCTACCAGATTCAGACAGCCCAGCTTTGCTGCAGATCCGCTCCCACAGACACAGAGAAAGTTATATGGAACAGCAACACAGCCTATAAGAGAGACTTTTGAGGTTATCATCAGCTTTGTCACTTCATGCATTATTTTCCTTGGCTGCGATGATTCATACTGAGACATTTCATTGAGTCATCTTCCATGTAGTCTCTTAACAGAAAAAAAAACCAAAACAACAAAAAACCAACAACCAAAGAGATCAGATAAACCTAGGAAAGTTTTCTGCAGTACTTCCCCACAGCTTAACACATTTTTTGATTATGCAGCTTCCTATCTTTGTTGCAAGGTGACGTGAGGTCATCACAGTCCATTCAAGCTGCCTGTGTTTTACCACATTCACTGCTGAAAACGCAACTCCAGAACACAGATGCCCTTCAAAGTCCACGGTCAAGAACAAAATCTCCATACTGTATTTTGGAGGTCTCATTCCCTTTTTGATGTGGCCCCTCATACTGGGACTTCCAGGCTGCTCAGAGAGGTTGTGGGGTCTCCTTCTCTAGAGACATGCAAAACCTGACTTAACGTGATCCTGCAACCTGCTTTAGGAGAACCTGCTTTAGCAGGGGGTTGGACTAGATGATCTCCAGAGGTGCCCTCCAACCCTGACCATTCTGTGATTCTGTGACTCTTCACAGGGATGGCTGTAAGGCGGATTGCTGAATATTTTTTTAAAGTGCAGCAACACAGTTTAGGAGCTTGTCCTTTCTTTAGAAGTCTCAGTAAAATATATACCATTACATTCTGGTTTTTAAATAAGCCTGTAAAAATCTTTCCTATATCAATATGTAAAGATGGATATTTCCCGTATTTTGTATGTAAACATCTTTCTAATATCAATTTGTAGCAAACTTATCTTTGGTAAATACAAAAGTACAAAGAAGTCTCAACTGGACAGATATAGAAGTTCTCCTTTTTCCATGACATAAATCTTTATATTCATATAACTTCTATTACAATTCATTAATATCTCATAATTATATCCTCGTGGCAGCTTCTTGAGGCATGGTAATGCTGCTGCATCCACATTAGAGAGAAGGAGCTGAAACAATGAAAGACTGAGGATCACCTCATTGGACTTTAAGTCACTTTGTCTAAAATCACAAAGAGAAAGAGAAGCAAGCACTTTCAAAGGGTCTGGTCCTTCCTAAGACAAGTAAAATGAAATTACTCACAGGGATTACCTAACCCTAAACTAGATACAGAGAGAAACTGGATGGCTGGGGGTTGCAAACACTAACTTTGTTCCTGTACATGGGGACTTACTTAGATTATAAAGACAGTATGCAGCAAAACATGATTTTGAGCTTGTATTTCTCAAAAGTGAAGCCCACATATTAACTACTGAGAAACATAAAATAGCAGACCAGACACTAAAACAAGCATTTGCTTAAAAGCTCCTTTGATGGATTTGATGCAATAAGGAAATTATTAAATGAGTTTAATCTATCAGTAATTCTATAACACAGCTATTGCAGGTGCAGAGCAAAGTAGTTTGAAAGTGCTGGGTGGGTGCAATGAGAAAAATTATTATATGTAAAAATGGTAAAACTAGTAGCAATTCTGAATACCACACGCAACTTTTCAAAAATATATGCAGAAAATCATCAAACATATAAATGGATCATGCAGCTTTTGAATCCTCTAGAACAGAAAATCAAAACCAAGGTCAAAAACCAGCCTGGGTTTTTGGACTAAAATGTACAATCAACTAATACTGCATTTTTAAGGAACCATCTGGTTCATTTGTTAAGCATAATTTCACTTGTTTTCCTTTACTTTGCCTTTATTTCCTTAAAATATTCCCTGTCACAAATCTTCCCTGGAGCTTCTGTATGAAATGTGGCAGCTTTCAAGTAACACAAGGGCAGGAGAAAGTGAGTTAGGATCTGAAGAGAAAGGAGAGAATGAAGCCACTAGAGCTGGGGTTTAAGTATGTTACAGTCATCTTATAAAATTCCTATCAGTTTGGCTAGTTACACTGTGGTTTTTCCATAATGTTTGGTGGTTGGTTTTTTTTTCCAGAAGAAATGAAGTGTGATACTGTGGATTGTGTTCAAAATCAACTGCTATCACTGATTTCAGTGGAGTCATTTGGAATGTAAATCTAGTGAAGAATTTGGGTCCATCTTGTTCAGCTAAATGAAAACAGGTGTTCAGACCAGACAGAAATGGGGTGGCCAAACCATAGGTCTATTCAAACTAGTATTAAATGTATTCCACGTTTTGGAAACCAAGTTGCAGCCAAAGTGTTCTGGGTTTAACATAGTAAGAGATTTCAATTATTTCACTTTTGCAACAGTTTGACAACATCCAAGATAATTGGTCATGAATTGCAGATAAAGTTCTGGTTTCTGCTGGGCTTGGTTTTGTATGCTGTGGTGTGGCTGGTAAATCCATGAGGAAGATCCTTTCCTTTTCTCTTTTCTCTTTTTTTCTCTTTTCCTCTTTCCTCTTGTCTCTTTTCTTTTTTCTCTTGTCTCTTGTCTCTTCTCTTGTCACTTATCTCTCATCTCTCTTTTCGTTTCTTTTCCAAACCTGGACGTTTCCCAACATTTGTATTCATTCTGAAATCAATTTAGATTGATTCACTTATAATTGGCCCTCTCATATATATCTACTAATTTTAAAAGGAACTGAAATGCTTTAAAATAAATATATTCCAAGCATTACTTCACTCTGGTAACTGGTTTTACATATTGCCCAGGCAATTAAATGTCAAAGCACTGAAAAAAAAAAAAGACCAAAGAAGTCAGTCTGTGGAATCAATACACAACTACACCACAGCAGCTACAGAGCAAAAAAAAAAGCAACAGCAGAGTGCTCCTATGGTTTTGACGAGTAGTTGCAGGCAGTATGTCAATACACTAGCCATACAATCTCTTACACTTGTTTTGACAAGATGGGAAGCCATACAAGAATATTTAGGTCAAATAAATAATATATATCTCATGAATAGCACAAGTCAGTGGGTGCGTCCTTGGAGGTTTAATGGACAGCATTTGTTTCCTGAAAATGGATGCAAGTATGTTTTAACCATTTATATCAAGATGTGCTGGTGTTGGCTGGGGTAGAGTTAATTTTCTGCATAGTAGCTAGTATGGAATTGTTTTGGATTTGTGCTGGAAACAATGTTGATAATTCAGAGATATTTTAGTTACTGCTGAGCAGTGCTTACACAGTGTCAGGGGCTTTTCGGCCTCTCACCCCACCCCACCAGAGAGTGGTCTGGGGGTGCACAAAAAGTTGGGAGGGGACACAGCCAGGACAGCTGACCCCAGCTGACCAAAGGGATATGCCACACCATATGATGTAATGCTGAGCATATAAATAGGGGGAAAGTTGGCCAGGAGCTGCTGCTCAAGGACTGGCTGGGCATCAGTGGGTCAGTAGTGAGCAGCTGGTTTTCATTTGCATCACTTGTCTTTCCTTGGTTTTCTCTCTCGCGCTCTCTTTTTTTTTCTCTTCTATTTTCCTTTTCATTACTACAACTACTACTGCTAATATTATTATAGTTCAACCCAGAAGTTTTATCACTTTTATGCTTCCAGTTCTCTTCCTCCTCGTGCTGCTGGCGGGCGGGTGAGTGAGTGGCTGTGTGGTGCTCAGTTGCCAGCTGGGGTTAAAACGTGACACAAGAGTACCATTAATTTATATTATGTTCCCATTCTTTCATATACATATCCAGAAGGATGTACTTAGCAAAAGAACAACCAAACAAGAACATCAGAAAAAATAAAAATCAAGGAAACATATTCCAGGCATAAATGAAAATATACCGGGTCAGCTGCTGGTTGTTAGATATCTTTCATAAGCAGGGCTCTTACCAACTCTTGTCTAGCTACTGAGTGGTGCAGAATTTTCCTCTTTCACTAGCATCAGCTTTGAATTCATCCTGAAACAAAGACTAAACTTAAGACAGAGTCATCACTTAAAGAAGAATATTTAGAAGACATTGCATGTTAGGAACCAAAATGCAGAGAGGTGGAACCATCCAGCAACCCAAGTCCAACAACTGTGCATTCCAGGTCCTATTGAATATGTAATTATTGATTCTTTACATTACACCATACATTTTCCTATCTGTTATAAACCACCTACTACCAGGGATGACCATGTGCTCTCTAACTCACTGCTTTGCTTAATAATGCATTTACTCTATCTTCTTGTCTCATTTACTATACTTGTCACATTTCAAGCTGCTAATTACAATCATAATTGGGGTGCCTTTCAGACCAGTATACATGCCTCATGTTTGCCAGATAGTAGATCCAGAACTCCCTGTCTTGTGTGTACTCAGCAAAGAAGAAAAACAAAGCCACAGCCTTTTTGAAACCCCTTGCAGATCAATGTTGCATCAGCATGTCACTGAGAACTGCCTTGGCCTACATCAAGAGAAGATAATTCTGTTCAACCTATTTTATCCCAAATTTCCCCAAAAGCTTCTCTGATACCAAAAGACCTCAGACAAAACAACACAAAGATTATAACCCACAAGAAGTGTGTTCTTATGCAATATACCTAGCTGAATTTTAAGAGTGTTATAACAAGCAGTGGCAATTATAACTTCAAGGTCCTGCCACTGGATTCACCACTCAGGATGGACACAGATCTAACATGTGTCAGCAGCATAGAGTTTCCCAGCTCCTGTACTCACAACTTGTCCTGCTTAGCACACAAGGTAACCATGGAGAAACAGGCTGGTCTCAAGCTGACAATGAATATCCATAGAACTACTCAAAAACATCTAAGAGGAAGAAATGGTTAAGCTAGAATGCCTACAGTTCATGGCTTGGAGCATTTCTGCCACAGGAACACTACAACTGCAAGGACATAAGCAAAGGTATGTTTACTTTTTTCATACAATAGCCACCATAGAGGAATCCAAAATCTTATGTTGCAGTTGGTCAGCACTGTACTTTTCCATCTGGCTACTTAGCTGTCTTCTGTACTGTTTCATGCACTATAAACCATCACTGTGCCACAGAAGTTTAGAAAGAAGAAGATGGAAAGAAGAAATCTATCAGTCATTGCATCCATAAATGGAGAAAGGATTATTGTAGCTTCTCTTCAGACCATTTCTGAGGTGGTTATTGGCACCTATAGCAGTTCTCCTGGGATCAGCTGAAACCTAATGGGTTATAAAAGCCTTTGTTGCTAAAAACAGAGCTAAACAAAGAGACAAAGATACAAAAAACAAGGATAGATTCTTCAGTACTGTGAATGGGTTTGTTACAGAGTGTTAAGCTATCAGTGTGGACTAATTTTACACAAAAGCACTGGAACAGGATTACTCTAGATTCAGAAGTGGTGCTTTCCCCAGAGAAGGCTCCCAGGAGAACCACTTCCGATGGCATTTGTCCCACCCTCTTCCTTCTCAGCCCTGGGAGGGAGTGCTATATATCCACTCCTGCCAGAGAGAGAAAAATGAGAGAAATATCATTCTACCAGGCTTGAAATCCCCAAATGCTTTTAGTGGTTGTGATTTCCCCAGTAAGCAATTTTTAACAGAATGAGTGGATAAAATTACACCACAAACCATCAGACTGAAGGATAGAACCTTCATCATAATCAAGCATCATTCTTGCAACCATTTTATCTCAGGAATTCCTTGACTATTCATTTCTCTTAAAGGCAAGGGACAGAGATCTCTGAAGGACTCTAAATACACACTATGCAAAAACTCCATCTACACTTTATAGTAATATTGTAATAGAAACACTGGCTATATTTACTGAGCGTGTATTTACCGTTGGATTGCAGGGGTCCTCAAACTTTTTAACCAGGGGGCCAGCGTGCAGATTAAGTGGCAGGCAGTCATCTGCGGCTGCTTGGTTTCCAACACCAGCCCCTGGCGGGGGGTGGCAGGGGGGTCTGTCAATACCGGGGGGGGGGGGCGGGTTGAGGACCC
>JAVJGJ010000014.1:21937624-21991626 GCA_035590215.1 Microhierax caerulescens | reverse complement strand
CCCTGCGCGCGCGCAGGGGGCGCGCACCTGCGCTGCGCCCTACGGCCCCGCGCCGAGCCGCGCCGTGAGGGCGGCCGGTCCCGCTGCCGCCTTGAAGGGACCGCGGCGGCCCCTGGGTTCCTTCTCCTCCTCCTTCCTTCTTCCGACCCGCCGGGGGAAAGCCCAGGTGACCGTCGCCGGGGGGGCGTGAGGCGTGTGGCGGCGGTGGTGGGGATGTGTGGGGGTGTCCGCGTCGCGTTTGTACGTTCGCAGAGAATAGCCCCCCCCCCCCCCGCTCTGCCCCAGCCCGGGCGGGGTTTCCTCACAGGGGGTCGGTGAAGGATGTCCCCTTCCGCCCCCCCCTGCCCTGGCCGCTCCCGCCGTGACCAAAAATAACCCCAATTTGAAATCGCGATTGCTGAATAAGGGGGTTTCCACCGCCCTGTGGCCGACCCCCATCCCAAATGGCAGCGCTTGGCGGGGGGGTGGCGGGGGGGGTGTCTGTTCTGTGGGCTTCCCGCCCGTGCCTGTGCCCTCTTCCCTATGCAGGTGAGGGGAATTACTGTTAAGATCACCCAGCTTCCATGTTTCGGTCCCTTGGCAGATAATCTCGGGCAGTTTTAAATATTTTTTTCCCCTCTGTTCTCTTTTTTTTTTCTTTTTTTTTTCTCCTTTTTTCCCCTATTGTCACATTTATGTAACAAGTGCCTGTCTTGCACGTTAGATTGGTGTTGCCGTCTAGGGCGTTGCATGCTCTGGGGGTGCTGTATCCAGTGCTGTGTCTGAACATTAAAAAAAATGTCTTTCCGTTGAAGAAGACAGGGGTTAAAATGAATGAAGATCTGAAGGTTAATTTGAGCTGGCTGCCTCAGGATCATGTAGAAGCCAGCTCGACAGAGAATGCCTCAGCCGCAGGCTCCTCCCTGGTTCCTGTCGTAGACCCAGAGCCCGAGCTTTTGGTAAACCCCTGGGACATTGTCTTGTGTACTTCAGGGACCCTTATCTCCTGTGAAAATGCCATTGTGGTTCTTATTATTTTCCATAATCCCAGTCTTCGTGCCCCCATGTTCCTCCTGATAGGCAGCCTGGCGCTGGCAGATCTTTTAGCGGGCATTGGATTGATCATCAATTTCGTTTTTGCATACCTTCTGCAATCAGAAGCTACGAAACTGGTTACGATTGGACTGATTGTTGCCTCTTTTTCAGCATCTGTTGGCAGCTTGCTGGCTATTACTGTTGATCGTTACCTCTCCCTGTATTATGCTTTGACTTACAATTCAGAGAGGACTGTCACTTTTACCTATGCCATGCTTATATTGCTCTGGGGAGCATCTATCTGTATTGGACTGCTGCCTGTAATGGGCTGGAACTGCCTCAGAGATGAATCCACCTGCAGTGTTATCAGACCACTCACTAAAAATAATGCAGCTGTCCTTTCAGTCTCTTTCTTGCTTATGTTTGCCCTCATGCTGCAGCTCTACATTCAGATCTGTAAAATCGTGATGCGCCATGCCCATCAGATTGCCTTGCAACACCATTTCCTGGCCACTTCCCACTATGTGACCACCCGAAAAGGCGTGTCTACTTTGGCCATTATTTTGGGGACTTTTGCTGCTTGTTGGATGCCTTTTACACTCTATTCTTTAATAGCAGATTACACCTATCCTTCTATATACACCTATGCCACGCTCCTGCCAGCTACCTACAATTCCATCATCAATCCTGTAATATATGCTTTTAGAAACCAGGAGATACAGAAAGCACTTTGGCTCATCTGTTGTGGTTGTATTCCTTCTAACCTGTCTCAGAGAGCAAGATCACCCAGTGATGTCTGATTGGCAGCTAGGAGGACGCTCCTTAACATGTTACTTTCCAGGCATTCTTGCGATGCTGTCTTTGGTTTAGATGCATTCATTAAATGGTGTGTGATGGGTTCATATAAAAACACGGGATGTACTGACCTTTTTATAAAACCCCAGTGACAAAAATTGACCAAGCAGTTTAAGGGAGATTTCCAAAATCAAAATAATCAGCGTTCTTACAGATTTATGGTGTTGCTCAGGGTCTTCTTGTTACGTTACCCAGACTTTGCCATGTTTGCCATGATTTTACATTGTTTTCTAATTAAAATTAAATGGAAACAGCATACCTCCTTTGAAATTGTTTATGTGATGTTGAGTTTAGTCATACTGCATGTTACAGTCTGTTATCAGGATATTTTTTTCCCTCTTTAATTCTTTTTAAAACCAGAAAAGAAAAAAAAAAAAGAAAAAAGAAAAGAAAACCCAACTCCTGTTACCCCATTTGTATATCATCAGAATACTCTTCAAAATAATGGCCAATTGTACTGATTTATGTGGTATCTATTGTAATAATCTCAGTGCACCAAATTTGCTCTAAGTGAGGAAGTATTTGTATAGCATTTTATTTCACATCTCAACATGAATTAGCTTGATAATTGTTTTAAGGGTTACCTGTTCTCTCCTGAGTTCTGGCTGGATGTTAAGACAGAAGATATGCTTTGCCTTCCTTTTGAAAAGTCAGCCATATGTTTTCACTTAGATATAGGACATCAGAGCTCATTATACTATTAATTTTTAAAGGAATTCAGGGGGGATCTTTGAAACTGATGAAACAATGTGGCCTCTTTTGGCTATGCATTTGTAATAGATGCAACACTAACTTTCTCAGCCAAGTTTATCTTTTCAGAAGTGCATAAGAAAATATCTAATAAAATAACATACAAATTGCTTGCAACATGTTTTTAGCATCTATGTGAAATGTTTTCCCTTAAGTTTGTTATCAAGTCATAACTATTACCACTTGCCTTCAGCGTTCTGTGATATAATTTAAAATACTGACATTTATAAAATCTCAGAGCATATCTGGTTCATAATTTTATGTAACCAGGGCTGCAACATGAAACAATATTTTCTCCTTTTCTGTCAGTTTCATCCATTACAGATTGTGATTCTTGACACTGTACACATGTCAGTTCACTTCATTATAGGGTGATAGTTCTGGTCTGAAAAGCAGAGCTTCCTCTCATGAATGGTTAAATTTCAAACTGCTTCTAACCTTTGCTGAAGCCACATTAGAATGCACTAGAAATAAAACATTGTTTTCTAATTTGAAGGCTTGATTGTCAGAGAGAAAATCTTCCTGGCAGATGTTGTGAAACTTAAGGTGTACCCCAATGTCAGTGCATGGGAGTTCATAGTACCACTTCCATTAGTGTTGATGGGAGCTCAATGTGTTAATGCCCTGGCGTCAGTAGGAGGTTATGTTCTCTTGAATGTCAAAGTCAGCATACTGTATTGTATCTTCCATTACAGTTTAAAAAAACCCAACAAACTCAAGTGTAAAAATAGCAATATTTACAGTTCAATGAAAAAATATGCCTGTATAGTATAGATAGTAGAGACAACTGTGTTGCTGGTCTGAATTTTTCCGAATGGAATCTGTCCTTTTCACATGGACATTTGGATGACTGTAGCTTTTTGTGGCAAAGTTTCTGTGACATTAAGAATCGTATGCTATACACAAAGCTGGATCTCAAATGTGAATGAGTTGTCTGTAAACAAGGCTCTGTAGAAAATTTTATGAGCAATAATTAATTTTAGTTGCAATGCTGGGCTCAAATTCCATTAGTGGTTCAACCTTCATGATATTTGGCTCATGCTTTGTAATCTGATTAGTTTAATAATTGCATGGCATGGTCCAGTAGAGCTGTGAACTTGCAGCTCCCTTGGCTTCACTGGAATTTACAGATGCTCAGCACAGTTAAGACTGTGACCCCTGCTCAGTATAGGATATTGGTGTTCTTTATCTATTTCTGAATGCTAATGAAACTCTAGTCATTGCATTTTATTATGAATTTTTGTATAAGAAATAATCACTTCATAAATATCCATGCTATGTATGCGTGCAATTTTGCAAGTATGCAAAACATTGAGAAGAAATGCCAGTAAAAGTCATGAGCTGAATAATGTAGAGAGGCTGAGTACTGTAGAATGGCACTTTTAAAAGCAAAAGATAAGATAGTCATGCAGAGTTTACACCACATCTAACCCCTTTTCTCCCCCATTTATTCTTCTGTATCAAATTGCTAAAAGGTGTGATGAAGACAAGCAGGTACAACTGTGACCGAAATTGAGTCCAGAGGGCAACTCTTGTTTTACTTAAGCAGACCTGTTCTCTACCTCTTGGATAACCTCACAGGCACTAGTGTCTTTCTCTCCGCAACACCTGGGTGGTCAGGAAGCCAGAAAAAAAATGGTGTAGGGGGAGATAATGTCATCCCCTCTGCTCATGCTGGTTTACCTATCGTCCTTGTCATCTTCCTTGCTCTACAGGCTGCTCAAATCCACAGAGGCTCTCCAGAGTGCTGGGAGAGCTGACCTTTTCCTTGTGCCAGAGCAGAGAGATTTGTAATTGGAAGCTTCTCTCCTGAGGAGCAGTGTGAGTCAAACAGAGGGAAGAAGGATTAATTATAGAAGTCCCACAAAGCTAGCTCGTAGGGATGTGATGTGTCCTTGGTTCAGGAGTAATGCATGGTTACCTTTCACCACAAACAGATGACAAACGTGATTGCGCCTCCCGAGCTACTGCTGTGACCTCCAGTGAGGATGTTACCTCTTCCAGAAGTATGTTCTTAAACTGAGACTCTATGTCATAGGCCAGAAAACCCCTGTGGAGATCAGTGACACAGGTTTGCCCACAGCTGTCAGGCAAACCTTCTAACATGGTTTGCAGTACTGGGCAGATGCTATATTACACCCCCGTGAGTTCTTGGAAGCAGGGGCAGAGCTGTGGGTACAAAGCTACCTACCTCACTTGCACAAAACAAATGCTTGACAGACAGCCACTTCTCAGGCCCTGCAGAATTAAGCAATTCTCCATTGTCACCTCAGAGTTACAGTGTAGGTCCTGGTTCTGTATGGTGAGGTGCCAGTATCCATCCAAGATACCTCTGAGACTGGCAGAAATCCAGCCAGCTTGTGGGATTCTGTCTTTTTGTTGTCTCATCAAACAGCACCTGTGTGTAAGACTAGGGCTGTTAGATTCACTGCTCTATGTACAGTGAAGTATCTTTCATATCTCCATTGTAATGGCAAAAGAATGCGTAATTTAGTTTAAAGAATTGCAGTTAATTTTTATTTATTAACATGCTTGAACCAAAGTTAGTAACAGGCTGTATCTTAATGGGCAAAATATACTGTAGTCAGTTTTTTCATATATTCATCCTCAAAACTTGAGAGATAATTTTTAAATTTTTTTTTAATTATTATTTTGACCATTTCTCCTAACAATAAGATTTCAGCAATAAGAAGAAATATGTTTTTAGCACAAGAGCAATAAAGTCCTCCATGTTGCAGATACTATAAACTGCTGAGTAAACTCAGAGCAACAGAGAGTAAACTCAGAGCAACAGAGAGGATGCAATATATTTTTTAGACAAAAAAAATAGTAACTTGCATAAGGACTTTAAGCAGAAGTCTTCCCTTGTTAAGTAGTTGCTATTGGACCGATGTGGGACACTGTTTCTGGTTGGTTTGTGTTAAAATTATTGAGTTCCTGAATGGAATTACTGAGCAATAATCTTCTACCTTAGTTCTTGGATCCTGAATTCATGTTATTTGCAAGAGGGAATTAGGTACTGCAGTGGAGATTTTTATTCTTTTCATTGTTCAGCATTTAGTTGTGCAGCATTCTATGGATAAATTTGTTGCATTCGGGATTTCCAGTTGTAACAATACTGAGAATACTCTTCACCAAACAAAACCTGAGAATATCCAAATTTTTCATGCCCATTGAGATGGATATGATAAATGGTGATAACCCATTCTGAAGGCAGCTGCTTTTAAAAGAGCAAGATTATGGTGTTATTGAAGAAACCCCCTACCAATACCAAGGGTATTTGGAAGCAAGCTGAAAGGCCTGCTATCGCTGCTGTATCTTCCTACCATGGACACTTTGTAACATAAGCAGCTGCATCTGTCCTTCGTTTTCAGGGGCCAGCTTTGAGGCATCTTGGAGTCACTAAAATCCCTCCATGGACAGCAGTGAACTTTGACTTAGACTAGCAGCTGTTCTGTTCCCAAAGGGTTAATTTTCTGTTGCCTCATTTTCTTAGGGATTGTTTAGCTTTTAAAAATAAGATACTTGTGGATTCATTTCTTAAAAGTGATGAGCAACCTGCAGCGTGACTGGAAGTTGGGATTAAATAGCATCAGTACAAATCAAGCCCCAGAAACATAACCACACACTCATTACTTAAAAAAAAAAAATATTTTTTTTTTTTAAAAATGGTTCTTTAACATTCAGAACCATATTTGCAAAGTCTTGACCCTGACTTTTATGAAGAGAAAGTATGCGTGGTCTGTTTTTTATATGTACAATAAATAAAGAAAGAAAAATAAGAATTGGATGGAGTAGTTGCTACTTAAAAAAACACCAGCAATTCTGCCACTTTATCTGAGATACCAAATGGTCCTTGAAATGCAAATCAACTCTGGCATTTCTAGAAAATCCTGAGTACCTACAAGTCAGTGTTAAGCTTTGTAGCAAAAGTAAGAGGGCTAGCATGGTTGCCAGTGCAAAACAATTTGGTGTAACAACTCTGCTGTGAGTGGGAATAAACAATATACCTGCACTCTAGCTGTACACTGATCAAGTCCTAGGTGTATAGGAATAGCAACGGAAAAAAGTGAACGGCATTGCTTTAAATTGTACTGCTGCAATATGATATCAGATAGACTCTCACTGGATATGGATCCTATGTTGTCAGAAGTCAAGAATATTTTGAAGTGCTACTTGCTAACTATTCAGGAAAGGGTGTTGTGGTGGTGTACTTTTTGAGAGGGATCAAGAGTGCAGCCAGATTTATGAAAGAAGTAATTAAGGATTATGTTACCTACATGTAGACTCATCGCATCTCTTTGGGAGAAGGTCTGAGAATAATTTTAAGGTTTTACTTGGCTGCCTTTTGGAGCAGCCAATTCTAGAACAAGAGGTTTCTCCAGTACATACATTCAATGCAGTAAATAATCTCATCTGTCTTTACATATTTACTAAAAGGAACAAATAGCTCTTTTCAGTCAGAATTGTTGTTTGATAGATCAACATCTTTTTAATAATATTCTAGGAGACACTTTGTGAAAACTGTTTGATAACTTCAGTGGTAAACTTAGAAAAACAAATTTTTCCTGTGCTTAGTGTATTGCATGTTAGCAAAAAGCCCTGTAACTTGATTGGCATTAGGTGGCAAGGCTACTCAAAAGCATGTGAAATTCAGCTCTTAACCAAAAAAAAAAAAAAAAAAAGACAGTGCAGATAACAGTGTATTACTGTAACTGGGAAACACAATTTTAAGTAATATTTCAATTTCCTGAGGTTTTTGTTCTGTTTTTTGAATGCCATTATATAAAAGCGGTGGTTTACTCTCTCAGTACCATGTTTAGTTTGGCTTGGTGGTATTCCAGAGATGTGCAATGGAGAAAAAATAAGATCTCTCAAATTCTGCTTATAGAGAGGGGGACTAAAAGGAAGGGGCATGAATTATATGTCATGAATAAGTAATAGTACAGAAAAGATACAGTAGGTGTGTGAATCTCCCACATCTGTCAGTAAAAGAATGATGGGATTCACAGTAAACTTGAAAGGTCTCATTTCCGGAAATATTTTTTCAGTAAAAAAGGAAATTACTCCATAAAACTGGGTGTGCTCCTGGCTTCTTCAGATCAAGAATATGCAATTCCTTTTAATGGATCAGAAGTCTGGATGAACAGCAAGGGTATCTGCTTTCATATTAGGTAGATGATGAAAGATGAGAATGGAAGTCTTTATAGCTTGGTGAATCAGCCAGGTACTCAGTGCCTGACCTTGGATGGGAAGGATGCTTGAATATATGCATCCCCTGTGAGAAGGTTATTTTGAGCTGCCCATTTTGAACCTTACCCGATATGCATGGAGCAGCTGAGAGGAACCCTGTGGCTCCTGTTGTTCTGGGGTGTAGTGCAGCAGTCCTGTGTCCCTGAGGCTGGCAGTATTGCTGTTCCTGTTGAATGGTGACCAGAGGAAATATGCACCAGAGTGAGGTCCTGCTTCCTTGAAAATATGACCTCATATATTTTATTCAGAGTATTACTTATCTTGTTAGCACAGTTTTACATGGTTCCATTTGAAATCAGAAGAGGATTTTTTGTGGAAAAATACTGAAAATATGAAAATAGAACCAACAGCAGATTATTTTACAGTAAGTCATTATGTATTTCTGTTTCTTCTGAGGACCAGCTGAGTCTGTAACTTTGCAGTAGCTGTTTTTTTGAAAACAATATGCCTTTGCACTAAAAAAAACAAAGTCCATGCTGCAGTTTATTCACGAAATTATTGTAATCTTGTAAGCCAGACAAGAAGAAACAGTTGCATATTTCACTGTTACACAAATTTCTTCTAGAAGAGAAGGAAAAAAGACAAATACGAAGGTAGGTGAGATGAAACCATATTGCAGTTAAATAGTGCATCACTGCTGTGATGCAAACTAACTCAGAGTAATTGAGAGAATAAAAAAAGATTTTCCAGTGGAGGTTCTTTGCAAATGGGTTGAGAGAGTAAAACTCATTATAAAACAAAGGTCAGTTAAACTTGCCATCCCAAACTCCTTGAACTGGCTTTTAAGGAAATTGTCCTCACCTCCCCAAACCTTTTGTTTTGGAGTCTATGTATGCCAAAGCAATTTTTACAAACTTGATGACATGCTAGATATTTAACTGGACAAGACAGTGTTATGGGTTTCCCCCTCCCAGGGCTTATGTCCCAGAACTAGCGAACTGATTGATTTATCTGATATCCAAGTAAAACAAACCTTTCTAAAAAGCATTGTACTTACGTTTGGGGGCTTCATTAATTACTGGTATAGAGTAATTCAGCTGATGGCTATACAGTTACAGGGTTGTGGGGTTTTTTTCCTTTTCTTTCTTTTTTTTTTTAAATCTTTTTTTCTCCCCAGTAGTAGGATGCTTGGCACAGTCCTTTTTGTTTCAAGACAAATATTGGTTTATGGTTGGACTCTTATGATCTTAAAGGTATTTTCCAACCTAAATGATTCTATGATTCTAAGAACCTGCCTCTCATAAGTACAGTGCTGCATTCTTAGGTAAAATCTTATTTACAAAGGTTTTAGTAGTTTGTTATAACCCTTTCAAATCTATCAGCAGCACTTTTTCGTTGAACAACTTTGGTGAGCCTTTGCTTTACACTGGCAATTTATGCGATGGTGGGGGAAAGCAAGTGAACTGCTACCATTTTCTTGGCACTGGTAATAGTCTTTTTCCTCAGACCCTTTGATCCCAACCATATGATCTACCATAATACCTGAGCACAGGCCTAGTCCTGGTTTCTCAAGGAAAAAGCAAGCCAATACTAGCTGCACATGCTGAAAGCTGCATCCTACAAGGATTTACCTTAGAAAATGGAGGGGCCTTCCACTTTTAAGGAATAGATGCCAACAAAATACATTTGTTTTTTAAAAAGCATAAACTAATTCTTAAAAGGAAATACCTATGTGCAAGTTTAACTTAAAGAACTGAATGTTCTATTACATGCTCAGTGGAGAAACAGTTTCTTAGAATATTTTGCTATGCCATTAAGTTCATTATTATGAACTATCATATGCAAATAGCAAAATTAAATACTTAAATATAATACATGTACCTAATTATTATGATTATTTAATTTACTTTTTATATGTGTGATATGCTAGATATCATGCTCTCTGCCTTCAGTGTTGTCATGGTCAAAGTGTAACCTCTTTGCTGAGGCAGTTTCATATGATTAAAAGAAAAGCATTGCCAAACTTGTATGAAGGTTGCAAACACTGAAAGATTCAGTGATAAATAATTAATATTTCAACAAAGACAATCCAGAGGTTTTGGAAGGGAGGTGAATTCTCATGTCTTTAATTTGGACAAATCCCACTGCCAGCTTTGGGATTAAAGGAGTGTGTTATATGGCCACATATGGGACAGAATACAAGAAACATATTTATCACTGGTGTGAGCCTATGTAGCAGTTAGACATTCCTGCACACACTGTTCCCTATTCTCTTGCTCTGTCTGTCTCTCTCTCTCAGGTGATTTTGTAACAGGACTGCACAGATCATGAGTCTGAAGAGCTGTCCACAAAGTCATATGACGCAGGTGCACATTTTGCACTGGCTGATGCTAACCTGGGGAATATTAAAATATCTAAAAAATCTTACACATTTATTTTTAAAGGGTACATGAAATACACATATGCTTCAGGGGCATTCTAGGAAAAGGGACCAGGACCTTTGAGATTTAGGGCCAAGCTATGGAGCTCTTAATGCATTGATTACTTATGGTCCCCACAGAATTTTCCTTTTACTTCAGCGTATGCTAAGATGAACCCCATCAAAAGAATCAGGAATTCAGCTTCCACTGTTTTTGGGGAAGAGATATTTCATAATATGCAAATGAAGTAGCATGACCTGGCCCTTTAAAAACTGAGATACCCACCTCCTGAAGGGGATGTACTGTTGTGTACCCATGGAGCTCCGGGAGTTGTGCCCCATCTGTGGGTTTTTGTTCTGCTGCTCTTTGGTTGCCCTCTGGCAATGTACTCCCTCAATATATAGGAGCAACACTCAGACCACCTTGTGATGCCTCTGCTCCAGAGGGCTCATGAGAAAATAGCACAGAGGTGAGGCTTTTCTACTGTGTTGACTGCAGGTCCAAGCATGCTGGGTTTGGAAGGGTGCTGTGCTCTCAGCAGAGGGTTTTCTGAAGGCAAGATAGAAAATAAGTGAGCCTTCTTCAGTCATATTCCAACCAAATTTCAGCTCCTTTCTTTTGTATTTCCCTTTCAATGTAAGCAGACACTCTTAGTTGAGGAGGAGAGTAACTCATTGCTGGGACTTAGCATGCTCCAGCGTGCAGCTTTTCACATGGCAGCTGTGCCAGAGCAGAGCTGCTGAACGTACTACAGTAGTCTGCTTCTGAACTCAGGGCTGGTCCCATAGGTTAAAATGTATAGGAGGAAAATGTGGTTTTCCAGAATGTGGAAACAGTATGTGTGATTTGTGCCAAAAGTGTGGAATGGGTATTGCAGCTGAAGAGGCAGGTAAATTGCCTATATTGCATATACAGCAAAATACTTGAGCAGTCTCTAGGGTTACTTGCCTGTGCTCAGATATATTTTCTGTTGAGGCGGATAGCAGTCTCATGTATGTATGGAGCAGGAGAAGAATACAGACTTTTCTGCTGGGGCTCAGACAGAGCCCACCAAAGGAAATGGGCATTCTTATTTTTGTCATTATTTCAAAAAACAGCCACATTAGACTTCTATCCATTTTTGTATGTCTACGTCTTTTACTCTTTGGGGCTAAAATCTACAGTCATGTTGTCCATTGTTTGGTCTCAGCTTTACTGTCTCAGCCAAAACCTACAAAAGTTGATTGTAAAGGTGTTTACCAAAAAGAAAAAAGAAATTTCATAGGATAAAATGTTGTAACCGTGCCTCTGAAATAAAGCTGTAAAACTTGGTATTTAATTTAAGGTCATGAAATCTGGAATACCATGGGCTAGTAGAACCACTTGTAATTTTCTAGACTTGCTACTAGACCCTACTTTTTTTGAATTGCCAAATGCAATTTGAAATAACCGGTGGTTTACCATGGTCATCTCATGAAATTCTCAGAGAGAACTTTTCCTAGGAAACATTGTACAATTCATGTAAACTCCTGATGCTACTGACTGCAGTGTGATTCCATGCTGAATTCTAAAAGCTTTAGAAAAAGCAGCTGCATGGGGGTAGTTCTTACGCTACACATCTCATGAGGAGCCAAATGGCTTTAAACCAGTAATTTAAATTTTGCATGTTGTGCTTTTCATATGAGAACCAATTACTGGTTTAGTACATAAAAGCCTGTGGTTATTTCTTATACTAATTTAGGGTGTTTTTTTTTCATTTAACTGTCGTTGAAGTTTGAACCATAGCTTGCCAGTATATGAAGTAATATTAAAAGGAAGTGAAACATCTTTGCCTCAGTTTCCCTTAAGCTTAAAGCTTTGGATTGCAACTACAGAGTTTCTTGTTGTATACAAGATAGTCGTTTAATGCACTTTATTTAAAAAAAGGCACAAATTATTTTGTTTATAAAATGTTACAATTGCACTAAGCTGTAAGAATTGGTTACTAAATATAAACTGTACAGTTTTGTAGTCAACATTGTAAGTGTTTAGTCATAAATGAATGAAACAATTACATGTTTCAGTTAAATGTTAATTTTATATGTGGTATATGTAACCATAAATAAATTTTCCTTTCTAAAAAAGGATGGCTGTCTGTTTCATTTCATTGAATTTCATATTCTATTTCAAATGATAAAACAATATCCTTTCTATAAATATAAAATTAAATATGTTCCAGTTCAAAGAGATGGCAGATGACACTAACTAAACTTGGGGGATTAAATTCAGATGTGCGAACTTCAGTTGAACTCCTGTAGATCCCCCGCATCTACTAACACCGCAGAAGGAAATACCAGGCACTAGTTTTGTACAAAAAGTCTGAAAGAAGAGCTAACAGGAGTTCTTGAATGTAGAGTTATAAATGAAAGCCAGGGTGCCCTTACAAGTCTTATCTTTCTTATCCCAGTTAATTTACCTCTACTGTAATTCTCTTCTGACACACTGCAATGTGTTATCATTGTATATGCTCAGTTTTGGGGAACAGAATTGACTATGGGTGTACAAGAGAGTCTGCACTGGGTGTTGCTAAATGGATGTAAATATTTACTATCTGAGTTAGTGATCATTAACTGGGAGAGTTAAGAGTTGAAAGGAATTATGTTAACCTGGATTATTTCTTTTTTTAAAAAAGTTTGGTCCTGATTCTTCAATTAAGTAACTGCAAAATAGATACATGATCAGAGTTCTGATTTTCTAACTTGACTGTTATAGACAGGCTAGAAAAAAAATGGTGGAACATCTCATTTCACAAACTAATTTTCTTTTTAAAAAACTGTGTATTTTCGTTCTTCTGAATTGTTTTCTTGAATACCCAACTTATTTTCCAGGTGTACAAATTGATGGAATGAGCTACATCTCTAACTGTGAAACTGACTCTTCCGTACTGTAGCCAGTGAAAACTTCTGAAAGAAATTGGCCAGTGACTGACAGATAGCCAGGTGAGTAACAGAGAGTGAGGCTGATTCCTTTATACTATGCAGCACTACAGTCCTGCAGCTCAGGTGTATCCTGGAGATCTTAGTAATGTTTACTTCTATCAGACACAGCTGTCGTCTTCACTTCTCACATCAGATATTTAGGCACCAGCCATTTTATCTAGAAAAGAAGAAATTGGTATCATGGTACATGAGTAGAGTCCCAGTTTGTGTCTCTGCAGTTAAACTACAGCCAAAAGGACTACAGCACAATGGTGATCAGGATGTATTTGATAAATGGTTTTTGCTTAACTAAACATGAACTGCAATTACACAGTATAGACCCTTAGGAACTATAATCTGTCCAATCTACTAAACTGGAAAATGAATAAAAATTAATGGGAAAAAACAATAGAGAGGGAGGGAAAATAAATGTTTCACCTAATGGAGACGCCAATGTTGAAATCATGTGACCAGGACTGTTTGGGGATCTCTTTGGGCTTAATTGCTGGAGCCTAAAGTAGGAAGATCAGCTGCACCTGTTTTAACCATATGATGTGTGTTTAACCTGATTTTGCAGTCAGGAGGACCAGGAATGAGCCTGGAACAGCAGAGGCAGAAGGTTCAAAAATCTTGGTGTTGCTGTGTTGGTGTCACTTCCACAGCTGACAGTGTTGGCATCAGCCTAACAGCTTCCTATAGAAATATTGCTAAGAGGGCAAAATGGCCAACCAAATCAATAAATAGAATAGTAAAAACCTGCCAAAACTAATGGTACTGAGCCAGAATTCTAAAGAAATTCCTTTTTAAATGGTGGCAGTGTTAATGGCATTACAGAACTGGTAGGTATCGGAGCTGAGTTTTTGTTTAGTGCAGATAACATCCTGCTTACAAAGCAATCCAGCGGTATCACAAGCTCAGGAAACAGCAGTGTTACTAAAACAGTGTTTTGGATTAACTGGGAACTTCAGGCATTGGCAATGCTTAGACCACCCAGTAACAACTAGTTTGTGCTCCCTGCCAAATGTGTAGTGCTATATGCACTATGGTTGGGTATCTGATATGCCATCTAAGTTTGGACCTAAGCAGAGGGTAACAGCAGAATTTTTAATAATGGATATACAACAGAAAACTTCTGTGGCCAATAATAAATGGTCAGTATATTTACAAGGATAAAATAATTGAAAGCTGTCATGACATGAAATAACTTCCATGCTACAATAAGCAAAATAAAGTTTCTTTGTATGAGGCCCACAAGCGGAAATTAAGAGTGTAGTCCAGTGTTATTCTCTGGCACAAGGAGGCTTGGCTGGAGTATTCCAGGTGCATGTGCCTGTTTTTGCATTTTTAAGTGTCTGTGGTTCATGTCAGAGAGGAGCTGCTGGGGTAGGTGAACATTTGGACACAGTGCGGTGTATCTTACCTTCTTACTACATTCTTATGAATCATCTTATTTATAGCAGGATATTGAAGAGTGTCTACGACCTCATTGCTGTTCTATAGCAGGAATCTTTGGTGTCTATGTGCAGTGTGAGGCCTGTGCAGTTAACAAATATTTTACATTTATCACTGAAAACTGTATAGGAAATACCATCAGTCTGGCATGTATGACAAAGACAATTCCGTTTGCAGGTACTCAGGCTTGTAAAAAACTCCAATTTATATATACCTTTTAAAGATACTTTGACATGGTCTAGGATCATATGGATCTAAATATTATTTTTTTTTTCCCCTCTAGAATTGCTTTTAAAGCTAGCAGCTCAAACCTGGTTTTTTTGTTGTTTTTTGCTTTTTGTTATTGAGATGTCACCTCATAACAGAAATGCCCCGGGGTTGTTACTCCGCATTCCTCTGGCCTGGATGTGAGCTGAGCAAACCCAGTGCTCTACAGCATATTACAACCAATACTTGGTTACTACGTGGCAATCAGCTTACTTGAGCATCTTGCACTTGTGGATGTTATTGGGATTTTGTTCTTTCATATCTGCCAAAGTGTTTCATGCCCTTATTTTGTGCTAATTGTAAAGATGGTGGCCTTTCAATGGAGGGCATCCTTTATCTAACAACAAAAAATATTGTAATGTACCAGGACACTGTCTTCCTGTCAGTAGCCTAGCAGAGCAGGTTTAATCTTCATTTTTTATCATGTTGTATGGGGTTTACGTGATGCTTGACAGAGAGCCTATATAAATACGTTTTTAAGATGTATTGAGTTTGCTATCATCATCAATTTGAGCTGTCAAGTTCAAAAGCGTCCTCTTGTGATTTCCAGAGCAAGGATCATCACACTCCAAATCATTCAGCTTACAAGGGGAACGCAGAGGATGTGGCAAGCTAAGGTTGGAGAGAGCCCTTACAACTCCAGTTTCAGGCATTAGGTGGGTTTAATTGAGAGAGAGAAGATTTCAAAATTCAAACTAACCTAAGGATTCCCCTCGCTCCACTAAATGGGTGACAAAGAGGAGGCTGGTGTTCAGGAAGGCTTTGTGTTCCCCCCTTCTCTTTTACATGCCATCCATTGCTGCAGCCTCCAGTTCCCATTTTGCTTTTTCCAAGAGCTGGCCTTTCTCAGTGATGCCACTGGTGGTGCAGTGCAAGAACATCCATGGAAGTTACTGTTAGCCAAGCCATGCATCTCCAAGGGCATCAGGCAGGAGAGGGAAGCATTTGCTATTTGCCAGTTTAAACCAGCAGAAAAGTATGTCATTCCTGACATTCCAAGACCCACTGCTCTTGAGAGACAAGCGAGGGCAAGCTTCTACTTCATTCCCGCTGACAAAGATGCAGGGGATTATTGCAGAGGAGGGGCCAGTCCCTGCACTGCATGGCAAGGTAGTATATGCTACACTGAGCCAGGGCCATGCAGCAGCAGCTCATCTCTCTCGATGCTTTAGCTCCTTCTGCAGCCTAGTTTCTTGTGGAAATAGATTCCAAGATTTATTGTCGTTGTTGGGTTCCCAATCCTTTCAGACAGCTTTTTGGTGGTGGTGGTTTTATGTCATGACTCCTTAATGCTTGGTTCATTTAATTCATCATGCTCTTCCTGGACAGTTGTTCGTTTGCCTTCTATCCAGCCACAGCTTACGCACAGCCTTTACAAAAACACTGTTAGCCTTGCCAATAGATGCTTCTGGTCTTAAACCTGCAAACCCCTGTGCCTGCCATTACAGGGTAATTCAGGCTGGTTCAATTTCAGCAGCTGCATGTCAGCTTTGGGACCACTCTCCTAAGCTGCCCACTTCCCCAGGAGCAGCAGCAGCCCTTCTCAGATGGCGACAGCAATCCACCTGTGCACCCTTCAGAGCTTTTGCTAAAAGTGGCCATTTCTGCCAGGAGGCTAGAAGTTCCCGGGATGCTGGTTGCTGCTGCTGTAGTTACCATATCCCTGAGGCTTGGGAAGAGTGGGGTGTGAGGGGCAGACAGCAACAGGCACTGGTCAGGGAGGCTGAGTTTTCTTGCTTTGTGATACCAAGTTGCAAGCAGGTGCAGGAGTAGATGTATACTTGTCAAGGATATATTTGCTGCTCAAACATCCATGGCACATCTCCTAGACAGAAGAGTCACCAGGCTCGTTGGGTATGTGTCATAAGCTAGACTTGTCTCATGGATGTGCAGCTAGGCTGTGCTGGTAGGAGTATGGCCACAGCAGACAGTCATCAGCATTTTGGTTTCCAGCTTGTGTCAATTGAATGTTTTTTTCCAGTTTACACTGATTTTGTCATACTAGGGAATGTTGTATTCTTCAGAGATGAGATAAAGCATTCATCAGGGCCTGGTAGTTTTCCCTGTTCTCTTTAGCGTTTTTCTGCTTCTACTTGATTCTCTTAGAGGCTGCTTTAATGAGCAGTCATTAAACACATGCGTCTCTCTCTCCCCAGAGATCTAAGCAGTGGAATCTCCATCATTTCCACTGCTTCACAAAATGTTGTAGTGCTTTGTTTTAGTCAAGTTAACAACAGAACAAAATGCTTCTCTGTTTTCCTTTCAGTCATCTGCCCTTCAGCAGTCATTCGCAAAAAGACTGTTGCTTTTTCCTCTGCTTAGACGTTATTTTTTACACCATTTAAATGACAGCTTAATCATATGATAAAGGACTTCCCTAAGCACAGGTCTTTCCCATGTGTCAAAATGTCAGTGGATTCCGTATTTAACATCAGACACAGCTGTGCTGGAGCCATAGGTGAAGTTTCCTCTGTGAATGTGATATTATATCACTGTAGAGAGTGCTTCCTTTTGGAAAATTGTTCTGAGACAAAAGTCAGCACGGCTCTGACCCCCTCAGTGGAAATCAGCAGCAAAAAATCCTGAAGAGCAGCTAAGTACCTGTAAAGATGCTGCTATACATGGAAGGGTAGGGCTATGTATAGAATAATTCAGGCCATTTATGATAAAGTAGAAGTGTTGTTTTCAAAGATACAGAAGCTTTGGCAAACATATATGAAGTACTTCAAAGCAGATGGCAATGTGAGCAGGAAAAGGACATAGCAAGCACACAGCAAATAATACAAATGTCTGCTGCTCTTCCTTCTTGCTTCCCTGTCTAAATGCTTGCTGTGAGAATGGGCAGATAAGACTAGTGCTTTCTGTCACTGCAGATTTGCAGGATTAATGCCTAAAAGAAATATTACAGTGAATTTAGCATCTTAAAAGTTTTGAATGATTTCAACTCCTGCCAAAAACTAGGTTCCATCACATTACCTGCATGTCTCCCTGACAGTAGCTTATATCATCTGGAAGAGTGCACCACCACATCATGATTGTAAAGCTTAACATAAAATTACCATGTTGTTAAGCTTACAGTGTAAAACAGGCTGTCATCAGCCTTCTAGTGATGCAGAAGCAAATAGTAGCATAAAAAAGAGCCAATAACTTAAAAGGCTTTCGGTTATAGGGTAGGGGAAAGGTACAAATACTTCATGGATTCTGTGGAGCTGTCAGCCCTTGTGTGCCATCTCCCCTTGCGCACTGTAGACATGTCACCAGTCTGAACCAGTGAAAAATCCAAGGGGAGAGACAGCAACTGGGAGTTTGTGGTCAGTGGATCAGGCTATTAGAAGCCTAAGGTTTACTTGACCCATTGAAACTTACAAAAAGCCTCATCTTTAATAGGGCTTTACCAGATGCTTGCTAACACAGATGAAAAATGGCTTCCTTTTTTTCTGGTGAAGACAGAACCCAAGAGGTATTTTGCAAGCAGCATGCATTGGTTCAGCCGCAGCAGAGGTTACTATTTCATGCAGAAAGGTCACAGGCCATCTGCAGCCTTCTGAGTCAATGCTTAAAACTCCAGCTAAAAACCACCTAGCAGCTGTATAAAGGACTGTAATTGCCCCTGGGTTGCTGCTGACTATGAGAACCAGAACTAGAAACAAAATCCTGCCCAGGAGAGATTACGGGTTTGTTGCTGATGGCAAAACCAGAGCAAATGTGTGAGTAGAAGAGCAGGAGTGTACTTCACGTGCACAGCATCATGACTAGGATATGGTTTCAGAAATAAACGGAGCTGAGCTGGTGCGTGTATTACATGAGTGTACATGCTTTATACGGTGAACATTATAAAAGAGTCAATGCAATAATGTGGAAACCTCGTGATAGCTCTGCTTTCCCTTAGTTCGCCATCAGAAGAAACAGAGATCTGGGTAGCTAGCGGGTGAGGTACGGAGATGACATTTGAGATGACTGTTGAGACAAACAGCTGGGAGGCCAGCAGGGCAGCTGAGAGGGACCTGGCTTGGACCAGCCTGGAGGAAGAGGTTTTAATTCTGATGCCTGAACTTTGAGCTGGAGGGAGGGCAGACAGGTGGTAAAGAGGAGGGCACAGTCCTGGTGGTGCCAGTAGCTCAAGATGTCTTACCAGTCAAATTTAGCAGATGAGACGAATAGAGAGGAGCTGATGGGAAGCCTTGACATTTACATGAAATGTATAGACACCTGTGCTTTTATTCTACAAAGGCTTTTTAATATCCACATTGTCATCCAGATAACTGGGATAAGACTGCTCAACAAATGAATGTCACCTTCTGCTGCATTTTGATGTGAAGGGATTTGTTTTGTGAACACACACCTCTGTGAGAAGGTAACAGTACTGGTAAGTCATAGGTGGTTCCACAACAGCCTCTGAAGAGACACTGGGGGAGCTTGGTTTATTCAGCCTGGAGAAGACACGGCCTCACAGGAACCTAGCAGTGCCTATGGGGAGATTACCAAGGCGATAAATCCAGGACGTTCAGTGGTGTGTGATCAGAGAATGAGAGACAACAGGCATAAGTGAACTAAGTGAGGTTGAGGCTGGGTATAAGGAGAAACTGTTTCCCCATCAGGGCAGTCAGACAGTGACATAGGCTGGCCAGAGAGGCTGTGCAGTCTCCCTTGGACATTTTCAGTACTCTACTGGATAAAGCTCTGGGCAACCTGGTCTGACCCTGCTTTGAGACAGAGATTGGACTAGAGGCCTCCTGAGGTCCCCTCCAGCCTGAGTTATCCTATGGTCTTCGTGGAGAATGAGACACAGCTGTGGGTATCCAACCCTCTTACCCATCAGTCCATGGAAGACAGGCCGAGGTATAAAATGAGGGGGTTTTTTGGTTTGTTTTGGGTGGGATTTTTTTTGCGAAGTTTGATCCAAGCTGTCCCACAGTGCCCTAGTAATCTTGAATCAGAGACCCATATCATGGTCCAAAAAGTTTAGACCATGACAGAGCAGTAGTTCTAACAAGGAGGCGGAGATGAAATTATGTCAAAGTGTCTACCCCCAAAAAACAGTGCTTACAGCATCACAAAATAGCCTGGATTGGATGCAGCACTCAATGCAGTACTTTAGCTGCATTTTCAGACCTGCTAAGTCTGAAATACTGGAAAGCATTCTCTAAGGAGAATAATCACTGCTGGCTGCGTTCTTGCTAACGCTGCCCTCCATGTTACATCACTTCAAGAGGCCACTGCTGCCTCGCATTCAGCTTGCTGCCCACCAGGACCTTTCCAGCCTGGACAGATGCATGAATTTATTCCGTACCAGGTGTAAGAATTTGCATGAGGTTTCTGTGAGTCTGTTCCTCCAGTTTACCAGCATCCGTGTGAAGAGCAGCCCTGCCCTCCAGCTTACCCATTCTTCCTCCCAGTTTGGTATCATTTGTGAGCTTGCATGGATCCTGTCCTGGCGCTCAGGTTACCAATGGCAGTGTTGGGTAGTGTCAGCCCCAGTGTCGCCCTCTGCAGAATAGCTCTTGTCCTTAGCTGCCAGCTGGACTTCAAATCGATGAACCTTCGAGCCTGATAGTCCTTCCAATTTTTCCTCCCACACTGCATGTCCACCTATCCATTCCGACTTCCATGTCTGGCCACTAGTATCTCATGGGGAAACACCACAGAAAGCCTTGCTAAAGTCAAGGTTAATAGCCTTGCTGCTCTCCCTTGTCCCCACAGCCAGTTTTTCCACCATGGAGGTCACTGTGACCTTGCTAAAGCTGTGCTGGTGGTTCCTGATCACCTTCTGGCCCTTCTTCATGTGCCTGGAAATGGTTTACACAGGACTTGGTTCAAAATCTTCCCAGGGACTGAGCCTGTAGCTCCCCATGTTTTCTATGCCCTTTTCGGAGATGGGCATAAAAATTGCATTTTTTTCTAGTCACTGGGAAACACCCTTGATTGCTGTGGCTTCAAAAAGATGTTAGAGAGCATCTTCATGCACTGACAGAAGCCTCAAGGTTCCTCGGCACCTGTGGGTGCCTGCTGTCTGGACACCCTTAGCACTGAATTCCTGGAGTCTGTAGCTCGGAGTTGATACGAGGACAAGGCACACAAATTTAAATGGTACAGCTTGACACCGTGTGCCAGATATTACTGTGTGCCAATACCTAGTGAGTTTCTATGCCACCTGTATGATGGCAGGGTGTCTGTGCACACCGCAGGGCATGAGCCCAGGGGCAGCAACACCACGCAATGAGCCCAATGGACGCAGCTCTTACCACCACGCTTTGAACCCAGCGTCCCTTGCAAGTGTGTGAAGATGGAGAAGCCAGCCCTGGGCAGGAGAAGAGCCAAAGTTTTTTACCCTGAAGGCACACTTCAAGAGTCCCACAGCAGCTGCAACGCTTTGGCCTGATCACAGATACTCCTTTTCCAGACAGAAGCACAAACACTGTGCCCCAACAGCAAGTAACGCAGCATCGCTAGACAGGCTGCAGCCCCAGCAGAGCTGCCCCAGTGTATGTCACAGTACCTGCTGCACAACACCTCCTGCCCCTGCTCTGAGCCAGCCCTTCAGGGGCAGGTTTGTAACACAGAGCCTCTCTTGTCTGGGAGTGACCTTCCATACGAACAAGCTCTTCTTCCCTCTTTCTCCTTGCTCAGCATGGCTGCCCAGCCCTGGCAGGAGGTGATTCTGATGATGTGACACATTGTGTGCAAGTCTCTTGCTCCTTTAGAGCAAAACCTAATCAGGCTTTAAAAAAAATATTGCCCCAAATGAAAAATTCAACTAAATTTAGAGCAAAGCTATCACAGGAGAAATATGGCTTGTTCCTCCCCAGGGACTGGAGAGCTGCTTCCCACCAGCCCCTCAGCAGTGCTGCTGCCTCTCCAACCCTTCTCACTCCTGCTTTCCTGTCACCAACCAGTGACAACAGAGGACATTTGATTTGGGCCCATGGGTTACATCCATGCATCAGTGTTCAAAGAAGGGCATACTCTGAGAACACTCCCGGACCAGGTACCTCCAGCCACTTCTTCATAAGCTGAGTCCTTGAATGGGAGGTGATCATGGCTTTTAGTTTCACACTGCTGAGATGAGACAAGCCCCAAACATTGACACCCAGCTTGTTCCCATGCTTATAAAAGTATGGTTTCACATGGTCTGAAAAAGAACATCTAATATTTTTAGATAACATAGTCTGACAAAGAACATCTATGGACAGTTGGGAGGCCTGACAACACAAGTTACTTTGCTTATCCAAGGAAAGCTGAAAAGTGACATGAATATAGCATTATGAGAAATACATTTGGAGAAAAGAAGATAGATCAGAATAGCAGAAAGATCAGTTATGGCATGAGGCAGCATTAACATTAGGATTCTGAGTAGGAAAAGTCTCCCAATACCATTAAAAGTGTGTCCTTTGTGAAACCAAATGGCTTGTGGTCACTCAGCTCCAGCCCAAGTTGTAGGCATAGTTCAAGTCCTCAGGGCCAGATCATCTGAAAGGGTTAAGGCAGGACTTTGTGTCTGCAGGGAACTTGGCACAACATACTCTGGTCTTCACCTTAGAATCATAGATGGCCTATGCTTAATACAAATAAAAACCCATAAAGATCAATCACAATTACCAGTTCACCGTGATTTAGTTTTCTGCTTGAAATAATTCAGGGATAATCAGTCTAGTTGGTGGTGCCTGACCCATAATGGCTCTGACACTTGGCTCTCTTACAGACTGGAAAAGAATCAAGAGCATATAAGTAACTTAAAGACCTAAGGCTGAGTGAGGCACAAGGAGAAGTTTGCACAATTTCTGGATAGAGTGAGCCTTCTAGTCTCCAGGACTACCAACATGACATATTCAAAAACACTGAAGTCATGGGGAGGCAGAGGGAGAAAAAGGAGGAAAAAAATCCTACCACTGCTAGCATTACCAATCAAGCAGTAATGTCTATGAAATTAAAATGTTCTATGGCAGCTGGTGCTTTGCTAAACTAATATATATTCCTTAATACTATTTTCCATATTATCTCTCTTAAGTACAATTTTGCTGCAATAATATAATAAAACAATACACATCTACAGTTTATAGAAATTCCTGTTCCCTGCTCTAACTTGACAATGGATCAAACTGCTTGAGTAAGTGAAGTAACAGCCCATTTGTCACTGTCCCAGACGGCTGTATAAACCACTTTCTAGGAGTCCTGTTGAGAATGCTTCTGTATCTGATCTTAGGCTTTAGTCCTGTTGAAAAGTTTCATTGAAAGCCTTGACTCTGCAACGAGAAGTTGTTCCTGACTTACATTACATGCATTTTTTAGGAGTTTTCACACTGAAAAATATCTGATGGATATCTCCATGTAAGCCACCTGGACTGATTACAACCATCCTGTCCATCCAGAACCTGCTCACCTGGCAGCTTCCATCTCCATCACACTGGGAGAGTGTTAACATTTCCCCTGTTCATCTGCAGTTTGTCTCTAGAAACCCTGAGTCCCAACCCTGAGCGACATTAGCCCACTCTGAAGCACAACAGAAGTTGTCCTACACCAAACTCTCAGCAGCTTGCCCTTGGAGGGGTGTGCAGCTGTTGGGGAGGTTCATCTCTCAGCTTGGGGATGAGAGGAGGTTTGTCCTGGGTTATAAACTGTGCTGAATTTCACTTTAAAAGAAAAACATTCTTTCCTAACTTTTCATGTAGAAAAGAAAAAACCACACACACAAAACTAAAAAATGGCCCTCCCTGCCACTGAAACCTGGGCTGTCTGACCTGGGTTACTCTGCTGGCCACCAAACCTCTTTTGCTTTGGGTAGGAGGGAAGTCTCTGTGAGGATGCAGAAGGTGAGACCAGGGGTGTGTGTGCTCACATCACTCTGTGAATACTTGTGGAAATGAAAGTGTGTGGAGAGTCCCATCCTTGTGTCTGTATTCCACAACAGACTTACCAACAGAGAAAACGTGAAGATCCAAATGTACCAGAAATAGCAGCACGTGCACACATTTACATCCGTCCATAAGGTGAAGGCCATCCATCACCATGCTATGCCTCGACAGGAGCAGGAGCAGCTGAGGAGGAGTTCCTGAAGGAGCCAGCTTAACACTGCTTTTTTCCACAAGTTGTGTCTATGCAACAAAAGGGAGTATAGCTTACATACACCCAGCAGAGTTGTGTATGCACTAGCTGGGTATAGTGTACCTGCTTCCCACCTCTGGCATAGCATGAAGTCTGGCATGAGCTAATACACCCTACCAAGAAGCTGATCTTTGGATGCACCAGAGCATATTCTCACCTGAAAGACAAAGAAACTGAAATAAAGCGAAGGAAGAAGATTTGTCTTTATGAGTACAGCTCCCAGGACAGCAGGGCTTTTCCTCAGCTCTATAGCACCAATAAAAAGGAATTTTTTATTAAAAACTACATTACTAAAATTATCTTAGGTGCATGCATATTCCTGCAAGAATTAGGAAAAGATTAAAACCAGAGCAGCTAGTTAGCAGCACTAGCTCATCTAAAAGATTTGCCTGCCAATGGGAGACAGATACTCTGTGTAATTCTCTCAAGCAGAAGCCAAGCACTGGGGGCCGAAGGAGCCCGAAGATGCTGTGGGGCAGTCCTGGCATGAGCACTGGGGCAGAGGCGCCCTGACCGCAGCCCTGGAGGACTGTGCAGGACAAGCTGTGGTGCCACCTCCCTTTTAGTCCTGGTTTTCTCTTCTTTGTCTGTGCTGGCAGGTATTCTCTTCTCCCTTGTTTCTGCTTGCTCTCTGTCTCCTGCCAAAGTAGTTCAGGAATTAGCAGGGGATGCTTTTTGGCCTCCTTGTCATTACATTTAATTAGAAGACACCCTTATTTGCTTTGCTTTCACTCTCCTGCCTGGCAGAGTAATTTGAATTTCACAGGCAATTCTCAGGTCTTGTTGAACATCTCCTACCTGAAGTGAGCAGCACAGAGAGTCACTGCTGAATGGCTTGGCAGCAGCAGCTGTGGCACAGCGAGAGCCAACACCTGAAATAACACCTGAAAAGTCTACAGGATGGTTAAAAATTAACGAAAAAGGAAAAATGCTGAACATGCGGTGGGCCTGGGCTGTCAAAGTCAGTGCAGACAGAGAGAGAATCATGACTAGGTGGCACACGGAGACCAAACCAAAGCCCTGAACCCCTCTCCAACACAAAGTGATAAGAAATTTATAGCAGTGGTATCATCTACCTTTGTTAATTATGCGTGTGCCTGAAATCTCACTTGCCAAGGAGCACAGTTCTTGAATCCTTGCCTCCTCCCTCAATGGTGCAGCAGTGAGGCAGCAGTTCAGTTTCCACACTCCGTCATTGGGCTTTGCCAGTGCTGCTACCCAGACTGGTAACTTGTACCGGGTCCCATGCTGGATCTTTTGCAACTTTTTGGGGTTTGTTGCATATTTGCATCACCAATATCATAACAAATCACCTGCTTTCAGAGACCAAATAGCTTTGCAATACCATGCCCCTTTATAGCAAATAATACAGAAACTTTAGGTGCTCAGATGAAGATGATTACAAACACTTCCATAATGTTGGAATAAATCAGGTTTTTCAAGAACAGTTACCTTGTCAGTGGATTATGAATGCTAAAAGCTTTTCAGATCTTTGCCATAATAGTGTGGATCATGTGGTATCGTTTCAGTTTGCTCTTGACTTCACTTTTGTCCATGCCTATTCTTAAGCCATGCTTCCATGGCTGAAACTTCCAACCTTCAGTAGTTACAAGTGAAATTTGATGCCCACAAGCTTTTCTTCAGGTCCACTCTTAAACTGATCCCAAATGATTAAAATTACTAGAGGGCCAGGAAAAATCAGTACGTCATCAGATGTGTCAAATACACCCTCTGTGGTATGTGTTCACCCAGCACAGGGCAACCTCTCAAGATCAAGAAAGTGCATCTTCACTAGAAGTGAATGAAAATACAGCAAAGCATGTACACATCGAATCCTAGAAGAGATTCATTGCTGAAAAGGTTATTTAGGAACAGAATGATAAAAAGAAGCCTGTCTGCTGTACTTTTTGCCACCTGTTCACACAAGGTTTTTTTAGTCTAGTTCAAGAAACTGCACTCATTTAGCACAGCTGAAATGCAAATACAAATTAAAATGTCAGCCCTGGAATTTGTTTTGGCTAGAGATCTACAGAGATAGGAAGATACGATAATTGTACAATTTGCAGACTCCAGGCACTTCAATAGACTTATCTGTGGATAAAATGCAGTAAATTGCCTTGAAAGAAATAATTCATTGAAATAACTAATTAAATGGGCTGCGTCTTTAAAAAAAAGTAATATTACAATCTGTTTTCTTTTCTATAAAACATCAGTCTGTTTAATGGAGTTTGCAGTATCTAAAGCTTTCTTCCATATTTTATTTGCCTAGATAGGTCACAACCAAAGAAATCAAAAGATGTCCCCATTACCGCATGAGAAATAAGGAATGCAAAGTAGATACAGGCTTAAAATGCTGCAGTAGAGACACAGTTTTACAGGAGAAACAGCCTGTCTATACATGCATATGTATCCGCTGTACACACAAAAGCTGCGTTACAGAAGGTTATTAACCCAGCTGGCTCAGGACTTCAATTTCTATTCTCCAAGAAATTCTGAGAAAACCTTAGTCTAGAAAAGTCACAGTTCTGAGTAATTCACTTGGAAACCATTATAGGTACTCTGAAAAAGGAAAATTTTCAAGCTATTAAAACAGCCTGCCTGAAAAGCCTTCCAAAATTTCATCATGCATCCAGCACTACCATCCCAAGGGCAAGCCCAGCTGAACTCTCAGTGTTCTTTATAACGTGAGCTAGTGGACAACCATCTTCAAATCAAGTAAGACATGGAGAAATGGGCTCTGCCTCTGGTTCCCAAGACCTTTCCCAGCAGTAGAAGAGCTCCGGGGTTCCACTTCAAGGCATGGCAACGATTTGTCTAGGAGGCACAGACACCCCTGCCCATTTCCCTCACGCACTTGGCCCACCTTCTCCAAACCATGCTTGCCCTGCTTGCTCTTTGTCCTTTAGTTGACTGTACCAGGTTTTTCTGCTTTTGGTACCAGCAATCCCAGCTCCATCCTTTCAGACTCCCCTTACCCCTCCATTCCCAGCTGTAGCCCCCTTGCCTAGCTGCTCCCCCATCCCTTCTTGGGCAACTAACCCTACTTCCATCATATCATATGCACCCATTCTCCCACTCCCACAGTTCTGTCATCCTCCTCCCCCTACTTCAGTCCTCCCACACCTGCTGGCACTTCTTGCATCTTTGTCAGTTAAAGTATAGCAGATTTAAGACAGACCTCACTGGGCTGTGCAAAACTGGTTAAAACCAGAGAAGGAAAAAGTAATGTCAGGAGTCTGAATAAGGTTAATCTTGGACTAATGACTGTATTCATCATACAGAAGAGAGAAACAGCACCTCAGCTTGGACTCGCAGAAGCTGCAGAGATCCAACCAGGTATCATCAATAGTGCAACACATTGTGTTCACTGTGCTTTGCTACTGTGAATCACCATAAACTGCACAGCATAAGATTTTATGTACCAACTGTGGGCATTCAGTCGATTTTAATTGTATTTCACATTGTGAAAAGCCTTTGGAGAGAGGCATTGTTCTGATGGAAATGTTTCTTTCATTGTCACCCTCTCCATCTATTCAAGATCAAAGCAAAGTGCAGAAAAATAGAGCCTGAAGAACAGAATGGTTGAAGCAGATTGTTATAGGGCTCCTGTCAGCTCAAAGGAAAGAACAACAAAATCAGGTGGCAACAACGCCTTTCTGAGACACGGTGCAGCCAGGTGCTGTGGTTACCCTAGGAGCAGACCCCCTCCAGAAGCAAGCTGGACTGGGAATCACACCATACGCTCTCGGGATGCACCAGCAATGTGGTCTTTGCTGAGGTGGCTGGGTTTAATCAGAATCCACTCCCTGCTCAATACCATTACAGCATTAAATTGAGTACAGTTTGGTCTATGTCAAATCTCTCTGCTCGTGGGTGGGCTTTGAATTAAGGAAGAGCCAAGGCTCCTGTTCAGGCAATGTAGCTGCCCACAAGCTACCCCTCAAAGTCAGGTTAGGCTGCAGGGATCACCTTTTCTTTTTGTGTTTATACACCACCCGGCATTGCAAGCTTCTGGCCATAACCTGAAACACTAATAAAGCCTGCAACACATTTCTTGTTCTGAAAGAACAAAAACCCCAGCTGGAAACTGCAGATATAATCAAGTTTATTAAGAAAGGAAAAAATGATCCTTTTTGTACTATTAGTATTATTGGCTTGTAATCTCTTGATGCAGTTTAGATATTATGGAGTTTCAGATGTAATATTCCACCCAGAGGATGATATAAAAGCCACTATTGATTTCCACTCCCTGCAAGCAGGCTTCATCTCTATGTAAATTAAAGATTCTAGAATATATTTCACAATATAGATTAGTTGTCATTCAAGCATTTATCTATTCTGATACAAGCAGGCTGACTTACTGGCCAGTTCCAGACAATAATGCAGCTAATGAAATCTGTTAAGGCCTTTGTGCATTAACACCTAAACTACAGACCCATCATCAAGCATCCTAAGGGAAATTTAGGATGGATTTCTTGTGAGAGAAGGAGCGACGTACACAGCAGTGCTGTAAAAAGCATCGCTCACCATCATTGTCCCAGGGCAAAAACTATCCCCTTTCTTTTTACGAGAGGAGGACAGGGGAAGACAGTGACATCTTCCATCTACCGATTATTTAAATCCTTCAAATATTTGGAGAAGTTCCAGAAGACAGACAGAGATAAAGCAAAGCAGCAGCATAAACACGCTGTGTTCCATACAACACCCCAGCTGCCTTCTCCCCTGACAGCACACCTGGGGGAGCGGGGAAGGCCGGCACTGCCGACAGCTCTCCCCATACCGCAGCGGGGGTGCTGCCTGCATGCTCTTCCCTTAGTGACCAGGAACACTTTCTCTGCTTCCGAGCAATGGCAGAAGCAGTGGTGGGGCCCACGTCATCTGTCATTGTGCTTGGTGAGGGGAAAGCTTAGCTCCATCGTGAAGGTCCTTTTCACATACAGGGAAAGGGTAGGGTGGGTGGGTGTGAAAAATATTACCAGAGGCACCAGGGACTGCATCAAGCCCTGAGCAGCTTGGTCTGACCTCAGAGCTGACCCTGCTGCAAGCAGGGCATTGGACCAGTGAACTCCTGAAGCTCTCTCCTGCCTGGATCGCCCCATGAATCCTACGAAGGAGCAGAGGAAAGGCTTCCTACTAAGTCTCATTTCCACCACCCAGAGGGGTACTGGAGTCCAAGGAAACAGCGTTAACTCTTGCTGCTGATGGGTTCCCAATGACCTCCCCCATCCAAACCTGTGCTTGCTCACACAAGAAGGGAAAATCTTAGGTCTGCCAAAACCTCACCCTGTCTTTCCAGTCCTTTTCTCAAAGGCAACCACAAAACTCTTTCCTCCTCCTTGGAAAACAGCCTTATCAAACCCAACAAGGCCCTCAGATTGTTTCTCATTAGGCTGCTGATGGACATTAGAAAACCTCTCAGCATTGTGAAACCCAAAGCACATCTCCCGGAGAAGAACAACCAAGGTATTCTAGCTTCATCTTAGGCTCAGCTACAGCCATCAGAAGTCCAACGATAAAACCTGCTGTGCAAATGCACTCTCTACTAACTTTTAATTTAGTGATTTTTATCACTGTGTAACTGAGAAGCAGAACAGCACACCCACTGCTAGCCATAGCATCCCGTGTAGAAAGGGGAACTTGCGCCATTCTTAACTGAAGCACTGGGCTTACAGCAACACAGTCGGGGAGCAGAGGTGCTCAGCAACCCCGTGGCTCAAGCACACAACTTGAAGGCAACGGCCACAAGTTGACACACAGGAGGTTCCCCCTGAACATCAGGAAACACTTTTCCACAACGAGTGACTGGGCACTGGCACAGGCTGCCCAGAGAAGCTGTGGAGTCTCCATCTCTGGATATATTAAAAAAAACATCTGGACATGGTCCTGGGCACCCAGCTCTAGGTGGCCCTGCATGAGCAGATGACCTCCAGAGCTCCCTTCCTACCTCAACCCCTCTGATTCTGTGAATGAAAAGCTTAAAACAGCCAACATCAAGCTGCTGCGATTCACCCCCCTCTCCCAACTTCCCTGGAGGCCTCTTCTTTATTTGTGTGAGGTCACACCACCTCACCGCTAGGGCAGGCTCAGAGGACTTGAGAGGACACTTACAGGCAGGAGCTCAGCAGAGGTGTAGTAACTTCCTCAGCTGTCCTATCTTGTCCCATCAGTGCTTTTAGCTTCATGGCAGTTTTACATTTCAGAGCATCTCTGCCTTGTTCCAACTTCGTCAAGGACCGGGGGACTCTGAGCCTCCAGAAGCCAGCACAGCCGCACATGCGCTGAGGTTCTGCTGTACACCTGCTTCCACCGCAGTCCCACTTGGTTACCGAGGGGTTGTTTGTTTCAACAAACAGTTGAAAGATCTGAAGAGGACAGTTCCCAGGGTCTTGGTCCTCCAGGAGCTATCAAATTAGTAGAGCGGAGCTCATGTTAGATCATGTCAACAGCTGGGTTTCTCTGATTTCAGCATGCTTGTCCACGTGGGGCAGTGCCTCCACAGAAAGCAGGTTGAAGAGAAATCATGTTATTAAGGTGATCAGCAGTTTTAAAGACATTGACATTTGCTCTGTAGTTGTATAGAAAAATAAAGGCGTTGGGAGTTTGAGGAATAGCGTAGTGCATCAATCTCCGTATCTTGAACCTCTTCGTCTCCTGCCCAGGTTGTGACACAGCTGTTTTCATTAAACTCTTACGATTGCCCCTCTGTCCACTGGAGGTCAGTGTCCTTCTACAGAAAGCCAGTCCCTCCTCCCCGGTGGGTTTGCGGGGACGGGAGCCCTCCAGCAGCGCCTGCTTCCCTGTCATAGGATTTGAAGGCTCCGGATACAGGACAAGGAAAGCCTTGTGCAGGTCCATCACTGCCAAAGGAAACCCTCTCCTCAGACACCCCTTCTCAATCAAGCCTACGTTTTAGTAAGGTCACACAAAGAATTGAAGGATTCTCACATTTACTGTTTTCCCAGACGCTAAGCATCCTTGAGCAGGGCAAAAAGCTGCCAGGGCCCTCTTGCAGCTCTCCTGCCACCGCTGCAGCGTTGTAGGAGCCAAATGCCTAGCTCCCCTCTTGGGAAAACAGCATCCAGTTGGGCAGGGAATTCCTAACTGATGAATAAATATGTTTGATCATTTTCATGCTTCCTACATTATCTGGCCTTGTATTTGAATGAAATACTATAATGTAATTGCCAGCTGATAGATTTTTACTATCCAGTTAATCCTACTTGGCTCGTTTGCTGGGATGTGCTCCAGTGTTTAGGCTGCTACACACTCTGCGTAGGAGATGTGCTGCACCACGTTGCTTTCGGAAACGCTCCCTTGTTAGCGATGCTGCTTCAGCAACTGCCAACACTTCGCGAGGCGTTCAGTGCATCAAACGTACCAGCGTATTGCCTCTCACTCAAGCTGAGCAACATACGATGCTGAAGGATGACAACAGGAGTGGACAGGAGTGACAGCGTGGTGAGGAGGGGTGAACAGCCATGAACACAGAGCCGTTGGGCAGTCACATGCAGATCACAGCCACTGCTTAGGCACTGTCCATAATAGCATTTCAGTCTGGATCAGAAGCACCTTTGAAGCAAATCTGCTCATTCCTGTTTGCCATGCTTTAGTTCCTGTCACAGTGCATTTGATTGATTCCTCGCAGACATGGCTAAGCGTGAGATCTGCTCTCAGTGCAGCAGCAGGCACTGAGCTCACGCGAATCGAACTCCTGAAACCCGGCTAACGCTGACCAGCACCCCCTGCCCCCTGCCCTACAGATTCTCTCCCTTTGAGGTCCACTCCAGGGTACCATGGACACGGTCTGACCAACGAGTTGACATCATGGCTGTTTAGGCTGCAGTTTCACCTGTTTCCAGTAGGACCCATCATCCATAAATCTCAAGGCAATCCCAGTGGAAGGAAAGTAACACCACCAGGGACCCTCCTTGCCAACTTCATCTCTCTGGTTTGGGCACCAAATGGAAGAACTGAGACTTTAAGTCTGATGGGGTGAGACAGATTCCATGCTGTGTATCTCAAGACCTGGAACTTTAAAGTTCTACATGATTTTCTTTGAGTTCTGTGCTAACAAATTAATGGTGCCTCAGGTATCTTCAGTTCTGTCCTGCCAAGACCACTGATGTTCTCAAGAGGGAAACTTCGCTCTTTCCATCCCACTACCTCTCTATTTCCTTCCACATCGGCTTCCTGAGCCAACAAATTTTTCTAGATCCTTTCTGCAGCACTGGGATCCCTGCTAGCATTCAGACAGATGGGTGAGAAGAAATGGTTGCTGCCCAAAGCCCAGAAAGAAGCAATACCTGCAGCAGGCTGGTGATCACAGCAACTGTGCAAAGCTCACGCCTGGAAGCCTTAAAATAGACCTGAACTTTAGAAGTATGCTTTACCCACCTAGTCCTTAAATGTACTACCACCCTGAATATTCCTGTTCTGCTTTCTGAGTGGAAAACATTCCCAGTTCACTGGACTGCTTTAGTAATTCTTGTATTCATGAATTTTAAAAAAGACCTATTTACTATTTAAATGTCAACTTAACGTCTATTCTAATCGGGTATTGAGGCCAGCAGCACTGCCAGTGCCGTTTGTACTCTCTTGTCTCAAGTGATCAGTGAAGGAAATAAAAGCTGGAGCAGACAGATGGCTGAATCAAAGAGAAAGGTCATTACATACTGCAGCTGATAAGGTGAAGAGAATAAAATGGGGAAGGTGATCTTCAGGGAGAAGGTTAAAACTGAGCCTCGCCATTCAGAGGATGTTTCTGTATGGAGAGAAAATAAAACAAATACAAAAGAGAAGTATCATCAATTATTCACTGAAACATCTTCTCCTATTATTTAGCACAGGAAAAATCCCGGCCCTTCTCTTCTTCCCCATCTCCATCCTAAAAATCTTTATTTCCCATATAAGAGACAGAAGAATGTCACAGATCTGTGGTGTTATTCTCCCCATTTAAGTGAGGCATCCTCCACTTAAATGCTTTTTCTCTGGTAACACAGTAAGAAGCAGAACGTTACAGCTGGACAACTCCCATTTCTCTTACCGTAAATAATTCTAGTTGTTAGCAGCTGCTGCACAATTTGGTGTATTTTTACTAGGTTTGAAAATCCCTAAAGTGAGGAATTATTATCTCTTTCGGCAAAGTACAAAGTAAATCTATCATGCCATATAAATAATTCATATAAACTCTAGAAACACAGGAAGGAATATAGGTCAGGAGGGGCACCACAGGAGAGGGATGGAGCATCCTGTACTTAAAGAATGTGGTATATCTAAATTCAATTTCCTAGATAGACTATGTCAACTTAAAGAATGAAGATGGCTGTTAAATAATTTAAAAAGCAAAGGGTGATTTGACAGTCACTGGCATTTTTTAAAAGAAAACAGAGGGTGAACAAAAATGAGATACTTTGAGGGCTTTTTCAGGTAAGAGTTTGTCTGATGGCAGTCGGTAGGGTACAAGGCAGCCATCTTGCTTAGCTTTCTTGAAAGATTTATGAAATGTGACAATGGTGGTTTTCAACAGTTATGACAACCAGTGACTGGTTACTGGGAGAAGCAAGAAGCCAGCAGGATGCATGTATTTTAAAGTAAACTTCAAATACCCCTAGGAACCTGCAAAATCTATAAATAATCAAGATCCAGGTGTATGCCAGTATTTCAATATACACATTGCAACATAGCACTGCACACGCTACATGCCTTAATGTTCTGTTTTCACAGTCAGATTAAATATTTTGATGAACCTACACAAGAGTTCTTCACAGCAATCCAAGAAGTTCCCTAATTACTGTAACCAAAACTTCTAAACCTTTGTTAGAGCAAAACATGCCATAAACAGAAATCACACAGAAATAATTCTATAGGGAACCTTCTACAGCCTAGAAACTGATAACTTCCATAGTCATTCTGAGAATGAAAAAACAAACAAAATTTCTGTCAAATACAGAAATAATACTTAAAACATAATAGCAATCAGAAGTAGTTTAGCCAGCTGCGTGAAGACACCCTAAGAAAAGTTTTAAGGAAGTACACTAAATTTGGAAGGAAACCCAGAACAGAAAAACAAACCAACCCAGGTATAGCTGAAAACACCACAAAACCAGAGCAGACAAAATTAGCACAAACAAATCTGAAAGTGTCCCAGGTGGCTGGAATGAGCCGTAACTTCAGAAAGATTCACATTTCATCGCAACCAAGCCTGTGATAAACAATCCTGCCTGATAAACCGTCATCCTGCTTGGAGAAGGAGAAAGGCCCCCTACCTGGAAGCAGCACCCCTTGTAACGTCCACTATTACCAACACCGGCACAGAACAAGGACCTACCCAAGTGGAAAGGAACAACAGCCAGGCAGCCAAACCGTGGGTCCTGCTGGAGCGGGTAACACACAACTACCTCTTAAAAACCAGGAGGAAAAGATTCAAGAGAAGGATGCAGAGGCACAGGCTGCGAGTGAAGATCAGCTCTGGGCTGCTGCCTTCAGGAGAGCATTTCTTTCTGCAACAGCTGATGACTGTGTCCAGTTTGTGAAGGGTGACAGGTGACAGGCGCAGGCCATTTGGCAAGACAGAGAAAGGTAACTGCTAAGGGATGAGAAAATTAAATCCACTAGAGAAATCAAACATTAACAGCAGTGATACTAAGAAAACTGAATCAAGAATTCATCCGGGCTGGTGGACATGGAGAGAGTGCCTGATTTTTCAGGGACAGAGAACACGTATTTCTGCCGTGCCTTCAGCATAGCTGGGAGGACTGCTGTTTGTGGCTGCTGTCAGCAGACAGACGGGATGGACTACCCAGTATCAACCAGCACTGGGGTAACCATCGGATTCCCTGCCCTCTCTTCCTCCCTTTAACCTATGTGGCACTGGCACTGCAACTGTCAAACGGGGCAGAGAGCTCTCCCGGGAGACGAGAGCACGTGAGTGACTGAAAATGCTGAGTGACCGGAAAGGCTTGTCGGAAATAAGCTGTTGAGATCTCAGAAACAGTTGCCCTCAGCTTTAATCTCCAAAGCACACTGGATGTGACCCCTCCTCACCAAAGGAAAAGCACACAAGTACTCCCTGCTTTGGCTAATCAGATAACTTCTCTGTCTGCAGCAGTTAAGAATTAATCTCCAAAGACACTACTATATTTAGCTAAGAATCCCTTTGGAGCTACTTGATTTCTTATGTAGCTGCAAAGAAGCCTAGTCCAGCACAAACATACGAGACTGCTTTCCACGTGTAGGCGCACACACCTACGTCACCCACAGATGAGAACACATTTCTCCAGAGAAACCTACAGATATTTGGCAGCACACAAAAAAAAACATTCTTTGCCTCTATTACTAGAGAAAGCAAAATATGAAGTTCCTTCTCCCTGTTTTGTACTTAAAGGACTTTTTTTTTTTTTTTTTTTCCCCAGGGTTCTCATTCTTTCTCTTCATCTCTTTAATGAAAGATGGTGGTCAATTGGAAACCCACAGCCCTTTGAAGCCCAAGGGAATTGGGAAAGGGTGTCAGTGATGAGCTCAAGTCGCTTCTGGCAGACACCAGGGCCCGAGAGATTCTAGCAGGGATCATAACATATTTTCATTCCCTGTGTATCACTGAGCACACTGACAATGCTTAAGTACCTGAATATAGAGCTGCTTCAAGATGCTGAAAATCCCTGGACTTCTGCGTGCATGCATATGTGTCTCTCTATGTACGTACTTGTGCCAGGAACTCTTCAAACTCAGAATTAGCAATTCAGGCTGGCTGCCCCACAGGACAAGAAATTTTCCCCAAAGCAGATTACAGCAGGTTGGACTCCTGTTTATTGGGCACTGTCACAGCCATCTTTGGATAAGCTGTTATAATACTTATTTTACTCCACTGTTAGGAAATAGTACCTCAGCTCAAGATTGAATTCATGCAACTTTAGCTTCCAGCCACAAGGTTCTAATGAAATCTTCATCAGGTTTGTACTCAATTCAGTTTATAGTGAGATTTTTTAAAAAATTAGAAATTACACATTTGCTGTAACCTTAGGTATGTTGTTTCAAGTGGAAGGGAACACCTCTCCATTATTACAACAATGCCTGGCACCTGAGAAATAACACAGCTGCAAAATACCTCAAATAACCAATCTCCCAAGGCATCAGTTCCCTTCCTCCCAACTCCACCTGCATTCTGCAAATGAGCATAATTTTGAGTTTGTTCTGAGCAGCACACACCTGTCTTACAATAAAGATTTTTCTTCTTCATGCAGTTCATCTTAGTACAGAGAAACCTGAAATACCTAAAAATCCAACTCATGTCAGTTTCATTACATGGAAGGATTTTTTAACATCCAAAAGACAACCACAAAAGCTGAAGAAGCAGTATGCCGAGAGATCGTCAATCCTAACTCCAACCAGTAAATAAGCAGTTACAAATGCTTTACCAAGACAGCCTTTGAACAAAAATAGCAAGCTTGTATGTTCAGTTTCTGTGTAGAATTTATGTCTTTGCTGTAAGTTATCTAAGTTCAAATCAAAGATGGAAAATTCCAGCAAAATAAGAACCGAGCACCAGGGGGACAGGAATTTTCAAGGTGAACAGAGTAAAGATTAATTCACTTTCCCAGGAAACAAGTAGTCTAAGATGCCTAAACAAATCTGTTTAATTTACAATTAGGCTACTATATTACACAATTGGTTTATGCAAGTTCATCCCAGTATGATGAAAAGCCTGTCCTGTTACCATACCAGGTTTTAACCTGACTACAATTAACAGATCCAATTAAAAATATTCTTCTAGTAGGCAGACCTGGGTTTGCATTTTACAATATTGTGCTTGGTGTCATTAACCTACAAAGACTCTTTCTTACTAAAAAAAAAGTGGGGAAGGGGACTTGCTAATATCTCGCATATATTCTGCCATGTTCTTTCTGGAAGCAAAGCTGCTGTTTAATGCATTGCACTGAAAAAGGAAAATTAAAGCTACCTGCAAGGAAATTAATACCTGTTTACAGTAGCTAAGAACTTCAGCTTGGTGCTTGAATCAAGGTTGCAAAAGAACAAAGTAGTAAGCATGTTAGGAGGAGCAGAAATGCCTTACAGAAGTCTGGTTTTATAGACTCCAGCCTCTATCCCAGTAAAATCATGGTTCCTGGGACCACAGGTAGCACTTGGAAGCGTTACACTTTCATTCCCATTATTTATCAATAAGGGATAAAGATTTTGCTCTTAATCTTACTAATCTAAGGAAAGAAACACAGTCTCAAAAGTGAGATTTTATTCATATTTGTTACTTACAACCAAAAGTATGATAAAACTGATAAAACCAGCCTAGAATAACATTAGTTTACATCACTAAATTCAATTCACATTTTATTAATAAAATATTGAAAAGAAAATGACAACATTGCAGGTTCAGAAAAACAGGCTGGCTACTATGACAGAAAAATCTACACTATCTTAACTGGTCACAACTGATGGCTTGTTTAATGTTTATTATTTAAAATTAACACAAATTGCAAAATTTTAGACACCCATCTCCTGTGCTCGTAAAATATATCTTCTGTCATATCAAATTTCAGTAGACTGGAAAGAATTTTTTGCTGAGATATTTCATTTCAGCATGTATTAACGGAATACTGAGCGTATTGTCCCTACCTGTACGGCGTTGTAACACTGCAGTCCCAGTTGCACTTTTAGCCTACTAGTCCAAAGGAACATTTTGCAAGCCACCGTGCAATCACACTGTGATGATAAGAACAAACCATCTCATACAGCGATGAAACCCGTGGTCAGGCTACAGCCTGAATTCTGTCCTCTGTGTGGTGGACGCACAGACCTCGGGCTCCAGGACACAACAGAGCAGGCAGCAGCTCTGTATTTTAAGGCGAAGACAAAACCAGCTCCAAGCAACATGGAGATTAGTCCCTTCAGCTCCCACCGATTACCAAGAGCTGTAGCGCTCACCATTATGCAGAGATTGGTCCTACTTCATGTAGATTTTAACACCCGCGTTGAGGCAGCATGTTACCACCCTAAAGACAGCCACCACAGACCGACAAATCATATGCAAATTAAACAGCAATGCAGTAGCCAAGAGTTTGCATGCAAACATCATGTCAGACTTACATTCTCAGGACTAAAACTAAATGTTAATCATGTAAAACACAGGTTAAATAATTATCTTCCATTCCTCTTTTTATTTTACATACATTTTTTTAACAGATGGGGCCTCACAGAACAAAGGAGCTTTACCAAATGTTAGACCTGGAATTACACAGACTTCAGTTACAAAGATTAAAACTGTAATCTGGTAAGGGAAGAACTCTTCCCCTGCCATGAATATATTTTTAAAAGCCTCATTAGGGAAAGAAGCAGCCTGACTCAGTCCAGAAGAGAGGGGGAAAAAAAAATTAATACCATACTGTGAAAAAAAGGAATTGGTTTTAAAGAAAACAGACAGCCAAAGCAGACGTATGGCAGCAACTGTTCCTAGGGAAGGAGGAAAAAAAAAAAAAAAGTGTGTATCTATGGCAAAGTACCTAAACAGCTATTAGAACTGCTTTAACTGCCAATGTTTTATCAATGGGAAGTACTGGGAAAGAAATACATTCAAAGTAATAGTAGTTTTGAGTAAACATGCTACAGGAAACCTAAAACGACCTGTCATGTACATGTACAAATCAACAACAATAAAATTTATTTACAAACATCTATACCTACAGGCATAAAGACCAAGTTTAATACTTGTGAAATGGATCTGATTGCTAGATCTGGACTGTTCAAATCTTTACTAATAACAGAGTTAACATTTCTACACTGCAATAATCATATGGCTTCAATCAGGTCTATCCTGAAGTCTTTGCATCTACTTGATCTGTATCAAAACTGAACAGCTCTACAGGTATTTTAACTTTCATTTGTAACACAGACATGCATTTGCAGCCTACCTGAGACACCCAGCACCCTACCCAACAAGCAGCCAGCAACCTTAGAGCTGGTACTGTTACAAACTTATCCAGTCTGCTCAAAAAAAAAAAACAAAAGAAAAGCTTATTTTGGATCACGTGGATTCATTCTTCAAAGCATATTTCATCAACTGCTACATTTTTAAGGTAAAAAGAAAGATTATATAAAATCAGTTCTGTATGCAAAAAAACCTAAGCCCAGAAGTGATTAAAAATAGACTAAGGTGGGCATAATTAGTAACTAATAAAAAAGCTAAGACATATTTATGGAATTCAACACTTCACTCAGTCATATAGTTAACTGCTCTCAAAGACTAACAGCCAGACCAATTCACAAGTACCTAAGTTGCTTACATAATTAAAAGAGTAAGACGGAAAGTCAAAAAAATATATTTTATCCCTTCAAGATCAGGAAAGTAAAATAAAATGCTGGTTCTGTAACAGTGCAACAACTGCAGCATATTTTGCACGCAGCACATGATTTGCTACATTTAGTGGCACTTAAGTATTACACGGTAAATACTGAAAGTAAGACAAGTTTCTGATCTGCATGAGCATAATCACATCATTATTTACCAGAGTTGCTAAGCTACAGCATTCTGAGTAATACCAATTCAATTTTAGCACTTCAATCACTAGCCTTAATACATGTCAACGTCCTGCTTCACATCTTGCTAAGGAAGCAGTCACTGAAGCCAAGGATTTCATGAACTTGCCACTGGGCTTGGACCAGGTTCAATCTGACCAGTCGTTCTCATCAAACTCTGAATCATCATCAGAATCACTGTATTCCACGGCAATGCGTCGTGAAAGGATCGTTGCCACATCGTTTCCAACAGGCTCTCGCTTTGCTTCTTGCTCACGTTGCTCCTGCACCTTTTTCAGCTGGATTCCTGTAGAGACAGTTACTCTCAGACAAAGTTTTCTGCATGAGAGATTTTAAATTTCATATTGTTACTGATGAGTTTTGTCACAATATATTCTAACAATATATTCGGGAAAAAGAAGGGGGGGGGGAAAGAAATCATTGAGTTAGAGAGCCTCCCTAAGCAAGGAAGGGAAAAAGACAAAAAAGGTAGGATTGGAATCCATTTTCAGAGACTGAATACTTTTAGACTTTTAAAACTGTCAATATGTTAAAAGGAAATATTCAACACTGTACAGGCCCTTTTGATCTGAAGATGAAAGTTTTCGTAGTTGTACTTGGAAATACCATTAGACCTACAGCTCCATATTGTAAGCGAAGTCAGGAACAGCCATTCATCAATGGTTAGGGTCAGTAGGCTGACGCCTGCTGTTGGGATAACTCAGTTGTTCTGAACAGAAACAAAAATCCATGTACATCTACCAGCTGCTTTACACAATGAACACAAGCACCGTTTTCATTTGATTATGTCCCCACAAACACTAGAACACGTTTGTCAAAGCTGTACATTTAGGCATTAGAAAAAGATTGAAAGACAGGGCTGACAAATGTTAGGTGTGTGGTACCTGTGGTTAAGTAGGCTGTCAATGACATTTGCCCAGCTGGGAACAGAAGCCACGAAACTCAGATGACTGGAAAACACAGTGCTTTCATTGAAAAAAAAAACAAGTATCTGAAACTCACGTGCCTACTTACCCATTCGAATGGCAGCAAGAAGATCGCTCCGCGCATCACTTACTGGTGGCTGCGCAGGCTCATGACGTTTTGCCTCTGTAGCTGGAGGAGCATGCATTGGGGAGGAGGAGAGGGAAGAACCTGCTGCAGGAGGGCCTGGAGGGGGAGGAGGTGGACCAGGAGGAGGAGGAGCAGTGACAATGAGCTCACTAGAAGGAGGAGGATGAGTAGCTGCGTATGTAGAGCCAGTCACCAGTCCAGAATGGGAAGGTGGCACAGGAAGCTGAAGGGGACTAACAAATGCAGTTTGTGCTGAAGGAATCATAGGGGGAGGAGGAGGAGGGGGAGGACCAGCAGGATTGTAATAATCCACCATCTGAGCTGGAAGCATCCTATATAAAACAGAACAAAAACATTTAATGCATTGAAAGTCAGGCCTTACAGAATCATCACCCCTTAAACTGCTCTCATTCACCCTCAGCTAAAACAAAAACCAAAAGGAATTTAAACTGGTGAGTTGAATATGCAAGTGATTATAAACATACGAATTGTCAAATATTGATAATACATTCAGATTTAAGGCAGATGATGAAGTTAAAGGTAGTGTCCTTTCAGCAGTCCACGAACAAAGTCAGATTTTTATCTTAATACTCCTGACTAGTTAAGTGTAAAGCTGTATTTGTTACTAAATCTCTACTCTGTGAGAATATTAAGTAGGATGCCTATGACAAAAAAGGGACCAACAAAAACTGTGGAGTACATGTATCGCTTCCATAGAAGACCCAAGTGTTAGTACAATAAAAGATGTAGGCATGGAAGATAACGGAAAATATGAATGGAAAGATTTATCCAAAGGTGTATCATGCATCTCATGTGCTTCTTTAGTGAAGGTTATCAATTTAAACATTATTTAATTAAATTGATATATTTGATTGATACTTTGAGGAGAAGGAACAGGGAAAAGCTAATTTCTTTGTTAAAATGTCATTAGGATTATTAAGCAGAAAAAATGGGAATTAAGTTAAGAGTTATGAAGTAGGTTAAGAACTAGCTATAGGAGATGGGAGTTGAAGGGAGGTTACTAATGACATTCAGTGGTACATGTCGATGTATGACAACTGTGATACACTGACAATGGTCATGTACCTGGGGACTAAGCACAAGTATTTCTGTTATAAACTGGAAATAACATAGAAAATGCAGGTTGGAGCAGTCAATCATAGCATAACTGAGTCATCTACAGCATGATACGGTCATGAATCAGGCAAACGCTACCCCAGGATGCATCGAGTGAGGCTGAAGAAACTTGGCTTGCTTAGTTTAAAGCAACACAGGCAGGAATGATTGCAACTTTTCTGAGGTTACAGCTTGAAAGCCTAAACTATTTAAGCAAAAGAACAGAGGCACAGACTGGTTAGACAACAGGTGGTTTCTTGCTGTTGGAGAGCCAGTACTCTGAAGAAGCCTTCCTTCAGAATGCATTCAGGCCAAGCATCTACACAGGAATTTGACAATCTGATATCTTGAATTATGGAGGTGTCTGTGGCCGTAAGGAACTCAATCTGCATCTGAAGGAGATCCCTTCCAACTGCTATAAGCCCATTTAAAAAGTCATTTCAGGGATTCAACATGGACTGCCACATTAATCACATTCAGCAATACTTCTGCGTGTTTCCTGAAGTTTGAAGTATTATTCAAATTATACTGTAACTGTTTTCCACTTTACAGGAAAATTAGAAGCCCTTAATATTTTGCAAGCATATTGATTTCACCACATTCAATGCACAGTTCTTCATTTCCGCCTTCATTATTTCTTCACTTAATTTTTTATTCTGTCCTCCCCAGGGACATAACTAATGTCTTTGGGGTCTTTTTGTGTGTATGCATTATATGTTATGATGGTTATGAAAAACATGCAACCCTCTAGCTCTGTCAAGAATCCACTGGAATAAATCAGGAGTTTTACCCATATTCTGCTGGTACCACAGGTACTGAGCTATGTTGGCCATCTGGAGGCTGGGGTGGAGGTGGAGGTGGTTGCTGAGGTCTGTTTAAAGTAGCATGTCGTACAGTGGTGGAAGGTGGTCTGTATTCATGCTCATGGCTTTGGGATGCTGCCATGTACTGTGGACCATCTCCTGTTCCATATGAAGGCATTGCTATCTGCTGATGGAGGGAATGATTCGGAGTAGCAGGATAAGAATAATCTGTAACATCAGATGCATGGGACCTAAAATCAAAGTAAATGGATGCAGAACAGATTATGTGAGTGTAACAGGGTATTATCTAAATAGCTCACTAGAAAAGCTAAGAAGAATGCAATCAGAACTATTTTTCTTGCAACAGGACTCCTTGATTTTCAAGCACCATTCCCTTGTAAGTCCACACAAAGCACAAGAGCAAATGCAACAACAACAACAAAAAAATCACAGTTCAGTTTAACATGACTTGAAAATAAATTAGTCTGACAGGTCAGCATACAAGGACTGCAATTGAATGTTTTCAATATTTCAGCACACTAGCTGCATGCAGAATGTCCTTCTACATTGCAGACTTTTAAAAAGGCAGAAACATTTAGAGCTTTCTACAGATTCTAGAGTTCTTTAGTAGCCACGAAGTGGCATATTGGTTTTGTCAATGATTTTGACAGTCCACTGTTTGAAATCATAATACTTACCAGGCCTGCCTTAAGTTAACAATGGCAGTAGAAAAAGGAAAGTGATACTGCAAGCACTCGCAAATATGCAGAAGAATATATTTTACCAAAGCAAAGAAAACCAATTTCAAAAGTTAGAAAATGCTTTTTATTGTGTTTGCACAATTAGTTTTGCTGGAAAGGCTTGGAAAAACTGGGAAATGTAAATATTAGTTGAGCAGAGAGTTCATAAAGATACAAAGTCTAGGATGCTCTGTCAAATAAGCCGAAGAGAGGGAGCAAAAGAATCTCTTCATCCCATTACTGCAAATAGTTGGTTTAGTAATGAACAATCGAGCAGCCTGGCTTTTAGTGAACACAGTAAACTGATGCACTTATTTGTAAGACTGGAAGCAAGGTAAGCAACAAAAAGCCAGGGCTTTGAGTAAAACAAAATGACAAACCCTTTGGGCATTTTGTCCTCTTTCATGCTTCCTGCCTGTTCCATTTTCTTTGCGTCACTCATGAACTCAATACCCATTTTCCTTCTCTCCCACTCTTCTTTTCTTGTTCTCACTTTTCTCACATTAATTTGCTGGTTTCTGTTTGGATTCAGCTTGTGTTTCTCTCTCTGAAGTACAATAAGTATAACAAATAGATTGTAAATTGCCAGTCTGGACACCTGGATGTCAATGTTTAATGCGTAAGTTTTACAATTAGCAAGCTAGAAGAAACATGAGCCTTTTTTCACTTTAGCATTAAAAAAGAATCACAATATAGCCAAATGCACTTCTTCGGGACCTTACAGATAAAACACTGATTATACAGTAGCTGTCAGCATAAAAATGGCTCTGAAACCAGTACTTACTTCTACATGTATAGGTCTTTTCTATAGCTTAGTTCCTACAGCTAAGACTACCCTAAGATAAAAATAGAAAGCCCTTCTTCTCCATCTCACCACCACTCACAGCATTAATCCTTCATGCATGTGAAACACAGATTTCAGGATTCAATCACTGATATTTGATTCACTGAAATTTAAAGTTCACCATACAACATAAAATTTGAAAGGTTTATATAAGTACAAGATAAGTCATACCACATCATCTATATCCAATATAATAATGCATCCTACAATTTTTGCTTAAAAAATTCTACAGATTGCAAATATTATGGGTATTCGCAAACATCCAAATACAACATGCTGACATTGCTGGGAGATAAAAAGATAATTAAAAAAAAAATTATTTAGACTCAGGAATCCTGGAAGCAAGGTATTAAGGGTAGAAAAAAAACTCAAAATAAGTGAAATGGAACTCACGATGAAAAAAATCCACATCCTGCACTTGACAGTTGAACATCAATGTTATTTTACCATAACCTATGGAAAGCTTTGTCAGTCTGCAATATTTCATTAAGACTAACAGGAGTCAGTGTTTTGCATTAGAAACGGGAAAAAAAAATTGGTCATTAAAGGATCTTGGAGAGAGTGGGTCCGAATATATTATTTAAACAGCAGTTGCAATTTAATTTTTTTGTTTCAATTACAGTGGACTAAAGAGCCACACTTCTTCAGCAGTGGCTGCTTCCTCAAAATAGCCATTCAATGATTTAAACATTAAATTGTCACACACTTTTTTCAGTAGATTCTATAGATTCCTAACATTACTGTTAGCAATTAACCATGACAGACAGAGAAAATAAAGTGGGAAGATTCTCTAGTGAGACCAGCTTAGTGAAAAAACTCACACTTCTCTGCACACCAGGAGTAGGTAAACCCCACTGAGCTCAAAGGGAGTCTCGGTCAACAAAGATGAATTCTGCTGTGTGTCCCTGAGCAGAGATCCCTGCTATTTCAAGCAATAACATTGCATCTGGTTTTGTAGCTTGCTTTTTAGACAAATTTTACACCAATAAAGCTGAACTATTCCCCCATTAAAGCAGTCTGTTAAAAGCAAAAGTATGTTCAACTGAGCAGATTAAAGAAAAGTATTTATTAAACTATCAGCAGTGTAGCATGACAAACTAGACATGAAGAAAGAGGTACCAACATCATCTGGCAGACACAGACTTAAACGCTTTTGTGACTACAACGACTCATGATCAAATATAAAGCATGCAGCAAGACTTATTTCACTATAGTGCATAACATTATGACGACAAAATGCCCATCTGAAGCTGAGAAAGAAAAAAATTATTACAGAATCTTGTTATGTTATTTATGCTTTAAAATGACTTTGAGAAGAACTTTAAAATGTGCATAGTACGTTTTGTCTAACTATTCCCAACCTGTAAAAACGCCTAGTTCTACGTAGTAGTTCTGAACATACAACTGTGGTATAACAAGCAGCTTTGCTGTAAACAGACCTAGTATCTGGGGACAGTGATCCCTCGGAAGATGCTCCATGGTACACACTTTGAGACAACCTGTTGTCAGGTCTAAGCTCTTTGTCATATGCCATCATATTCCACTCCTGGCGTCTGTTCCTGGCTTTTCTAACCTTTTTCACCTCACGGGTGGTGCCATCTATACGCTTTTGCTCCTAATGTTCAAACAAAAGAAATAAAGCATGCAAAGAGAGAAAAAAAGGAAAGGAAAAAAAGCTGGTTAAAATGCAGTTAAGAGTGCATGAAAATAAGATCAGATTTACAGATAAAGCCGCCAAGTCCATAATATTTCTCTGCACTGAAAGTGAGAGTATCTCCTTACTCTAAGAACCTGTGATTTCTAAGCAAGACTGCTGCTTTGCCCTTCTTTAGGATGCACATGCTATTGTGCTACCAACCTACTCTCTTTCCCAATATGGAAATGTGACCGATTTAAAAAGCCAGAAAGTTTAACTTCTTCTGACACTTCATGTCATTTATCTAGACCACCCTGAAGCACCTGTAATTTCCTTCTGAAAATCAATCTTACGAGGATATGTTAAATATGCTTAGGGTTATTTTGGTTATTCGTTAGGGTCACAATCACCTGAGGCCTTAGGGAAGCATGGAAAAGGAAAACTTTCCTATTCCACAGCATATGTGAAATCATTTTCTGTTTGTTTTAAACCTCCTCTCCCTTCTTACGTGTGATTAACCACCAAAATTCCTCCTAGTTTTTCCTCATCATTGTTTCCCATTACCTTATATAAAAATGAATGACACTAATCCTCTCTGCAGTGTCAGCAATATTCAGGCCAGTAATATATTATAGCTTGATAGCTTCATGACAGATCAGTCCGTTTAGTTTTTTCTATCTTTCTATATAATTTCAGTCTCGGTATCAGTGTTTAGCTATAAGTAGGATCTTCTGATAGTGGGACTCAATGATTTCACACCTCTGAAATATTGTTCTAACCTAGTTCTGACTACTCAGTATGAATAGAAAAACCATATTGGTGCTTCAGTTTTATATTACAAGTCTTCACATTCCAAACTGAGAAGGGTATTTATGTGCTACTCCTTTTCTCAACACCTATGAAGATGTTGGATTATTTTTTTTTTTTTTAATCTTTAGAGCTGACATCTTAGAATGCTAATTCGTAACTAGGTTAAACGTTTTATCTATTATATTGCTAATGGGTTTTTGGCTGCTAGAAAAATAGTTTCTCAAGAAGCAATGATACCAATATTCTGAGAATGCAGTCATATTCAATTGTATTTAGGGAAAAGTTTGGTAAAATGCTGATAGGCAAACATTTTATGGTGGATTCTCTACCTTCAAAGTAAGGGATAATAGTTGGAAAGGCAGTCTTACCAAAAAGGGGTGGGGCAAGTACTTCACAGATGAGCATAGGTATTTTATGTCAACTGTCAACCACCACCAAGTAAGTAATTCTAAAATAATGTATTTGGCATTATACAACCAACAAAGAACTATCAAATGGCTTACTTGCCCTTGTTTTGGATCTCTTGCTTGTTCATGCACGTCCGCATGAGGGACCTGCTAACATTAAGAATGACAGAGGAAACATCTTTTTGAAGTTCAACATCCAAATGTTCTGACAACACTTGCTCATTCCTGGCCCCTGCAGTGAGATTTTTATCTGATTCATGTTAAGTAAAGATCATCACTTTCGATCTTAATTACTCCCTATAAAATCATCTTCCTCCCCAAACTTTTTTAAATCACACCCTTATTTATCCAGGTTAAGCAAGGCTTTAATTTCTCCTTTAGTATCTCTTCTTCACATCAAAGTTTCCCAATACAGGAACTGGAGCAGAAGGGAGACAGATTCAGTCATGCTTTATTTTAAATACATGAAGTTTTTCTAACTGCAATGATTAAATATCACAGAACAGTCAGGTTGGAAGGTGTTCCCCCTGCCCCCGCTAAAGCAGGTTCACCTAGAACTGGTTGCACAGAGTTGCATCCAGGTGGGTTTTTAATATCTCCAGAGGAGACTCCACAGCCTTTTTGGGCAGCTGGTGTTTTATGTCTGTTAAAGGTTTTATATCTGGGTGGTTTTTTTTTCATTTGATTGCTTCAAAATATAATTTATTTTAACTTCTGACTTTTATCCTGGTTCATTTATTAAGATTTTGTTACTAAATCCTGACAGATTTGAGAGGAAAGGACAAGTAAGCCTTTTGATTAACTGAAAATATGTTTTAGTTTTCTTCACAAAATAGTAAGTCCACCCTCTAAGGGTCACAACTCTGCATTTCTTGCAAGTTTCTAGATAAATAAAATAGCCTCCTTTTGAGCAACGTATGATGCTGCTTGGAAGGCAATCATTTTGATACAACTCCTATACAACCAGGAGTGTTTACATGGCTGCTTACATATAATCACCTATTTAAAAGTTTGGTTCCAAAGAGATTACTGTATTTTTTATGAAAAAGGTAAAAACATATACATATATAAACAAACAACAAAAAAAAAAAGCCACAAAGCTAACTCTCCTTTGATTGGATCAGATTTTAGTTGGATAGGTTGTTCCAAACCAGTTTCTGTAAGTGTGTTAATGTGTAAACATGCTGGAACTCTTTTACTCAAACAGTACTAAACCCTACTGGAATTAATTTCTGGACTAAATATACATCTATAAAACATTCAACTCCTTCCAAGTCAATGATGCAGGCCAATTACTAGCAGCTGACAAAACTATATATACACCCCTGACTACATATACCTCTAAATAGAGTAGTTTTAAGTTGTTCCAGTAATACTTTAACTAGCTTGACAAACAATGGTGGCAGCTCTAGTTTTATTACCTAGGGCAATGACAGTTCTAGGGGAGTGGAAGCCTTTCAAAATAACTATAGTTAGAAGTATTTCTTACAAAAGTTAATAGTAAGAAGTGTTACTTCCTTTAACCAAGTGTAATAGAAGCTGTGGCAGACGAGTGGATACTGTAGGTTAAGGTAGAAAACACGTACATGGTTCAGCTGTTGGCAGGAAATTATTTCAGCAAACACAACAAACATATTAGAGCCCTCAAAAAGGATTAAGTTTGATATTTGCATCGAGAGTTAGCAAATGATACTTCACATCTCTCAATAAAGAATTTGAGCTAGTAACAAGGTAGCTTCAGTGAGTATTTGCAATACTTTAAAAAAAATCTGGAAGCAAGAGCCTAGAGTGTTTTCCCAACTTCACAGATTTCCAAGATTCTATCAATCACAAGTCATCAGGAATGATTTTTGAAATACAAGCCCTCCAAATTTAAAGACTTCTACTACTTTAAATAACTAATCATTCCTCAGAAAAAATGGGAACAATAAAAAGCAAAGCTAAACAACCTACCCTGGGTTAAGCAATGGCTAACAACTGGTCTACTACAGTCATTCCATTCAGAACATTACAAATACATGCAAAAGTCAAAACTAATTTAATTGAATTCCTAAGCACTGGTCTAGATCTACTGAGAATCCGACAGTGAAAAAAACAGAGACTACACCACAGATTTTAAACTTAAAAGATTTAAAATTACAGTTTTCTTCAGAGGAAAAAGCTCACCTGAAAGAGCCAGACCAGAGGAAGCCTCTGTTAAGACTTCTTCAGTTAAAGTGAATATAGAAACAACAAATAAGTATGATATTTGAAGGCAGGAAAATGAAATTTCTGACAAACCTGCTGCTGCAACAACTCAAGCATTTAAGGCAAATTATCAAAACAGTACTGGAAAACTGATTCTCTAGTGCAAGAAGTACTCTCAGGCTTCACTGACCACCTGAAAAATTGAGACTTAAAAACTTTTGGTCAGCTGAGTCAGACTGCATTTGGATGTCTAGTTTATAATTTACTGAACAATACACATCTATTTCACCTGCAGTTTTTCTCAACAACATTCATATTTTGTGCTTCTGTAGAGTACAAATTGCACAAGGAATTTTCACTTAGTAGATTCAAATTAAATAGATGCACTGGATTAATTCCTGGTCATTGTTATCATAAGGACAAGAAGAAAAGAAAATAACTGACTTAAGCAACCTGTGGAATGAACAGTGCCTGAAAGACATCTCACCCAAACCCTACAGCTCTCTACAGGTTTCAGAAGATAAAAAGCTCATTTGCACACCAGCTTCTAGAAAGCTAAAACCCAGATTTCTTCCTGTCAGAGTGACACCTATCCATGCAAATTCAAATCTATGCTGCTTTTTTCTTAGTTGGTCTTGTTATATATTTAATCAAATAGCACTTCAGGTTGAATTTATCAAGGGGTATTTCTGTGATGTATGCCTATAATCCTGCATGATTGCAATTGAGCATATTTTACATCTGGTCTGTAGACTGTAATAAGACAATTAAACTTACAAAAAATACACCATGGATGGAAATAAGTGAGATGTGTTGCTTAAAATACAATCTAAAAGCAAGTTGGTTCTGTAAAAATCTATCGAAGAATTTTCAAGCAATATTGTTATAAATTTTTTAAAGCTCTTATATTTTTTCCTTTTTAATATTAAACCAGAATATTATAAAAATATTACTAGTTGACAGTTTATTTTTATCCCTCTCTTGTGAAAAGATCTAAATTTGAAGGGAAAAGGTGAGAGGAAAAAAAACCCGAAGGATGCAGTTATCCCTATGTTTTTTTTCAAAGATAAATACTGAACAAAATCTAGAAAAAGCAACTAAACTAGACAATGAAAGCTGCTTTAATTATTTCCAATCTTTTCATCAGCTTTGTGACTTACCATATGGAGAATATAGTGGGATTATAACCTTGCATATACATATATATACTATTATACAAATAACCAGGTGAATATTTTCCAATACTTTACTTTAGACGGTAACTTCTACTGAAAACATCTACTCAGCTTTTCCAGCTCTATTTAGTATTTCAATACTGAAATACCTGTCAAAACAGAAAACATTTTTGACTTACACTCCTAACTGGAAGACCCGATTTATTTCTTCCAGAACTCTTAAAAATCATGAATTCACAAAATGTTTTAGTTAAACCAAGTCTTCACGTTTAAAAATGCTGTAGTCAGAAAGTTTTGCCTAGCAACAGGAACAAGGAATTAACAGAATTTCATATAAGCAGAATAGTAAAGCTTCCCAGTCACACCCTAAAACCTGAGTTCTAAGTAGGTGCCATATATATTGGCATGCATATACACATGTATTATACACATAATGTATATACACAAATATACATTAGCATGTACATTCACGTATTAGACATGTACATATGTGTGTATAATAAATGTTTATATATGCTGATATATTATGATACCTAATATATAATATATATGCTAATATATATGACAAAGTATATATACACACACATTTGTGTACCTATGTGTGTACGTGTACTGAAAGCGAAATAGCTTCCTTCTATTTCCTCTGAGCAGTCTGTGCATCATCTGGATTCATTTTAAATCCCTTATCTCTCACTGAACCTATACAAAAGGGCACCTTCTGCCAGATAAGACAGGCAGTCGTTCCTTCAAACTTTCCTTCTTCACTTTTTATTTTTAAGAATTATCTTAAAAAAAAAAAATCTTTAAGCCATCAGATCTGATAAAAAAAAGTCACTGCAAAGAAACTGCAGAAGTAGCTACTGATTTCTTCATTCAAAACTAAAATCTATTAACAAAATCTTGATTGCATCATAATACAGAACTTGGATCAAACTGCTAAGATATTCCAGGACTGAAGACACTTTGCTATGAAAAAGGCTTTTTTGTTGGTTTTAAACTTAGAGGAAAGAATATTACTCCTACAATCCACCTTTTCTGTTGCTGAACCGCAGAATAATTTTGCTGTGTATTACCATTTTACTAACTTTAACAGGTATAGCAAAGAGTCACTATCAGGAAATTAAAATATCCAACAAATTTTTGGATAAGCTATACTTTCCTGCAGGAGCTAATGCTACTGGATAAAGAACTATGAAAACAAAGGAAACCATAATTCAAATTCCACCTCCGCTTGCCCCCTCGCCCCTACCCAATCACAGTGTCTTTTTCTAAAGCATAACAGGGCCATTTTGCTGAGTACTAATATGCAGATACTGGCAAAGGATAACCAAAAAAAAACCCAACCAAAAACAACCAAAAAACCATATCCTGGAAGGTAACTACTGTACTCCTAAAATGTAATTTTCCAACTTCTTTAAATAGAGCACATGAGCTATAAAAACTAAACCAACTGAACCTACAGCCACATAGAGAGGAATAGTCTTTTTGGGCACATGAAGTATGACCTAGCAATTTTTATGCCTAACAACTGTATACAAAACTGTAATACATGCATTTGCTATTATGCTTCTGCTTTTACCTTTTGTCTCCTCTTTTCTTTTCGCTTATCTTCAGTATCTTGTAACATTTTTTCTTTCCAAAGATCAAAAAAATATGAAGGATCAGTATAGAACTTCAATCCATCCTTCTTATCATCCCTGGAAATACAGTGGAAGAAAAGCTGAGAAAATATGAATTAGTACTTTTCAAACCAACAAAACTCACCTTTGATGGTCACCCAAGCTTCATCTTCTTTTGCATTACAGCATGACCGTTTGCCAAATGCATTAATTGCCACTCTTGGTAGTTACAGCTTACAACTGGCTTGATTCATGCCAAGAATTTTAGGGGAAAAGGGTGGAATCCCCAGCCCTTTTTTGGCGGGGTGGCATGCTCCCAGGCTATGCCTCAGCAGCCCTTAGCAGGAGCTGACTGGGCTCCTGCACCAGCCTGCTCACCAGAGTGAAATTCCTGGTGCTGCAAGAAGATCAGTGACAAGGCAGGACATACAGGGGAAAGAGGAGCTTAAGAATGGACCTCAACTGTCTCAAAAGGACAGGAAAAGGAGTACTTGGCTCAATCCAGATAGGTCTGAGTACCTTCGCCCTTATGACAGGAAGCACAAGACAGCTGCTATTCTCAGTGGGAATCTTCTAACTAGGGAAAGCGCTAGGAAAGGCGTGGCAAGTGAAAGGTTGAATCCTACCAGACCATTCTAGGAGGATTTGAGACAGAGTTCACCTGAGCTTGCCAGCTCCAACTGGCAGCAGGAGCCAGGAACACCTAAACTGAGCAGCCACAAAAAAAAAATGTATGCTATGAACTCCTAATTTGACCCCGTGACCTGGGTATAGGGAATCTTCTAATATCCTAAATTCCTGGAAAGCAATAGGTGTAGGGGCAGTCAATATGGCAGGGCAGCTGGCATGGTCCAGACAGCAGTGATCCCAATCTAGCTTGCTAAACTGGTATCCTTCAGAGTCAAACTTTTGGCTGCGGGTCCTAATTTCTTCCTGAGCAAATTCTGATGGCAGCTGAGTATTGATTTCTACCAGCAAGATCAAAAGCAATGAGATCCAGCATGCAGAAACTTTACAACCACTGCAGCAGGGTACAGACAGCAGATCTTGTATACCATCTGGTCATACAGCCATAACATCCTTACTTTTTATTGTGCTAGATCTCCTTGCTACAAATGTCTAACTTGCTGAAGGTGGTACTGGGGCCACTCTTCCACCCCTCCGGCTTTGGTCAGACTACAATTTGAAATTCATTTAAGTTTTGTCCAAGACAAATACAAGTAATTAAGATTCAGCAGATGTAAAGGACTTCACAGAAAATATAATTTACGTAAATTTCACTGAAGTATCTCTAATAAAACAGGAATAACAATAAAGGTCACTGACAATGTCATCCAGATAGATATTAGGACAGAGCTCCACAGAACAGCTAATCAATAACAACTCTTACTAGCTGGATGCCTATAAACAAACAACCATTGTCTGTAGCAGCAACATGAAAACATGTCCTTCAGCTACAATCTAACAATTTTACTTTCCAAGTAAAAGCTCTTAAAAATAAAATACACTAAAAATCCTCTGCTGTGTCATTCTAAAAAAAAAGATCAAATAATTTACTGCAGATGGAGTGCCTGCTTTACACAGATACCTCACAGCCTAACACCTCTCAAAAGTTGAAGGACACAGTAAAAACATGCTGTCCACAACCCTTCAGATGGCCGAATTATACTCATTTCATGAGCAACAATAAACTTAAAGAAAACAGAAGACAAAGTCCTTCTTGCTACTCTTCAGTTCACCAGTAATGAGTAAGAAAAAAGGTAAAGATTGTGTGTGCACACGTGTATATGTTGGGGGTATGAGGGAGAACAGAGGAAAGGCAAAAACAACAAATCCAGCTTTCTGGGTAAAGAAAGCAAGCAGTTTAGAATATTATTAATTTTAACTTTTTACATAATCAATGGACCTTACTCTCTGATCCTGTGCTGCTATATGATACTTATTCTGAAATATGATGATTTTCGTCAGGTGCAGCTTATAACTTTAAGTGTGATAACAGGAAATTCTGTTTCCATGAACAGGGCAGTCCCTGAAAAAAACAGATCTCAAGAATACAATTTTTCCCACCTAACATAATTAGTCT